>CM062819.1:19312383-20512383 GCA_031772625.1 Pinus tabuliformis
GGGCACGACCACACAGTGTTAAATAACACAGGCGCGACGCACTCAAACGGCGCGGCACATACACATGAAAGCCGGATTTTTCTCAGAATTGCAAAAATTTTCCTTTTAATCCCTTGAATTTTTTAGGTGGGGTCTATCTCTCAGTGTTTAATCCATTTTTGTGTTAGTATGATGATGGTCTATGGTTGCTTATGGTTGCAACAAAAACTCTTAAACCCTACTACTTAAAGTCATCAAAACAATTGCTGTTAGGGTTGCAAATTCATTGTGTTGGTGCCAAGGTTCCTCCTCCATTTCATTTTTCCCTTATTTCCATCATTCCCTTCTTCCCTATTCCATTTTTCCCATTTTTCCCTATCCTAAAACATTACTAAACTCCTATTCCCTATCCCCTCCACTCATTTGTCAAATGTAAAACCCCAAACCCTACCCTATATAAAATTTCCTAAACCCCCTACATGTCCCTAATTAAAGTTCCTCCTCATAGTCCCTAATCCCTTCATATTATTCCCCTTCCTAACAGTCCCTTGTTGCATTTTTCCCCTTGGCGGCAGATTTCAACACATCACAAAAGCAGTCCAAACACAGTTTTATCACCAACATCGTTTTCTCTAAGGTAGTGGAAAAACAGCAGTCATGGCATCTGAGCATATATCGGACTATGAAATGGAAACCCAAAGCGACTCATCCTCTAAAGAACAGGCTCCCCGGAGGCCTCACAAAAGTGGCAGACATGTTAGAGAAGAACCAACAACCCTTATAGAATTGTAGGCCTGCCCTCTTGCTATGTCATGTTTCCAGTGTCATTCATGCTTTGAGTTTTGTCAAAAGGTGGCTAGTGTTCAATTTCATCATGAGCTGGCTCGTCTATTCGTGCTGCACTTACATGGAGATCAGGCTACTTTAGCTGGTGTCACCTTCACACTTACACCAGAATCTGTCTCATTAGCAACCGGCATACCGAACATTGGAGAACCATGGAACAAGAAGCAGAAGATTGATCGGCATCATTATGAGCCATATATTAAAACCACTTTCTTGAGGCAGCACAAAAGAGTCTTTCCATTCCGATATCTGAAAGATGAATATGATCCACTAATGAGATTGATTATGAAATATTTCAGCTGTGAGGGACGATTCTCTCGTGTTTATGTTTATCACATTAGGTTTCTCATGCATTTCACCAGGCTACGGATGATGAACATTCCATATTTCATTTGCAGGAACATAGAGAGGATGACCACCTTTATACAGCATAAAACCCCTCAGTAGCAACTTAACAGTGTTTATCTTTTTGCTCTCATCAAGATTTTGGTGGTGCATCAACTTGATCTACAAGGTATCACTTGGGATGATTTCATCTCCCGTGACTCCTTCTGAGCTTCACAGGGACCTCCAGAGACTATATTTGAGACAGGGGAACCTTCTCATCAGTACGCGCACCATGAGACCGCCAGTGTGCCGGTATTCGTCACCTATCAGAGGGGCGCTAGACATTTGTTTGTAGCAACAAAGTGAGTGTTATCTCCACCTGGGATGGAAGGGGCCTCGCTTCTGACATCAAAACTACAGGTATAGGACAGAGGTAAGGAGCCAATGCATGATGAGGGGCCATCAGGTGAACGAGAGACCGACTTCGTTCTCCTTCATGATGATGATACAGATATGGATCCGTGAATTGCACAGCTTAAAGAGATCATCCAGGAGCAACAATCAGAGATCCAAGCCTTATCCCTTGACTTGGAGAGAGCCAAATAGAATATGACATACCTGGATCAGAGGAACAAACAACTTGAGGATCAGCAAGCTGAGATAGAGTTGCAACTGATCAAGGAAAACCGACAACACATCATGGCGGCACAAGGTAGACCTATGGAGCAAAGAGATGAGGACCGGGAGTATGTTTTAGAGAAAGTGAACGTTCACTTGGAGCAGCTGGTGGAGAAGGCTAATAGGGAAAAATCAATGTTGAGGTGCATGACTCACCATTACATGGCCCGAAACATGAGCTCCAAAGCAAGAATGAGGAGCCTAGAGGCGAAATTGAGGAAGGTGACAAAAAGACAAAAGAGGCAAAAAGACAAAGATCGGCTCTGAATCTTGGCCAAGGCTCCGTTGGTCCAGCATGACATGTGATAGAGAAGGTAAAGCTCAAATTTCAAGAAATTTGGTGCACATTTTTGTGTTTTGAAATTTTGTGCACAAGAAACAGGTTTTTTCTCCCTGTGCGCCGCGCCACCCGACATACTCTTTCGCTAGGGAGCTCCAAATGACAAAAAGTTTATATTTTTGGATTTTCCATGGAAATGACTTCTGGTGCATGGCCAAGAATTTTGGGTAATGTTTGAGTCCTCAGGAGGTCAAAAACACCCAAAAAATGACCTCTCTACCCCTATTTTGACACACAGGAAGCAGTCTTGGGAGATTGCAGTTTTGGAGGGGAAAATGGCATCCAAATTCAGAAATTCCACTTGGGTTGGAAAGTAGATAGGTAGGGATTTCCAACAAGCATACTTGGGCTCAATTTGGACTTCAGGAAGTGCCTCAAAACCACCTCCAAAGTGGCACGATGCATACATCTTTTGGCGTGGTGCACAGAGACCCAAAGGCCAAAATCACTTCCGCTCCGCGAGATGTCGATTTGCAATTTTCTCCAAATGGGCCCGTTCATTAAAAATACATTTTTCTCGACATCAAAGGAAAAGTTTAAAAACATTTTCATCAAAGGTTGGCTTCTATCCAAGTGGCAAAAGGAAGGCGAGCAGTCGCCCAAAAAATCTATGCTCCATTTTTGTTTTTTTGTAACGCTGCACCTGTCACTAATGGTTGGATTTTCACTTATAGTTTGTAATGATTTAAAAAACTCCTCAACTTTGGGTCGATCCATTTCCTGATGGAAAAGTCTATTTATTGTATGAAAAATCATTTGTAAAGAGTTGGATGGAGTTTCTGGGAAATGGTGGGAGAGAAACTCAGTCACTCACTGTACATTTTGACAGAGAATTAATGAACGATTGCAGCTCTGGTTCATGAGATTCCTGTGGCGTCAGTTTAGAAAATGTATTTTCTTTCTGTTTCATATGTATTTCGTTATGTTTCATAGTTCATTCATATTCATTTCCAGTGAAAGCTTCTAAGTAAGAAAAGGTAGAATTCAGTTCACTACTCTGCCTTGGGAAAGTTTTCACGTTCTATGTTTTCTTCTGTTGAAAAGGATTCATGTATTTATGCCCTTTTCACCCTCTTAAACAATCTCTCCACCTCATATTATTTCAAAAATAATTGCTAGACTTTCTGCCTGTCTTGCCTCACGAAATAATCTGCGTCTTTGAGTTAAATTCTCTGCTCATGTTGTTCCTTGGTCCCATACATCCCAGAAAACTCAGTCATTCATCAAAATACCTCTTTCATATTTATTTACCTAGCCTAAAATTAGTTCTTATTTTAAGTCATCTCAGATCCTATTGAGTATTTTTACTGAGTTGACCCGGACAGAATGGCAGATTTCTATGACCTTCATGAGATCGATGCAGAAAATGTAGCAATGAGACTCTTTGTACAGACATTTGCAGGTGAAGTTAGGAAATGGTTCAGAGCTTTGCCGGCTGCACGTATCGCTACCTTGGCCGACCTGCAAAGGCAATTTTTAGACCGTTGGGAACTGAAAAAGAATCCTCTTCAAATTCTTGCTGAGTATGAGCAGATCAAACGAAACGCTGGTGAGTCGGTCCAAGACTACTGCATTAGATTCAATTCCATTTATAATGAAATTCCTGATCATCTAAGGCCACCTGTGGGACTAGCCATGATGAAATTTCTGGATGTTTTTGATGCTGATATGGCTTATCAACTAAGGGAAAGAGAGGCGGCCACAATGGAAGACATGCAGAAAATCGCGGTCAGTGTTGAAGCAAATCTACTGACCAAGAGGGCTAGAGAAAAAGCAGAAAAGAAGGTCACAGTAAAGGAAGAGTCTTCCTCGATGGATCAATTACTCAGGAAGGTAGAGCAGATGCTTGAAAGGGTGAAACTCGACAAACCTGAGCCACAAGTTAGAAATCCTAACTTCCGTGGCTAGCAGCAGCCACAATATAGAATAAGGCAGAGAGATCAACGAGCCCAAGATCAAACAGCACAGCAGCCAGTACAGCCACCTCTTCAGCAAAATTTTGTGCATGGACCAGAGTCTGATGAGGAAGGGAAGGTAATAGGGGAAGAGAACCACTTCTTTACTCCTGATGATTTGCCTATTTACATTACTGAAGAGGAGGAGTATGTAGAAAGTTCAGCTGCACACAAAGACGCAGATTTCATTCTAGCAAGTGACACAGTTTTGGAAGAAGAATCAGATGAGTATCAAAGAGGCTATATGAATGCTCTATCCGCTCAGCAGCAGAAATATTCACTTAGAAAGAGAGATGTGCCAGTTAACCCAATTCAGAAGAGGAAGGAAGTTTCAGCATCAAAGAATGATTCATCAGTTACACAAAAGAAAGGCAAAGAGGCACTCGATCCTGATAGCAGCAAATCACCATCAGCAGAAAAATCAAATCAGCAAATTGTATCGAGAGAAAAGGAAAAGAAAGAAGTCCCAGTCAAAGAGGTAGAAAAGACTTCCGCTTTTAGTTTAGAGAATGAAATTTCTAAATTGAAGGTATCCATTCCCTTGACTAAAATAATGAAGAACAGCAGTTATAGAGGGCAAGTTTCTAAAATTTTGAATTGTGATCCAATGTCTGATATGGTGAATGTCGAAGATGATCAACCCGAAATGATTTTTGGGCCAGCGTTGAATGGTGAGTCTCCAGATAGTGATGTGCCACCTTTTTATATCAGTTTAAGATTGCATGATTTTGTGTTACATAATGCCATGTTCGATTCTAGAGCTTCTCACAATCTCATGCCCAAGGCTATCATGGATAAGCTGGGTTTGGACGTCACCTGGAAATACCATGATCTCTATTCGTTTGATTCCAGCATAGTAAGATGTATCAGGCTCATCAAGGACTTGGTTGTGAGTCTGGATCAAATCCCAATGAAGAATGTCTTGATGGATATTGTTGTAGCGGATATTCCTCCCAAGTTTGGCATGCTTCTTTCCAAGTCTTGGGTAGTAAAATTGAAAGGGACACTACAACTAGATTTCTCCTATGCAACGATTCCTGTGTTTGGCCAAATGAGGAAACTGTATCGGGAACAAAAAATGAAATACATTATCACAAGCAAGGAGAAACCAATTAATCATCAAATTAATTATGTACATACAGATCTAGAGTCTTTTGTTTTGTATTAAATAGTTTTAATGATATTGATAGTCAATTAGTAGAAGCAGAAAGTATTCTAGAAATAGCAGAAAATTTCAGAGAAGTTTTGAAAAAAGAAGGACGAGAACAGCAAAACACCGTTGAGAAATCAGCTGAAGGTAACAGACAGCAAGCAGGAAAAACAGAGCCAGCAGAATTTCAGCACTTGGAAGAAGAGGAAGAAGGTTTGTGGACCATGGATTTCGATGGTGCAGTGGGAAATGATGGTGCTGGAATTGGTATTTGGGTACACAGTCCTTTCTCCGCCCCAAACAAGGTGCCTAGTAATATGCGGGTATGCTCCTACAAATTAGCCTTTGATTGTTCGAACAATGAGGTTGAGTATGAAGCTCTAATTGCTGGCCTAATAATTCTAAGAAAGTTGAATGGTAAGAGGATTGCAGTATATGGGGACTCCAAATTGGTGATTAAGCAGGTCAGAGGTGAATATCAAGCAAAGCATCCTCGGATGCGGGCTTACCAGAATGCAATCCTAGACATCCTGAAATTATTTTCAGAATATACCTTGACATGTGTGCCTCGTGTTCAAAACAACATTGCCGATGCTCTTGCTAAGGCAACCAGTAGTTTGAAGATTCCAATGAACTCCAGTAATAAATTCGAAATCCATGTCAAGCATCATCCGAATGTCCTTGACAATCAGAGATATTGGCAAGTTTTCCAAGATTATGAGGAGATTGATGATTTTCTGCAAAACAAAGGTAAGTTCAAAGAGACCTCAATTGATGAAGAAAATGATGATGGCAAAGATGAGGTGCAGATCAATCGAATGGACGTGTTGTAGCTAAAGGATAACATTATTCCTAAAGGCTTGATACCTTTAGAATAACTCTTTGATCAAGATGACGTAGCCCGCAAACCAACATTACAGCCAACAGATAAGGGTGTTGAAGAAGTCAATATCGGAACAGCTGCTAATCCTAAAATGGTAAAACTATCTAAAGCATTGCCACAAAAGATGAAAGCCAAATACATCAGTTTGTTGTCTTCATTTGCTGATGTGTTTGCTTGGGACTATTCTAACTTGAAGGCATACGATACCAATATAATTCAGCACACTATACCCATTAAGCCTAATCAGAAACCTTTAAGACAGAAGTTGAGAAGGCTAAATCCAAAACTTCTGCCATTAATTGAAAAGGAGATAAACAGGTTGTACAAATCAGGAATCATTGTTCCCATCAGATTTTTGGACTGGATCTCTAATTTGGTGCCCGTGTGGAAGAAGACAAGTGAGATTCGCTTGTGCATTGATTTTAGGAATCTCAATAAAGTTTCATTGAAAGATAACTATCCACTGCCCAAAATGGATCATATACTTCAACGAGTAGTTGGAGCATCTCGTATGTCACAACTTGATGGTTATTCTGTATATAACCAAATTTCTGTCCATGAAGATGACCGAGACAATACAACATTCACCACTCCGTGGGGAACTTTTCATTACGCTAAAATGCCTTTTGGTTTGAAGAACGTGGGTGCCACCTTTCAGCGGGAAATGGACTTGGCTTTCACAAATGAGAAGGATGTCTTTTTGGTTGTATACCTTGATGATCTGACGGTGTTTTCCAAATCTGATGAAGAACACATGTATCATCTGAAAACTATCTTTCAAAAGTGCAGAAAATATGGTCTATCGCTGAATCCAAAAAAGAGCTTGTTTGCCATGGAGGAGGGCAAACTACTTGGGCACATTATCTCAAAAGATGGCATTCGTATCGATCTAGCACATGTACAAGCTATTCAGCAAATCGATCTACCCCAGAATAAGAAGGAGATTCAATCTCTCAATGGTAAAATGAATTTATTACGCCTCTTTGTACCTAATCTTGCTGAGCACCTAAGAGAGATCACACATGCTTAATAAGGACAGCCAAGTGAAGTGGATGGAAGAGGCTGTAAAATCATTCAATTTAGTCAAATTGGTTCTTTCTTCAGCTCCAATTCTAATCAGCCCAGAATACACTCAGGATTTTATATTGTTTTCATTCGCT
Source organism: Pinus tabuliformis (assembly GCA_031772625.1). Lineage (NCBI taxonomy): Eukaryota > Viridiplantae > Streptophyta > Pinopsida > Pinales > Pinaceae > Pinus > Pinus tabuliformis. The sequence continues at coordinate 19,319,702 of CM062819.1, forward strand.
TCGGAGCATACTATGGCGGCGGTGTTGATGCAGAAAAGAGATGATCACGAAAGACCAATTTCTTTCTTCAGCCGAACTATAAGAGATGCAGCCTTAAAGTACAACATCATTGAGAAGCAAGCCCTCGCACTTGTGAAAGCATTGAAATATTTTCGGGTATACATTCTACATTCTCATATTTTGGCTTATGTTCCTAACGCAACTGTCAAAGATGTTTTAGTGTAGACAGATCCGGAAAGAAGACGAGGAAAGTGGATTGCAGCTTTGTTGGAATATGATGTGGAAATAAAGCCCACAAATCTTGTTAAAGGACAGGGATTGGCAAAGTTAATGGCCGAATCAAACTTGCACGCCTTAGACATAAATCTGATCGCTGCTATGTCCGATGAGAATGAGGAAGGTTCGTCAATTCAGGTATCTAAAATTTTTTCTCTTTCTCCGTGGTATTCAGATATCATATATGTGCTTCAAAATTCGTCACCACCACCCGGCATGACTAGAAACAAAGCTATAATATCAAATTAAAGGCTGCCAAGTTTTGCATTCTAAATTTTGCACTTTATTGGAAAGATCCCGATGGTGTTCTTTTGAATTGTTTGGTGGAAGAAGAAGCAAAGTAGGTCATGGAGGATTTCCACGAGGGAGATTGTGGTGGTCACCTTTTTTGGAAAACAACAGCAAATAAAGTTCTGAGAGCGGGATACTATTGGCTGACATTGTTTTCTGATGTATATAAGGTTTTCAAGAGTTGTCATAAATGCCATATTTTTGAAGGAAGGCAGAAATTACAGCCTTTTTCGCTTAAGCCCATTGAGGTGAGTGCCCCTTTTCAGTAGTGGGGATTGGATTTCATTGGTGAAATTCATCCTGCTTCTTCCGGTCAGCATCGATGGATTCTCACGACAATAGATTACTTTACAAAATGGATCGAAGCAATCCCCACCAAACAAGCTACAGATGCGCTAATTATTTCATTCCTTGAAAATAACATCTAGTCTCGCTTTGGTTTCCTGAATAAGTTAATCACTAATAACGCAGTAGCTTTCAAATCAAAAAGGATGGTAGAGTTTTGTCATAAATATCAAATCATTTTGGGTCACTCAACTGCCTATCATCTGCAAGGCAATGGATTGGCGGAGTCTTCTAACAAATCTTTAGTCAACATCATTAAGAAGCTGCTAGAAATCAACAAGAAGAGCTGGCATAAGAAGTTGGTCAATGCACTTTGGGCAGATTGGGTTAGTCAGAAGAAATCCATTGGTATGTCCCCCTTTGAGCTTGTGTATGGAGTTGATACCTTGTTTCCTACCTCTCTCGCAGCCCCAGTAGTCAAACTTCTTCAGGAAGCCGGCAGTGAAGATGATCCTATGCAGAGAAGATTGAATCAAATTTTTACACAAAATATTGTCACCATGACTATTTGCAATCAGTATGGGTCTATCATCATTCATACTGTCCTCCTTAGCAAGTCTCAAACCTCAGCTCTTCATGTCAAGCTTTGAAAATGAGAGAAAGACCTTAAAAATTAATAAAGCTCTGGTTCCGCACTTTATCTTACTGTTGCCTGCGGTCCCGCACCCCTTGTTCATGTTACCTGCGGACCTCCCTGCTCTGTCTCTAAAGGAGTGGGTGCGGATCCCTGTGAAAGTCAAAAAGGTGCAAGTTTATTCTTAAAAACTCACTTTGGGTTAATTCTGGACGATTCTAGAAGGAATCTTGACGTGGACGGTTCGCTCCTAGGTGGTTCATGCATCCCAAAACTAAAGGAGCTAATCCCTTGATGAGAGGAGCTTATCCCTTTGAAGGAGGGCTTTATCCCTTTGAAGGTGGACCTAGTAACTTCCATCCATTGCACTATAAATTAAGGCATTGGGTTGGTTGCTAGGGAGGTTAGAAGCTGAACATTTTTTAGGGTAAATGTTGTTGGCATTGAGACTTCCTAGTTAAGCTTGAGAGGAGAGATTACATACCTTTTGGCTTCATTGGGAAGAGAGTGAAACTTGTCAAAGTAGAGGAGATTCTTGCTGGACCCTGGGAGGAGCTTGTACAGCATCAAGGCACCAAGGTTGTAAAGTTATTCTTTGATTAAAGTTAATACAATCAGATTCATTTTTCTCAACAAGTTGTCTTATGTGATTTGTTCCATGAATTTCTTGATCATCATGATAAATATGCTTTATTATATTGGCTTTGCAGGTGCTATTTAATGTGTGTGCTTGTTTGTGTTTGCAGATTCTTTACAAGGGAGCTCATTTGGATCAACGGAGCGTGGCTTCCACAAACTTGCACTGGACCCAAGGTAGGCCTAAAACACTTGTTTGCCTTTATCTATAAATTGCATATTTAGAGAAAGATAGAATTTGTTTGGTTTTCTTGTCGTTAGATATCATTAAATACTAGGGAGGTCAGTCTTGTTAGCAAGAACGACTTATCCGGCCAAAAAAATGGTGACTCCGCTGGGGAGTTGAATTTTTTATTTTTACTTTGCTTTTACTTTGACTTGAGAAACTGTATCTTTTTTTCTGTTTTTAGCTTGATGTGTGTGGGATTGGGTAGGTTTAGTAGATCTTGAATTATTTTTTGTTTTTCGTACTTTTGGGAGAGGACCGAACCCTCTGCTTGTAACACAGTGTGGACATACCCGCACTTTTTCTTTACACACAGAGCGTTACCGCACCTGGGTAAACTGGGGCCTGCGGACCCTGTCAAAATTTTGAAAAACTTGAAATTTTCTCATTCAGTCAGCTTAGGATTTGTTAATGTGTTTTTAGCCTCTACCCAGATCTGCACGTGACTTGTCAGGAACTTTTCTTAGGTTCATTCCATTGGCATTAAGATTTTAGGTGAAATTCATAGAAGTATTGTGTGTCGGGCTTGATTTTCATTTGGTCTTATAGTAACTCAGAGCTTAGAATCCTTAGAAACCTCAGATCACCTTGGTTTTTGCTGGCCTTCTTCTGAGTGTGACCATTTTGTAAAATCTGCCTTTGTTGAGGAATCCATCTTGTTTTTCTCTTTAAGGAACTTCGAAAGAACTTATGTTGAAAGTTTTGGATTTCATTTTTAGAAAAGAAAACAAAAATTGGTTGTTTTTTGACTGATTTGTGATTCTTGACAAATTAGTCCTTAGTTTTCTCATAACTAAGTAAAACATCCTTGAAAAGAAATCTTGTAAGCTTTTACTTCAAATAGTTTTTTTAGAATTCATAGATCTCAAGATTATATTTTTCCTTAGTTTTGAGTGTTTTATAAAAATAAAAAATCTCTTTTGAAAAAGTTTGTAGTATTTGAGTGTTTGAAAAGAAAGGGAAATTTTCATGAGCATAACTAGTTGTCTCATTTTTGAGTATATTGGAAAAGACAAAAATCTCTTCTTTTGATGTGTTTGTTAAGGAAAGATTTGTTTTTACAAGCATTTGCATTCTCAACTCTCTCTTTAGCTAGAAATTCATTGAAGGGAAAAGATTGCTTATCATCTTAAGTGCATTTTTTAGTGATTTGGAGTCGAGTCTTCACACCATAAGTTTCATCTCCGCACCTTTTGACTTAAGAAAAACCAATAAAAATAATGCTTAAAGTAAAATCTATCTAGTAATCTTTTTATTTCTAGGGCTCTTTATCACCAACATAGCTTAGGCTAGTATCTTAGAGTAGGGAGTAATTAACTCTCCAAGATAGTAAAACAAACAAGTAGCTATATCTTGCGGTAGGAGATAAATTCCAATTGTTACATCTATGCTCTGGGAAAGCTCCTCTTAAAGGAGAAGCACGAGATCATATCTGAACCAGTGTGGGAATCAATCCTTCCTCATTAGGAACGATAGAAGATATTCACGTATTAAAAAAGGTAAACCTCGGATTGACCATTGTCGAGGAGCCTAGGGTCACTTGTTGGTAAACCTTGGATTATGTCAGGGAGCCTTCAAGGGGATTGAGCTTGTTACTCTGCCCTTGCGTGCATATCGGATCGTAGACTGTTCCCCTAGGTATATTTGTTTCCATTGGTAACCGTAGTGACTATATTCTATAGGATTCTTTCCAAAGGTGATGGTGGAGGGAAGATCCCACTGTACCTGGAGCAGACGTCAGCTAGACTCACTTGGATTTTCTAGGGGTTCTCTTCACTCGAGATGGTTTAGTGGAGAAACTTGTGCCAGTCTATTCATTAAACAGGTTGCCGGGGTAACTGTTCCAATTGCCATTTCTGTATTGAATTCTGCGACGTTGGATTTCATCACCAAAGAGTGTTTTCGGTACGGAAAGTTACTGTTTGTGTGTGGTTTGATCTCCTAGATTCTTTAGGCGTGTGATTCAAAATTGTTTGGTTATTTAGAGGCTTTAGGTGGTTTTCATTGAGATTTTTCTTTGCTTGCGTGTGAAGTAGTTAAAATATTTAATCATGGCTAAATTACCGAGGAAGTCCCATAGACTTTGGGGCCAACCTCCTGAGTTTTCACTGAGCCAACTTGAAGGGCTTCGAGCCCTTGTAACTCCTAGTGAGTAGAGTTGGGTCACTTGAAGAAGGAGAGTCTTCATTGGTTGTACATCCTGATTATCAAGCTCTAGTAGCAGATTATAATCCACAATCTATTTCATTTTCCGAAGTTACTGGTAGTTTTTCATCTACTAGTGATTTAGCTAAGGAACCTGAAATATCTGAACCTGAAACTGAACCTGCTACTACTCCAACATCAGGATCTGCCTCTCCAACTTCCAGTGGTCCTGGTTCACCCAGGGTAGAAAGAGTCATTACCCAAAATCTTCCTTCTGGACTTATTGCTATTGAAGAACTTGTTAGTCCGAAAGAAGATATCCCTATCCCTGAAAATCAGCCAGCTATAGAACTTAGGGAGTGTGAATCGATCTTTTACAGTCCACCTAGGAGGGACGCTTTGTATCTTTCATTGACAAATTTTTTGGAAAACTCAGGACTAAGTTTTTCACCACCTCACATTCCTTTTCATCCCACACCTAGGGGTTATTATCCTCCGTTAAATATGTCAAGACAGTCGTCCATGTTTTCTCAATCTCTAGAAACATTTTTATATGGCGGTCCTTCTGTTCCCTCTGGGTATCAGTCACTTACTGGTACTTTTTCGGGAGCATCTCCTCAACCTGTTGAACAAGGGTTATTAATTGGTAATAACGAAACTAAGCCGTTGAGTGTAGAAGATATTCTTATGATGTCAAGTACTATTCCTAATCCACAACCTCAAGGGGGCCAGTTACTGCCTGGGGGGCAGCCTCAAGGTCCTCAATTATCACCTGGGGGGCAACCTCAAGGTACCCAATTACCGCCTGGGGGGCAACCTCAAGGATAGTACATACCTACGGTACAATACATTCCTTAATGTCAACCCTAGACTCAGTATGTACCTCAAGGTCAACCCCAGTCTCAATATGTACCTCAAGGTCAACCCCAGTATCAATACGTGCCTCAAGGTTATCAACCTCAAGGTTAGTACCCAACCCAAGGTTTCCAACCAACTTTCGGTCAATCATTTGTCCAAGGAGCTCGAAATGTACCTTTGAATTATCAACCCTACCCTCAACCCGGTTTTGGTCCTCAATATTCTCAACCTGCTATGGGTCTATACCCCGGAATGAATTTAGTGTGGGATCCATCTCAATCTCAATAGATCTTGCAACCGAATGTGCAGTTGTAATCTCAAACTAGACAACCTTTGGTTTTTGGTTCACCCCAGCAACCTGTCCAATCTACTATTCAAACTTCTGCACCTTCTGTAGTTTCTCAGCCTGGGCCTAGTATGCCTCGTACTCCACCTCAAACGACTGCTGAAACAACTGCAACATATGTTCAATCTACCCCACCTACTTCTGAAGTATCGACAGCTCCAGTTTCTACTGTTCCTATATCAACTCCTCAAGCATCTTTACCTCAGTTTGGATATGTTAGTGTCAGCCTTTCCAGCCTTCCTACAATGATCAAATGTTCTCTTACAAAATGATTTCGAAGTGTCAAGGTCAAATTTTGTCATTTCAGTGAGTCTTCAAGCAAAATTTGGTCACTAGGCATTAGGCCTAGGGTTTGCCCAAATGTCAGTCTATGTCATCATTCAGCTGAGCCTATCATCATTCAGAGGGTTGTCATTATCATGTCAGTGTCTAATGAGTCATTTTACATCTTGTTCATGCTTCAGTTGTGCTTTGGCAAGGTCATTTCCCTCTCCTAGGGTTTTGAAGGCCATTTCTCTTGGATGGTTAAATCACCAACTTGTTTCCTGATGTTCATACACCTTCCCCTATCCTTAAAGTACCTTATAAAACACTTCCCATCCCTTAGATCCGCCAAATTCCTCATTTTTCCACAAACCCTAGTTTCTAGCTACAACTTGGCAATTTTCTAGGTTTGGCCTGTGTTTTGCCCTTTTGGACCCCTTCCCCTTGCTCAATCTCTGAGATTCAACTTTCCCCTGCTTCCTAACATCCTTCCCCACTCCCAAAAATTTTCTCAAGAATTTAGAAGCCCCCTATCCCCTTCATTTCGCTTCATTTCGACAGAATTCCTTGTTTCACACATCGGGACAAGTCACACTCAAATGATGTTTCAGAGAAATCAAAGATGAATTTTGGAAAACTGAGAGAGGTTTTTGTCCATAACATGCCAAAGAAGAAAAACCTCCTTCACTTTTTGCACAGGTGTCATGGTTTTATAGAAATGCTAAAATTACAATCGTCGAATCCAAGGAGTTTGGCCAAGGCACAAAAACGGAAGAAGAAGACCAACTCACTCCGCATCTTGGACGAGGCTTCTCCCACTCATCATGACACTCACTAGCCTCTTCACATCACCAAGCACAAAAAATTTTGGAAGTTTTGGCTCATTTTTGGCATTTTTGGGAAATTTACAGGTTTTGGCTTCTCAAGGGGTCTCACCCCCGGTGAGACCCTTTGTCCTCGTAGCTCCGTTTTGCGAAAACTCAGCATTGCTGGATTTTTATTGCAAAGTTACACATGCCTATGGATTATCTTGAGTTTTCATGGAGTTTTGGGTCTCCACAAAGTCAAAATACAGCCAAATTTTGACTTTCTGCCCCTTTTTTGAGCTGCAGAAGTAGTCTTGGGAGAATTGACTATTGGCTGGGCATATGACCTCCAAATCTACAAATTCTGGTTGGGTTGGCAAGAAAACTCAGAAACCTTTCCAACGAGCTATCCTGTACCTCATTCTGACACCGGGAAGGCCTCCAAACAGGGCTCCAAAGTGCGCGACCCGTTGAGCAGATTTTGCCAGATTTGACCAATTCAGCCCAGAATTTGCAGTTTAGCACCAGTTTGACTTGCTGAGGTCGATGATGATCCTTTTAACTATACTTGTGGCACTTTTTGGGTACTTTTACTCTTGTTTTACTCTTCTAGAAGTTTCTCTCATGTAAAACGGTAAAATTGACTGTATGAACTGGTTTCCAAGTTTTTAGAGGCAAGTTGTTTTGACTGCCTATTTTGTAGTGCTTAGTTTAGAAGTTGTTCAAACAGCTCCTAGGATAGTGAGCTCGACCCCTAGAGGTGGGGAAATATGTTAGATCATCTATATTATGTACTTTCATGCTCATTTTCATGGTTGGACTCTTGAGGGAGAAGCTCCTATTGTATATTTTACTTGTATCTCTGCAATTTGAGGAAAAGGAAGACCAGGGTTTTGCAGACATCATTGGGATTCTTGTGGACTCTTGTGTTGATGGTGTGTTCTCTTATTGTAATTGTAAGTGTGTTTATGTGTTCCATCTCTTTCTTTACTGCAACTTATTAAACAAATGAAGTGATAAAGTTTGAATTCATGCTTGCCATGCTCAGCTTTCAAATTTGTTTAATGTTTATGTTTTCCACTGTCTAGAGAGGATTCAAAGTCATTGTTTTCCCTCTTTAGCTTCTCATTTTTCTTCCTTGATCATCCATCTCAGCTAAAGGCATCAGCACAAACTCCTACCTTGCCCCAAAGACCCACCTGCAAAACCTGAGCTCAATCCCCGCACCCTGAATTGCATTCCCTCCAATTGCCACCAAAAACCCCAAAAACTTTAAATCAACCCTCCTTATCAGTTTACTAGCCTAATATCAGTGTTTCTAATTGGTCAGCTCATCCTATTGAAAAATCCACCGAGTTTGACCGGAGAGCCTTCTCCTGCCTCGTAGGGCTAGCTACGAGGCTGAATGGTTTGATGTAGCCTTGAGGTTTACCTTTCTCAGCCTGAGGTGAAATTTCAAGCGCTAACATACTGGCGACCATACTGGGGAGAACATCTAATCCTTTGCTGATTGATGTGTTTGTTTCATAAGTCTTAGACGGAGCCTGAAGTTACGCCAGGAAGCCTTCGAAAACGCTCTTGTTTTACATCAGCGTTAGTAGATAAACGCTGCTTCAGTCAATCCCCGTGAGCTTGTGAATACAGCACTTCGATTGCATTTTACCCCAGTACATGTATCAAGTTCAGATCTGATTGTTGATGGTGGACAACGATCAGACACTTGCAAGGCTGAAATCATTCACTTGGCGACTCTAAATCAGTTTTGAAGATCAGATCCAAAGACTCCACTGGAGGATGATCCCGACCAGCAGAAACATGAAAGGAGAACATGGACATATCAGGTATTCAAGTTGGAATTGCATCCAAGACATTTTGTTCCTTGTTCTAAATTATTTCTTCTCTTTTCCCAAGAATGTCAAGAAGGCTTTGCAAAGTATATTGTATTTGAGAAAAGATCCCAGACCTGCAGTTGATTCTTTCCCTTTGAAGATTGTGAATACCAAAGTTTTGCATGCCTTTAAGCTTGATCAAGATCCTTTTTCTGAATTTTGTGATGAACCTATACCTGCTGTACATACCCCTATACCTTGTAAAATTCCAGATCGGTATAAACCTCTTGTTTTACCTCCTGTTCTTCATGCTTTCCCCAAAAATTATGATCTATACTTGCCGATGTTTGATGGTGAATGTAAGAATGTCAACGCTGAGCAACATGTCCAGAATTTTGAGAATTTTCTAGATCTTTTTGAAGTTGATGAAGAAGATGTTAGTATAAGGCTTTTTGCTCTTTCTTTGCAAGCCAAAGTGAAGAGTTGGTTCAAAGCCCTGCCTGATGCAAGCATCTCAGATTTCCAGCAGTTTGTCAAAGTTTTTCTCGACAGGTGGATGATCGGGCAGAACCTTTTCTTGATTGTAGAAGAGTATAACCAGCTGAAAAGATTTCCAGGTGAGACAGTACAACAGTTTTCGGCCATATTTAATCAAGTTTATTATTCGATGCCAGTTGATATAAGACCTTCTCCTAGATCTGCTCTCTTGCACTATCCGGGTGCCTTTGATCCGAAGATGGAGTTTCAGCTGAGAGAAAAGAATATTGCAACACTTCACGAGATGCAGAACAATGCAGTAGATGTAGAGGCTCATTTGCTGATCCGAAGGGCAAGAATGAAGGAAGAAGAGATGAAAAACATAGATCCGGCCGAATCAACATCTTTAGAGGTGAAACTTGACATTTTGGTAAGTACAGTGGAAAAGATGATGGACAAGATCAACTCAAGGAATGATTATCATGTTCATGGTGCGCTGATTGAAGAAGAACAAGTTGCTGATCCAAAACATTTTGTTTCTGATCCCAGTTGTCATAGTGATTGTTTTATAGATCATTGTGAAGAAGAGAGAGCTGTTGATATGACATGTATGTTTGATGATGATTTGCCTCAGTTTGATGAGTATGATGATGATTATGTTCTCCAAACAGAAGCTAATCTTGCAGAAAAATCAGCAGCTAGTTTGTGGGAGGAGGAAGTTCATTTTCAGCAGCTTGAATACAATGTTCAGTCATCACATATCAGCTATGACAGTGACGAGGAAAGTGCAGCAAATTTTGAAGTAAGTGAAGGATCTTTTCCTTTTTGTTTTGATTCATGTCAGTTCATCAGAGATAACTACCATGCAATCAGAAATCAAATGTCAACAAGTCTTGATTTAGATCATCTTGAGGGCAATGAAAATTTTGTTCAAGACTTCTCATATTCAGATTTGCAAACTCCGAAAGCCATTGATTGTCAACTTGCAACAAAAGACTTGGAAGTGGATACACATGATTTAATGATTCAAGGAAATCAACAATCACTCAGTTTTAATGTTGAGGATGAAGGTCAAGTTACAGATGGAGATGTGGAAGACGAAATACATGATTTGATGATGCAGGAAGATTCTATTCTCTTTTGTTTCGAAGCATTTCAGTTTATAAGGCAGAATTCTCGTAAAATCTCTCAAGAACAAGATGAGCAGCATGTAGGCAATCATGTAATCACAATGGAACCAATAGAAATGGGATTGCAGCAGTCTTTTCAAGTTTTTCATGATCCAATAGCTGATGTTTTGGATGAAGTTTGCAGTCAAAGTCTTTCTCCTTTGACTACATGTGAGCTTGAATCATGTGCTGATATGAATTTGATCCGGCGGCCATTTTCTTTGTCATTTTCAGCAGCGGTCTTGTCACTAGGCTCAGATCAAAATTTGCATTCATGGTATGAGGAAAAGAGAAGTAATCCATTGGATGAGCTAGGTTCCAGTGTGCTTGAATTTCAAGATCCTTATGCAGTGTTTTTGGAGGTGGATAGAGAATTCATATCATTCAACGGATCTGTTCCCAAGTTGTCATGGGAGTTGCATTTTATTAGTTCTCTCTTGTTGGTCATAAGCGAGAACTTGTGGAGAATTCGAACAGTAGATCGAATACTTGCTTGGTTACATTGGTTGTTTCATTTCACTTGATCAGGTGATGAATGAAACTGTTAGAGTAGGTTTTGATGAATAAGCTCCCCTTTGAGCATCATTTTCAGTTTGTCGGTTGTGTTCAAATATCGAGTCAGTTTTTAGTTGAGTCATGAGTCCTTTGTGAGTCAATTTTTAGTCTTGTTGTTAAGTTAGTTTGTGTCAGTTTTCAGTCATGCATTTCAGTTTGAGTTTATGACTCCATTGCCCAATGATTGAAAAGCACTGGTCTTCTCTCCCAGAGGTCTACGGTTCTTGGCACCTCCAAGGAGCTACCATCCCCATTGGAGCCAATGTTAGTGTCAGCCTTTCCAGCCTTCCTACAGTGATCAAATGTGCTCTTACAAAGTGATTTTGAAGTGTCAAGGTCAAATTTTGTCATTTCAGTGAGTCTTCAAGCAAAATTTGGTCACTAGGCATTAGGCCTAGGGTTTGCCCAAATGTCAGTCTATGTCATCATTCAGCTGAGCCTATCATCATTCAGAGGGTTTTCATTATCATGTCAGTGTCTAATGAGTCATTTTACATCTTGTTCATGCTTCAGTTGTGCTTTGGCAAGGTCATTTCCCTCTCCTAGAGTTTTGAAGGCCATTTCTCTTGGATGGTTAAATCACCGACAAAACTTGTTTCCTGATGTTCATACACCTTCCCCTATCCTTAAAGTACCTTATAAAACACTTCCCATCCCTTAGATCCGCCAAATTCCTCATTTTTCCACAAACCCTAGTTTCCAGCTACAACTTGGCAATTTTCTAGGTTTGGCCTGTGTTTTGCCCTTTTGGACCCCTTCCCCTTGCTCAATCTCTAAGATTCCACCTTCCCCTGCTTCCTAACATCCCTCCCCACTCCCAAAAATTTCCTCAAGAATTTAGAAGCCCCCTATCCCCTTCATTTCGCTTCATTTCGACAGAATTCCTTGTTTCACACATCGGGACAAGTCGCACTCAAATGATGTTTTAGAGCAATCAAAGATGAATTTTGGAATACTGAGAGAGGTTTTTGTCCATAACATGCCAAAGACGAAAAACATCCTTCACTTTTTGCACAGGTGTCATGGTTTTTGAGAAATGCCAAAATTACAATCGTCGAATCCAAGGAGTTTGGCCAAGGCACAAAAACGAAAGAAGAAGACCAACTCACTCCGCATCTTGGCCGAGGCTTCTCTCACTCATCATGACACTCAATAGCCTCTTCACAGAACCAAGCACAAAAAATTTTGGAAGTTTTGGCTCATTTTTGGAATTTTTGAGAAATTTACAGGTTTTGGCTTCTCAAGGGGTCTCACCCCCGGTGAGACCCTTTGTCCTCGTAGCTCCGTTTTGCGAAAACTCAGCATTGCTGGATTTTTCTTGCAAATTTACACATGCCTATGGATTATCTTGAGTTTTCATGGAGTTTTGGGTCTCCAAAAAGTCAAAATACAGCCAAATTTTGACTTTCTGCCCCTTTTTTGAGCTGCAGAAGTAGTCTTTGGAGAATTGACTTTTGACTGCGAAAATGACCTCCAAATCTAAAGATTCTGGTTGGGTTGGCAAGTAGACTCAGAGACCTTTCCAACGAGCTATCCTGCACCTCATTCTGACACCGGGAAGGCCTCCAAATATGGCTCCAAAGTGCGCGACCCGTTGAGCTGGATGTGCGCGACCCGTTGAGCAGATTTTGCCAAATTTGACCAGTTCAGCCCAGAATTTGCAGTTTAGCACCAGTTTGACTTGCTGAGGTCGATGATGATCCTTTTGACTGTACTTGTGGCACTTTTTGGGTACTTTTACTCTTGTTTTACTCTTCTAGAAGTTTCTCTCATGTAAAAGGGTAAAATTGACTGTATGAACTGGTTTCCAAGTTTTTTGAGGCAAGTTGTTTTGACTGCCTATTTTGTAGTGCTTAGTTTAGAAGTTGTTCAAACAGCTCCTAGGATAGTGAGCTCGACCCCTAGAGGTGGGGAAATATGTCAGATCATCTATATTATGTACTTTCATGCTCATTTTCATGGTTGGACTCTTGAGGGAGAAGCTCCTATTGTATATTTTACTTGTATCTCTGCAATTTGAGGAAAAGGAAGACCAGGGTTTTGCAGACATCATTGGGATTCTTGTGGACTCTTGTGTTTATGGTGTGTTCTCTTATTGTAATTGTAAGTGTGTTTATGTGTTCCATCTCTTTCTTTACTGCAGCTTATTAAACAAATGAAGTGATAAAGTTTGAATTCATGCTTGCCATGCTCAGCTTTCAAATTTGTTTAATGTTTATGTTTTCCACTGTCTAGAGAGGATTCAAAGTCATTGTTTGCCCTCTTTAGCTTCTCTTTTTTCTTCCTTGATCATCCATCTCAGCTAAAGGCATCAGCACAAACTCCTACCTTGCCCCAAAGACCCACCTGCAAAACCTGAGCTCAATCCCCGCACCCTGAATTGCACTCCCTCCAATTGCCACCAAAAACCCCAAAAACTTTAAATCAACCCTCCTTATCAGTTTACTAGCCTAATATCATTGTTTCTAATTGGTCAGCTCATCCTATTGAAAAATCCACCGAGTTTGACCGGAGAGAGCCTTCTCCTGCCTCGTAGGGCTAGCTACGAGGCTGAATGGTTTGATGTAGCCTTGAGGTTTACCTTTCTCAGCCTGAGGTGAAATTTCAAGCGCTAACATACTGGCGACCATACTGGGGAGAACATCTAATCCTTTGCTGATTGATGTGTTTGTTTCATAAGTCTTAGACGGAGCCTGAAGTTACGCCAGGAAGCCTTCGAAAACGCTCTTGTTTTACATCAGCGTTAGTAGATAAACGCGGCTTCAGTCAATCTCCGTGAGCTTGTGAATACAGCACTTCGATTGCATTTTACCCCAGTACATGTATCAAGTTCAGATCTGATTGTTGATGGTGGACAACGATCAGACACTTGCAAGGCTGAAATCATTCACTTGGCGACTCTAAATTAGTTTTGAAGATCAGATCCAAAGACTCCACTGGGGGATGATCCCGACCAGCAGAAACATGAAAGGAGAACATGGACATATCAGGTATTCAAGTTGGAATTGCATCCAAGACATTTTGTTCCTTGTTCTAAATTATTTCTTCTCTTTTCCCAAGAATGTCAAGAAGGCTTTGCAAAGTATATTGTATTTGAGAAAAGATCCCAGGCCTGCAGTTGATTCTTTCCCTTTGAAGATTGTGAATACCAAAGTTTTGCATGCCTTTAAGCTTGATCAAGATCCTTTTTCTGAATTTTGTGATGAACCTATACCTGCTGTACATACCCCTATACCTCGTAAAATTCCAGATCGGTATAAACCTCTTGTTTTACCTCCTGTTCTTCATGCTTTCCCCAAAAATTATGATCTATACTTGCCGATGTTTGATGGTGAATGTAAGAATGTCAACGCTGAGCAACATGTCCAGAATTTTGAGAATTTTCTAGATCCTTTTGAAGTTGATGAAGAAGATGTTAGTATAAGGCTTTTTGCTCTTTCTTTGCAAGCCAAAGTGAAGAGTTGGTTCAAAGCCCTACCTGATGCAAGCATCTCAGATTTCCAGCAGTTTGTCAAAGTTTTTCTCGACAGGTCGATGATCGGGCAGAACCTTTTCTTGATTGTAGAAGAGTATAACCAGCTGAAAAGATGGCCAGGTGAGACAGTACAACAGTTTTCGGCCAGATTTAATCAAGTTTATTATTCGATGCCAGGTGATATAAGACCTTCTCCTAGATTTGCTCTCTTGCACTATCTGGGTGCCTTTGATCCGGAGATGGAGTTTCAGCTGAGAGAAAAGAATATTGCAACACTTCACGAGATGCAGAACAATGCAGTAGATGTAGAGGCTCATTTGCTGATCCGAAGGGAAAGAATGAAGGAAGAAGAGATGAAAAACATAGATCCGGCCGAATCAACATCTTTAGAGGTGAAACTTGACATTTTGGTAAGTATAGTGGAAAAGATGATGGACAAGATCAACTCAAGGAATGATTATCATGTTCATGGCGCGCTGATTGAAGAAGAACAAGTTGCTGATCCAAAACATTTTGTTTCTAATCCCAGTTGTCATAGTGATTGTTTTATAGATCATTGTGAAGAAGAGAGAGCTGTTGATATGACGTGTATGTTTGATGATGATTTGCCTCAGTTTGATGAGTATGATGATGATTATGTTCTCCAAACAGAAGCTAATCTTGCAGACAAATCAGCAGCTAGTTTGTGGGAGGAGGAAGTTCATTTTCAGCAGCTTGAATACAATGTTCAGTCATCACATATCAGCTATGACAGTGACGAGGAAAGTGCAGCAAATTTTGAAGTAAGTGAAGGATCTTTTCCTTTTTGTTTTGATTCATGTCAGTTCATCAGAGATAACTACCATGCAATCAGAAATCAAATGTCAACAAGTCTTGATTTAGATCATCTTGAGGGCAATGAAAATTTTGTTCAAGACTTCTCATATTCAGATTTGCAAACTCCGAAAGCCATTGATTGTCAAGTTGCAACTGAAGACTTGGAAGTGGACACACATGATTTAATGATTCAAGGAAATCAACAATCACTCAGTTTTAATGTTGAGGATGAAGGTCAAGTTACAGATGGAGATGTGGAAGACGAAATACATGATTTGATGATGCAGGAAGATTCTATTCTCTTTTGTTTCGAAGCATTTCAGTTTATAAGGCAGAATTCTCGTAAAATCTCTCAAGAACAAGATGAGCAGCATGTAGGCAATCATGTAATCACAATGGAACCAATAGAAATGGGATTGCAGCAGTCTTTTCAAGTTTTTCATGATCCAATAGCTGATGTTTTGGATGAAGTTTGCAGTCAAAGTCTTTCTCCATTGACTACATGTGAGCTTGAATCATGTGCTGATATGAATTTGATCCGGCGGCCATTTTCTTTGTCATTTTCAGCAGCGGTCTTGTCACTAGGCTCATATCAAAATTTGCATTCATGGTATGAGGAAAAGAGAAGTAATCCATTGGATGAGCTAGGTTCCAGTGTGCTTGAATTTCAAGATCCTTATGCAGTGTTTTTGGAGGTGGATAGAGAATTCATATCATTCAACGGATCTGTTCCCAAGTTGTCATGGGAGTTGCATTTTATTAGTTCTCTCTTGTTGGTCATAAGCGAGAACTTGTGGAGAATTCGAACAGTAGATCGAATACTTGCTTGGTTACATTGGTTGTTTCATTTCACTTGATCAGGTGATGAATGAAACTATTAGAGCAGGTTTTGATGAATAAGCTCCCCTTTGAGCATCATTTTCAGTTTGTCGGTTGTGTTCAAATATCGAGTCAGTTTTTAGTTGAGTCATGAGTCCTTTGTGAGTCAATTTTTAGTCTTGTTGTTAAGTTAGTTTGTGTCAGTTTTCAGTCATGCATTTCAGTTTGAGTTTATGACTCCATTGCCCAATGATTGAAAAGCACTGGTCTTCTCTCCCAGAGGTCTACGGTTCTTGGCACCTCCAAGGAGCTACCATCCCCATTGGATCCAATGTTAGTGTCAGCCTTTCCAGCCTTCCTACAGTGATCAAATGTGCTCTTACAAAGTGATTTTGAAGTGTCAAGGTCAAATTTTGTCATTTCAGTGAGTCTTCAAGCAAAATTTGGTCACTAGGCATTAGGCCTAGGGTTTGCCCAAATGTCAGTCTATGTCATCATTCAGCTGAGCCTATCATCATTCAGAGAGTTTTCATTATCATGTCAGTGTCTAATGAGTCATTTTACATCTTGTTCATGCTTCAGTTGTGCTTTGGCAAGGTCATTTCCCTCTCCTAGAGTTTTGAAGGCCATTTCTCTTGGATGGTTAAATCACCGACAAAACTTGTTTCCTGATGTTCATACACCTTCCCCTATCCTTAAAGTACCTTATAAAACACTTCCCATCCCTTAGATCCGCCAAATTCCTCATTTTTCCACAAACCCTAGTTTCTAGCTACAACTTGGCAATTTTCTAGGTTTGGCCTGTGTTTTGCCCTTTTGGACCCCTTCCCCTTGCTCAATCTCTGAGATTCCACTTTCTCCTGCTTCCTAACATCCCTCCCCACTCCCAAAAATTTCCTCAAGAATTTAGAAGCCCCCTATCCCCTTCATTTCGCTTCATTTCGACAGAATTCCTTGTTTCACACATCGGGACAAGTCGCACTCAAATGATGTTTTAGAGCAATCAAAGATGAATTTTGGAACACTGAGAGAGGTTTTTGTCCATAACATGCCAAAGAAGAAAAACCTCCTTCACTTGTTGCACAGGTGTCATGGTTTTAGAGAAATGCTAAAATTACAATCGCCGAATCCAAGGAGTTTGGCCAAGGCACAAAAACGGAAGAAGAAGACCAACTCACTCCACATCTTGGCCGAGGCTTCTCTCACTCATCATGAAACTCACTAGCCACTTCACAGCACCAAGCACAAAAAATTTTGGAAGTTTTGGCTCATTTTTGGCATTTTTGGGAAATTTACAGGTTTTGGCTTCTCAAGGGGTCTCACCCCCGGTGAGACCCTTTGTCCTCGTAGCTCCGTTTTGCGAAAACTCAGCATTGCTGGATTTTTCTTGCATCTTTACACATGCATATGGATTATCTTGAGTTTTCATGGAGTTTTGGGTCTCCAAAAAGTAAAAATACAGCCAAATTTTGACTTTCTGCCCTTTTTTGAGCTGCAGAAGTAGTCTTGGGAGAATTGACTTTTGACTGAGAAAATTACATCTAAATCTAAAAATTCTGGTTGGGTTGGAAATTAGACTCAGAGACCTTTCCAACGAGCTATCCTACACCTCATTCTGACACCAGGAAGGCCTCCAAATATGGCTCGAAAGTGCACGACCCGTTGAGCTGGATGTGCGCGACCCGTTGAGCAGATTTTGCCAGATTTGACCAGTTCAGCCCAGAATTTGCAGTTTAGCACCAGTTTGACTTGCTGAGGTCGATGATGATCCTTTTGAATGTACTTGTGGCACTTTTTGGGTACTTTTACTCTTGTTTTACTCTTCTAGAAGTTTCTCTCATGTAAAAGGGTAAAATTGACTGTATGAACTGGTTTCCAAGTTTTTAGAGGCAAGTTGTTTTGACTGCCTATTTTGTAGTGCTTAGTTTAGAAGTTGTTCAAACAGCTCCTAGGATAGTGAGATCGACCCCTAGAGGTGGGGAAATATGTTAGATCATCTATATTATGTACTTTCATGCTCATTTTCATGGTTGGACTCTTGAGGGAGAAGCTCCTATTGTATATTTTACTTGTATCTCTGCAATTTGAGGAAAAGGAAGACCAGGGTTTTGCAGACATCATTGGGATTCTTGTGGACTCTTGTGTTGATGGTGTGTTCTCTTATTGTAATTGTAAGTGTGTTTATGTGTTCCATCTCTTTCTTAACTGCAGCTTATTAAACAAATGAAGTGATAAAGTTTGAATTCATGCTTGCCATGCTCAGCTTTCAAATTTGTTTAATGTTTATGTTTTCCACTGTCTAGAGAGGATTCAAAGTCATTGTTTGCCCTCTTTAGCTTCTCTTTTTTCTTCCTTGATCATCCATCTAAGCTAAAGGCATCAGCACAAACTCCTACCTTGCCCCAAAGACCCACCTGCAAAACCTGAGCTCAATCCCCGCACCCTGAATTGCACTCCCTCCAATTGCCACCAAAAACCCCAAAAACTTTAAATCAACCCTCCTTATCAGTTTACTAGCCTAATATCAGTGTTTCTAATTGTTCAGCTCATCCTATTGAAAAATCCACCGAGTTTGACCAGAGAGAGCCTTCTCCTGCCTCGTAGGGCTAGCTACGAGGCTGAATGGTTTGATGTAGCCTTGAGGTTTACATTTCTCAGCCTGAGGTGAAATTTCAAGCGCTAACATACTGGCGACCATACTGGGGAGAACATCTAATCCTTTGCTGATTGATGTGTTTGTTTCATAAGTCTTAGACGGAGCCTGAAGTTACGCCAGGAAGCCTTCGAAAACGCTCTTGTTTTACATCAGCGTTAGTAGATAAACGCTGCTTCAGTCAATCTCCGTGAGCTTGTGAATACAGCACTTCGATTGCATTTTACCCCAGTACATGTATCAAGTTCAGATCTGATTGTTGATGGTGGACAACGATCAGACACTTGCAAGTCTGAAATCATTCACTTGGCGACTCTAAATCAGTTTTGAAAATCAGATCCAAAGACTCCACTGGAGGATGATCCCGACCAGCAGAAACATGAAAGGAGAACATGGACATATCAGGTATTCAAGTTGGAATTGCATCCAAGACATTTTGTTCCTTGTTCTAAATTATTTCTTCTCTTTTCCCAAGAATGTCAAGAAGGCTTTGCAAAGTATATTGTATTTGAGAAAAGATCCCAGGCCTGCAGTTGATTCTTTCCCTTTGAAGATTGTGAATACCAAAGTTTTGCATGCCTTTAAGCTTGATCAAGATCCTTTGTCTAAATTTTGTGATGAACCTATACCTGCTGTACATACCCCTATACCTTGTAAAATTCCAGATCGGTATAAACCTCTTGTTTTACCTCCTGTTCTTCATGCTTTCCCCAAAAATTATGATCTATACTTGTCGATGTTTGATGGTGAATGTAAGAATGTCAACACTGAGCAACATGTCCAGAATTTTGAGAATTTTCTAGATCTTTTTGAAGTTGATGAAGAAGATGTTAGTATAAGGCTTTTTGCTCTTTCTTTGCAAGCCAAAGTGAAGAGTTGGTTCAAAGCCCTGCCTGATGCAAGCATCTCATATTTCCAACAGTTTGTCAAAGTTTTTCTCGACAGGTGGATGATCGGGCAGAACCTTTTCTTGATTGTAGAAGAGTATAACCAGCTGAAAAGATTGCCAGGTGAGACAGTACAACAATTTTCGACCAGATTTAATCAAGTTTATTATTCGATGCCAGTTGATATAAGACCTTCTCCTAGATCTGCTCTCTTGCACTATCCGGGTGCCTTTGATCCGGAGATGGAGTTTCAGCTGAGAGAAAAGAATATTGCAACACTTCACGAGATGCAGAACAATGCAGTAGATGTAGAGGCTCATTTGCTGATCTGAAGGGCAAGAATGAAGGAAGAAGAGATGAAAAACATAGATCCGGCCGAATCAAAATCTTTAGAGGTGAAACTTGACATTTTGGTAAGTACAGTGGAAAAGATGATGGACAAGATCAACTCAAGGAATGATTATCATGTTCATGGCGCGCTGATTGAAGAAGAACAAGTTGCTGATCCAAAACATTTTGTTTCTGATCCCAGTTGTCATAGTGATTGTTTTATAGATCATTGTGAAGAAGAGAGAGCTGTTGATATGACGTGTATGTTTGATGATGATTTGCCTCAGTTTGATGAGTATGATGATGATTATGTTCTCCAAACAGAAGCTAATCTTGCAGACAAATCAGCAGCTAGTTTGTGGGAGGAGGAAGTTCATTTTCAGCAGCTTGAATACAATGTTCAGTCATCACATATCAGCTATGACAGTGACGAGGAAAGTGCAGCAAATTTTGAAGTAAGTGAAGGATCTTTTCCTTTTTGTTTTGATTCATGTCAGTTCATCAGAGATAACTACCATGCAATCAGAAATCAAATGTCAACAAGTCTTGATTTAGATCATCTTGAGGGCAATGAAAATTTTGTTCAAGACTTCTCATATTCAGATTTGCAAACTCCGAAAGCCATTGATTGTCAAGTTGCAACTGAAGACTTGGAAGTGGACACACATGATTTAATGATTCAAGGAAATCAACAATCACTCAGTTTTAATGTTGAGGATGAAGGTCAAGTTACAGATGGAGATGTGGAAGACGAAATACATGATTTGATGATGCAGGAAGATTCTATTCTCTTTTGTTTCGAAGCATTTCAGTTTATAAGGCAGAATTCTCGTAAAATCTCTCAAGAACAAGATGAGCAGCATGTAGGCAATCATGTAATCACAATGGAACCAATAGAAATGGGATTGCAGCAGTCTTTTCAAGTTTTTCATGATCCAATAGCTGATGTTTTGGATGAAGTTTGCAGTCAAAGTCTTTCTCCATTGACTACATGTGAGCTTGAATCATGTGCTGATATGAATTTGATCCGGCGGCCATTTTCTTTGTCATTTTCAGCAGCGGTCTTGTCACTAGGCTCAGATCAAAATTTGCATTCATGGTATGAGGAAAAGAGAATTAATCCATTGGATGAGCTAGGTTCCAGTGTGCTTGAATTTCAAGATCCTTATGCAGTGTTTTTGGAGGTGGATAGAGAATTCATATCATTCAACGGATCTGTTCCCAAGTTGTCATGGGAGTTGCATTTTATTAGTTCTCTCTTGTTGGTCATAAGCAAGAACTTGTGGAGAATTCGAACAGCAGATCGAATACTTGCTTGGTTACATTGGTTGTTTCATTTCACTTGATCAGGTGATGAATGAAACTGTTAGAGTAGGTTTTGATGAATAAGCTCCCCTTTGAGCATCATTTTCAGTTTGTCGGTTGTGTTCAAATATCGAGTCAGTTTTTAGTTGAGTCATGAGTCCTTTGTGAGTCAATTTTTAGTCTTGTTGTTAAGTTAGTTTGTGTCAGTTTTCAGTCATGCATTTCAGTTTGAGTTTATGACTCCATTGCCCAATGATTGAAAAGCACTGGTCTTCTCTCCAGAGGTCTACGGTTCTTGGCACCTCCAAGGAGCTACCATCCCCATTGGAGCCAATGTTAGTGTCAGCCTTTCCAGCCTTCCTACAGTGATCAAATGTGCTCTTACAAAGTGATTTTGAAGTGTCAAGGTCAAATTTTGTCATTTCAGTGAGTCTTCAAGCAAAATTTGGTCACTAGGCATTAGGCCTAGGGTTTGCCCAAATGTCAGTCTATGTCATCATTCAGCTGAGCCTATCATCATTCAGAGGGTTGTCATTATCATGTCAGTGTCTAATGAGTCATTTTACATCTTGTTCATGCTTCAGTTGTGCTTTGGCAAGGTCATTTCCCTCTCCTAGAGTTTTGAAGGCCATTTCTCTTGGATGGTTAAATCACCGACAAAACTTGTTTCCTGATGTTCATACACCTTCCCATATCCTTAAAGTACCTTATAAAACACTTTCCATCCCTTAGATCCGCCAAATTCCTCATTTTTCCACAAACCCTAGTTTCTAGCTACAACTTGGCAATTTTCTAGGTTTGGCCTGTGTTTTGCCCTTTTGGACCCCTTCCCCTTGCTCAATCTCTGAGATTCCACTTTCTCCTGCTTCCTAACATCCCTCCCCACTCCCAAAAATTTCCTCAAGAATTTAGAAGCCCCCTATCCCCTTCATTTCGCTTCATTTCGACAGAATTCCTTGTTTCACACATCGGGACAAGTCGCACTCAAATTATGTTTTAGAGCAATCAAAGATGAATTTTGGAACACTGAGAGAGGTTTTTGTCCATAACATGCCAAAGAAGAAAAACCTCCTTCACTTTTTTCACAGGTGTCATTGTTTTAGAGAAATGCTAAAATTACAATCGTCGAATCCAAGGAGTTTGGCCAAGGCACAAAAACGGAAGAAGAAGACCAACTCACTCCGCATCTTGGCTGAGGCTTCTCTCACTCATCATGACACTCACTAGCCTCTTCACAGCACCAAGCACAAAAAAATTTTGAAGTTTTGGCTCATTTTTGGCATTTTTGGGAAATTTACAGGTTTTGGCTTCTCAAGGGGTCTCACCCCCGATGAGACCCTTTGTCCTCGTAGCTCCGTTTTGCGAAAACTAAGCATTGCTGTATTTTTCTTGCAACGTTACACATGCCTATGGATTATCTTGAGTTTTCATGGAGTTTTGGGTCTCCAAAAAGTCAAAATACAGCCAAATTTTGACTTTCTGCCCCTTTTTTGAGCTGCAGAAGTAGTCTTGGGAGAATTGACTTTTGACTTAGAAAATTACATCTAAATCTAAAAATTATGGCTGGGTTTGAAATTAGACTCAGAGACCTTTCCAACGAGCTATCTTGCACCTCATTCTGACACTGGGAAGGCCTCCAAATATGGCTCCAAAGTGCGCGACCCGTTGAGCTGGATGTGCGCGACCCGTTGAGCAGATTTTGCCAGATTTGACCAGTTCAGCCCAGAATTTGCAGTTTAGCACCAATTTGACTTGCTGAGGTCGATGATGATCCTTTTGACTGTACTTGTGGCACTTTTTGGGTACTTTTACTCTTGTTTTACTCTTCTAGAAGTTTCTCTCATGTAAAAGGGTAAAATTGACTGTATGAACTGGTTTCCAAGTTTTTAGAGGCAAGTTGTTTTGACTGCCTATTTTGTAGTGCTTAGTTTAAAAGTTGTTCAAACATCTCCTAGGATAGTGAGCTCGACCCCTAGAGGTGGGGAAATATGTTAGATCATCTATATTATGTACTTTCATGCTCATTTTCATGGTTGGACTCTTGAGGGAGAAGCACCTATTGTATATTTTACTTGTATCTCTGCAATTTGAGGAAAAGGAAGACCAGGGTTTTGCAGACATCATTGGGATTCTTGTGGACTCTTGTGTTGATGGTGTGTTCTCTTATTGTAATTTTAAGTGTGTTTATGTGTTCCATCTCTTTCTTTACTGCAGCTTATTAAACAAATGAAGTGATAAAGTTTGAATTCATGCTTGCCATGCTCAGCTTTCAAATTTGTTTAATGTTTATGTTTTCCACTATCTAGAGAGGATTCAAAGTCATTGTTTGCCCTCTTTAGCTTCTCTTTCTTCTTCCTTGATCATCCATCTCAGCTAAAGGCATCAGCACAAACTCCTACCTTGCCCCAAAGACCCACCTGCAAAACCTGAGCTCAATCCCCGCACCCTGAATTGCACTCCCTCCAATTGCCACCAAAAACCCCAAAAACTTTAAATCAACCCTCCTTATCAGTTTACTAGCCTAATACCAGTGTTTCTAATTGGTCAGCTCATCCTATTGAAAAATCCACCGAGTTTGACCGGAGAGAGCCTTCTCCTGCCTCGTAGGGCTAGCTACGAGGCTGAATGGTTTGATGTAGCCTTGAGGTTTACCTTTCTCAGCCTGAGGTGAAATTTCAAGCGCTAACATACTGGCGACCATACTGGGAGAACATCTAATCCTTTGCTGATTGATGTGTTTGTTTCATAAGTCTTAGACGGAGCCTGAAGTTACGCCAGGAAGCCTTCGAAAACGCTCTTGTTTTACATCAGCGTTAGTAGATAAACGCTGCTTCAGTCAATCTCCGTGAGCTTGTGAATACAACACTTCGATTGCATTTTACCCCAGTACATGTATCAAGTTCAGATCTGATTGTTGATGGTGGACAACGATCAGACACTTGCAAGGCTGAAATCATTCACTTGGCGACTCTAAATCAGTTTTGAAGATCAGATCCAAAGACTCCACTGGAGGATGATCCCGACCAGCAGAAACATGAAAGGAGAACATGGACATATCAGGTATTCAAGTTGGAATTGCATCCAAGACATTTTGTTCCTTGTTCTAAATTATTTCTTCTCTTTTCCCAAGAATGTCAAGAAGGCTTTGCAAAGTATATTGTATTTGAGAAAAGATCCCAGGCCTGCAGTTGATTCTTTCCCTTTGAATATTGTGAATACCAAAGTTTTGCATGCCTTTAAGCTTGATCAAGATCCTTTTTCTGAATTTGTGATGAACCTATACCTGCTGTACATACCCCTATACCTTGTAAAATTCCAGATCGGTATAAACCTCTTGTTTTACCTCCTGTTCTTCATGCTTTCCCAAAAATTATGATCTATACTTGCCGATGTTTGATGGTGAATGTAAGAATGTCAACACTGAGAAACATGTCCAGAATTTTGAGAATTTTCTAGATCTTTTTGAAGTTGATGAAGAAGATGTTAGTATAAGGCTTTTTGCTCTTTCTTTGCAAGCCAAAGTGAAGAGTTGGTTCAAAGCCCTGCCTGATGCAAGCATCTCAGATTTCCAACAGTTTGTCAAAGTTTTTCTCGACAGGTGGATGATCGGGCAGAACCTTTTCTTGATTGTAGAAGAGTATAACCAGCTGAAAAGATTGCCAGGTGAGACAGTACAACAGTTTTCGGCCAGATTTAATCAAGTTTATTATTCGATGTCAGTTGATATAAGACCTTCTCCTAGATCTGCTCTCTTGCACTATCCGGGTGCCTTTGATCCGGAGATGGAGTTTCAGCTGAGAGAAAAGAATATTGCAACACTTCACGAGATGCAGAACAATGCAGTAGATGTAGAGGCTCATTTGCTGATCCGAAGGGCAAGAATGAAGGAAGAAGAGATGAAAAACATAGATCCAGCCGATTCAACATCTTTAGAGGTGAAACTTGACATTTTGGTAAGTACAGTGGAAAAGATGATGGACAAGATCAACTCAAGGAATGATTATCATGTTCATGGCGCGCTGATTGAAGAAGAACAAGTTGCTGATCCAAAACATTTTGTTCTGATCCCAGTTGTCATAGTGATTGTTTTATAGATCATTGTGAAGAAGAGAGAGCTGTTGATATGACGTGTATGTTTGATGATGATTTGCCTCAGTTTGATGAGTATGATGATGATTATGTTCTCCAAACAGAAGCTAATCTTGCAGACAAATCAGCAGCTAGTTTGTGGGAGGAGGAAGTTCATTTTCAGTAGCTTGAATACAATGTTCAGTCATCACATATCAGCTATGACAGTGACGAGGAAAGTGCAGCAAATTTTGAAGTAAGTGAAGGATCTTTTCCTTTTTGTTTTGATTCATGTCAGTTCATCAGAGATAACTACCATGCAATCAGAAATCAAATGTCAACAAGTCTTGATTTAGATCATCTTGAGGGCAATGAAAATTTTGTTCAAGACTTCTCATATTCAGATTTGCAAACTCCGAAAGCCATTGATTGTCAAGTTGCAACTGAAGACTTGGAAGTGGACACACATGATTTAATGATTCAAGGAAATCAACAATCACTCAGTTTTAATGTTGAGGATGAAGGTCAAGTTACAGATGGAGATGTGGAAGACGAAATACATGATTTGATGATGCAAGAAGATTCTATTCTCTTTTGTTTCGAAGCATTTCAGTTATAAGGCAGAATTCTCGTAAAATCTCTCAAGAACAAGATGAGCAGCATGTAGGCAATCATTAATCACAATGGAACCAATAGAAATGGGATTGCAGCAGTCTTTTCAAGTTTTTCATGATCCAATAGCTGATGTTTTGGATGAAGTTTGCAGTCAAAGTCTTTCTCCATTGACTACATGTGAGCTTGAATCATGTGCTGATATGAATTTGATCCGGCGGCCATTTTCTTTGTCATTTTCAGCAGCGGTCTTGTCACTAGGCTCAGATCAAAATTTGCATTCATGGTGTTATCACTGAAAATTCTGTTTCCAAAAAATTGCTCAGACTAGCTTAAGGACAAGGTCTTTTCGCAGCGTATAAATCCTTTAGCAATTTCGCAGCGTAACCTGTTTTAGTGATTTCGTAGCGAAAAGCACCGACTTTGCACTGGCTGCGCTACGAAATTGGTGGAGCTATCCAGTATACTGTAGAATTAGAAACAAAACAAGATGACAAAGACTACTTAAGAAATGAAAGACACAATGAAACTGTTGTTTGGCCTCAATGTTTAGTTGAGGAGCAAGGACAGTGGAAATGTCATCAACAAAGAAAATATTTTAATTGCTAAGAATGATGACATCCAAAATCTGTGTGAAACAGAGACTGCTTGTATTTTAGATAATGGACCTGTTGATGTCATTAGTATGAATGGTGGATTTGTTTCTTTCTTGAATAAGTGGGAGCAAGTTAATGAATTTTGTTTTGATCTGCATTTCAGTAATGCAAGTGAGGAGATTCATCAGCAATGTTTGAAGTCCAAGGTTTGGATGTTTGCTGGGAAAATTTCTCCGGTATACTATCTTAATTTCTCTAGAAGTTTTTTTTTTAGAGGAAGATGGATGTGCCACTTTCCCTAAGGGTGAGGAGACATTGACTGGAATGTCTTTGATGTTGCTGCCTTCAATTGATATTGGAGAAGCTATAGATATTTGTATTGTAGCATGGTTTTTTGGCCAGATGAACGCTAGAGCAGAGAAGCAGTTAATGTGGTTCAAGTTATTGTGGCACCTTATAGCTGCCAGATGCTCAAAAGGTGATTGAAGGGATTTTTATTAACACAGCAGTCGAGCTTGATATAGTTGATAAAGATCATCTCCTACAATGTGTATCTGAGGTAGATGTTGTGACAATCTTATTACCTGCCAGTTGCCACATGCCAAATTGCGCATGCATGCATTGAGTTAAAAGAAAAAGGCATCTTGACACGGCAGGCTATGTCGGTAAAAACATGTTTATCTGGCGTTGAGCTTCTCAAAAAGTCGAATTGTTGCTTCGTTTGTGGCTGGAATATACAGAGTTTTCTTAATATGCTTTGTAGTGCGTTATTGGTATCCTGGTCATTGCATTAGCTATACAGTGGTGGCTTCAGCGTTGTTAGGAGCGCGGTTAGTTAATTGGAGAGCAGGGCATTGGACATTGGTAAGAGCCGAAGCCACGCTGAGCCAAATAGAATGCAGAATCCAAAGACCTAAGATGGCATCATAATTACACGGATCCATGCCTTCTTGCTATGCAATTACAGTAGCAGCTTTTCGATAGTATGGTGAATCTATATCTCTGCCCGGCGCGCTCCATGGCAAGTAGCTTCAATCTAGATGGAGCTGCAAAGAAAATAGAATTAAGGGAGAAAGTCTGAAAAATGTTTTACCATGCATATGACAACTACATGCATTATGCATTCCCGCACGATGAGTTAAAGCCTCTGACAAAGACTTCGACAGATTCACTTGCAGAGCTTGGCAATCTTAAGTTTCAACGTTTACCTGAGAAGTACAATGGGTTAGCTTTGACTCTTATGGAATCAATTTCAAGCTTAATTGTTCTGGGAAACAGTTCGGAATTTGGAAAAGCGGTGCTATGGCTCGAGGACCTGAGTATGAGGCAGCAGTATTGCGTGCTGTTCGTAAACTATGGAGCATGCGGAGTCCTTTGGATTTGTTGGGAACCACGCTGTATGTACTAACTGGGGAATGAATTGAACATTCATCTGGAATTGGTGCTGGTGTTGATAGTGCACTTCCGCCACAACGTGCAGTGTTTGGGTGTGAAAATTCGGAAACTGGTGAACTCTATCATCAACATGCAGATGGAATTATGGGGCTTGGCCGCGGTCAGCTTAGCATCATGAATCAACTTGTTCAGCATGGTGTGATAGCCGTTTCATCCTCTTTATGTTATGATGGGAGAGATTCCAGACATGGTGTTCTCCACATCAAATCCAAATCGCAGTGTGGGGATGGAAACAGTCCATACTACAATATATATCTGAAAGGAATAAGCGTCTCTGGTTATCCACTGCCCTTGGATCCTCAAGTATTAAACAATAGATATGGTACTGTTTGGGATAGTGGAACTACATATGCTTACCCACCAGAAACAGTTTTTGTAGCCTTCAGAGATACGGTGATAAAGCATCTTCATTCGCTCAAGCGAATTTATGGTCCAGATCCATCATATCCTGACATTTGCTTTTCTGGTGCTGGAAGAGATGTTTCACAGCTCAGCAAACATTTTCCACAAATTGATTTGCTACTTGGTAATGGACAAAAAGTTCAATTGGCTCCTTAAGATTACATATTCCGGCATTCCAAAGTGCATTGTACTTACTGCCTGGGAATTTTCCAAAATGGAAAAGATCCCACTACTCTACTTGGTGGTATTGTAGTCCGCAACATGCTCGTAACCTATGATCGGGCCAATGAAAAGATAGGATTTTGGAGGACTAATTGTTCTGAACTATGGGTGAGATTGCAGGTAGCTGTACCTCTGCCGCTTGTAAAGTTCAACTCTGAAGGAAAAAATTCAAGTGATAGTATACCACCAGTACCTACAAAGTCACACACTGGAAAAAAGAATTCTAGTGATAGCATGGATGTTTGGCCACCTGCTTTACCTCCATCAGCAATAAACGAAGGAGTGTATCGGGAAATTGGAGGAATAGAACTATACATGTCCATGATTGTTAATTCTAAGGCTTCCGGGTCCCTTGTGAATGAATTCAAAGAAGATATGGCACGGAAGCTGGAATTGTTGTTGATCAGCAAACACAGGTTAATATGCTGAATGTCAGAAACAGAGGAGATACATTACAGATTGAATGTGCTGTTTTGCCAGCCGACACTAGTAATCATATGACAAACAGTACTGCAGAGACAATCATCTCCCTTTTAAATGGACATCAAATTCATCTTCGTGATGCCTTTGGAACTTACCATCTATTGAGCTGGAAGATTTTGCCATCTTCGAAAAGGACATGGTTCCAGCAACATGGTTTAGTGCTCTTTGGTGTTGCTGCAGGTGTAACAGTAATTGCCTCAGCTTTGTTAATGTGTTGGTATTGTTGGAGACAAAAGCAAGAAGTACTTGGAAAATACACGACAGTAGATGCTGCAGATCTTGATGAAGAGCAAGCTGTTTCAAAAAATCACACAGCAGTTTCGTAGCGCGCTACGAAACTGCTGTAGGTGATGTTTTCAATGCAGAATAAACAGTTTGACCGGGAGTGTTAGAAGAGAGACACCTGTACATCAATACAGCCTACAGCTCATCTGGAGACATGGTGTTTGGTAGCAGCGTTCCATACTTTGAGTTATTAAAGAGTTGGGAACATGCTGCTACATTTTCGAAGGATGGTAGGAGACAGGGACCTTAAAAATAGGTGTTTTGATCCTGATGATAAATGATCCATCAGCGCTTACAGGTATCCAAAGTCAGCATTCCTTGCATCTGTAGCTCAATCATCTTGAGCCTAACCAACAAAAGACAGTTGTCAAAGATCAAGAAAGGAATCAGGCATACGAGGAGATGAAGTTAGAGTTTTAGTGTGATTAGGACTCTTTGTAGTTACAGTTCAATACTTTATGTATTTAATGAGTTTGTTTAAAAATAGATAAGGGTAGTTAATGATAGGTCATCGAGCTCCCCTCATGCTGGAGGAGGAGACTCAAAGTAGTTTAGTTTGTTTTCCTATATATAGTGAAAACTCTGATGTAATAGGGGTTGGAGATTTATACAAAAAACAGAGTTTTTATATTGACTGATGTAAAAGACTTTTGACAGTAATAGAAAGATTACTTTTTCTTCTCAAGATTCATCTTGTGTTTAAATGCTCAGAATATATATGGTTGTGTCTCTTCCTTTCTGTTTTACAGCTCCATAGATGTGCAATCACTCTGAATTCACCTAGTGCTCAGATTTCCTGTGTATGTTTATGAGTTGAGGTTCCTTTGAGAAATGTTTTGAGTGTTTAGACATTATATGCCTTGACTTCCATGAATGAGTAGTTGGTAATTTACTGCAAAGGTGTTTGACTCCATGAGCCCAATGGAAGAAGTCTTATTTTGTTGTTCCAACCAGCTTATTTTCATGTACTGTTTGAAGAGTTAGCCATCTTTTCTTGTTATTAATTCATATCAAAAATCTGTGAGAGAGCCCTCTCTGACTAAGGAGGCTAAGCCTTAGTCTAAAGCCTGGTTTGAAATAGTTGCATGAGATCTTGCTAAGTAGCAGCCCTTAGTACACGATTTTGTGATAACACATGGTATGAGGAAAAGAGAAGTAATCCATTGGATGAGCTAGGTTCCAGTGTGCTTGAATTTCAAGATCCTTATGCAGTGTTTTTGGAGGTGGATAGAGAATTCATATCATTCAACGGATTTGTTCAAAAGTTGTCATGGGAGTTGCATTTTATTAGTTCTCTCTTGTTGGTCATAAGCGAGAACTTGTGGAGAATTCGAACAGCAGATCGAATACTTGCTTGGTTACATTGGTTGTTTCATTTCACTTGATCAGGTGATGAATGAAACTGTAAGAGTAGGTTTTGATGAATAAGCTCCCCTTTGAGCATCATTTTCAGTTTGTCGGTTGTGTTCAAATATCGAGTCAGTTTTTAGTTGAGTCATGAGTCCTTTGTGAGTCAATTTTTAGTCTTGTTGTTAAGTTAGTTTGTGTCAGTTTTCAGTCATGCATTTCAGTTTGAGTTTATGACTCCATTGCCCAATGATTGAAAAGCACTGGTCTTCTCTCCCAAAGGTCTACGGTTCTTGGCACCTCCAAGGAGCTACCATCCCCATTGGAGCCAATGTTAGTGTCAGCCTTTCCAGCCTTCCTACAGTGATCAAATGTGCTCTTACAAAGTGATTTTGAAGTGTCAAGGTCAAATTTTGTCATTTCAGTGAGTCTTCAAGCAAAATTTGGTCACTAGGCATTAGGCCTAGGGTTTGCCCAAATGTCAGTCTATGTCATCATTCAGCTGAGCCTTTCATCATTCAGAGGGTTTTCATTATCATGTCAGTGTCTAATGAGTCATTTTACATCTTGTTCATGCTTCAGTTGTGCTTTGGCAAGGTCATTTCCCTCTCCTAGAGTTTTGAAGGCCATTTCTCTTGGATGGTTAAATCACCGACAAAACTTGTTTCCTGATGTTCATACACCTTCCCCTATCCTTA
The DNA here is from genome assembly GCA_031772625.1 of Pinus tabuliformis. NCBI lineage: Eukaryota > Viridiplantae > Streptophyta > Pinopsida > Pinales > Pinaceae > Pinus > Pinus tabuliformis. The sequence continues at coordinate 19,350,952 of CM062819.1, forward strand.
AAGTACCTTATAAAACACTTCCCATCCCTTAGATCCGCCAAATTCCTCATTTTTCCACAAACCCTAGTTTCTAGCTACAACTTGGCAATTTTCTAGGTTTGGCCTGTGTTTTGCCCTTTTGGACCCCTTCCCCTTGCTCAATCTCTGAGATTCCACTTTCCCCTACTTCCTAACATCCATCCCCACTCCCAAAAATTTCCTCAAGAATTTAGAAGCCCCCTATCCCCTTCATTTCGCTTCATTTCGACAGAATTCCTTGTTTCACACATCGGGACAAGTCGCACTCAAATGATGTTTTAGAGCAATAAAAGATGAATTTTGGAACACTGAGAGAGGTTTTTGTCCATAACATGCCAAAGAAGAAACACCTCCTTCACTTTTTGCACAGGTGTCATGGTTTTAGAGAAATGCCAAAATTACAATCGATGAATCCAAGGAGTTTGGCCAAGGCACAAAAACGGAAGAAGAAGACCAACTCACTCCGCATCTTGGCTGAGGCTTCTCTCATTCATCATGACACTCACTAGCCTCTTCACAGCACCAAGCACAAAAAATTTTCGAATTTTTGGCTCATTTTTGGCATTTTTGGGAAATTTACAGGTTTTGGCTTTTCAAGGGGTCTCACCCCCGGTGAGACCCTTTGTCCTCGTAGCTCCGTTTTGCGAAAACTCAGCATTGCTGGATTTTTCTTGCTAAGTTACACATGACTATGGATTATCTTGAGTTTTCATGGAGTTTTGGGTCTCCAAAAAGTCAAAATACAGCCAAATTTTGACTTTCTGCCCCTTTTTTGAGCTGCAGAAGTAGTCTTTGGATAATTGACTTTTGATTGGGCAAATGACCTCCAAATCTAAAAATTCTGGTTGGGTTGTAAAGTAGACTCAGAGACATTTCCAACGAGCTATCCTGCACCTCATTCTGACACCGGGAAGGCCTCCAAATATGGCTCCAAAGTGCACGACCCGTTGAGCTGGATGTGCGCGACCCGTTGAGCAGATTTTGCCAGATTTGACCAGTTCAGCCCAGAATTTGCAGTTTAGCACCAGTTTGACTTGCTGAGGTCGATGATGATCCTTTTGACTGTACTTGTGGCACTTTTTGGGTACTTTTACTCTTGTTTTACTCTTCTAGAAGTTTCTCTCATGTAAAAGGGTAAAATTGACTGTATGAACTGGTTTCCAAGTTTTTAGAGGCAAGTTGTTTTGACTGCCTATTTTGTAGTGCTTAGTTTAGAAGTTGTTCAAACAGCTCCTAGGATAGTGAGCTCGACCCCTAGAGGTGGGGAAATATGTTAGATCATCTATATTATGTACTTTCATGCTCATTTTCATGGTTGGACTCTTGAGGGAGAAGCTCCTATTGTATATTTTACTTGTATCTCTGCAATTTGAGGAAAAGGAAGACCAGGGTTTTGCAGACATCATTGGGATTCTTGTGGACTCTTGTGTTGATGGTGTGTTCTCTTATTGTAATTGTAAGTGTGTTTATGTGTTCCATCTCTTTCTTTACTGCAGCTTATTAAACAAATGAAGTGATAAAGTTTGAATTCATGCTTGCCATGCTCAGCTTTCAAATTTGTTTAATGTTTATGTTTTCCACTGTCTAGAGAGGATTCAAAGTCATTGTTTGCCCTCTTTAGCTTCTCTTTTTTCTTCCTTGATCATCCATCTAAGCTAAAGGCATCAGCACAAACTCCTACCTTGCCCCAAAGACCCACCTGCAAAACCTGAGCTCAATCCCCACACCCTGAATTGCACTCCCTCCAATTGCCACCAAAAACCCCAAAAACTTTAAATCAACCCTCCTTATCAGTTTACTAGCCTAATATCAGTGTTTCTAATTGGTCAGCTCATCCTATTGAAAAATCCACCGAGTTTGACCGGAGAGAGCCTTCTCCTGCCTCGTAGGGCTAGCTACGAGGCTGAATGGTTTGATGTAGCCTTGAGGTTTACCTTTCTCAGCCTGAGGTGAAATTTCAAGCGCTAACATACTGGCGACCATACTGGGGAGAACATCTAATCCTTTGCTGATTGATGTGTTTGTTTCATAAGTCTTAGACGGAGCCTGAAGTTACGCCAGGAAGCCTTCGAAAACGCTCTTGTTTTACATCAGCGTTAGTAGATAAACGCTGCTTCAGTCAATCTCCGTGAGCTTGTGAATACAGCACTTCGATTGCATTTTACCTCAGTACATGTATCAAGTTCAGATCTGATTGTTGATGGTGGACAACGATCAGACACTTGCAAGGCTAAAATCATTCACTTGGCGACTCTAAATCAGTTTTGAAGATCAGATCCAAAGACTCCACTGGAGGATGATCCCGACCAGCAAAAACATGAAAGGAGAACATGGACATATCAGGTATTCAAGTTGGAATTGCATCCAAGACATTTTGTTCCTTGTTCTAAATTATTTCTTCTCTTTTCCCAAGAATGTCAAGAAGGCTTTGCAAAGTATATTGTATTTGAGAAAAGATCCCAGGCCTGCAGTTGATTCTTTCCCTTTGAAGATTGTGAATACCAAAGTTTTGCATGCCTTTAAGCTTGATCAAGATCCTTTTTCTGAATTTTGTGATGAACCTATACCTGCTGTACATACCCCTATACCTTGTAAAATTCTAGATCGGTATAAACCTCTTGTTTTACCTCCTGTTCTTCATGCTTTCCCCAAAAATTATGATCTATACTTGCCGATGTTTGATGGTGAATGTAAGAATGTCAACGCGGAGCAACGTGTCCAGAATTTTGAGAATTTTCTAGATCTTTTTGAAGTTGATGAAGAAGATGTTAGTATAAGGCTTTTTGCCCTTTCTTTGCAAGCCAAAGTGAAGAGTTGGTTCAAAGCCCTGCCTGATGCAAGCATCTCAGATTTCCAGCAGTTTGTCAAAGTTTTTCTCGACAGGTGGATGATCGGGCAGAACCTTTTCTTGATTGTAGAAGAGTATAACCAGCTGAAAAGATTGCCAGGTGAGACAGTACAACAGTTTTCGACCAGATTTAATCAAGTTTATTATTCGATGCCAGTTGATATAAGACCTTCTCCTAGATCTGCTCTCTTGCACTATCCGGGTGCCTTTGATCCGGAGATGGAGTTTCAGCTGAGAGAAAAGAATATTGCAACACTTCACGAGATGCAGAACAATGCAGTAGATGTAGAGGCTCATTTGCTGATCCGAAGGGCAAGAATGAAGGAAGAAGAGATGAAAAACATAGATCTGGCCGAATCAACATCTTTAGAGGTGAAACTTGACATTTTGGTAAGTACAGTGGAAAAGATGATCGACAAGATCAACTCAAGGAATGATTATCATGTTCATGGCGCGCTGATTGAAGAAGAACAAGTTGCTGATCCAAAACATTTTGTTTCTGATCCCAGTTGTCATAGTGATTGTTTTATAGATCATTGTGAAGAAGAGAGAGCTGTTGATATGACGTGTATGTTTGATGACGATTTGCCTCAGTTTGATGAGTATGATGATGATTATGTTCTCCAAACAGAAGCTAATCTTGCAGACAAATCAGCAGCTAGTTTGTGGGAGGAGGAAGTTCATTTTCAGCAGCTTGAATACAATGTTCAGTCATCACATATCAGCTATGACAGTGACGAGGAAAGTGCAGCAAATTTTGAAGTAAGTGAAGGATCTTTTCCTTTTTGTTTTGATTCATGTCAGTTCATCAGAGATAACTACCATGCAATCAGAAATCAAATGTCAACAAGTCTTGATTTAGATCATCTTGAGGGCAATGAAAATTTTGTTCAAGACTTCTCATATTCAGATTTGCAAACTCCGAAAGCCATTGATTGTCAAGTTGCAACTGAAGACTTGGAAGTGGACACACATGATTTAATGATTCAAGGAAATCAACAATCACTCAGTTTTAATGTTGAGGATGAAGGTCAAGTTACAGATGGAGATGTGGAAGACGAAATACATGATTTGATGATGCAGGAAGATTCTATTCTCTTTGTTTCGAAGCATTTCAGTTTATAAGGCAGAATTCTCGTAAAATCTCTCAAGAACAAGATGAGCAGCATGTAGGCAATCATGTAATCACAATGGAACCAATAGAAATGGGATTGCAGCAGTCTTTTCAAGTTTTTCATGATCCAATAGCTGATGTTTTGGATGAATTTTGCAGTCAAAGTCTTTCTCCATTGACTACATGTGAGCTTGAATCATGTGCTGATATGAATTTGATCCGGCGGCCATTTTCTTTGTCATTTTCAGCAGCGGTCTTGTCACTAGGCTCAGATCAAAATTTGCATTCATGGTATGAGGAAAAGAGAAGTAATCCATTGGATGAGCTAGGTTCCAGTGTGCTTGAATTTCAAGATCCTTATGCAGTGTTTTTGGAGGTGGATAGAGAATTCATATCATTCAACGGATCTGTTCCCAAGTTGTCATGGGAGTTGCATTTTATTAGTTCTCTCTTGTTGGTCATAAGCGAGAACTTTTGGAGAATTCGAACAACAGATCGAATACTTGCTTGGTTACATTGGTTGTTTCATTTCACTTGATCAGGTGATGAATGAAACTGTTAGAATAGGTTTTGATGAATAAGCTCCCCTTTGAGCATCATTTTCAGTTTGTCGGTTGTGTTCAAATATCGAGTCAGTTTTTAGTTGAGTCATGAGTCCTTTGCGAGTCAATTTTTAGTCTTGTTGTTAAGTTAGTTTGTGTCAGTTTTCAGTCATGCATTTCAGTTTGAGTTTATGACTCCATTGCCCAATGATTGAAAAGCACTGGTCTTCTCTCCCAGAGGTCTACGGTTCTTGGCACCTCCAAGGAGCTACCATCCCCATTGGAGCCAATGTTAGTGTCAGCCTTTCCAGCCTTCCTACAGTGATCAAATGTGCTCTTACAAAGTGATTTTGAAGTGTCAAGGTCAAATTTTGTCATTTCAGTGAGTCTTCAAGCAAAATTTGGTCACTAGGCATTAGGCCTAGGGTTTGCCCAAATGTCGTTCTATGTCATCATTCAGCTGAGCCTATCATCATTCAGAGGGTTGTCATTATGATGTCAGTGTCTAATGAGTCATTTTACATCTTGTTCATGCTTCAGTTGTGCTTTGGCAAGGTCATTTCCCTCTCCTAGAGTTTTTAAGGCCATTTCTCTTGGATGGTTAAATCACCGACAAAACTTGTTTCCTGATGTTCATACACCTTCCCTATCCTTAAAGTACCTTATAAAACACTTCCCATCCCTTAGATCCGCCAAATTCCTCATTTTTCCACAAACCCTAGTTTCTAGCTACAACTTGGCAATTTTCTAGGTTTGGCCTGTGTTTTGCCCTTTTGGACCCCTTCCCTTGCTCAATCTCTGAGATTCCACTTTCCCCTGCTTCCTAACATCCCTCCCCACTTCCAAAAATTTCCTCAAGAATTTAGAAGCCCCCTATCCCCTTCATTTCGCTTCATTTCGACAGAATTCCTTGTTTCACACATCGGGACAAGTCGCACTCAAATGATGTTTTAGAGCAATCAAAGATGAATTTTGGAACACTGAGAGATTTTTTTGTCCATAACATTCCAAAGAAGAAAAACCTCCTTCACTTTTTGCATAGGTGTCATGGTTTTAGAGAAATGCCAAAATTACAAGCGTCGAATCCAAGGAGTTTGGCCAAGGCACAAAAACGGAAGAAGAAGACCAACCCACTCCGCATCTTGGCCGAGGCTTCTCTCACTCATCATGACACTCACTAGCCTCTTCACAGCACCAAGCACAAAAAAATTTGGAAGTTTTGGCTCATTTTTGGCATTTTTGAGAAATTTACAGGTTTTGGCTTCTCAAGGGGTCTCACCCCCGGTGAGACCCTTTGTCCTCGTAGCTTCGTTTTGCGAAAACTCAGCATTGCTGGATTTTTCTTGCAAAGTTACACATGCCTATGGATTATCTTGAGTTTTCATGGAGTTTTGGGTCTCCAAAAAGTCAAAATACAGCCAAATTTTGACTTTCTGCCCCTTTTCTGAGCTGCAGAAGTAGTCTTGGGAGAATTGACTTTTGACTAGGCAAATGACCTCCAAATCTAAAAATTATGGTTGGGTTGGAAATTAGACTCAGAGACCTTTCCAACGAGATATCCTGCACCTCATTCTGAAACTGGAAAGGCCTCCAAATATGGATCCAAAGTGCGCGACCCGTTGAGCTAGATGTGCGCGACCCGTTGAGCAGATTTTGCCAGATTTGACCAGTTCAGCCCAGAATTTGCAGTTTAGCACCAGTTTGACTTGCTGAGGTCGATGATGATCCTTTTGACTGTACTTGTGGCACTTTTTGGGTACTTTTACTCTTGTTTAACTCTTCTAGAATTTTCTCTCATGTAAAAGGGTAAAATTGACTGTATGAACTGGTTTCCAAGTTTTTAGAGGCAAGTTGTTTTGACTGCCTATTTTGTAGTGCTTAGTTTAGAAGTTGTTCAAACAGCTCCTAGGATAGTGAGCTCGACCCCTAGAGGTGGGGAAATATGTTAGATCATCTATTTTATGTACTTTCATGCTCATTTTCATGGTTGGACTCTTGAGGGAGAAGCTCCTATTGTATATTTTACTTGTATCTCTGCAATTTGAGGAAAAGGAAGACCAGGGTTTTGCAGACATCATTGGGATTCTTGTGGACTCTTGTGTTGATGGTGTGTTCTCTTATTGTAATTGTAAGTGTGTTTATGTGTTCCATCTCTTTCTTTACTGCAGCTTATTAAACAAATGAAGTGATAAAGTTTGAATTCATGCTTGCCATGCTCAGCTTTCAAATTTGTTTAATGTTTATGTTTTCCACTGTCTAGAGAGGATTCAAAGTCATTGTTTGCCCTCTTTAGCTTCTCTTTTTTCTTCCTTGATCATCCATCTCAGCTAAAGGCATCAGCACAAACTCCTACCTTGCCCCAAAGACCCACCTGCAAAACCTGAGCTCAATCCCCGCACCCTGAATTGCACTCCCTCCAATTGCCACCAAAAACCCCAAAAACTTTAAATCAACCCTCCTTATCAGTTTACTAGCCTAATATCAGTGTTTCTAATTGGTCAGCTCATCCTATTGAAAAATCCACCGAGTTTGACCAGAGAGAGCCTTCTCCTGCCTCGTAGGGCTAGCTACGAGGCTGAATGGTTTGATGTAGCCTTGAGGTTTACCTTTCTCAGCCTGAGGTGAAATTTCAAGCGCTAACATACTGGTGACCATACTGGGGAAACATATAATGCTTTGCTGATTGATGTGTTTGTTTCATAAGTCTTAGACGGAGCCTGAAGTTACGACAGGAAGCCTTCGAAAACGCTCTTGTTTTACATCAGCGTTAGTAGATAAACGTTGCTTCAATCAATCTCCATGAGCTTGTGAATACAGCACTTCGATTGCATTTTACCCCAGTACATGTATCAAGTTCAGATCTGATTGTTGATGGTGGACAACGATCAGACACTTGCAAGGCTGAAATCATTCACTTGGCGACTCTAAATCAGTTTTGAAGATCAGATCCAAAGACTCCACTGGAGGATGATCCCGACCAGCAGAAACATGAAAGGAGAACATGGACATATCAGATATTCAAGTTGGAATTGCATCCAAGAAATTTTGTTCCTTGTTCTAAATTATTTCTTCTCTTTTCCCAAGAATGTCAAGAAGGCTTTGCAAAGTATATTGTATTTGAGAAAAGATCCCAGGCCTGCAGTTGATTCTTTCCCTTTGAAGATTGTGAATACCAAAGTTTTGCATGCCTTTAAGCTTGATCAAGATCCTTTTTCTGAATTTTGTGATGAACCTATACCTGCTGTACATACCCCTATACCTTGTAAAATTCCAGATCGGTATAAACCTCTTGTTTTACCTCCTGTTCTTCATGCTTTCCCCAAAAATTATGATCTATACTTGTCGATGTTTGATGGTGAATGTAAGAACGTCAACGCTGAGCAACATGTCCAGAATTTTGAGAATTTTCTAGATCTTTTTGAAGTTGATGAAGAAGATGTTAGTATAAGGCTTTTTGCTCTTTCTTTTCAAGCCAAAGTGAAGAGTTGGTTCAAAGCCCTGCCTGATGCAAGCATCTCAGATTTCCAGCAGTTTGTCAAAGTTTTTCTCGACAGGTGGATGATCGGGCAGAACCTTTTCTTGATTGTAGAAGAGTATAACCAGCTGAAAAGATTGCCAGGGGAGACAGTACAACAGTTTTCGGCCAGATTTAATCAAGTTTATTATTCGATGCCAGTTGATATAAGAACTTCTCCTAGATCTTCTCTCTTGCACTATCCGGGTGCCTTTGATCCGGAGATGGAGTTTCAGCTGAGAGAAAATAATATTGCAACACTTCACGAGATGCAGAACAATGCAGTAGATGTAGAGGCTCATTTGCTGATCCGAAGGGCAAGAATGAAGGAAGAAGAGATGAAAAACATAGATCCGGCCGAATCAACATCTTTAGAGGTGAAACTTGACATTTTGGTAAGTACAGTGGAAAAGATGATGGACAAGATCAACTCAAGGAATGATTATCATGTTCATGGCGCGCTGATTGAAGAAGAACAAGTTGCTGATCCAAAACATTTTGTTTCTGATCCCAGTTGTCATAGTGATTGTTTTATAGATCATTGTGAAGAAGAGAGAGCTGTTGATATGACGTGTATGTTTGATGATGATTTGCCTCAGTTTGATGAGTATGATGATGATTATTTTCTCCAAACAGAAGCTAATCTTGCAGACAAATCAGCAGCTAGTTTGTGGGAGGAGGAAGTTCATTTTCAGCAGCTTGAATACAATGTTCAGTCATCACATATCAGCTATGACAGTGACGAGGAAAGTGCAGCAAATTTTGAAGTAAGTGAAGGATCTTTTCCTTTTTGTTTTGATTCATGTTAGTTCATCAGAGATAACTACCATGCAATCAGAAATCAAATGTCAAAAAGTCTTGATTTAGATCATCTTGAGGGCAATGAAAATTTTGTTCAAGACTTCTCATATTCAGATTCGCAAACTCCGAAAGCCATTGATTGTCAAGTTGCAACTGAAGACTTGGAAGTGGACACACATGATTTAATGATTCAAGGAAATCAACAATCACTCAGTTTTAATGTTGAGGATGAAGGTCAAGTTACAGATGGAGATGTGGAAGACGAAATACATGATTTGATGATGCAGGAAGATTCTATTCTCTTTTGTTTCGAAGCATTTTAGTTTATAAGGCATAATTCTCGTAAAATCTCTCAAGAACAAGATGAGCAGCATGTAGGCAATCATGTAATCACAATGGAAACAATAGAAATGGGATTGCAGCAGTCTTTTCAAGTTTTTGATGATCCAATAGCTGATGTTTTGGATGAAGTTTGCAGTCAAAGTCTTTCTCCATTGACTACATGTGAGCTTGAATCATGTGCTGATATGAATTTGATCCGGCGGCCATTTTCTTTGTCATTTTCAGCAGCGGTCTTGTCACTAGGCTCAGATCAAAATTTGCATTCATGGTATGAGGAAAAGAGAAGTAATCCATTGGATGAGCTAGGTTCCAGTGTGCTTGAATTTCAAGATCCTTATGCAGTGTTTCTGGAGGTGGATAGAAAATTCATATCATTCAACAGATCTGTTCCCAAGTTGTCATGGGAGTTGCATTTTATTAGTTCTCTCTTGTTGGTCATAAGCGAGAACTTGTGGAGAATTCGAACAGCAGATCGAATACTTGCTTGGTTACATTGGTTGTTTCATTTCGCTTGATCAGGTGATGAATGAAACTGTTAGAGTAGGTTTTGATGAATAAGCTCCCCTTTGAGCATCATTTTCAGTTTGTCGGTTGTGTTCAAATATCGAGTCAGTTTTTAGTTGAGTCATGAGTCCTTTGTGAGTCAATTTTTAGTCTTGTTGTTAAGTTAGTTTGTCAGTTTTCAGTCATGCATTTCAGTTTGAGTTTATGACTCCATTGCCCAATGATTGAAAAGCACTAGTCTTCTCTCCCAGAGGTCTACAGTTCTTGGCACCTCCAAGGAGCTACCATCCCCATTGGAGCCAATGTTAGTGTCAGCCTTTCCAGCCTTCCTACAGTGATCAAATGTGCTCTTACAAAGTGATTTTGAAGTGTCAAGGTCAAATTTTGTCATTTCAGTGAGTCTTCAAGCAAAATTTGGTCACTAGGCATTAGGCCTAGGGTTTGCCCAAATGTCAGTCTATGTCATCATTCAGTTGAGCCTATCATCATTCAGAGGGTTTTCATTATCATGTCAGTGTCTAATGAGTCATTTTACATCTTGTTCATGCTTCAGTTGTGCTTTGGCAAGGTCATTTCCCTCTCCTAGAGTTTTGAAGGCCATTTCTCTTGGATGGTTAAATCACCGACAAAACTTGTTTCCTGATGTTCATACACCTTCCCCTATCCTTAAAGTACCTTATAAAACACTTCCCATCCCTTAGATCCGCCAAATTCCTCATTTTCCACAAACCCTAGTTTCTAGCTACAACTTGGCAATTTTCTAGGTTTGGCCTGTGTTTTGCCCTTTTGGACCCCTTCCCCTTGCTCAATCTCTGAGATTCCACTTTCCCCTTCTTCCTAACATCCCTCCCCACTCCAAAAATTTCCTCAAGAATTTAGAAGCCCCCTATCCCTTCATTTCGCTTCATTTCGACAGAATTCCTTGTTTCACACATCGGGACAAGTCGCACTCAAATGATGTTTTAGAGCAATCAAAGATGAATTTTGGAACACTGAGAGATTTTTTTGTCCATAACATGCCAAAGAAGAAAAACCTCCTTCACGTTTTGCACAGGTGTCATGGTTTTAGAGAAATGCCAAAATTACAAGCGCCGAATCCAAGGAGTTTGGCCAAGGCACAAAAACGGAAGAAGAAGACCAACCCACTCCGCATCTTGGCCGAGGCTTCTCTCACTCATCATGACACTCACTAGCCTCTTCACAGCACCAAGCACAAAAAAATTTGGAAGTTTTGGCTCATTTTTGGCATTTTTGGGAAATTTACAGGGTTTGGCTTCTCAAGGGGTCTCACCCCCGGTGAGACCCTTTGTCCTCGTAGCTCCGTTTTGCGAAAACTCAGCATTGCTGGATTTGTCTTGCAAAGTTACACATGCCTATGGATTATCTTGAGTTTTCATGGAGTTTTGGGTCTCCAAAAAGTCAAAATACAGCCAAATTTTGACTTTCTGCCCCTTTTTTGAGCTGCAGAATTAGTCTTGGGAGAATTGACTTTTGACTAGGAAACTGACCTCCAAATCTAAAAATTCTGGTTGGGTTGGAAAGTAGACTCAGAGACCTTTCCAAAGATATATCCTGCACCTCACTCTGACACCGGGAAGGCCTCCAAATATGGCTCCAAAGTGCGCGACCCGTTGAGCTAGATGTGCGTGACCCGTTGAGCAGATTTTGCCAGATTTGACCAGTTCAGCCCAGAATTTGCAGTTTAGCACCAGTTTGACTTGCTGAGGTCGATGATGATCCTTTTGAATGTACTTGTGGCACTTTTTGGGTACTTTTACTCTTGTTTTACTCTTCTAGAAGTTTCTCTCATGTAAAAGGGTAAAATTGACTGTATGAACTGGTTTCCAAGTTTTTAGAGGCAAGTTGTTTTGACTGCCTATTTTGTAGTGCTTAGTTTAGAAGTTGTTCAAACAGCTCCTAGGATAGTGAGCTCGACCCCTAGAGGTGGGGAAATATGTTAGATCATCTATATTATGTACTTTCATGCTCATTTTCATGGTTGGACTCTTGAGGGAGAAGCTCCTATTGTATATTTTACTTGTATCTCTGCAATTTGAGGAAAAGGAAGACCAGGGTTTTGCAGACATCATTGGGATTCTTGTGGACTCTTGTGTTGATGGTGTGTTCTCTTATTGTAATTGTAAGTGTGTTTATGTGTTCCATCTCTTTCTTTACTGCAGCTTATTAAACAAATGAAGTGATAAAGTTTGAATTCATGCTTGCCATGCTCAGCTTTCAAATTTGTTTAATGTTTATGTTTTCCACTGTCTAGAGAGGATTCAAAGTCATTGTTTTCCCTCTTTAGCTTCTCTTTTTTCTTCCTTGATCATCCATCTCAGCTAAAGGCATCAGCACAAACTCCTACCTTGCCCCAAAGACCCACCTGCAAAACCTGAGCTCAATCCCCGCACCCTGAATTGCACTCCCTCCAATTGCCACCAAAAACCCCAAAAACTTTAAATCAACCCTCCTTATCAGTTTACTAGCCTAATATCAGTGTTTCTAATTGGTCAGCTCATCCTATTGAAAAATCCACCGAGTTTGACCGGAGAGAGCCTTCTCCTGCCTCGTAGGGCTAGCTACGAGGCTGAATGGTTTGATGTAGCCTTGAGGTTTACCTTTCTCAGCCTGAGGTGAAATTTCAAGCACTAACAGGATCCACAATTCAGACTTCGGTTTAAATGCATGTAGGACAACCTGGTTCAAGTACGGTTGTCACAATTCAACCTCAATTTACTTATCAACCGTACCAGGGACAGTACCAATTCGGTCCTGCAGTGTAGCAGCCAGTCTATCAGTATCAACTGTACCCTGGATATACATATCAACAACCCAAGTACGGTCTGGTTAATCCTAGTTTTCCGGGAGGATATAATATCCCAAATGCAATTCCAATTCCTAGTTATCCTGGATATCCTCCTTCTGGGGCTGGTCTCATGACCCAGGGTTTCAGGGACCCTAATCGTCAGTTACTGTTCATTGCAACTTTGGACTTGCCTGACTTGTCGCGCCTTACGAACGATCCAATTAACTATCTTCCGTTTTGGCCGCCAATGCCGAATAAGTTGCCTAGTGATATTCCTAAGTTTGAAGGAAAATCAGGAGAGGATCCGTCAAACCATGTGATGACTTATCACCTCTGGTGTGCATCTAACTCCATTTCAGATGATTCAATCCGTTTAAGGCTTTTCTAGAGCACTCTAATTGGTCTTGCGGCCAAGTGGTACATTGAGTTACCGTGAGCCACTTTTTATAACTTTAATCAATTAGTTACTTCGTTTTTAACTCATTTTCAGTTGCCAGTCAGATATGACAATGGCACAGAATTATTAACTTCATTAAAATAGTCAACATCCACTTAAATTTCATATCACATTCATGAATGGAGACGTCGACAACGTTTAGTGAAAGTTTTTATTCCGGATCAGATCTTAGCTGAATGGTTTGTCAAATCTTTATTACCGAGAATCACTAAAGATGTAGCTAAGGCAGAAGTCATTACTGAAGAGCAAGTAATTGCTCAAGCTCAGTACCTTGACTTAGTTTATATGCAGTCAGGTACGTTACACAAGAAAATCCCTGACCTTCCTAAACAAAATCAAATAACTACAGCTCCCTCAGGGTCTTATGCCGCTGATGGTATGATTGGTACAGTTAATACCAAAAGTAAGAAGAAATCTTCCAAGAACTCTTCTCCTATCATAACTTTACCGGATTCCCCGACAGGAGATTCTTCAGTGGAAATTTCCGCCAATATTCATGTTGTAGAGTCATCTACAGCCAAATCAAAATCCGGCGGTAAAAAGAAAGGGAAGAAGAAAAATAAAATAGATAAAAATTAGAAAGAGAAACCAAAAAAAACTGAATCAACTGATGAGAAACACAAACCTCGTTATCGTTGTCTCATTTGTGATGAAGAGCATTTTACAAGAGACTGCCCTCATCGCGCTGATGTTGCGAAAATCGTTAAAGGTTCCCAAACGCCTGCTGTTTTGAAGGATCCTTTTCCTAATCAAGACAGTAAGATTATATTTTCTTCCTCAAATGCCTTAGAAGAACCCATAATGATGATGTCCCATGTTAGGATTGCTACACAATCACAAGATTATGGAAGTAAAAGTCCTGTTGGTGGTAAGGAAGCAGAATATTCTAATTCGAACCCATCAACTTCAACTCCCGGTTCCGATCCACTACAAATCGAGAAACCTAACCCAGAATTAGTAATCAAACCGCCCGCCAAGGGTATACTTCGAAAGTCATCTTTCAATCCACATGCGAGAGCGGCTCAGAACTATAACATTGTTGAAGATTTGGCTATTTCACCTTCAGCAATGTCGGCTTTGGAAGTGCTGCAATCATGTCCAGCACAACGTAAATTGCTGTTGTCGGCTATAGGAGCTATTGACATTCAGGACTCGAACCTTATAATTTTCGATCTAGAAAATAGTACACCTCACTTACCTCATCAAATGGCTTTCCAGATTCCAGTGTTAGTCAAAAACATACCTTGTTATAGGACTTTGATTGAGGAGGGAGCCTCAACGTGTATTATGTCGATCCAGTGTTGGAGATACCTTGGTTCTCCTACACTTAATCAATCCCCGACGATTCTAAAGGCCTTTGATGGCCGTCGGTTCCATCCTTTTGGCATTCTACAAGATTTACCTATAGGGGTAGAAGGCAAAACTGTTAATCTAGATGTGGAGGTGGTTGATGCCCCTCTAGATTACAACCTTCTCTTGGGTCGTAGTTGGTCTTATGCTATGATAGTTTTTGTTTCATCGGTCTTTCGACTTATAAAGTTCCCTCATAATGGAAAGATTGTAACTATAGACCAGCTAACTTACTTTTCATTTGACCCAACCTCTTCTGAAAGTATTTAGCATGTCGGAAAAACAACTATCCCTTATAAGGATGTTGGAGTAGGACTAGTTAAAGATTCTGGTTTACTAGGAACTTTTCCTTTTCCTCCTATCAACGCATCGTCTTCTACTACCACCATTCATATGATTTCGTCAGACACTATTGTTTATGATGATCCCTGGATCGTACCTTCTGAACCTGAGATAGATTCATTTGGTGATGCTATGCCTTTGACTCCATATGAAATTGCGTATCAGGTCGTGCAGTCATTTTCTGACCCTTCTTCAACCAAATTGACTTAATGAATGTGGTCCATGAGGAATCAGTTTCAACATCAAACTCAGATTCAACAACGTTTTCCAAACTTGTTCACACTGATGAGAAAATTCGTGAAATCCTGTGTGTTGATGATTTACCATGGGAAGATATTCATCATAGATCTTCGTTTTTACCTGAGATTGATCGCTTTGAAAATGATTTTTCATCTATTTTTATGACTGAATATGTCAAGGAACCTCAGAATCCAATGGAAAATCCTGATTCTGAGTTAAATTTGGGAAACATTTCTCGAACTATTCCTATTGATATTTCGATTAAGCCTGGAATTGTTGAAAACATTCATATAGGTGCCTCTTGTACGAAATATGAAATTCAAACATATAAGGCCCTATTTCAAGAATTCCACGACGTTTTTCCCTGGTCATATGAGGAAATGCCAGGAATTGACCCAGCAATTGTTGTTCATGAAATCAAAACTTACCCAGATTCTAAACCCGTCCGGCAACGTTTGTGTCAGATCCACCCGCGAAAAGCTACTGCCATTAAAGCAGAAGTTGAAAAATTACTTAAAGCAGGTTTCATTTATCCAATTCTGTTAACGGATTGTGTATCGAATATTGTTCCTGTTAACAAAAATCAAGGAACAATAAGAATATGTATCGATTATAGGGATATTAATCGAGCTTATCCAAAAGACAATTACCCAACTCCCTATATCGATCAAATTATTGATGATTGTGCTGGCAGTGAAATATTCTCCTTCATGGATGGTTTTTCCGGTTACAGTCAAATAAATATTCTACCTGCTGATCAACCAAAAACGGCTTTCATTTGTCCATGGGGAACATTTGCTTATTGCAAATTACCTTTTGGGCTCAAGAACGCCGGGGCAACTTTTCAAAGAGCCATGTCTTACGTGTTTCATGACATCAAGCACATTGTGCAACCCTATCTCGATGATTTACCTGCTTATTCATTACATCGAGCTGATCATCTCATCCATTTACAAGCAATCTTTATGAGGTGTAGGAATTATCGAATTAGGTTGAATCCACACAAGTGTGTTTTCTGTATAGAAACGGGTCAGTTACTGGGGTTTGTTGTTTCGAAATTCGGCATTCGCGTCGATCCCTCGAAGGTTGAAGCTATTGTCAAATTTCCTCCTCCTTCGAGTCTTCGCCAACTCCAAAGTTTGCAAGGGAAAGCAAACTTTTTACGTTGATTCATTCCTAACTACGCTGATATCACAAAGGGTTTTACCCGGTTGTTGAAACAAAACACTCTATTCTTTTGGGATGAGATAGTTGACAAATCTTTTGATGCACTAAAGCATGCATTGACCTATGCATCGTTATTGCATCCTCCCAACTACAACCAAGAATACTTCTTATATCTCGCCGCCTCGCATTCCACCATTGGAATGGTGTTAGTTCAGGAAGATGAATTCAGTAGTGAACATGTGATATATTACCTTAGTCGAACTTTAAATCCAACTGAGCTAAAATATTCACATGTGGAGAAATTGGCATTGGCAGCTATTCAAGCTGTCCAACGTTTTTGTCATTACATTTTAATACGCAAAACTACAGTAATTTCCGATTGTAACCCTATGATCTATATTTTGACCAAGCAATTGCTAGGGGGCAAGTACTCCAAATGGATTGTGATCCTGCAGGAGATCGACTTAGAATTTGAAAAGTCTAAGTCAAATAAATCTTTAGTTTTTGCGGAGTTGATGTGTGACTTCCCACGTGCTGACACACAAACTGTGGCGGAGGAGCCCATTGCGGACGAATCCTTGTTTCTAATAAGCACTTTAGATCCATGGTATGGAGATATCATCGTTTATTTCCAAACCCAATAATTTCGGCCAGAAATTTCAAGATCATAATGTCGGAAAATACGATTCCAGTCCCAACAATTCAAAATTATTGGAGATACACTTTATCGTCGTGGGGTGGACTCTGTTTTCCGACGTTGTTTAACTCATGAGGAAGCTGAAAGGGTTCTAAACGACTATCACTCTGGAGCGTGTGGCGGTCATATGTCTAGGTTTGACACAGCCCAAAAGATATTGCGCGCTGGCTATTTCTGGCCGTCTTTGTTTAAAGATTGTATTAACGCGGTTCGAAAATTCCACAACTACCAAATTTTTTATCAAAAGATGTGCACTCCACCTGCTCCTCTACACCCTATAATTGCCGTCGGCCCTTTTGCGAAATGGGGTATTGATTTTATTAAATGTAACCCTCACTCGACCAGGGGGCATGCGTATATCATCCTTGCGGTAGATTATTTTACCAAGTGGGCCGAGGTGATGCCTACATTTGAGGCAGACGGCAAAACTGCTACAATTTTCATGTTCAATCATATAATTGCTAGGTTTGGTGTTCCACAAGTGATTATCACTGATCATGGGTGTCATTTTCGAAATATTATGATGACTGAACTTATAGACCAACTTGGCTTGCGTCACGATAGTTCAACTCCATATTATCCACAGGCTAATGGTGTGGTTGAAGCCATCAACAAAGTTCTAGTTATCATGATCCGACGAATCATTGGGATTCATAGGTCGAATTGGCATAACATGCTATTTTCAGCGCTTTGGGCGTATCAAACCTCAGTAAAAACGTCAACCGATTTCACTCCTTTCCAACTAGTTTATGGTTTGGAAGCTGTGTTACCCATTGAATGCGAAATCCCATCATTGCAAATGTCCATTGAATTACTTCCAGCCACTTCCGAAGAGGAAAAACGTTTGTTGTACTTGGCTCAGCTAGATGAGAATCGACGTGATGCTGCATTAGCAATCGAAACTCATGCCAAACGTATTAAAGCTCAGTATGATCGAAATGTTACCCCTCGTAATTTTTCGAAAGCAGACCTAGTCTTATTGTATGATCAAGCAAATGATATATTAGGCGCTGGAAAATTCGTACCCATGTGGCATGGTCCCTCTGTTGTTAAGCGAAAGCTGGCAAAAGGGGCCTATGAATTGGTAGACTTTGATGGGGTCTCTTTAGGTAAACCCAGAAATGGTCTTTACCTGAAGAGGTACTATGCTTAAATCTGGGTGTGGAGATTTTTAGTTAGGTTAGTTTTCTTTCTAGCTGGTGTGTTTTAGATTAAAAAGTGTGCTTAGCTTAGAGAGTGTTTTTTGTCATTATTCCTTCTTATCTTGATTTTACTCTTGATATTGCAGATGTCAACGCCTCTCCAAACATACATTGGTTTTGCTGATGGTGCTTGTCAGAATACACGGAACATTTCTTCCGCAACTTGGTTATCTATTTGCCCTCTGACGAGTTGGTATCTATGCATGGGGTAAGCCTCGGTCAAACAACAAACAACATTTCCAAGTATAGTGTAGTGATTGAGTTATTATCTGAATCTATCTCATTTGGGATTCGAAGTTTGATAGTGAGGTTAGATTCTGAACTCATTGTATTACAGCTTAATAGAGTATATGCCATTATAAATCCAGTGTTATTGAGATTATTTTTGAGAGTTCATCTCTTGGAATGTGAATTTGACTATATTAAATATCAACATATTCCAAGATATTTACATACATTAGCAGATGCAATTACTTCTCGAATGTTAAGTAGACATTTGCAATAATCATACAAGTAAATTTAAAAACATTCCATAACATGTTTTACAAGATAAGCCGGTAATAGTGATATAGTATAACATAGAAGTGTGTCAAATATACATCGTCTTCGATCATAGGTTGAAAAACACCTTATGATCGGAAAAAATGATAGTACAAAAAGCAAAAAATGTCATATGTGTCTACAACAGGTGATCATCCTATCAATGGTAATGATCACGATAAGAAATCACTATACGGGACACCCTACAAAGGAACCTCCTGAAAGGTCCTGGGACCCCAATCACATAGCGTTGTAGCCTAAGAGGAATGTCATCTATGTTGGTCTCTGGAATGTCTACTGTCAAACACTCTAGATGACTCTCCAATTCGGCCAAGGTCTCTGTAGATTCGTCCTGTGGGGCTGGTGCTGCTGCAGCTAGTTGTTTCCTCTCATAGGGCCAGAGAGTGGCTGGTCGTCGTGGACCTACATCTACATTTGAAACTTTTACTATCAACTTTGGGACAAGATAAAAAAAAAAAAAAAAAAAAAAAAAAAATTAAATAAAAATTAAATTAAATTAGAAAATGTTGAAAATGATTTTACCTGAGTCATCCCATTGCTCTCCTGGTGGAAGAGCCATGTCTGGGCCACCACGATAATCTACCCCAGCATAAGGAATGTCCTGAATAGAAAAAACTTGGTTCTCCAACCAATGAAAATACTCAGGAGTGAATCGAACGACTTCTGTTCCCTCCTCAGGATGACGGGCCATAACTACAACCCAACGCATCAGTTTGGGCTCGCGGGGAAGTCCAACTCCAACGGTAAGATGCTATGGGACCAACATTGGGACCCTCTCCAGACCAAAACTCACAACTAAAGCACCATATCCAAAGGTCTTCAGTTGTCCGTTCTTTGCTCTAGTCAGTTGGCCTTTCATATTAGCCAACACAGCCTCGTACCAGTTGAAGATAGTGTCTCGAAAGCAATCTACTGCCATCCGCATTTGGGATCCAGTGGCTACATGTAGTGCTGCATTTCCACGGAGCCTGGTAACAGTAAATGCAATCACTTTGAGCTCAAGACGGGATATGGTTTTGATATCTATCCCTTTGTCTTTAGTTTGGTCGTTACAAAACTCTAGCCGGAGGCTTTCGACAGACTGGCCACCTGGCCTAGTCCCAAATAGAGTCAAATGTTCACCTCTCTTAGGCAAACCAGTCAAAAAGTAAATTTCTTCTAGCTCGATTTCGAGCTGGTGGCCACCAATAAAGAAGCACTGGTCCTGTATGTTCCACCTGTCTGCCAGCCATTGCAAAAAGTCCACCTGGGCCCTCATGCCAGGTATGGCCTAGAATTTGTATAAACCACATGCCTTCAATGCATCAATCGAAGGTTGATAATTAATCGCGGCGAGATCCACATCCTCGTGCTCCCATTCCCGCCAATCAAGCATGATGTATACTCTACATTCAATAAAAAGGCAGATTAGAATATTTAAAATCAAAATTTTTGGGTGGAATTTGAGAAATTTAGGTTTAAAAACCTTTGCTGTGGGGACCGCACCCTCTCTATTAGAGATAGTGCATAGGTTTGCACTCTGCCTTCACGGCAGGTGTAGACCCCTGACTCTTTTCCTTTTACAAAAAAGTCGGGGTCCGCAGGTTTCCTATGCTATGCCTGCGAACCCCCGCGCGCGGGTTTTAACTTAGAAATTTCCAAAAAAACAAAATAAAACCCTAAAAACAATTTTCAAATGGATGAAATGAAAGAGTATGATGATGTGGATTACCTGGAGGAGACGGTGTTCGATTCCAATGGACGGATTTTCCGCAATCTTCCCGGAAGTTTTTGACCAAAAGCTCTCTTTTCTCACTCTGAAGTCAAACGGTAAAAATGAATTTACAAAAGCCCTTTTTATAAGCTTTTTTGAATAAATGAGTTTTTAATTTGTTTATTTTTCACTTTAAAGAGGTAACTTTTGAAGAATTTTTATCTATTTTAAATAGGTATGAGTAATGTTTGAGTTTTTGTGCAGGATAATGAATTTTTCAGGCAAAATTGGTCATTTTCGACAAAAAACATTAGTCACCTTTAAACTCTTTTCTGACTCCTAAAACATGAAAAGATTGCCGAGTTTTTCTTTTTAATCTCATTACAATGGAACTAAAAATATGGTCCACTTACAGCTCTTTTCTGACCGTAAAAAACATGAAAAGATTGCTGGATTTTTGTCGTTTCAAATTCGATATTGGGTATAAAACGACGTGTCATTGATCGCTCTTTTTAATTTTTCAGATCAGAGACACTAATTATGAAAATTACTCCTTGGTCATAATGATAAAGCGGTTCTCTCAAGTATTATTTTATACTTTTTCGGGATTGGGACACACAAATTTACGAAAAAGGACAACCATGGAGTCGTCTTAAGTTTTTTCAGACTCTCTAAAATTGAAAAACGCCGAGTTCTCCTATACTGGACTCGTTAAAATTTAACAGTAAAGGATCTGTTCAATTACAAACAAGAACGGACCACTCCTTCTTAGGGTTCGAATTTAAACTAAGTTGGACTCATCCAAAGGATGAGCTTATAATCAAGCAAATGTTATCCTCCTCAAGCTTGTCAAAAATAAAGAGGTACTTGCGAGAAATGGTGGGGGAAAAGAGAGAAAAATGAGCCTGTTTGTCATACTTTGTAACCACTCTTGAACACGACACCTTTTATTCACCTGGGTTGGGAAATCCTTTGCCTAACAGTTGATCAAACCATATTGAAAGTCTTCAGCCGGTTTCTGGGTATTAAATTTGGGTCAATTGTCACCATACCATCTGCTGTGTCGTTATGTGTTCAAGAGGTCAGTGCAAATAAGCCATTCATCTGCAAAATATCTGCCATCCATCTTGACCATCCCTAAGTCAGTCCTTGCAACTAAATTTCTTCAAACTTGATCTATGATTTCGTGTTGTGGGCTTGCCTACGACGGATCGCTTTCTATCGACTTCAACTCATTATCTAGAAATATGATCTAGAAATCGTTAGTACCTTGGGATCTACATGCCTCAATGGCAAGTTTCTCGCCTTCGACGATAGGTTGCATCATTGACCTTCGATCAAAGGATTCCGTGACATGTTCGGCATCAACACATCTATTCACATCTCATGGATTGTACTGAGTAATTTGAGAGCTATTGACATTACTGGTGGTTTCTCTCACACTTGTTAATGGTTTACATCATTGACTAGTAATCAAGTGGTTTCTACCATGTTCGACTTCGACACATTCATTCACATGGATAGAATCGTACTATTTCGGGAAGTAGAAATCAAGAACCTGGATCTAGTTTCCACCATCCAGGTTGCGAGGAATTTTGTATTCATTATACAGTGGACTATTCATAAATAGATGGTTGCGTCCATTTTGTGTCTACATGTGTCTATACTTGTGATGTATTACAAGATCATTCCTATATCAGAGCAGTAGTTAGTTTTCTAGTCAGTTTTGATCTGAGTATGGGAATGCCTACCTCTGCGATGATATGATCTCATATATATATTTTGCATTGAATGTTTTTACAGGTTCCAACCCGGCTCTCCACAAGATGATCCTCGAAATGATAAAGTACTTCACTCTTCTTAGATGATAAATGAAATCCTCATCTACTACAGACTTCGCACTTTAGGGGGCAATCTGTTACACAAAATATTATCACCATGACTATTTTCAGCCAGTATGGGTCTATCATCATTCATATTGTCCTCCTTAGCAAGTCTCAAACCTCAGCTCTTCATGTCAACCTTTGAAAATGAGAGAAAGACCTTAAAAATTAATAAAGCTCTGGTTCCGCACTTTCTCTTACTGTTGCCTGCAGTCCCGCACCCCTTGTTTATGTTACCTACTAACCTCCCCGCTCTGTCTCTAAAGGAGTGGGTGCGGACCCCTGTGAAAGTCAAAAAGGCGCAAGTTTATTCTTAAAAACTCACTTTGGTTTAATTCTGGATGATTCTAGAAGGAATCTTGACGTGGATGGTTGGCTCCTAGGTGGTTCATGCATCCCAAAACTAAAGGAGCTAATCCCTTGATGAGAGGAGCTTATCCCTTTGAAGGAGGGCTTTATCCCTTTGAAGGTGGACCTAGTAACTTCCCTCCATTGCACTATAAATTAAAGCATTGGGCTAGTTGCTAGGGAGGTTAGAAGATGAACATTTTTTAGGGTAAATGTTGTTGGAATTGAGACTTCCTAGTTAAGCTTGAGAGGAGAGATTACATACCTTCTGGCTTCATTGGGAAGAGAGTCAAACTTGTCAAAGTAGAGGAGATTCTTGCTGGACCCTGGGAGGAGCTTGTACAACATCAAGGCACCAAGGTTGTAAAGTTCCTCCTTGATTAAAGTTAATACAATCAGATTCATTTTTCTCGACAAGTTGTCTTATGTGATTTGTTTCATGAATTCCTTGATCATCATGATAAATATGCTTTATTATATTGGCTTTGCAGGTGCTATTTAATGTGTGTGCTTGTTTGTGTTCGTAGATTCTTTACAAGGGCGCTCATTTGGATCAATGAAGCGTGGCTTCCACAAACTTGCACTGGACCCAAGGTAGGTCTAAAACACTTGTTTGCCTTTATCTATAAATTGCATACTTAGAGAAAGATAGAATTTGTTTGATTTTCTTGTCGCTAGATATCATTAGATACTAGGGAGGTCGGTTTTGTCCACAAGAACGACTTATCCGGCCCACACAAATGATTCATTTGCAGCAGACCAGAGAAGAAGTTTTCCAAAACACATCCAAGTTGCAGGAGAAGATTAAGAAAATTTATGACAGAAAAGCAAAGGCGGACAAATTTCAGTTGGATGATGTGGTGCTGAAGTGGGATGCGAGGAACGAGGAGAAGGGTAAGCACAGTAAATTCGAGAATCTTTGGAAGGGTCCCTTCAAGATTGCAGCATATCGGGGTCAGAATGCCTTTCTTCTGAAGGAAATGAACGGAGAAGATTGTCCAGGAGGGCCGATCAATGGTCGGCTGCTCAAGCGGTACCATTTCTGAAAAGTTTTCTGTTGTTTCCATTGTCACTGTAAATACCATTTTATTT
This sequence comes from Pinus tabuliformis, assembly GCA_031772625.1. Taxonomy (NCBI): domain Eukaryota; kingdom Viridiplantae; phylum Streptophyta; class Pinopsida; order Pinales; family Pinaceae; genus Pinus; species Pinus tabuliformis. The sequence goes on from CM062819.1 coordinate 19,374,473, forward strand.
CAGTTTTAGTTTGAGTTTGTCTAGTCAGTCTTTGAGTCATTTTAAGTTCAAATTTGAGTTAGTTTGAGTCAAGTTTCATGTTAATAAATGAGTCGAGAGTTTCGTGTCGTTTGTCGAAATGATGACTCCATAGCCCAATGGATGAAGGCACTGTCTGCTCTCCCAAAGATCTGCTATTCTTGGCACCTCCAAGGAGCTACCATCCCCATTGGAGCCAATGTTAGAGTCGGTCTTGTCAGTCCTCCATCCGAGATCAAAACTCTTTCTGCATTTCATTTTTAGGTGTCTCGCTCCATTCACTCAGCTGCATTCTGCTAGGGGCATGCCATAAATCAGATGGAAGGGTCTTGCCAGTCATTACCCCTCATGCTTTGTACCTGCCGGCTCAGCTCTGTTCATCAAAGTTCATTAAATGGCAGTCAATATTTGGTATTTTAATGGGCAAAAAATCATATCAGTCATAGGTCTAGGGTTTCATAATTCGTGTTTTCCGAGTACCCAAACATGCCAGTAGGCCAGAGGGAGGTTCAACAAGTTTCATCTCTAGATTTTCATCATCCATAATGATCAAGGGTGATTCCTCTTCAAAACTCTGTTTTGAAGAGGAAATCGTCAAATTAATGTTTATGATAAATATGTAAAGTTCTCCAACATGAAGCACTTGAAAAGCTGGTTTTGGCCATCCTTTGCCAAATGCCATGACAGCTACTTTTGCAAAAAATTGCCAAAAATTTCATCATTTTAGTCAAAAATAAAAAAAGAGAAGGTGAAATACAGAGTTGTATTAAGTTGTGGAAAAAGTGCCAAAATGAAACATTGCAAAGTGGGTTTTGAAGAAACAAAAATCAAACCCATGACTCCATGCCTTTATATATATTTTCTCATAAGAATCAAAGTCATTCTACATGCCAAGGTCGAAGAGAAATCATTTCAAAGGAATTTGGTGAGCCAGCACACGTTTTGGATGAAGTTGGAGGTGTCTTGATAGGCGCAGCACACAGGCGGAGTGGCGCGGCGCACTAGTCGCGACCACACAGTGTTAAATAACACGGGCGCGACGCACTCAAACGGCGCGGCGCACTAGGTATGCTACGCGACGCATACACATAAAAGTCCGATTTTGCTCAGAATTGCAACAAATTGCCTTTTAATCCCTTGAATTTTCCAGGTGGGGTCTATCTCTCAGTGTTTAATCCATTTTTGTGTTAGTATGATGATGGTTTATGACTGCTTATGGTTGCAACAAAAACTCTTAAACCCTACCACTTAAAGTCATCAAAACAATTGCTGTTAGGGTTGCAAATTCATTGTGTTGGTGCCAAGGTTCCTCCTCCATTTCATTTTTCCCTTCTTTCCATCATTCCCTTCTTCCCTATTCCATTTTGCCCATTTTTCCCTATCCTAAAATATTACTAAACTCCTATTCCCTATCCCCTCCGCCCATTTGTCAAATGTAAAACCCCAAACCCTACCCTATATAAAATTTCCTAAACCCCCTACATGTACCTAAATAAAGTTCCTCCTCATAGTCCCTAATCCCTTCATATTATTCCCCTTCCTAATAGTCCCTTGTTGCATTTTTCCCCTTGGTGGCAGATTTAAACACATCACAAAAGCAGTCCAAACATAGTTTAATCATCAGCATCTTTTTCTCTAAGGCAGTGGAAAAACAGTAGTCATGGCATCTGAGCATGTATCGGACTATGGAATGGAAACCCAAAGCGACTCATCCTCGGAAGAACAGGCTCCCCGGAGGCCTCAAAAAAGTGGCAGACATGTTAGAGAAGAACGAACCACCCTTAGAGAATTGTAGGCCCACCCTCTTGCTATGTCATGTTTCCAGTGTCAGTCATGCTTTGAGTTTTGCCAAAAGGTGGCTAGTGTTCAATTTCATCATGAGCTGGCTCGTCTATTCGTGCTGCACTTACATGGAGATTAGGCTACTTTAGCTGGTGTCACCTTCACACTTACACCAAAATCTGTCTCATTAGCAACCGGCATACCGAACATTGGAGAACCATGGAACAAGAAGCAAAAGATTGATCGGCATCATTATGAGCCATATATTAAAACCACTTTCTTGAGGCAGCTCAAAAGAGTCTTTCCATTCCAATATCTTAAAGATGAATATGCTCCACTAATGAGATTGATTATGAAATATTTCAGCTGTGAGGGACAATTCTCTCGTCTTTATGCTTATCACATCAGGTTGCTCATGCATTTCACCAGGCTACGGATGATGAACATTCCGTATTTCATTTGCCGGAACATAGAGAGGATGACCACCTTTATACAACATAAAACCCCTCAGCAGCAACTTAACAGTGTTTATCATTTTTCTCTCATCAAGATTTTGGTGGTGCATCAACTTGATCTATAGGGTATCACTTGGGATGATGTCATCTCCCATGACTTCTTCCAAGCTTCAGAGGGACCTCCAGAGACTAGATTTGAGACAGGGGAACCTTTTCATCAGTACGAGCACCATGAGACCGCCAGTGTGCCGGTATTCGTCACATATCAGAGGGGCGCTAGACATTTGTTTGCAGCAGCAAAGCGAGTGTTATCTCCACCTGGGGTGGAAGGGGCCTCACTTCCGACATCAGCACTACAGGTACAGGACAGAGGTAAGGAGCCAATGCATGATGAGGGGCCATCAGGTGAACAAGAGACTGACTTCGTTCTCCTTCATGATCATGATACAGATACGGATCCGCAAATTGCACAGCTTAAAGAGATCATCCAGGAGCTGCAATCAGAGATCCAAGCCTTATCCCTTGACTTGGAGAGAGAAAAATGGAATATGACATACCTGGAGCAGAGGAACAAACAACTTGAGGATCGGCAAGCTGAGATAGAGTTGCAACTGATCAAGGAAAACCGACAACACATCATGGCAGCACAAGGTAGACCTATGGAGCAAAGAGATGAGGACCGGGAGTATGTTTTAGAGAAAGTGAACGTTCACTTGGAGCAGCTGGTGGAGAAGTATAATAGGGAAAAAGCAATGCTGAGGCGCATGACTCACCATTACATGGCCCGAAACATGAGCTCCAAAGCAAGAATCGGGAGCCTAAAGGTGAAATTAAGGAAGGTGACAAAAAGACAAAAGAGGCAAAAAGAGCAAGATCGTCTCCGAATCTTGGCTGAGGCTTTGTTGGTCCAGCATGACATGTGATAGAGAAGGTACAACCCAAATTTCAACAAATTTGGCGCACATTTTTGCGTTTTGAAATTTTGTGCACAAGAAACAGGTTTTTCTCCCTGTGCGCCGCGCCACTTGGCATGTGCTTTCACTAGGGAGCTCCAAATGACAAAAAGTTTATATTTTTGGATTTTCCATAGAAAATTATGACTGATGGTGCATGCCCAAGAAATTTTGGCAATTTTTGAGTCCTCGGGAGGTCAAAAACACCCAAAAAATGACCTCTCTGCCCCTATTTTGACACACAGGAAGCAGTCTTGGGAGATTGCAGTTTTGGAGGGACAAATTGCATCCAAATTCAGAAATTCCACTTGAGTTGGAAAGTAGATAGGGAGGGCTTTCCAAAAATCATACTTGACTCAATTTTTACTTTAGGAAGTGCCTCAAAACCACCTCCAAAATGGCGCAACACATACATCTTTTGGCGCGGCGCACAGAGACCCAAAGGCCAAAATCACTTCTGCTCCACGAGATGTCGATTTGCAATTTTCTCCAAATGGGCCCATTCATTAAAAATACATTTTTCCCAGCATCAAAGGAAAAGTTTAAAAACATTTTCATCAAAGGTTGGCTTCTATCCAAGTGGCAAAAGGAAGGCGAGCAGTCGCCCAAAAAATCTACGCTCCATTTTTGTTTTTTTGTAACGCTGCACCTGTCACTAATGGTTGGCTTTTCATTTCCAGTTTGTAATGATTTAAAAAACTCCTCAACTTTGGGTCGATCCATTTCCTGATGGCAGAGTCTATTTATTGTATGAAAAATCATTTGTAAAGAGTTGGTTGGAGTTTCTGGGAAACGGTGGGAGAGAAACTCAGTCACTCACTGTACATTTTGACAGAGAATTAATGAAAGATTGCAGCTCTGGTTCATGAGATTCCTGTGGCGTGAGTTTAGAAAATGTATTTTCTTTCTGTTTCATATGTATTTCATTATGTTTCATAGTTCATTCATATTCATTTCCAGTGAAAGCTTCTAAGTAAGAAAAGGTAGAATTCAGTTTACTGCTCTGCCTTGGGAAAGTTTTCACGTTCTATGTTTTCTTCTGTTGAAAAGGATTCATGTATTTATGCCCTTTTCACCCTCTTAAACAACCTCTCCACCTCATATTATTTCAAAAATAATTGCTAGAATTTTTGCCTGTCATGCCTCACGAAATAATCTGCGTCTTTGAGTTAAATTCTCTGCTCATGTTGTTCCTTGGTCCCATACATCCCAGAAAACTCAGTCATTCATCAAAATACCTCTTTCATATTTATTTACCTAACCTAAAATCACTTCTTATTTTAAGTCATCTCAGACCCTATTGAGTATTTTTACTGAGTTGACCTGGAGAGAGCCCTCTCCTATCCTCGTAGGTCTAGCTACGAGGCTGAGCATGGTATGGTGTTATCTTGAATCTTGCCTTCCTTCAGCCTAAGGCAGATTTGAGCACTAACATAGTGGCGACTCCACTGGGGACGGAAATTATTTGTTTGTTAGTCTTCTTCGTTGTGTAAACGGCAGGCTTAACCTACAAACACCCCATACTTCTGATAATTCTGAGCTTCCGGATGATAAGTTTAGGATTTGATAGGCTGAGTAAGTTGTTCATGTCCTTTTTATTTTTTGAAAATAGCACGCTGGCTTCAAGAAGATATACCAGAGCTAATCCAAACCCAGATCCCCCTCATATCTATGAAAATCCCAATTTGATTCCAAGACTTTTTCGTCAAGAGAGCTCTATAACTCCCGTGTTCAAATCCCATTCATGTCCGGACATTTTTGAGTATCTTGAAGAGCTTGATTTTGATGAGGAGTTTGAAATATCCTTGTTCAAGACAAAATCCGAAAGGACTGTTGACTCTACTGTCCCCAATCCACAGTTTCTTGTAGACCTAGAAACTGAAAGGGCTAACTGGTCAATTGATAATTATATTGTGACACAGCTTCAAACTCCAATTGTTAATTCCCTACAAACTGCACACACTCCTCCAACACCTCCCAGACCAAACCCACCAAGAGTGATGGCTGCTCGTTTTGCACCTCTTGTGCTGCCTCAAGTTTTAGATGATATGCCCACAGATTATCAAAGCAAAATCCCTTTGTTTGATGGTGCTCCTCACAGCATTACCGCTCAGCAACATGTGGACAGAATGGCAGATTTCTATGACCTTCATGAGATCGATGCAGAAAATGTAGCAATGAGACTCTTTGTACAGACATTTGCAGGTGAAGTTAGGAAATGGTTCAAAGCTTTGCCGGCTGCATGTATCGCTACCTTGGCCGACCTGCAAAGGCAATTTTTAGACCGCTAGGAACTGAAAAAGAATCCTCTTCAAATTCTTGCTGAGTATGAGCAGATCAAACGAAACGTTGGTGAGTCGGTCCAAGACTACTGCATTAGATTCAATCCCGTTTATAATGAAATTCATGATCATATAAGGCCACCTGTGGGACTAGCCATGATGAAATTTCTGGATGGTTTTGATGCTGATATGGCTTATCAACTAAGGGAAAGAGCGGCAGCCACAATGGAAGACATGCAGAAAATCGCGGTCAGCGTTGAAGCAAATCTTTTGACCAAGAGGGCTAGAGAAAAAGCAGAAAAGAAGGTCACAGTAAAGGAAGAGTCTTCCTCGATGGATCAATTACTCAGGAAGGTAGAGCAGATGCTTGAAAGGGTGAAACTCGACAAACTTGAGCCACAAGTTAGAAATCCTAACTTCCGTGGTCAGCAGCAGCCACAATATAGAATAAGGCAGAGAGATCAATGAGCCAAAGATCAAACAGCACAACATCCAATACAACCACCTCTTCAGCAAAATTTTGTGCATGGACCAGAGTCTGATGAGGAAGGGAAGGTATTAGGGGAAGAGAACCACTTCTTTACTCCTGATGATTTTCCTATTTACATTACTGAAGAGGAGGAGTATGCAGAAAGTTCAGCTGCACACAAAGACACAGATTTCATTCTAGCAAGTGACACAGTTTTGGAAGAAGAATCAGATGAGTATCAAAGAGGCTATATGAATGCTCTGTTTGCTCAGCAGCGGCAATATTCACTTAGAAACAGAGATGTGCCGGTTAACCCAATTCAGAAGAGGAAGGAAGTTTCGTCATCAAAGAATGATTCATCAGTTACACAAAACAAAGGAAAAGAGGCACTCGATCCTGATAGCAGCAAATCACCATCAACAGAAAAATCAAATCAGCAAATTGTATCGAGAGAAAAGGAAAAGAAAGAAGTCCCAGTCAAAGAGGTAGAAAAGACTTCCGCTTTTAGTTTAGAGAATGAAATTTCTAAATTGAAGGTATCCATTCCCTTGACTGAAATAATGAAGAACAACAGTTATAGAGGGCAAGTTTCTAAAATTTTGAATTGTGATCCAATGTCTGATATGGTGAATGTCGAAGATGATCAACCCGAAATGATTTTTGGGCCAGCATTGAATGGTGAGTCTCCAGATAATGATGTGCCACCTTTTTATATCAATTTAAGATTGCATGATTTTGTGTTACATAATGCCATGTTCGATTCCGGAGCTTCTCACAATCTCATGCCCAAGGCTATCATGGATAAGCTAGGTTTGGATGTCACCCGGAAATACCATGATCTCTATTCATTTGATTCCAGCAGAGTAAGATGTATCGGTCTCATCAAGGACTTGGTTGTGAGTCTGGATCAAATCCCAATGAAGAATGTCTTGAGCAGCAAAATTGAAAGGGACACTACAACTAGATTTCTCCTATGCAATGATTCCTATGTTTGGCCAAATGAGGAAACTGTATCGGGAACAAAAAATGAAATACATGATCACAAGCAAGGAGAAACCAATTAATCATCCAATTAATTATGTACATACATATCTAGAGTCTTTTGTTTTGTATTCAGATAGTTTTAATGATATTGATAGTCAGTTAGTAGAAGCAGAAAGTATTCCAGAAATAGCAGAAAATTTTAGAGAAGTTTTGAAAAAAGAAGGACGAGAACAGCAAAAAACCATTGAGAAATTAGCTGAAGGTAACGGACATCAAGTAGGAAAAATAGAGCCAGCAGAATTTCAGCACTTGGAAGAAGAGGAAGAAGGTTTGTGGACGATGGATTTCGACGGTGCAGTGGGAAATGATGGTGCTAGAATTGGTATTTGGGTACGTAGTCCTTTCTCCGCCCCGAAAAAGGTGCCTAGTAATGTGCAGGTATGCTCCTACAAATTAGCTTTTGATTGTTCGAACAATGAGGCTGAGTATGAAGCTCTGATTGCTGGCCTAAAAATTCTAAGAAAAATGAATGCTAAGAGGATTGCAGTATATGGGGACTCCGAATTGTTGATTGAGCAGGTCAGAGGCGAATATCAAGAAAAGCATCCTTGGATGCGGGCTTACCGGAATGCAGTCCTAGACATCTTGAAATTATTTTCAGAATATACCTTGACATGTGTGCTTCGTGTTCAAAACAGAATTGCTGATGCTCTTGCTAAGGCAGCCAGTAGCTTGAAGATTCCAATGAACTCCAGTAATAAATTTGAAATCCATGTCAAGCATCGTCCGACTATCCCTGACAATCAGAGATATTGGCAAGTTTTCCAAGATGATGAGGAGATTGATGATTTTCTGCAAAACAAAGGTAAGTTCAAAGAGACCACAATTGATGAAGAAAATGATGATGGCAAAGATGAGGTGCAGATCAATCAAATGGACGTGTTGCAACTAAAGGATAACATTATTCCTAAAGGCTTGGTACCTTTAGAAGAACTCTTTGATCAAGATGACGTAGCCCGCAAACCAACATTGCAGCCAATAGAGAAGGGTGTTGAAGAAGTCAATATCGGAACAGCTGCTAATCCTAAAATGGTAAAACTGTCTAAAGCATTTCCACAAAAGATGAAAGCCAAATACATCAGTTTGTTGTCTTCATTTGCTGATGTGTTTGCTTGGGAATATTCTAACCTGAAGACATATGATACCAATATAATTCAGCACACTATACCCATTAAGCCTAATCAGAAACCTTTAAGACAGAAGTTGAGAAGGCTAAATCCAAAACTGCTGCCATCAATTGAAAAGGAAATAAACAGGTTGTACAAATCAGGAATCATTGTTCCCATCAGATTTTCGGACTGGATCTCTAATTTGGTGCCCGTGTGGAACATCATTGAGAAGCAAGCCCTCGCACTTGTGAAAGCATTGAAATATTTTCGGGTATACATTCTACATTCTCATATTTTGGCTTATGTTCCTAACGCTACTGTCAAAGATGTTTTAGTGTAGACAGATCCGGAAAGAAGACGAGGCAAGTGGATTGCAACTTTGTTGGAATATGATGTGGAAATAAAGCCCACAAAGCTTGTTAAAGGACAGGGATTGGCAAAGTTAATGGCCGAATAAAACTTTCATGCCTTAGATATAAATATGATCGCTGCTATGTCCGATGAGAATGAGGAAGGTTCGTCAATTCAGGTATCTGAAATGTTTTCTCTTTCTCCGTGGTATTCATAATCTCAAATTAAAGGCTGCCAAGTTTTGCATTCTAAATTCTGCACTTTATCGGAAAGATCCCAGTGGCGTTCTTTTGAATTGTTTGGTGGAAGAAGAAGCAAAGCAGGTCATGGAGGATTTCCACGAGGGAGATTGTGGTGGTCACCTTTCTTGGAAAACAACAGCAAATAAAGTTCTGAGAGCGGGATACTATTGGCCAACATTGTTTGCTGATGTATATAAGGTTGTCAAAAGCTGTCATAAATGCCAGATTTTTGAAGGAAGACAGAAATTACAGCCTTTGCCGCTTAAGCCCATTGAGGTGAGTGCCCCTTTTCAGTAGTGGGGGTTGGATTTCATTCGTGAAATTCATCCTGCTTCTTCCGGTCAGCATCAATGGATTCTCACGGAAACAGATTACTTTACGAAATGGATCGAAGCACTCCCCTCCAGACAAGCTACAGATGTGGTAATTATTTCATTCCTTGAAAATAACATCTAGTCTCGCTTTGGTTGCCCGACTAAGTTAATCACTGATAACGCAGTAGCTTTCAAATAAAAAAGGATGGTAGAGTTTTGTCATAAATATCACATCATTTTGGATCACTCAACTGCCTATCATCCACAAGGCAATGGATTGCTGGAGTCTTCTAACAAATCTTTGGTCAACATCATTAAGCAGCTGCTGGAAATCAACAAGAAGAGCTGGCATAAGAAGTTGGTCAATGCACTTTGGGCAGATCGGGTTAGTGAGAAGAAATCCATTGGTATGTCCCCCTTTGAGCTTGTGTATGCAGTTGATACCTTGTTTCCTACCTCTCTCGCAGCCCCAGTAGTCAAACTTCTTCAGGAAGCCGGCAGTGAAGATGATCCTATGCAAAGAATATTGAATCAAATAATTCATTTGCAGCAGACTAGAGAAGAATTTTTCCAAAACACATCCAAGTTGCAAGAGAAGATTAAGAAAATTTATGACAGAAAAGCAAAGGCAGACAAATTTCAGTTGGATTATGTGGTGTTGAAGTGGGATGCGAGGAACGAGGAGAAGGGTAAGCACGATAAATTAGAGAATCTCTATAAGGGTCCCTTCAAGATTGCAGCATGTCGGGGTCAGAATGCCTTTCTTCTGAAGGAAATGAATGGAGAAGATTGTCCAGGAGGGCCGATCAATGGTCGGTTGCTCAAGCGGTACCATTTCTGAAAAGTTTTTTGTTGTTTCCATTGTCACTATAAATACCATTTTATTTCAGTTTTAGTTTGAGTTTGTCTAGTCAGTCTTTGAGTCATTTTAAGTTCAAATTTGAGTTACTTTGAGTCAAGTTTCATGTTAATAAATGAGTCGAGATTTTCGTGTCGTTTGTCGAAATTATGACTCCATAGCCCAATGGACGAAGGCACTGTTTGCTCTCCCAAAGATCTGCTATTCTTGGCACCTCCAAGGAGCTACCATCCCCATTGGAGCTGATGTTAGAGTTGGTCTTGTCAGTCCTCTATTCGAGATCAAAACTCTTTCTGCATTTCATTTTTAGGTGTATTGCTCCATTCACTCAGCTGCATTCCACTAGGGACATGCCATAAATCAGATGGAAGGGTCTTGCCAGTCATTACCCCTCATGCTTTGTACCTGTTGGCTCAGCTTTGTTCATCAAAGTTCATTAAATTACAGTCAATATTTGGTATTTTATTGGGAAAAAAATCATATCAGTCATAGGTCTAGGGTTTCATAAGTCATGTTTTCTGAGTACCCAAACATGCCAGTAGGCCAGAGGGAGGTTCAACAAGTTTCATCTCCAGATTTTCATCATCCATAATGCTCAAGGGTGATTCCTCTTCAAAACTCTGTTTTGAAGAGGAAATCTTCAAATTAATGTTTATGATAAATATGTAAAGTTCTCCAACATGAATCACTTGAAAAGCTGGTTCTGGTCATCCTTTGCCAAATGCCATGACAGCTACTCCTGCAAAAAATTGCCAAAAATTTCATCATTTTAGTCAAAAATCCAAAAAGAGAAGGTGAAATACAGAGTTGTATTAAGTTGTGGAAAAAGTGCCAAAATGAAACATTGCAAAGTGGGTTTTGAAGAAACAAAAATCAAACCCATGACTCCATGCCTTTATATAGATTTTCTCATAAGAATCAAAGTCATTTTACATGCCAAGGTCGGAGAGAAATCATTTCAAAGGAATTTGGTGAGCCAGCGCACGTTTTGGATGAAGTTGGAGGTGTCTTGACAGGCGCGGCGCACAGGCGGAGTGGCGCGGCGCACTGAGGGAGCACGGCGCACTGGGCACGACCACACAGTATTAAATAATGTGGGTGCGCACTCAAATGGCGCGGCGCACTGGGTATGTTGCACAGCGCATACACATAAAAGCCCGATTTTGCTCAGAATTGCAACAAATTGCCTTTTAATCCCTTGAATTTGCTAGGTGGGGTCGATCTCTCAGTGTTTAATCCATTTTTGTGTTAGTATGATGATGGTTTATGGCTGCTTATGGTTGCAACAAAAACTCTTAAACCCTACCACTTAAAGTCATCAAAACAATTGTTGTTAGGGTTGCAAATTCATTGTGTTGGTGCCAAGGTTCCTCCTCCATTTCATTTTTCCCTTCTTTCCATCATTCCCTTCTTCCCTATTCCATTTTTCCCATTTTTCCCTATCCTAAAACGAAACTAAACTCTTATTCCCTATCCCCTCCGCTCATTTGTCAAATGTAAAACCCCAAACCCTACCCTATATAAAATTTCCTAAACCCCCTACATGTCCCTAAATAAAGTTCCTCCTCATAGTCCCTAATCCCTTCATATTATTCCCCTTCCTAACAGTCCCTTGTTTCATTTTTCCCCTTGGTGGTAGATTTCAACACATCACAAAAGCAGTCCAAACAGAGTTTTATCACTGGCATCTTTTTCTCTAAGGCAGTGGAAAAACAGCAGTCATGGAATCTGAGCATGTATCATACTATGAAATGGAAACCCAAAGCGACTCATCCTCAAAAGAACAGGCTCCCTGGAGGCCTCACAAAAGTGGTAGACATGTTAGAGAAGAACCAACCACCCTTACAGAATTGCAGGCCTGCCCTCTTCCTATGTCGTGTTTCCAACGTCAGTCATGCTTTGAGTTTTGTCAAAAGGTGGCTAGTGTTCAATTTCATCATGAGCTGGCTCGTCTATTCATGGTGCACTTACATGGAGATCAAGCTACTTTAGCTGGTGTCACCTTCACACTTACACCAGAATCTGTCTCATTAGCAACTGACATACCGAACATTGGAGAACCATGGAACAAGAAGCAGAAGATTGATCGGCATCATTATGAGCCATATATGAAAACCACTTTCTTGAGGTAGCTCAAAAGAGTCTTTCCATTCCTATATCTGAAAGATGAATATGCTCCACTAATGAGATTGATTATGAAATATTTCAACTGTGAGGGACGATTCTCTCGTCTTTATGCTTATCACATCAGGTTGCTCATGCATTTCACCAAGCTACGGATGATGAACATTCTGTATTTCATTTGCCGAAACATAGAGAGGATGACCACCTTTATACAGCATACAAGCCCTCAGCAGCAACTTAACAGTGTTTATCATTTTGCTCTCATCAAGATTTTGGTGGTGCATCATCTTGATCTACAAGGTATCACTTGGGATGATTTCATCTCCCGTGACTTCTTCTGAGCTTCACAGGGACCTCCAGAGACTAGATTTGAGATAGGGGAACCTTCTCATCAGTACGAGCACCATGAGACCGCCAGTGTGCCGGTATTCGTCACATATCAGAGGGGTGCTAGACATTTGTTTGCAGCAGCAAAGTGAGTGTTATCTCCACCCGAGGTGGAAGGGGCCTCGCTTCCGACATCAGCACTACAGGTACAGGATAGAGGTAAGGAGCCAATGCATGATGAGGGGCCATCAGGTGAATGAGAGACCGACTCCGTTCTCCTTCATGATGATGATACAGATACGGATCCGCAAATTGCACAGCTTAAAGAGATCATACAGGAGAAGTAATCAAAGATCCAAGCCTTATCCCTTGACTTGGAGAGAGCCAAATGGAATATGACATACCTGGAGCAGAGGAACAAACAACTTGAGGATCAGCAAGCTGAGATAGAGTTGCAACTGATCAAGGAAAACCGGCAACACATCACGGCAGCACAAGGTAGACCTATGGAGCAAAGATATGAGGACCGGGGGTATGTTTTAGAGAAAGTGAATGTTCACTTGGAGTAGCTGGTGGAGAAGGCTAATATGGAAAAAGCAATGCTAAGGCGCATGACTCACCATTACATGGCCCGAAACATGAGCTCCAAAGCAAGATCAGGAGCCTAAAGGCGAAATTGAGGAAGGTGACAAGAAGACAAAAGAGGAAAAAAGAGCAAGATCAGCTCTGAATCTTGGCTAAGGCTTCATTGGTCCAGCGTGACATGTGATAGAGAAGGTACAACCCAAATTTCAACAAATTTGGCGCACATTTTTGCGTTTTGAAATTTTGTGCACAAGAAACAGGTTTTTTCTCCCTGTGCCGCGCCACCTGGCGTGCGCTTTTGATAGGGAGCTCCAAATGACAAAAAGTTTATATTTTTGGATTTTCCATGGAAAATTACGACTTCTAGTGCATGCCAAGAATTTTGGGCAATTTTTGAGTCCTCAGGAGGTCAAAAACACCCAAAAAATGACCTCTCTGCCCCTATTTTGACACACAGGAAGCAGTCTTGGGAGATTGCAGTTCTGGAGGGGCAAATGGAATCCAAATTGAAAAATTCCACATGGGTTGGAAAGAAGATAGGCAGGGCTTTCCAAAAAGAATACTTGGGCTCAATTTGGACTTCAGGGAGTGCCTCAAAACCACCTCCAAACTGGTGTGACGCATACATGTTTTGGTGTGGCGCATAGAGACCCAAAGGCCAAAATCACTTCTGCTCCACGAGATGTCGATTTGCAATTTTCTCCAAATGGTCCCGTTCATTAAAAATACATTTTTCCCAGCATCAAAGCCAAAGTTTAAAAGCATTTTCATCAAAGGTTGGCTTCTATCCAAGTGGCAAAAGGAAGGCGAGCAGTCGCCCAAAAAATCTATGCTCCATTTTTTTTTTTGTAACGTTGCACCTATCACTAATGGTTGGCTTTTCATTTCCAGTTTGTAATGATTTTAAAAACTCCTCAACTTTGGGTCGATCCATTTCCTGATGGCAGATTATATTTATTGTATGAAAAATAGTTTGTAAAGAGTTGGTTGGAGTTTCTGGGAAACGGTGGGAGAGAAACTCAGTCACTCACTATACATTTTGACAGAGAATTAATGAAAGATTGCAGCTCTGGTTCATGAGATTCATGTGGCGTGAGTTTAGAAAATGTATTTTCTTTCTGTTTCATATGTATTTCGTTATGTTTCATAGTTCATTCATATTCATTTCCAATGAAAGCTTCTAAGTAAGAAAAGGTAAAATTCAGTTTACTGCTCTGCCTTGGGAAAGTTTTCACGTTCTATGTTTTCTTCTGTTGAAAAGGATTCATGTATTTATGCCCTTTTCACCCTCTTAAACAATCTCTCCACCTCATATTATTTCAAAACTAATTTCTAGACTTTCTGCCTGTCTTGCCTCACGAAATAATCTGCATCTTTGAGTTAAATTCTCTGCTCATGCTATTCCTTGGTCCCATACATCCTAGAAAACTCAGTCATTCATCAAAATACCTCTTTCATATTTATTTACCTAGCCTAAAATCAGTTCTTATTTTAAGTCATCTCAGACCCTATTGAGTATTTTTACTGAGTTGACCCGGAGAGAGCCCTCTCCTGTCCTCGTAGGGCTAGCTACGAGGCTGAGCGTGGTATGGTGTTATCTTGAATCCTACCTTCCTTCAGCCTAAGGCAGATTTGAGCATTAACAACGACTACCATTCAGGATAAGATTAAAAGGTTGCAGCAGAAACAATGAACGATGAGGTTGGCCATAGAAGGACCAGCCACAGAAAAATTAGTCGAGGAAGTAAAGCAGGTAGAAACGCAGACCGCTACCAAAGTTGAAGTGATCCAGGTGGAGTTGGAGGATCATCACAATAAGATCATAGTGCCAATAGAGTGACTCGAGGGCGAGTCATGATCTTTGCGTTGGGGGATTGTTGGGATGGGGTCCCCTAGGCCAGTTTTGGGGTTAAGATAACCCAAATTCTGATACAGTTTTTGTAAATAATTTAAAGTCTCTGTGATTTGTGGATGCGGATCACGTAGATGAATAGGATTCAAAGGGGTTTATTCCCTTGTTTTATGTATAGTTTGAGTCGGTTTTGAGATTCACCCATGGTCCGTGGACCATGGCATTGTATGAAAAAGGCTATAAATAAGTGTGTCTTAAAGAGTCTAAGGCAATGAGGAGTAGAATGAGGAAGTGATAGCAAGAAGAAGTGGGTAAGAAATAAGAAGAAAGGCTCTGCAGCTGAGTGCGGAGAGGCCTAGGTAGAGTCTGCAGCTGAGTGCACGAACCCCTGCAGTTGTGTGCGTAGGGTAGTTTTGAGTCTGTAACCTTGAATTGAACATCAATAAAGGCAGTTTCCGAAGAATTCTTGCGTATTTCTACTTATTTCGGTTATTGCTATATGTTTTCGATGAATTATGTATTTTATGGAATATTAAATAAATGTTACGTGATTCTCTTGAAAAAAATTTAATGATGTAGGCAATGCATGTTTAGGTATTTTCGTGAATAATCTGATGGATTCTTTGATGTTTACTAATAACTTAAGTATATTTGCAGGAACCCTAATTTAGGACTACTCTCTAATGCGGGTAAGTAGACAAATTGACTGTTAAAGGTCCACAATGACTGGTCGTAGACCTTCGCGAAGATCAGAAGGTTGTTGTAGTGGAGTTACAGGAATGTGCCCTAAGAGTGTATTGATCTACGTGAAGGCAGATCTGAGGCACTAGCAGATATCACACTAGTGTCTAGATGCAGAAACTTGGTTCTTGCGTCCCCCCATACCGCGTCAGGTGAGATTGAAGCCTGCACTGCATGGGTTTTTGCTGAAAGGGCCAGTAGTGTAGGGTTTTGTTGGTTGGCACAACTAACTCTAAACATGGGTCAGGACCCCCTAAGCCAACAATATTATTCACAACTTTGTTTTTCTCTTCACATGTTTGTTTTCTTCAATAGAGTATAGCCAAATCCATCTCCTGATGTTGTAGTACCTTCCCTTATTGACAATATGAGGCTTCCTTCACACCTTAATGTGCTAGTTCTTCCACTAAGCTCCTTCACAGAACTCCTCTTATAGTATACACTTATACCGGGCTACAAAATATTTGTTGCTTCATAGATTCATTGTAATTTTGAGTCACTCACTAATGCTCGCTTCACCCTTTCAATTGTGCTTGTCCATAGAATAGGACTTTACCCAAACTAGACAAATGTCTCATAGGTCTGAGCTATTACAATTTCATCTATTTCAGATATCTAGTGATCGACCTCTTTATCTTTTGTCCTCCTTTTCAAGTTCCGGAGTTGTGAATTGTCTCTACCTTTTGCAATAATCCCCAAGACTCTTTCTCTTTCGATGGCTTCTTCTCTTTACTCTTTCTTTTTCTCTTTCGATGGCTTCTGATATATTTCCTCCTTGGGTCCACTGCTTCTATGATGTCTATATAATATTCAATTCATATGTTGTATTCAAACCTTATGGCCTTCAGTGACAAAACTGATATCTCAAGAATCTCCCCCTTTGTCATTGATGGAGATATACTTATTTTCATGGATCCCTTCCTTGTTGTTATCTCCTTTTCCTATATTCTTTCCTTGATGTAATCTCTCCCCCTTTGCATCAATAGAAAATGTGGTGCCGAAATACTCCCCCTATCAAGTTGCTCCCCCTATCATGGAGCTTCTACTCTAGTTAATGTGTTCTCTTAATGTGATGCAAGAGTAATGACTCCCATCTTCTGGCGAAGATGTTAAAATGCTTCTCGTGGTAGGGGTTTTATGAAGATATTTATAATCTACTCCTTTGTATTTGCATATTCAAACTTAATATTCTATTTAGAAACTTGCTCAGGAAGAAAGTGGCATTTGATTGGAATATGTTTGGTCTTTGAATGCATTACCAGATTCTTTGAAAGATTGATGGCACTGGTATTGTCACAATAAATGGTGATTAGTTGATTAGTATCGATGTTAACATATTTCAGTGCTTCCTTCATCGAGAATATTTGTGTACAACAATCTACAACAGCTATATATTCGGCTTTAGCTATGGAGAGAGATATACAAGATTGTTTTTTGTTGAGCCACGATACTAGGCAATTTCCCATCAAAAATGCGTTTCCGCTGGTACTTTTTCGATCATCTACACTTCTAGCCCAATCAACATTGGTGTAGTCTGTCACAGTAAGAGTAGTGCTTCTGGGACACCATAGACCAAAATTAGAAGTAGCTTTCAAGTATCTGAGCATTTTTTTTATTGCCAACAAATGAGATTGCTTAGGAGCTTATTGAAATCTTCCCATCATTCCTAATGCTTGCATAATGTTGGGTCTTGTAGCAGTTAAGTATATGAGAGCTCCAATTATGGACCTATAAATAGTTTCATCTATCGAGGGAGATTCATCATATTTTTTTAATTTACAATATGTAGTCATCGGTGTGCTCATAGGTGCACATTTTTCCATCCCATTCCTTTTAAGCAGGTATTTAAGGTATTTTGCTTGAGATATGGACATACCTGTTGTAGTTTGAGTTACTTGTAATCCAAGGAAGTAAGACAACTCACCAATTATTGACATTTCGAACTCTTTTGACATATTTTGAGAAACTTCATGGCTCATATCATCATCATTGCTGGCAAAAATCAGATCATCAACCTATACAAGAATGAATAATAGTTTATCTTCATCCATCTTTATGTAGAGATTTCTTCCTGCCACTCCCTTTTTGAAGCCTTGTTGTTGTATATAATGGACTAGTCTTGCATACCAAGCCCAAGGAGCTTGTTTTAATCCATATAGTGCCTTTTTCATCTTACATACAAAGTCTTTTCCTTCTGCCAGGTCGAACCCTTCCGGTTGCTCCATGTAAACTTGTTCTTTTAGATCACCATTTAGGAATGCAAATTCCACATCCATTTGATAAAATTTTAATCCTTTTAAACAAGAAAACACCAAAAACATTCTTATAGCCTCCATATGAGCTACAGGTGCAAATGCTTCTTCAAAGTCGATTCCTTCTATTTGTGAATAACCTTTACAAACAAGCCTTGCCTTATTTCTGATGATTTGTCCATCTTCATTCATTTTGTTTTTGCACACCCACTTGGTTCCAGTTATATTTTTATCTTGTGGATGAGGTATAGTTCCCATGTTTCATTCTTTTCAATTTGAGACATTTCTTCTTCCATTTCTTTGACCCAATGAGGATCCTTACTCCATCATCTATATTCTCGATAATTTGTTCTTCTAGATGGTGCTTTTGAACAAACTTTACTTTTACTGGAGTCTGAAATGGTTCCTTTTGATTTATTTGATCTTTTTCTTCTTTTGTTATATCTTCTTTGAAATCTTCAGGGAAATAATATTCTTCATATATTTCAATTTATTTTTATGGGTCTCCCTCATCAATATTTACATCGATGCTTTCAACTTTCTTTCGTAGTCAATTATTGTAGCATTTATATGCCTTGCTCCTTGTACTATATCCACGAAATATTCCTTTTTCAACCCGAGAATCAAACTTACCTGGTGAGTCATCATTGATCTTCATAAAACACTTACTTCCAAAAATCATGAAATATTTTATCGAAGAAGGTCTTCCTTTCCATAATTCATATGGATTTTTGTCATTATTTGGTCTTAAATGGACTCTATTCAAAGTATACATTGTTGCACAAACGTCTTCTCTCCAAAATTTATCTTCTAAATCAATTGCTAGTAACATTGTTCTTGCCATTTATTGCACAGTTATGTTTCTTCTTTCCACTACTCCATTTTGTTTAGGAGTTCTAGATATGGAAATTTCTCTTTTGATTCCATCTATATTATAGAAATCATTGAATTCCTTGGAAGTAAATTCTCCTCCTCTATTTGTTCTAACACACTTGATTTTTTATTCTTTTTCATTTTCCACAAGGGCTTTGAGAGTCTTAAAACACTCAAATGTTTCATATTTAAACTTTATACAACATACCCACATCATTCTAGTATAGTCATCAAAAAATAGAGCAAAGTACATTTCCCCTTGTAGAGCTTGAGTTCTAGTTGGTCCACATAAGTCAACATATATGATCTTGAGAGATTTTGGTGTTGAGATCTCCTTAGTCTTGAAGCGGGTTCTAGTTTTCTTTCCATGTTGTCATGGACCATACATGATTTGATCTAGCTTAACAATTTTTGGAATTTCTCTTACTGCATTTGTTTTGTTGATATTGACCAGGTTATCAAAACTTAGATGCCCCAATCGTTTGTGCCACAACCAGTTTTCATCTACTCGACTTACATAGCATATATCTTGAATTTTATTGAGGATATATATGTTGTTAGGTGTTCTAACTCCTTTTGCCACAATTTTTCTAGAGGAGGAATTCTTTATCTCATAATTTTTATAATTGAAGACAACATTATGTCCGTGATCACAAATCTAACTAACACTTAAAATATTGTGTTTGAGTACATCCACTAGCAATTCATTTTTAGCTTTTCATTTTCCATTAACAAGTGCAACAATCCTTTTTCCTGCAATTTTAGCAAATCCACTTTCAAAGGATACATTTCCATCATTTTTATTTAATGTGATAAACTTATTTTGGTAACCTATCATGTGCCTTGAGCACCCACTATCCACAAACCATTGGTTTTCATCACTATGTGGACATAAAGCTAGACCGCATTTAGAAATAGTTCCTTCACTTTTATATGGACAATTTTGTATATCATGGCCATAGTCATTGCATTTTAAGAAAATAGGGTCATATTGAACTAAAGGATCAAATGAATTGTAAGTCTTAATTTATCCCCATGTT
Source organism: Pinus tabuliformis (assembly GCA_031772625.1). Taxonomy (NCBI): domain Eukaryota; kingdom Viridiplantae; phylum Streptophyta; class Pinopsida; order Pinales; family Pinaceae; genus Pinus; species Pinus tabuliformis. The sequence continues at coordinate 19,394,145 of CM062819.1, forward strand.
TTTAGGCTACGTGGTTTTCTTTGATAATCAATCTTATGTCTTGAATCATTATCCTTATTAGCTTTGCAATGCTTATCTTGATGACCAAATCTTTTACAATGAAAGCAATGACCAAGAAATATTTTTTGATACCTATTAAGATAGCCTTGACTTGATGTTGTATTCTTCCTTGGAGGTAGCCTTCCTTCATTTCTTGGATGTTAAATGTGAACCTTTGCTCTTGGTGGGATGGCTCCTGTTCTTTTGGATGACTGTTGAAAATGTCACCATAAATTTCTCGAGTTTTTCCACTTTCTTTTGTACTAGATGATTCCCATTAGAAGCTAATTCCAGAGTTGTCATGCTGAGATATTTGTGTATTAAGAATGTTATCAAGAGTTTTAGAGCTTTCCCAACTCCTTTTAACTTGATCCAATTCCATTCTTAGGGAAACAACTTCAACTTCTCATTTTCTGCAAATTTCTTCTTTTTCTTTTAGTTTATTATTCAATAACTCCTCCTTCCTTTTTGCTTCCTCATTTTTGATTTTGAAATAAATGACCTTCTTTTAGAATTTCTCATTTTCTTCAATGGTTCTTATTAGTAGCTCATCCACATTTCCTTCTTCTTCTTGATCAAAATCATCTTTGTTTGTGAATTCCATAAATAATACTTCATTGTCTTCAGCACAATTATCTTCCTTATCGAACTCATCATCATCATCTCCTCTGAGTAGAGAGATATATTTAGTTGATTTCTTCTTGATAATCATGAATTTTTCTTCATCAGAGTCATATTGTTTGGAGAATAAGTTCTTCTTGTTAATCCCTTTCTTTTTTAATGTCTTCTTTTTATACTCATCTTCATCATCATTATCATGCTTATGAGGGAATTTCGTAGCATAATGTCCTATTCTTCCACATTTAAAACAAATGAGAGGATACTTACCTTTGAGCTTGGACCCTTTCCTTAGCTTCTTTACGAATTGGGCTAGCTCAGTTTCAATGTTGGAATCATCACTGTTATTATTATATTTTCTTCCTTTCTTTGATAACCTTGAAGCTTTAAATGCAACTTCCTTGCAGCTAGGAATTCCTTTTCTCATTTCATATGCATTGAGGATCCCATGAAGTTCATCCATTTTTAGATTATCAAAATCCTTAAATTCCTCTATGGAGCTGAATTTGGAATCAAAACGTTCTGGAAGTGATCTCAAAACCTTTTGGAAAACTGTGCTTTCTTCAATAGTTTCACCTAGGCATTTAAGTGAGTTGACAACTTCATCTACCTAGAGGAAATAAACTACAATATCCTGTTCATCATCCATATTAAGGCTATCAAATCGTCTTCTATATGTTTTGAGTTTTCATTTTTGACCTTGGAGTCTCCATCATAGATACCAATAAGTTTGTCCCATACTTCCTTTGCAGAATTACAATTCATACCTTTTGTAAATTCTAAATCAGTAATTCCACTTGTTATGGAATTTAGTGCTTTGGCATTTGCTATATAGGCTTTCCGTCTGTCCTAATATGTCAGTAGAATGGCTTGAACAATATACCGATCGGTAACTGATTTTCATACTTCAGGTCTAAGAGACATTAAAGAGAATGTCATCCTATGCTTCCAAAAACCAAAGTTTGTTCCATCAAACTGAGGTATTTTTCTTGCATCTTAATTCTTCATTGTGACTCAAGAATCCTTCTTCCAACTGTTAGGTTGATTATGAAGAAGAAGGCTCTGAAACCAATGTTGGAAATGCTAAGAGGGGGGTGAATTAGTATTTCTTTTCAATTATTAAATTTACTAGTTCTTGACAATTACACACAGAGAAGTAAATAATAAGGATTTTATTATAAATAATTGAGGAAACCAATCCTCTTTTACAAAAAAATGTGTACAATGATAATTGCAGGCATCAACCCTTTTATATTTTAGGCTCCAACTTTTTGCCAAGCAATAACTTGGACTTTTATGAGGCTCTGACCTCTAGGGTTCCAACCCTTATTTTTTTGTTTTAGAGGCTCCAACCCCTAGGGCACCAATCCCTCAAAATTTTCAAGATGGATTATTCAAAACTTTGTTCTTCTCTTCACATGTCTATTTTCTTCAACGGATTATAGCTAGATCCATATCCTGATGTTGCATTACGTTCCCTTACTAACGATCTAAGGTTTCCTTCATGCCTTAATGCACTAGTTCTTCCATCGAGCTCCTTCATAGAACTTCTCTTATGGTATGCACTTCTGTTGAGCTACAAAAGATCTGCTCCTTTGCACATTCATGGTAACTCTAAGTTACTCACTGATGCCCACTTCACCTGGTCTGATCCTTTCAAATGTGCTTGTCCACAGAACAAGACTTTACCCAATCTGGAAAAATGTCTCATAGGTTTGATCTTTTACAATTTCATATGTTTCATATATCTAGTGATCAGCCTCTGTGTCTTCTATCCTCCTTTTTAAGTTCATAAGTTGTGAATTGTCTCTTCTTTTTGTAATAATCCCCAAGAATCACACTTGAAATGAAGTGTTTAACTTGTATACATATAAAAGTTTCGCCAATAAAAAAAAACACACATTCATTGGAGGAGAGGTCAACTTATGCATGAGGTGGTGTTGGGCATGGAATCCCCCCACAGCATGGTTTGGGGCTCAAAGCCCAAGTTTTGAGTAATATTGTTGTAAAGATGTCGCGAATTGTGGGCGCGAAGCACGAATTGTATGTTAGAGTCATAGGGTTGTCTGGCCTAAGTTTTGAATGAAGTGTCAGCGTACCCATGGTCCGTGAACCATGGGATTGTATAAATAGAGCAAGGCTCTAAGTTGTAAAGGAGAGAAATGAAAGGAATGTAATCTAATAGATAGAATAAGATAGCGAGCATAGAGCAAGAGTCTAAGTATCTTGGGTCATAGTAGTAGGAAGAGGCTCTACAGCCAAGTGCGCAGAGGCCTAGTAGAGTTCATAGTTGAGTGTGTGGACCCCTGCAACTGAGTGCGCAGGGTGGAGTCGAGCCTATAACCAAGGAAGAAGAATTGTAAAGAGAAGTTTTATCTGAATTCCGTGTATCTGTTCTTGTGTTATTACCTCTTTGATATCATTTGCAATTATATTGTTTATTTATTGCGCGCATTTATATGAATGGTGAATATTGTTAAGTATAACTAAAAGCATACATATAAGCTAAGTTAATCAACTAATATCGGGTTACTAATAAGGATTTGGGTAATAACACTATTCAACCCTCGAGTAGGGCTGTGCGAGGGCAGCATCCCAGGCTGTGAGTGCACGTAGCGACGTGCACGTAGGGTCAAACCACAAACCACTTGGAACCCATCAGACATATCGAGGGTGCAGAAACCTGGTTCTAGCACCCTCCCATACTACTTTGGCTGAGACCTCAGTCCACGCTCCGCGGAATACTGCCAAAAGGGCCAGTAGTACCAGGATTTGTTTGGCTAAATCATCTCCGAACCTGGGTCAGGCCCCAACAAGCCAACAAATGGTTCCGTTGCTAGGACCGGGATCTGCATAAGGGATGTCTGATGTCGTGTCACTAGAATCCAACGAAGAAAGAAATTGAAGGGTGGTTAGATAGAAAGATTCGCGAGTTAGCGGCATAGGAAAATAGGAATCTGTGAGTATCAAAGGAACACTGGTTGGAGTGCTACTTATATACGGAAATCCATGAAATTTTCTTTGCATCCTTTCCCTTTGAGTTGTATGAGTGGATCGCAAAGCTAGCAAATAGTCAGGGAAGGTGTAGGATCGAAAAACCGATTGTGTGGACTCCAGAATTAGTGTGCATACTGTTAGCGCTTGGAATTCACCTAGGCTGAGATAGACAAACTCTCAAGGCTACATCAAACCATTTCACCTCGTAGCTAGCCCTACGAGGTATGAGAAGGCTCTCTCGGGTCAGATTTGATAGATCTTTCAATATGATTAGGCTGACCAATTAAGAATAAAGATTTTAGGCTAGTAAATTGATAGGGGGGTTGGATTTAATGATTTTTGGGGTTTTTGGTGGCAATTGGAGGGAGTGCAATTCAGGGTGCGGGGATTGGGCTCAGTTTTTGCAGGGGGTTCTTTGGGGCAAGGTAGGAACTTGTGCTGATGCCTTTGGCTTGGATGAGTGATCAGGGAAGAAAGAGAGGAGGTTAAAGAGGGCAAAAAAGGACTTTGAATCCTCTTTAAACAGTGGAAAACATAGATATTGAACAGAATTAAAAGCTGAGCATGGCATGCATGAATTCAAACTTTATCACTTCATCTTGTTCAAATAGCAGCAAAGAAAGAGAGATGTAACACATAAAAAAACTTACAGTAACAATTAGAAGACACACCATCAACACAATGATCCACAAGAATCCACAATGAAATCTGCAAAACCCTGGCTTTCCTTTCCTTAAATTGCAGAAATAGATGTACAATATACAATAATGTTTCTCCCACAAGAGTCCAACCATGAAAATGAGAAGGAGAGAGCATAATATAGACCATCTAGACCATCTAACTCCTTTCCCCACCTCTAGGGGTCGAGCTCAGCTTCCTAGGAGCAGTTTGAACTAATTCTAAACTAAGAACTAAAAAATAGGCAGCCAAACAACTTGCCTCTATTACTTAGCTAACTCATCCATGCATTAATTTTTCACTTTTTACATCATGGAAGCTTCTAGAAGGGTAAAGAGAGATAAAATCTATCAAAGTGCCATGAAAATATTACATTTATCCATCATCTACAAGTAAAAATGGTCAACCATAGTCAAAATAGTGTTTTTTGACAAAAAAGGTCAATTCTGGTAAAGCTGGCTCGAATGGTCGCGGCCCCTGTTCAAATGGTCGCGCCCCTTTGCAGCTACTTTTGAGTGGGTTCCACTGATCCAAATTAGGTGCAAGATGGCTCATTGGAAAGCTTGGTCTGTCTAATTTCCATCCCAAGTGGAATTTCTAAATTTAGAGTTGTTTTTCCCCCTCAAAAACCATTTCTCCCAAGGTCACTTTCTGCAACTCAAAAAGTGGGCAGAAAGTCATTTTTTTGATGTATTTTGAGCTTTTGGAGGCTCAAATCTCAAAATCAGGCTTCTCCCAAGTATTGGTAATTTTTCTCTTTGCATGCCCTTTCCAAAAATGCCAAGTTTTCAAAATTCCGAGCAGTCCTCCAAAATGGTCTCACCCGGGGTGAGACCATTCCAATGGCCAAAACCTGTAAATTGCACAAAAAATTCACAAATGACAAAATTTTCTCCAAATTTCTTGAAATTTGGGCTGGGAGTCCCCAATAAAGTACCATGCTCAGTCAAAGAGGCTTTGGCCAAAGTTTGGAGTGGATCGGGCGTTTTCCTTCGTTTTTGTGCTTTGGCCAACCGTCCTTGGAGCACCTTCGTTCTCGCCGGTATTTTTGACATTTCTCTCAAACCATGACACCTGTGTAAAACATGAAGGAGGTTTTTCTTCTTTGGCATGTTATGGACAAAAACCTCTCTCATTTTTCCAAAATTCATCTTTGATTGCTCTGGAACATCATTTGAGTGCGACTTGTCCCGATGTGTGAAGCAAGGAATTTTGTCGAAATAGAGCGAGATGAAGGGGATAGGGGGCTTCTAAATTCTTGGGGAAATTTTTGGAAGTAGGGAGGGATGTTAGGAAGCAAGGGAAAGTGGAATCTCAGAGATTGAGTGAGCGGAAGGGGTCCAAAAGAGCGAAACACAGGCCCAACCTAGAAAATTGCCAGGTTGTAGCTAGAAACTAGGGTTTGTGCAAAAATGAGGAATTTGGGGGATCTGAGTGTTGGGAAGTGTTTGATAAGGTACATTAAGGATAGGGGAAGGTGTATGAACATCAGGAAACAAGTTTTTCCAGTGATTTGGCCGCCCAAGAGAAATTGCCTTCAAAACCCTAAGAGAGGGAAATGACCTTGCCTGGGCGCAACTGAAGCATGAACAAGGTATCAAATGACTCATTAGACACTGAGATGATAATGACAACCCTATGAATGATAATACACTCAGCTGAATGATGACATAGACTGACATTTGGGCAACTTTGAACAGAGTGAAAGCAAACCCTAGACCTAATGCTTAGTGACCAAATTTTGCTTGAAGACTCACTGAAATGACAAAATTTGACCTTGACACTTCAAAATCACTTTGTAAGAGCATATTTGATCACTGTAGGAAGGCTGGAAAGACTGACACTAACATTGGCTCCAATGGGGATGGTAGCTCCTTGGAGGTGCCAAGAACCTTAGACATCTGGGAGAGCAGACCAGTGCTTTCAACCATTGGGCGATGGAGTCATTATGTACACCTTTGACACAAAACTTTTGACACATTTATTGAATGAAAACTTGACTGAAAACTGACTGAAACTTAACTGAAGCTTGACTCAAACCGACTCGATGACAAACTGAAATAACTTGAAAAACTCACTCAACAGACCAAACACAAATGACTCATGACCGACTTAAAACAGAACTTTACAAAGCTTTTTGAAGGGCAGCAGTCCATCAAGATTTGAAATCATGATGACAACCACCGGTGTTTCTTACAAGACTATATACATCAAACTATATCAAAATGCCAATGCAACCAATCAAGCAGATGCCTTCTTGATTGATTCTCCCAATCAGATCGCATGATCAACAATAGATACTGGTAACCGGGCATCCAAAAACATAGCTGACCATGATCTCCTTCATCACTGAACACTGCAATAAACACTATCACTGTTGGCTGCAACAAACTTGCTAGAGGATCGTGAAAAACATGAAGATTTGCCACTGCCACCTCCTGCTGAAAGAACAAGGTATCCTTTGTTTCAAACTCTGATCTGTCTTCATCATGTGCTTCAGTAAAAGTATGCTCATGGGCTTCAAAAATCTCTGAACAAACGGATGAGCAGATCTCTTCTTGGAAAAACATTTCAGCACATGAAACATATGAGGAAGAATCTGAAATGGAATCCTGAATGCTATGATCTGCGGTAGTTTGACAGTATGGTAGGTCATCTTCAAATGATATGACAGCCGGATTATCATCTTTGTGAAAGAAAACATTATCTATTTGCTGATCTACAAGACAATCATCTTTTTCAACAAAGGAAGAAGTTTCCCCAACACTTTCCTGACTGTGTGCGCACTGCGAATCTGCTGTAGCTTGGGCTGTAACAAGACCTTTCAAAAGCTGATCTATCTCCTCTTCAGACAAAGGAGACAATGCCTTTTGTTTTCTTTTGCTTAAACAATAATTATCTTCATATGAAAAGGCATTCAAACTATCCAAATTATGATTGAAAGAAGAGTTTTCACTTACTTGAACAAAGATCTCATCTTGTTGTTCATGAACATCTGAATCCAAAACTCTGTCTATGATCTCAACAGTAGAGATTTCTTTGATGGGTTGCATGCTGCTGTCTTCTGTGGGCAGATCTGAAACAATGTTTGCTCTTTCCTCATTTTCAACCATATTGAAATCTTCAGCCTGATGATCTTGGCAAGTATCCTCTAAGATTTCGGTGTGTTGCTGAAATGGATTTTCATACAGGGCCTCCATGATCTCTTCATCCATGAAATTATCATCTTCATAAAACTTCTCAAGGTTTTCAATAAAAATATAGGCATGCTTGCAACAGTCTTGAACTAAATTTAATGATGGATAAGATGCTTGATATCTTTCAATGAACACAGCATGAAAATCCTTTAAACAATAAATACAAGCAGGCGGCAAACTTTCATACCATGATTGAGCTGTACCTTCCAGAGTGGCCAAGAATATCTTCATCAAGCAATCTTCAGGAAAATCGACCTTGAATTTGCGAATATGCATATGAAATCTAACTAGATGTAGAGCAGCATCCTTCTTACCATCATCATTAAATGTGGGCAGATTCCTTGACCAATCTACCTTTGGAATTTTATTCGGAAAATCTGGAATGTGATCTCGGCTCAAGGGAGCATATCTTCTTGCGATTAGGTCCATCATGAAAATCTCACAGCTACTGATCTTCCTGCAGTGAAGTCACCATGAAGCATAGGTTGCTGGATTCTTCAGTGAAAGGAGTCGCCAGTGAATGATTTCAGCCTTTCAAGTGTCTGATCGTTGTCCACTATCAACAATCAGATCTGAACTTGATACATGTACTGGGGTAAAATGCAAATGAAGTGTTGTATTCACAAGCTCACGGAGATGGACTGAAGCAGCGTTTATCTACTTGCGCTGATGTAAAATAAGAGCGTTTTCGAAGGCTTCTGGCGTAACTTCAGGCTCCGTCTAAGACTTATGAAACAAACACATCAACCCACAAACAAGTTTGTTCTCCCCAGTATGGTCGCCAATATGTTAGCGCTTGGAATTCACCTAGGCTGAGATAGACAAACTCTCAAGGCTACATCAAACCATTTCACCTCGTAGCTAGCCCTACGAGGTATGAGAAGGCTCTCTCGGGTCAGATTTGATAGATCTTTCAATATGATTAGGCTGACCAATTAAGAATAAAGATTTTAGGCTAGTAAATTGATAGGGGGTTGGATTTAATGATTTTTGGGGTTTTTGGTGGCAATTGGAGGGAGTGCAATTCAGGGTGCGGGGATTGGGCTCAGTTTTTGCAAGGGGTTCTTTGGGGCAAGGTAGGAACTTGTGCTGATGCCTTTGGCTTGGATGAGTGATCAGGGAAGAAAGAGAGGAGGTTAAAGAGGGCAAAAAAGGACTTTGAATCCTCTTTAAACAGTGGAAAACATAGATATTGAACAGAATTAAAAGCTGAGCATGGCATGCATGAATTCAAACTTTATCACTTCATCTTGTTCAAATAGCAGCAAAGAAAGAGAGATGTAACACATAAACAAACTTACAGTAACAATTAGAAGACACACCATCAACACAATGATCCACAAGAATCCACAATGAAATCTGCAAAACCCTGGCTTTCATTTCCTTAAATTGCAGAAATAGATGTACAATATACAATAATGTTTCTCCCACAAGAGTCCAACCATGAAAATGAGAAGGAGAGAGCATAATATAGACCATCTAGACCATCTAACTCCTTTCCCCACCTCTAGGGGTCGAGCTCAGCTTCCTAGGAGCAGTTTGAACTAATTCTAAACTAAGAACTAAAAAATAGGCAGCCAAACAACTTGCCTCTATTACTTAGCTAACTCATCCATGCATTAATTTTTCACTTTTTACATCATGGAAGCTTCTAGAAGGGTAAAGAGAGATAAAATCTATCAAAGTTCCATGAAAATATTACATTTATCCATCATCTACAAGTAAAAATGGTCAACCATAGTCAAAACAGTGTTTTTTGACAAAAAAGGTCAATTCTGGTAAAGCTGGCTCGAATGGTCGCGCCCCCTGTTCAAATGGTCGCGCCCCTTTGCAGCTACGTTTGGGTGGGTTCCACTGATCCAAATCAGGTGCACGATGGCTCATTGGAAAGCGTGGTCTGTCTACTTTCCATCCCAAGTGGAATTTCTGAATTTGGAGTTGTTTTGCCCCTTCAAAAACCATTTCTCCCAAGGTCACTTTCTGCAACTCAAAAAGTGGGCAGAAAGTCATTATTTTGATGTATTTTGAGCTTTTGGAGGCTCAAATCTCAAAATCAGGCTTCTCCCAAGTATTGGTAATTTTTCTCTTTGCATGCCCTTTCCAAAAATGCCAAGTTTTCAAAATTCCGAGCAGTCCTCCAAAATGGTCTCACCCGGGGTGAGACCATTCCAATGGCCAAAACCTGTAAATTGCACAAAAAATTCACAAATGACAAAATTTTCTCCAAATTTCTTGAAATTTGGGCTGGGAGTCCCCAATAAAGTACCATGCTCATTCAAAAAGGCTTTGGCCAAAGTTTGGAGTGGATCGGGCGTTTTCCTTCGTTTTTGTGCTTTGGCCAACCGTCCTTGGAGCACCTTCGTTCTCACCGGTATTTTTGACATTTCTCTCAAACCATGACACCTGTGTAAAAAGTGAAGGAGGTTTTTCTTATTTGGCATGTTATGGACAAAAACCTCTCTCAGTTTTCCAAAATTCATCTTTGATTGCTCTGGAACATCATTTGAGTGCGACTTGTCCCGACGTGTGAAGCAAGGAATTTTGTCGAAATAGAGCGAGATGAAGGGGATAGGGGGCTTCTAAATTCTTGGGGAAATTTTTGGAAGTAGGGAGGGATGTTAGGAAGCAAGGGAAAGTGGAATCTCAGAGATTGAGTGAGCGGAAGGGGTCCAAAAGAGCGAAACACAGGCCCAACCTAGAAAATTGCCAGGTTGTAGCTAGAAACTAGGGTTTGTGCAAAAATGAGGAATTTGGGGGATCTGAGTGTTGGGAAGTGTTTGATAAGGTACATTAAGGATAGGGGAAGGTGTATGAACATCAGGAAACAAGTTTTTCCAGTGATTTGGCCGCCCAAGAGAAATTGCCTTCAAAACCCTAAGAGAGGGAAATGACCTTGCCTGGGCGCAACTAAAGCATGAACAAGGTATCAAATGACTCATTAGACACTGAGATGATAATGACAACCCTATGAATGATAATACACTCAGCTGAATGATGACATAGACTGACATTTGGGCAACTTTGAACAGAGTGAAAGCAAACCCTAGACCTAATGCTTAGTGACCAAATTTTGCTTGAAGACTCACTGAAATGACAAAATTTGACCTTGACACTTCAAAATCACTTTGTAAGAGCATATTTGATCACTGTAGGAAGGCTGGAAAGACTGACACTAACACATACTAGAACCATTGGAAGATAAGATCGCACATACTATGGACCATTGGCTCGATCGAATTATGGGGGGTTTATCACCGAGTTCATGGTAGACAAATAGTCATCTACAGCGAGGTGGAACAATGCTTCCTCAAAGGATCGTGAGGTAAGTACATTAAATATTTGAACACTTGGATTAAGATGTTATTGTGTGAAAAGAGGGTTATGTGAATAAATTGATGTGTGGGGCTATGCGAAGCGGGAGGATCTATAGAAACGAAGGTAGCGCAGAAATAGAAAATAGCCCCTTGATTTCACCTCGGTGGGAAAGCGAGGAAGAGCTTGCGAAAGTTTCTCCGAGAAGCACAGTCAGTCTGATAAGGCAGGGAATTCCGTGCCTACCACCTCCACCTACACCACCACCAGTTTCACCATTGTCACCTCCATCTCCATCCACACCACCTCCGCCACCACCACAGTTCAGTATGTCGAGCGCGATAAAATTGTTGGTATTTAGGGGAGTAGGGAATGAAGATTCGGACCAATTTTGGTTCATGGTAAGGGCCATATGGGAAGCACAAGGAGTTGTGGATGACAATATAAAGAAGGAAATGTTGGTGAGTGCGTTGCAGGATCGCACATGGACATGGTACATTAAGAATTCTAATGACCATTGGAACGCAGGGATCACATATATCCAGGCCACGCTAAACAAGGAATTTAGCAGGCCAAAGTCGGAGACACAATCCATTATCAAGTTTAAGGAGAGTGTGATGCTTCTAGGTGATACCCCATGGGATCTGGATCAGATATTGAAGAATATGATTCGCGAATCCAACATGACCTTGACAGATGGGCAGCACCGTGCATGGTTTGTAGTGTCCCTAACACTGCATCTAAGGACTGCGTTGTTGCAGCAAAAGTTATCCACCTAGGCCGAAGCTTTGGAGATTGAAATGAGACTGCACAAGACCCCAATACAAGATCCTGGCATGGGAGTCCAACAAATCCATGCGCAACTACAAAATTTGTGTCCGAAAATGCAGAGTTTGAAATAGGACAGGACAACTCAGCCAGAGGCGCGGGAGCAGGTATGGTGCATAAAGTGCAAAGCCTAGGGGCATGACAAGGACCATTGTCTAGTCTTTGCGAATTACTTGGTGGAAGGAGGGTCGATGCCATTAAGACCAGAGGCACAAGTAGGACCGATCACGGAGCTTGCGTTATGGTGCACGATTTTTCAGATAGGAGGAAAACACGCTACAGATAATTGTCATCTATTAAAAATGTATACACAATTGTCCCAACATTTGTTCTGTAATTTCTGCTGGTCGGTAGGCCATGATGAGCGCACCTGCAGAAGTTACGAGCTGATGATGGATCAGACTCCTGCCTACAGAGTGTAGACCGAAACGCGAGCCATCGACCCAAATGTAGGAATGGAGCATGCTGGATTTCAAGGGCACGGAAGGGGTCGAGGTGGAATGGGACTAGGAAGGGGTCCAGACAACTAATTTGTTACAATTGCGGAGAGTCAGGGCACTATACCCACGATTGTACGAATCCAACGAGAACATCATGTTTATAATGTACTCAGTTTGATCATGAGGCAGAGGACTGCACTACACTGATAGCGAGGTTGCGTGAGAAATGGATACTCCAGCCTCCCCCGATTCAGAATTTGAAAATGATGAGGTATGAGCCACGCGAAGAGGACCCAAATGTAAACATAGTGTTCAGAAGCAGTATCACGACAGGAGATGACAAAGGTAAGCAACCTGAAGAAAGTGTGTGGGTTTGCAAGTCTCCTACAAAGGAACCTTAATTTGATTTGGAGCGCGTGAAGGATACATTCATGGAAGCTAAGAAGAGCTTCATGGAGGCCTCCACTTCAGGTAGTAAGGATCAACTAGAACCAGGGATGGATCCTTCAATACTCACTACCTTTATAGAGACATGCATGAAACTGTTGGGCGATAGCAAGGCTGTAAAAGGATTGCAGGACCTTATCACTAGGTGTGCGAGGTCAAGAGAACCGCACGTAGTCTCAAAACTTGGAAAGCATGCATTGCGAACAGGAAGGGAAATGAGATTGAATGCGCAAATCAGAGAGTACGAAATGGATCAAGTAATTCTGGATCTCAAATCAGACACGAATGTACTACTAAAGAATACATGGGAGTGCATGGGTAGGCTCGTGTTGCAATGGTCCCATATTCAATTACGGATGGAAAACCAGCAGAAGATCCTACCGATGGGAAGATTGCAGGGGATAATAGTAGGCATCGAAGGTGCGAGCGCGCTTGTAGATTTCGAGGTGATAGAGATTTTCGATGACAACAATCCCTATCCTGCCGTACTGGGAATAGACTGGACCACTAATATGAACACAGTAATAAATCTAAAAAAGCACAAAATGAATTTTGAGAAAAAGTCACTACATGTAGTGGTGCATTTAGACCCTGTGGAAGGAGCACACTACACAAAGCCAGTGCATGACGACGAGAGTGACGACAAGCTAGACTGTATCTATAAGATAACCCCTCTGAAATAGGATTGGGTGAATCCTACAGCGGATGGCCGGATTTCGTGGGAGTGTGAAAGCTCCTACACATCATATTCGGATGAGGAAACGGAACGATGGCAGAACTGGTTACATGAGGTAACCATGCTCAATTGCAACATGATAGTAAGATCACTGCACTGCATGATAACAGAGGTAAGGGATCTACCTATGTATGATGGGTTGACAGTGGTGGATGAATTTCTGAACAAATTTGAAAGCGCAGTGCCAGAATAGCAGTAGTTCGATGCTCTGAAATGGGCACTATGCACAATGCCTGCAAGGTGGTGGGGTATGCGTCAGAGAAGCTTTGAGGACTGGAGCGAATGTAGAAGGATGATGCTTATACGATTTGGAAAACCTCAGCTATGGATGCGAGCCGGTTATGAGGGGCGAAACAGCTTGCGCACCCACCATTCCAAATGGGTACAGGCGTATGGTACGTAGCCCACACGAACGCACACTGATATCATGATAGGAAATAGGAACAACAAGCAGAAGCTGGCAAGACAAGTGCATGAACGATGAAGCATGATAAAACCTAGTGTGCCAAAAATCATACACAGGGTAGCCTTGGACAAGGTGTGCGAAGTGCTGAACAGGGTCCACCATGTGTGACACACCAACTGGGACCTGCGGGTACTAGTAGTTGTATGGGCTTATAGGACCATGTGCAAAACGTTGAAAACGCAAGCGCTTCCGAAGCTGAAGTATGAAGCAGGGTCTGCAGTCCCTGTGGAGTATGCAAAGACGAGTCCACACATAACAGCACCTATAGATGCGATGGTCCACGCAGACCGAAATGAAGAAATCACACAATTGCATGAAACAGAACATATAATACTTGAGGAATAAATCCGACGGGGAAACTTTAGACTTCGTGAACTTGAAAAAGACTGGGTACGGCTAAAGGAGAAAAGTGCTTTAATGGACGCAGAAGTCAAGAAGCTGGAAAATGAAATAAAGGAAGCATTTCTCGAAAAACTGAGGATGGTAAGGCAAGGTGCGTACAATCATACTCACAAATTGGAAAGCTATCATCGTGAATTGGTTAGTCTGTTGTCGTGGTTGAAACCGCATCTCGCCAAACGTAGTGACCAGGGTAGCACAGTGCAAATAGTAGAGTGTGCGATGCCAATCACTACAATGAAAGATGGGGATTCTCCATGAACCATGATGGAGGACGAGATGAAGCCCCACACAGGTGGTGCACCCACCTGACTAGCCATAGGAAGGATAGTCTTAGCACTCCAGGCAGTTGAAAGGGAGCGTAGGACTATAAAGTATTCTGCCTGGGGGCTGTGCGATATGACAGATGCACATAGGAGCAAGACATCACAGGGTTTGCGACCACACATGAAGGGCTGCGTTGTTGTGTGGGTTGGCTTGGAAGTGACCATTGGTGTCACTATTCATGATGAGATGTCCAGTTTGAGGCCAAATGGAGCGGGTGGCGGGCATTTAAGAGATGAGTTATGGGCAAGATTTGGGAAAATACGCTGCCAAGGAAGCATTGATGGCCTGAAATTGGGGGGAACAGTCAAATTTGAATTCAAAAGGCACTATAAAACTCAAAAGGCTAGCCAGCAGACAACACTTGGTCATTTGAGCTTTGAGTGGTTGAGCAGAGCACAGAGTGTTTTGAGCCAAGCGATAATAGAGCCCTTGAGCTCACTACAGACAGCATACAATGTAGAGATGATGACAGACACTAAGGATGGGTTGGGAATTGAAGAAGGAACCGTCGATGAGGCCGCGCAAACCCCCATGGTACATTCCCGAAGGTGCTGGGGTTGTGACAGAAATACCCAAATCACTGCAGATGCCGAGGCCAAGGAAGGATAAGTAGGCAATGGGACCAATACGCATGTCCTCGAGGAATCCGCGACACATCAAGTTATCAATGGAAGAAAAAGGGAAGGAAGTCACAATTGAAATAGATGAGGATGAAGAAGATTTGCAGGCCCTGATTGCCACCGCAGAAGAAGAAGAAGATGTGGAGAAGGACATCTAACCATTGTGCTCTGCTGTGAAACTACCTACGTATGTCCCTCCGTAGAAAGGGAAAGCTAAAGTACCAAAGGATTTGGATGCAACAAAGAGTTCACTCCAAACCCCGCTCCTCCCCGATGGCATTGTATTTGAGGGCTCGCACCTAGGACGCGTGCCCACCATGAAATTTGAAGACTGGGACCTCACGTACAGCGAGAAGTTCCCACACCTAGAAATGAAACTTTGATGATGCAGAATACTGAGGGGCTGGTGATAGCGTTAGAGCCGTGAAAATGGCTGCGCGGTGTGGAAAAGGCCAAGTTACTACACTTGTTATGGATTCCACATTTCCACCACGTGCCCATCACCATTTTCGTCATCAGGCAACTGCTCTGCCTGGTGCATGATGGGTATATATGGCTGGAGGAGCCTATTCCCATCACAGAAGACCTCATCCACCGAATTTCTCAGCTTCCCTATAAGGGAAAGGGCCCCATGATGATATCCAGAAAAAGTAGCAATTTGTCTCTCGCAGAGGCCATGAAGGAAAAGTATAAGCTGGAGAAAAAGAAGAGGGGCTACGCCATCTCCAGCATCAAGGATAAGGGGGTGCACGTAGCCACCCAACTCCTGGCTGGTAAAGTGATGAGAAAATGTCGCGCCGATGAGGTACCAGCGCCGGTGGTCACGTTGGCCGAACAATGCACAGAGGGGGTCCAGTTCAACTGGGCCGAGTTCCTCTGCGAGGAGTTTTTGTTAAACTATCACGAGGCCCAGGAGCAGGGTAAGACCTTCCACTATGTGTGGTTGCTCTTATCCATATTGCTAATAGCGGGAGAACTGTCGGAGGATAGTCAGTTCTCGAACATTGACTGAGACTTACCAGAGGCCGCAAAGTACGCTTCGCTCCAAACCACCAAGGATGCGAAACGGATTTGTGATACCAAAATTTTCTGGGTGCTCATGGAGGTGAGCATCCGAATGTGGATCAATAGGAGGCTATGCCTGTCACCTACGATGCACAATAGTCTGCAGAGTTTTGAAGAATTCAAGGTTGATATGCACAACATATACATCAGGGCAGGAAAGTACCGGTGAAGCAGTGGACAAAGCTACCATTTGTAGCCACTGACGACACAATCTTCACTATATTGGAGACATGGCCTCCTGAGTGGTGCGCCTCAGATTTGGTGGAACCGGAGAAAGTGGCAGCATAGAAAAAGAATGATGATGCCAAACTGCACGTGTTGTCTACATGGGGCCTGACCCAAGTTTAGCAGTGAGTTTAGCCAAGCAAATCCTGGTACTACTGGCCCTTTTGGTAACAGTCTGCGGAGCGTGGACTGAGGTCTCACCCGAAGTAGTATGGGAGGGTGCTAGAACCAGGTTTCCACACCCTAGGGATGTCTTGATTAGGGTTCTAGAGGGTTGCGATCCTAATCTGCACGTTGTGCTGCTCCGAGTAGCTTCCTATTCTTCGCAACTTGTGTGTGCCTTCGTATTATTTCTATCCAATCCTTATGTTGCTATTATGTTAGTGCTTAACTTAGTTTTTGCAGGCCCAATATTCTTATTACTTATTCAACTTCCAGATTAGCGTGAGTACTTGAAAACAATATAAATATATAAAGATAACCAGAACAAAGAAATATAGATCTACACACAGACGCAAAATATTTTGAATCGATCTTTTCTTTATTAATACTCAAGTTCTATTATAGACCCGACTCCGCCCTGCGCACTCAGCTGCAGGGCTCCACGCACTCAACTGCAAACTGTATTAGGCCTCTGCGCACTCAGCTGCAGAGCCTCTACCTACCACTACGACCCAATACACTTCAGATTAACTTCTATCTTCTAGCCATGCCTTCACATCTATTACTTACTTGTCAAAAACTAAGACTTTCTTTACACTTAGAGCCTTGCTCTATTTATACAATCCCATGGTCCGCAGACCATGGGTAGGTCGACACACTTTACATTAAATTACATTATCTTAGGGTGGACAACCCTAGACTCTTGCGCTCCGCTCCCGCATTTCGCGAGGTCTTTACATTACACATGATCAAAATTTAGGCTTCAAGCCCAAAAAACATACCATGGGGGGATCCGCTGCACAACAGGCCCC
The DNA here is from genome assembly GCA_031772625.1 of Pinus tabuliformis. Taxonomy (NCBI): domain Eukaryota; kingdom Viridiplantae; phylum Streptophyta; class Pinopsida; order Pinales; family Pinaceae; genus Pinus; species Pinus tabuliformis. The sequence goes on from CM062819.1 coordinate 19,411,513, forward strand.
TAACACAATCATCATGACTTGTCGCGAGTCACTCTGCTAGTGCGGCGATCTTTGCGAGAAGTCCATGTATCAGGTCTCGCGTAGCTTGGGTGTCCACAGCACACTGTTCCGCCGCCTATTGTATTTGTTGCACACGTGTCTCTGAAGTTTCGTGAGAAGGATCACATTCCTATCCAACCGTATACAATTCCTACATCTGTGCTAGCTTCCATTCAATGGTATCTGTGATTTTAAATGCTTAATCAATCCATCACTAGATGTGTTCTTTAAGCAGGGCTTCCTTTTGGTGTGCGACGTCTAATCGGTCCTTCAGTGCCCTTGCCTATTGTATTTTGGTGAGTCGTTGAGTAAGGGAAACCATCTACACAGTGCCCCAGACATTATCGTACTTGTGCTGCAACTTGCACGCCTCTATTTCTAGGTGTTGTAGGTTCGGGTCTTCTTGCAGGTGCACAAGTATGGTTAGTGCTTGTTCCAACATCTCAGTGCACCCCTGTGTCGCTTGGCCAATTTTCTCCAACCCCATCTAGAGAGCGCAGGCGCGCTACTCTCTAACTTCTGGGGGTGTGGAGGGCTACACCTTTAATTGCAGCTCGGCAATTTCTAGGTTTAACTCCAACTGAACCTTTGCCATTTCCTCCCGGGCCTCACAAACTCCGGTCGCCAATCTACGGACCCGTTCTGCTACTAGTAGCTCTGCCAGCACGGCCAACTCTGGAACGCTCCTGCATGCATCCTCTACGGCTTGCTCCAATCCACTAGCCTATGCCACCAACTCATCCCTCTGGATGCTGAGCTGGTCCATGTTGATTTTCTGCTCATGCAAGACCTGGATCGCTCGGCCTTCCTGGGCGCGGAGTTTAGCGATGACCCCATCGTGTAACTAGTACAGTATTTCACGTGGCAGGGTAGCCAAGTTCAAACTGACGCCTGTCATGCTGCTCATCATAGCTTGGTTATCCTCGCTTGCTGCTGGTAACATGCCTTTGGGTAAGATGAAGGTGCTACCCATACAGGCGCGTAGCAGCTGTTCGGCCTCCTCAGTTCCTGTTGCGATGTGTTGGGCCAGCGTGTCTATTTGGGGGTGTTGTACCTATAAACCTTGTAGCTATGCACTAAGCGCCCCCAACACAATGCTCTACTCCATCCACAATCCCTGGAGTGCGTCCTCCGTGACTTCCCCAATCGTTTTGCTGATATCCAATAGATCACCTTCTGTGAGTGTGATCGGGTCGACAGACATCTTCGTGGCTTTCCCTTTCTTCATGGGGGTTGTTTTCTCTGGGTCGCACAGTGGCTTGAGATGTGTTGATGTCGTACTGGGGTCTGCACGGTCCTCCTCCCTATCCACTCCACTAGTCTGCTGCCCAGAGGACCTCTCCTGGCCTTCGTCGGCCTCTCTGGTTGGCGCGGTTATAGTCTCTGTCATCTGTGCTGCTGCTGCTACATTGGGTGCCTTCTACCGTTGATATGATGATAAGATCTTAGATAATTATTAAGGTATTACAGACTCATGTGCACGGATATGCCTATGCTACTTTGTGCAATGGATCGATAAGATTGCGAAATACATAGAAAATGAAGCAGTTAAAGAACATAATAGACAACATACATAAACACAACAAGTTTAATAAGGAGTTCACCCAACACTCCTGGGCTACATCTCCTAGTCCAACCTTCAGTGGTGACCTCTTTATTATGTCTTCAAAAACAAAGTTTTACAACAGTGAGCTCAAATTGAGCCCCACAAAACAGATACAAAACAATAAGGCTTTACTTGGATCCCCCAAGTCTCTTTTGAGTACACAGACTCTCGTCACTGACTCTTTGTCTCTGTTGCTCTATCTCAGCACTACTTGTCTTTTTTTGCTCTTTGTCTATGGCTTTAAATCCAATCGGCGATGTCTGTTCATTTCTCCTATTCTGGCTCTCTGGCTTCCCGACCTCTGTCTGCTCAGATCCCCATTTGAGAGTTAGCAATCATTGCTAAAATGCTTTCAGGTATGGTGGCCACCTATTCTGTAATGGAATGGGTCATCGGGCCTTTGAGATCCCCGAAATAACCATTCTCTATTTACACAAAGAAATACATTTAAAACTGTGAAACTTCACCAAATTTCCATTTATCAGACTTGAAACATTATGAATCTGCCTTATAACTCCTACCGGGTCCGCTTGTATATCGCCATCGCATCTCCATCGTTGATCTGGGAGATCCAGATCCAATGGCTGTGGTTCATTTCGGGTGGCTCTTTCGTACGGGGGTTAACTGCCTGATAAGGGTGGTTTTATCTCTCCTTAACCTGGACACGTGGCATCCAGTGTATGGGAATGGGCGGAACCCGGCCTAAACCACTTACCGCCTTCGGCCTGCCCAAAATCCTACTTTTATCATGATTTCCCTTTTATATTAAAAAATACATTAAAACATGAAATCCTGCTCATATCAGACTTGAAATAGTATTCAATAGCATTAATAAACCCTTTCGGGTCTGGTTTCATCGCATCGGCGCATTTTCTTTTGTTTTTCGTTTATTTAACGAAAATGCGATTTACAAAGGAAAACCCTATTTTCCGGATCTCAAAATATATCAAATGTCGTTCATAGTTTTATCAGGTCCGGCTATCACAGTCATAGTTATTATCAGCCCCGCTCCATTGAAATGCTCCGATGCGATGTTGTGATTGCGACTTGTCACTAATCGCATATCGCATAGACCCCCAGGTCATTTGGTAAGCGCTCCTTTGTATTTGTTGATTGCGATATCGCGATTCAACTTGGGCCGTTGATCTGCACACTTGATCGACGGTCCTCATTGACCCCACTAATTTTTGTCATGTATTCCTTGTGGTATCTACTGATAGCCTCTGCTTGCCACCTCCAATTGCGATTTTCCGATCGAATCTAGACCATTGATCGTCCAAATCCAACGACTCCGACGCAAAGTTGCTTTAAGCCTCCGATAAGCCTGTTTTCATTGTTTTCTTCATGTTTTTGCCTCCTCATAGTGTTATCCGACTATTCTAAAACTTCTTCTTATGCAATAGTTTTTGGGTTTTGAAGACTTAGAGGGTTTTCTAGGATCCATTGGATCACGCCTTCCCACTGAAAAGGGCTTTTGGACCACCAAAAGCTGGTTTTTAAGCATCAGTCAAGTGAGGATACAACTTCCTCACTCGTCCAATATCTATCCATCTTGCACTGCTTGGTTTTGAACCTTTGAGTCCAATTATGAGGTACTCAACATCCCCTCTGTGCATAGTTCTCACCTTCCTATCCAGGACTGTATCTTCCTACAACTTATTGAGATATTCAGGCAACAGATCATCAATAGAAGGCAACTGACTTTGCTCTTCGAGATCTTCAATCAATGAAGGTTCAAATAGTCTTAATTCTCTGCATTAACTACCGAATATATGTGCATGTAAGCTAGAAAATCAAGGCGAAAAGCATTCTCACCAATTTTCTCAAGTATCTCGAAAGGCCCATACCTTATTGGCTTCAGCTTCTTACCTTCACCTTGTATTTCATCTTTGTTGATGTACAGCCAAACTTGATCGCCAACTTGGAAGCTATGCTCAATTCAATGCTTATCATGCCTTGCCTTGTACTTGGCTTGGCTCTTTTCCAGTTGTTCCTGCACTACCTAGTGAATTTCTTGGATCTGTTCAATGAACTTGGTTGCTTTGTCCACATCACTGTGTCCATCAACTGCTATGTCTTTACTAAAGACAAAATTCAAGGGAGACCTTGGTGTAAAACCAAAACAAGTCTCAAAAGGAGATCTTTGTGTAGAAGAATGTTTAGCACGATTGTAAGCATGTTGCACATAACACAAATGTTCGTCCCAAATTTTGGGATGCTTGCTACAATAGCCCCTAAGCAACTGGATCACTGTCCTGTTGACCACCTCTGTTTGGCCATCTGTTTTTGGATGAAAGGTTGTGATCTTGTTTAGTCTGGTGTCCATTAGCTCCCATAGACTAGACCAAAACTTCCTAACAAATTGGGAATCTCGATCAGATACAATAGAAGTGGGTAATCCAAAATGAACCCATACATGCTAAAAGAACAACTTTGCTATTTTTTCAGCTGTAATCTGCTTGTTTCAAGGTATTAAAATACACGTTTCGCTGAACCAGTCCACAATAACATATAAATAGTCATGAACTTTTCTATACTTTGGCAATCCCCCAACAAATTCCATGGAAACACTTTCCCAAGGATGAGAAGGAACTGGAAGTGGAGTGTACAAGCCTAGTTTTCTATTGTTGGGCTTGCTTCTAGCACACATGGTACACCATTTAATATATCTAGAAACTATTTCATGCATTCTTGGCCAATAACAGAATCTTTGCAGCTATGCAACTATTTTACTTACCAAAATGACCTGATATTAGATAAGTATGTGCTTCTCAAATTATGTTAACTCTCTCAGTTTGAGGAATGCATAACTTTCCCAAATGATACAAGAGTTGGTCCTTAACATGATAATCCAATTCTTCTACTTGCTTGCCATGACTTAAAGTTGCATATACATCTTTAAAATCTACATCTTGATCATATTGTTCAATGTAGCTTTCATGCAATACTGAGTTATGCTTAAGTATAGTAGATGCATTTATGATTGGTTTGGATAACATATCTGCAACCTTATTGTGTATGCCTTTCTTATATCTGATGACAAGATGAAACTGTTGTAGAAAACCCATCCACATATAGTGTCTTGTGTTAGGCCCCTATACTACTAGTGTAACCCCTTATTGTTATTAGTATAACCCACTTATTATATTGATGTACCCATGTAGTGCCCATATTGTTACTATTGTGCCCCATAGAAGCCCACTATTGTTATTATTATGCCCTTACATTATTATTGTTATGTCGGCTCTGATTATGTTATAACCCCTTAGACTCCTATATATAGAAAGGAGGTCTTTTCATTTGTATCATCCAAGAATGTTTCATTTATGTAATGTAAAGGAGGTTGCCCCCTCGAAGAGGCTGAATTCTAAGGCGTTGATCTTTCTTTTCTATCTTTTCTTGAGCTGGTTTCATAACATTTGGTATCAGAGCTTTGGATTCTAGGGTTTCGCTGCTCCAAACAGGTCATCGTGGAATTTTTTCTATAACGTTTTTTCTGTGATGTTTCAGAAGTCGCAAAAAAAACCCATTTGAGAAGAATTGGCTCTGAACCTTGGGTCCGAATTTCAGAGCTTTTCGCGCGATATTTTCGGAGATATGATTTGAGGAAGTTGGCCTTTTTGTAGACTCCTGAATTACATTCAAAACAGGTGACCTGGGGAAAATCGTTATAACTTTCTTTCTGAGCATCGGATTGAAATTTTGTAAGAAGGTACAGAAAGAGGACGGACTGTAGTTTCTGTTTATATATTTTTCAGAGTCAAAGGTTGAAACAGTGACACGTGGAGTTCGCTCTACTGAACTAGTCTATAATCAGGTCACTGCGGGAGATTGTGCATAACTCTTTCTTGGAGAATCCAATTTTGATCAGACTTGTGGCATTGGAAAGAGGACACAGAGGGCTACTACAGGTCACAATTTTAGAAATTAAAGATCTGAAAGTGCAGAGTTACAGTCGTTTCAAGGTAGAGCTCCTAAAATCAAGAAAAAGCAAGATGAGGAAGTTTGATGGCAAGGATCCGGTAAATTGGATACTTCAGATGGAGCAATATTTTGATATACATGGTGTACAACTGTTACAAAAGGTATGTATTGCATATTCATATTTAGAACCAGATCAATTTTTATGGTACAAAGGGCTTTGTTCTCGTAAAAAACTTGTTACGTGGTCAATTTTCACGGAGGAAATGATAGCACATTATGAGGATACAAAGAGAAACACCTTCTTTAGAGCAACACCACAACAATTGGAAAGAGTAAAAGGGCTTTGTGACATAATGGAAAGAAAAATTATGGAAACCAGGAAGCATACCCCTCACAACTATAAAGATGGAAGTGTTGTTTCTCCCAGCCTTCCACAACCTACAAGGGTTACACCACAACAATTGGAAGAAAAAAGAGAAAAAGGGCTTTGTTACAATTGTGATAGCAAATGCACTAAAGGTCATAGGTGTGCTGAGAAGAAATTATTTTACATAGAATATGAAGAGGAGGAAGAAAAGGATCAAGAAACATCAAAAGAAGAGGATATACGTCAGGACACCACCCCAGAGAAAGAAGAAATGAATCAGACCATATCTTGTAAAGCATTGGCAAGAATTACCACTCCTCAAACTCTCAAGATAGAAGGACATATCAAGAAGAAAAAGGTGCAAGAAGTGAAAGATCACATCGAGAAAGAAGAAATGAATCCAACCATATCTTGTAATTCAATGGATGAAATTACCACTCCTCAAACTATCAAGATAGAAGGACACATTAAGAACAAAAATGTTCAAGAAGTGAAAGATCACATCGAGCATCAAGAAATGAATCCGACCATATCTTGTAAAGGACTGGAAGAAATTACCACTCCTCAAAAGATAGAAGGACATATCAAGAAGAAAAAGGTTCAAGCAGAGAAAGATCATATCGAACATCAACAGCAAGTTCTCCAACTTTTAAAGGATAACGCCACTTCGGTGCAAAATCAAATGAAACAACAGGTAGATCAACATCGTAGTGAAAAAAATTTTGATGTAAGTGATTGGGTATTTTTACTGCTACATCTCAAGCAAGCTATTTATGAGAAGGAAATGTTGGCAATACTACATGCACTTAAAAAATGGCGACCTTACCGAATGGGAAGACGCTTCAAGGATGAGGATGTGGAAGCATTGTTTTGTGCTATTTATATTATCCAACCAAATTGGATAAACGAAGCAACGGATGAATGGAAGAAGAACGAAGAAGTATGGCCACTTATTCAAAAGTTGCAAAAGATCCCAATTCAAGCAATATTGCCAGAAATTGAAGAGGAAGGAAAAATCATATTGGAACCTGGAGCACTCACAGAAACAAGAACCAGACAGCTACAAAATCGATCAATTTCAGAGTATCTCATCAAGTGGAAGAACTTACCCGCTGAATATTCCACATGGGAGGACAAGAATTTTATATAGAAGCATCAAGAACTACTCAAGCGTTGAGGACAACGCTTTTTGAAGGAGAGGGGCATGTTAGGCCCCTATACTACTAGTGTAACCCCTTATTGTTATTAGTATAACCCACTTATTATATTGATGTACCCATCTAGTGCCCATATTGTTACTATTGTGCCCCATAGAAGCCCACTATTGTTATTATTATGCCCTTACATTATTATTGTTATGTCGGCTCTGATTATGTTTTAACCCCTTAGACTCCTATATATAGAAAGGAGGTCTTTTCATTTGTATCATCCAAGAATGGTTCATTTATGTAATGTAAAGGAGGTTGCCCCCTCGAAGAGGCTGAATTCTAAGGCGTTGATCTTTCTTTTCTATCTTTTCTTGAGCTGGTTTCATAACATCTTGATTGCTGCAATTTACTTTGTGAGTGCAAATATTGTGTTGGAAATAATACTAGGGGGGGGGGTGAATCAGTATTAGTTAAGTCAATAATCTTTTTCTTTTCATACTCAAATTTGTATACGCTACTTCCATGTGGGTAACCCGCATGTACACGCAACTGTGCTTAAGGAAACAAGCATATGTCCAGCAAACTAATGATTCAGTTAATTCATCATATGTTGATCTTTAATCCGTGCATCAGTACTTTATTAAAAATTAAACAATAACCATATGCAATTAATAACAGATTGAACCATCACACATAAGCAACACACATGAACATCAAGATTTAAGGTGGAAACCCAATGTGGGTGAAAACCACCTGCTGTTGTCATCTCTGTCTTCTTTTAATAATAAGAAAATCTGTTCACAACATTGTACTGGTGCAAACTCATACCAGTATGCAAGCTTCTACCTTCAAAAGGCTACAACCTTCTCTCGTTATCTAGCTTCTACTGGAAGGGAGCTACAACCCCCTAGCTCTTGTACTAGCCGATATGTTTACTAGTACGTAGGCACCGACCTACAGAAGGCTATAACCTTCTCTCTTCCTCCAGGGACTACGTTTCATAAATTTTCAAACTAGATGCTCTTGGTACACAAAAATACACATGAAGGCCTCGTTTCATCCAATTTTCATACTGGACCCATCAACAACATTGAAGCTCAAAATTAATCACCACTGCAATACAACCATCAACTATATCTGCATCAACCAATCACTAAAATTCAATCATTACTTTCTGAATCAGCCAAACTCAATCGAACACTGACAACCCCTAAACCTATGACACAAGTGAATCAACCATTCATTCATACTTAATCAACTTCAACAAATGTACTGGAACAGATAGATCACTGTAACCAGTACATAGATCTGAACCCAGAATACTGCATCATCATTCAGAACCAGATGTGACCTCAAAACATGCATTAGAGTGTATACGCAACTTGGAACAGCTAAACCAGTGTGTATACACAACTTCATCAAAGCAAACCAACGTATAGATCTGCAAATACTTACTTAAAACTTTGCTGCACTTCTCGACTTCAAACATACCCAAATTATCACATATGAAGGATAATACATGTGTTAGCAACCAGATCTAGCTCATCAGATCACATAATGATAAGTCATTATGATCCTGATCCATTATTATATCACATCCATCATTACTGAAGCAAATCACAATCATTCAATTTGAACACTGTTACCAGAATGCAGTCACCAGAGCATAAATCAAAACCCAGAACTCTGCATCAACAACCAGAACACACTGTAATTTTAAACATCATAGTTCATAAGATATACTCTGCTTTGATGTGTCAAACCAGCATGTATACGCACTTTTACCAAAGCCAACCATCATATATGTTTGTAAATATTAATTGATAATTTTGCAGCTATTCCAGACTTCAGTTATACCCAGATCATAACATTCACATAACAACACATGCATTAGTATTAAAATCTAGAATAAACATGATCAAACCATATAAAGATAATTCATTTCAAGCCTTAAGATTGGTGGGCTCTAGTATTGCAGCAATAATGCTACAACTCCTGGGACTCCCTTCTTTACTCTTATCAACCCGGTAGTTCGTAACAAACTTGGAAGCAACGGTGTTGTATGCACAAGTACTAGCTCTTACCGCAGCTGTCACTTGGTCAGTTGGCATAAGTCCTCTAGGAGCTTAAGCCAACTTCTATGAGCTCTGAGAAGAAGCTTTTTAACTGATGGATGAAAGCTTAACTCAAAGAAGGCTAATCTACTTGCAGAAAGAAACTGGAAAGCTGAAAGGAAACACAAACCCTAGCAAACCCTAATTTTACCAGCTAGCCTTACTGATGCAAGAAAGAGGATGCAAGCTACTGCAAGAGATGCCATTGACTTATAGGAAGGTAAAATGCATGTATCTAATCTATTTCTACTGTAACATCTGAAAAAAACATCTTTTTGTATTTTTGAATAAGTTGTCAGAATTATCATGCATGTGCTTTGACTGTTTTGACTGTGCAGAGATGGATTGGTGAGAGGAAATGCTTGCAAGAGGTTGGGAAGGTTAGAAGGGGGCCTAAGAGGTCCCTAGCACCCTTCCAGAGAGTTTCACCAAGTTTGGCTATCAAGAAACTGCTTCCGTGAGCTTCTATAGGAAGTCTGCAGGGGTTCTACAGGATGTTTTGTATTTTCTACAGGATTTTCAGAAATGGGATTTTGGAGGGTGGATGGAGAGAGAAAGGTGGAGAGGTGAGTATGGAGGTAGGATAAAGGTGTGAGGAGGTCTAGGACTTGGTGGATGAGCTAAGAAGAGATGAGGATGGTTGGATGTTCAAGGAGGAGTGGAGCAATGTTGCACAAAAATATGGAAACTAGGTCAAGGTGTAGCAAATATGAGGCAAGAATCAGAGGTAGGAGATGGAGCAGATGGGATTGATGGAGTAAGGGTAGATGGAGAGGTGTTACAGGTGATCTGCAAGTTGCTTCTCTAACTGAACAAACAATGACTTGGAAAAATCGATGACCTAGCTACTTTATTCTAATCTGGCCGAAGTAACAGCAAAAGAAATGAAGAGAAGTTTATTTGCAATGAAATCACATGAAATAGTTATGAAAACTGAGCAATCATGAATCTGAATGCTTAACCACAACTGGTATCAACTTTTGCAAATGAGAATCTAACACTAATGATTGCATGGTGAGGCAATGACAGTGTTTTTTCTGGCAGCAAGGTCACCTTTGTCCCAACTGATGATCCCACTGAGGTAGAGGTGAGATCAGAGGTCCTTGATGGCTTTTTTCTGGATATCTTCCCTGTTAATAACATATCAACTCAATCTGAACATAAAAAGCTTTTCTAATCATCAACAGTGACCTAGATAATCAGCAAGATTTTAATCTACTTAACAAAAATTATTTTGCAAAGACATAAAAAGAAAATAACAGTACATAAAGGAAGCCTTGGCACTTGGGTTGGGCCCAATCCCAAGAGCTACAAGCTACTAAAGAAAACTCAGAACTGATGCCAAGTAAAGTTGCTCTTCAATCCTCAAAAATAATCATGTCACAAGAAAGTTATACAGCAGTAGCTACAAAAACGAGCTGAGATAATGATAGCACTATAGTGCAAAACCCAACAGTTCAAAAAGTAAACTACGTAGGCTGAAGCCTTCCTATTTATGCCCTATGAGGGTCCTAGTAGCCCTCCTTAACTCAAGGGGCTTGGCTGTTCAAACTGCCAGTAAACAGTCACTCTTCACAAAGCTACTCAGCTGCCTTTAGGATTTGTTTTGGTGGCCTGTTGAGCTCCGAGTTGAGGGTGGAGATTTCGAGGAAGGACCATTAAATGCAAGAGACAACCTTCCTATGAATCCTCACCCTTTCTTCCTCATGCTTGGCTGTCACCTGGCTCATAATTGCTTGGCTTTGTTCCAAAATTTGTTCAAAAAACCTGAAATAACCACGTATTAGCCTCCTTGGTAAAGTGACCACCCTTATTCATTCAAATAACATAAAAATACTCAAAAAACATGCATAATCTATGAAAAATGGTGGATTGATGAAGAACAGTAGGCAAAATGAGCCCAATATGTTACCCATTTTTGGGGCTCATCAAAGATCCTGATCTATCATTAGATATTATCCTCCATTAACCACTAAGGTTCATCCCTGGTTCAGATCAAGCACAACACCATAAGCCAATAACCTGCATACTAGATCTCACACTTCATCAGATATTCAATACTTCTGCACCTTGGCCTAATGATCTTCTCCTCCTTTTATAGTCTTAGGCCTTACTCAATACCATGGACCAAAACCACTTAGGACCAATACCCTGGACCAAATACCTAGGTTCAATACCTCGAACCAAATACCATGGACCAATACCATGGATCAAAATACCTTGGACCAAATACTTCTGTGAAAGTGCGTGTGTATGCTATATGCTCCTTTTGTTCTGTTAACCTGCATGTATACACAGCTTGGTCAAGGTGAACCTACGTATACCTCTCTTTCTTCATTCTTTGTAGTATGAACTATTATTCTTCGCTATTTTCAAGCTATATTGTGATCTTTCATCTGAGTGAGTTGCCTTGTAAACTGATTCCTTGAAACTGCTCTGCATGTAAACACAACTGTCATGCATTCTGTCATATCTGATATCTCTTCTGTAGATTCATCTAGTTACCATATACAAGTGAGTTGTTCTGCTACAAGTGGGTTGCCATCAAGTACAACACATGCATCATAATGCCAAAAATCTCCCCCTTTGGGCTTGATGGCAACCATGTTGGTGTTGATTACTGCGAGCTGTAGAAACTATTAGAGATAACAAGCAACACCAAAATACTCCCCCCCTTTGACATCAAGGGAAAAGGGCGGACAAGATAATCTCCCCTTTTAATATCAAGAGAAAGAAAAAAAAAAGGGTAGACCAAAATGAAGATTTTCATATCTGAATAGTTGAATATTAATCATGCCCCCCCTAGGCACATGTTGAATTCTCTTATTGAACTCTCCCTTTGTTCATGCTGAGATGTACTGTATCATCCATGCTCCCCCTGAGCATGGGAAAGGTCTGCAAAAAGATAACATGACTCTATACATACATCATTAATGACCTTCCTATCACCAAAGACTCATACATACATCCATCTCCCAATCAAATGGGGATATACAAAATTTGACTCATCCACCCAACCAAGTGGGGATATACCAATTGTTTATACAATAAACATTACATCATCCGTCCCATGCATAATGGGGTTACAAATTAGGTCTTTTCATGACCTTTATATTAAATGATATACATGACATATATAACAGAGACCAAATATCTTAAACAAGACCATGATAGTCATCATCAACTATCATACACAATGTATGATCTGCTCCATACGCATCTGTCAATAGCATCCAGACAAGCAACCTATATTTGTCCATCATTAGTTCCCAAGATATGACAGTGTAAATATCATCAACCTGTGACAAAGTATGTCTGCATATAGATATCAATTCATCCTCTTGATCTCATTAGTAGAAAGATCCTTATCATAGCCTTCCATGAATCAACTTAGCATATGTCATATCTCCAAGAAGTGGCACAAAATAATTCAAATCATATCATATGAATGTGAAAACACCATAGTCATCATCTATGATCATAACATCATCATCAAGAATAACATGATCTTTCCACAAGAACCTTCAATATATCAATCGTGTATCATTACTAGGGAACATCCCACATCTGATAAGCATGATAATCAACATATGTGAGTATCAACCTATCATCATAAGGTAAGAACTTGTCATTATTATGTGACTAAGTGAGCCATGTCTTCGACTATCCATGTCTTCAAATAGCTATGTCTTCATGAGAGCTGTAATAACACCATTCTCTTGGCCAACCAACAATATTTGTCAATATGCAACTTAAGTAATCATCCATGTATCCATCATAGCAATATGTATCTTGCAAACCATGATCTCATGGGCATTTGTCAAGATTTCTTGATATCATCATCAACAACAATCCTCAATCATGTGAGAGCCAAGAACTATCATAACTGCACCTTATGAACTTTATGCATCTTTGAAGGCATGATGACAACAACATAAAATAAATGAGTGACTCATCATCAAATAATGAAGTTGTGTACTCAAGCTTTTTACTTCTCCTTTTCCTTATGAAGATCACCATGTAAGCAACATATATGTACTATATGCATCATCAAAAATAGTCATTCACAATCATCCATAAATTTGATCTGAATACCAACTATGTGACCCAAAGCATCATTTAACATGGGAAACTCATAACTGTAATATGTATCATTTGGCTACATAAGATTCATCATCATACCAAAGACTTCTAAACATAATGCCAACAATGCTTTGTTAGAAGCATAGCGTGTTCTCCCCCTGAACCTGTTCCACATGTTCACTGTCAGATCTGATCATTGTATATATTAATAAGAAGTATCAAGGAATCATCATCAATCAGATATACATCAAGTTATCAACAACTTGTTAGGATCAAGACACTTCTACATACTATAGTCATCTACGACAGAAAAGATAACTGATAATTGTATGAATCATATCCCATCAGTTTTTCTGAGACTGCCCCACAACATGTTTCTCAAACTACATATACGCGACTGTGCAACCTCGAACTCATGTATATACGTGACTTGTCTTCATGAAACTTGCATATGAGATTTAGAACATTGAAGTTTCACATTTTCAACTCCCCCCGAGTCTGTTATGTCTGTACATTGTGCCATGCCACATTTTTCTGACTGTACTTCCTTCTTCTTCCATATCTTCGAGTGTGATGATGTTTTCTCCTTTTGGTATGGTGCCCACAATTTCCTCCTGCATTCCTTTGCTATATGTCCAATATTGTTACATGCATAACATCTTACATGTTTCATATTTCTTCTATAGCATTCAATGGCTTTGTGACCAAACATATTGCAAGAAAAACAATATCCCTTAAAGTACCTGGAAGCTGATGATCTTTCTGTGTGATGGTCTTGAACCATTCTACTTCCGCATCTTGCTGCAACATGTCCAAGATTATGACATATAAAACATTCAACATTATTCATCTGAGGAAATGACCGACTATCGCTTCCACATTTAGGAGTAAAAGATTTTCTTTGAAGATTTTCTTTCCTTGGTTGTTGATGGGGTTGACCTCTAATCTTCTTGTTGAGCATTTCAGGTTTTACATTAGAGTTCCTTACCTTAACTTGTGAGCTACATTCACTTTCAACAGATTCATGGAAACCAAGACCAGATTTGATGGTAGGAGACCTTTGATTACTAAGAATATCATCCAAAATCTTAGTACTATTTTGAAATCGTAAGAGCTTATCCTTTTCTTCTAATTTACCTTTTAGTATATTTACCTCAACCTGATATTTCTCTTCCTTTTCAAGATACTAATTCTTCATGATTTCTTCAGCTTTTCTTACTTCTTCCTTCTGTTTCCTTAATTCAAGAACTTCGTTTTCTTGTTTTCCAAGAGCTTGGAGTAGTTCTTCATTCTGCTTATTTGATTTTTCAAGATCTTCTTTTATAGAGAGGATCTTAGCTTCAAGACTTTCATAGTAACTGGATCTATATTTGAGTTTCTTGATTGTTGTGCTCCTTTCATTTACTTCAATTCTTAATGATGTCACTTCATCCTACAGCTTTTGACATTGATCTTCCTCTTCCTTGAATTGCTTCTTTACTTTATTTCCTTCCTCTAGTTGAGCTTTTAGTTTGGTAGCTTCTTCTTTGAAGGCACACTCCCTTTTGTCCAATAGATCTTGTTGATCTCTAATTTTGTCTGTGAGCCTTTTAAATTCTGCCTCTATTTGATATCTTTCTCTCTCACCCATAAAAGAAATTTCATTTTTTTCACTATCACTTTCATCATTTTCAAATGGAAAAAGAAACATCACCAAAGGATAACAAATTCATACCTGATAGTTCTTTTGCTTGTTCATCTTCATTCCGAGGTGATTCTAAATTTGAAGAGTTGCTTCCACATAATCCCCAATTGACTCTCCCACTGTCGTAGTTCCTTTGAGATGTCTTCCTTTTCTGGGGCACTTTCTTCTTTAACTTCTTTCCCATTGTTCTACAGATCTCCTTCAAGCGATCAAGCTTCTACCGAAGGACCTGCTCTGATACCAATTGTTGGAAATAATACTAAGAGGGGGGAGAGGGGGTGAATCAATATTAGTTAAGTCAATCATATTTTTCTTTTCATACTCAAATTTGTATACGCTACTTCCATGTGGGTAACTTGCGTGTACACGCAACTGTGCTTAAGGAAACAAGTGTATGTCCAGCAAACTAATGATTCAGTTAATTCATCATATGTTGATCTTTAATTTGTGCATCACTACTTTTATTAAACATTAAACAGTAACCATATGCAGTTAATAACAGAGTGAACCATCACACATAAGCAACACACGTGAACACCAAGATTTAAGTTGGAAACCCAATGTGGGTGAAAACCACCTGCTGTTGTCATCTTTGTCTTATTTTAATAATAAGAAAATCTATTTACAACATTGTACTAGTGCATACTCATACCAGTATGTAGGCTTATACCTTCAGAAGGCTACAACCTTCTCTCATTCTCTAGCTTCTACTGGAAGGGAGCTACAACCCCCTAGCTCTTGTACTATCCGATATGTTTACTAGTACAGAGGCGCCGACCTACAGAAGGCTATAACCTTCTCTCTTCCTCCAGGGATCACGTTTCATAAATTTTCAGACTGGATGCTCCTGGTACACAAAAATACACATGAAGGCCTCATTTCATCCAATTTTCATACTGGACCCATCAACAACATTGAAGCTCAAAATCAATCACCACTGTAATACAACCATCAGCTATATCTGCATCAACCAATCACTGAAACTCAATCATTACTTTCTAAATCAACCAAACTCAATCAATCACTGACAACCTCTGAACCTCTGACACAATTGAATCAACCATTCATTCATACTTAATCAACTTCAACAAATCTACTGGAACAGATAGATCACTGTTACCAGTACACATATCTGAACCCAGAATATTGCATCATCATTCAGAACCAGCGATGACCTCAAAAACATGCATCAGAGTGTATATGCAACTTGGAACAGCCGAACCAGATTTGGGTTTAGGCCAGTTCACATTGAATTCAACCTTAGAGGGATCTATCTTCAATTCACCACCCCCTACAATATGACCCAAATAATTCAAAGATGTTTTGCCAAATTCACATTTTGATAGCTTAACATAGAGATTTTCTCTATTCAAAACATCTAGAGTCTGCTTTACATGCTTTAAAAGTTCTTCCCATGTTTTACTGAAAACAACAATGTCATCTAAATATGCAATTACAAAATCATCAATAAAATTCTTGAGTACATCATTCATAACTCTCATGAAAGTGGTAGGAGCATTAGTTAAGCCAAAAGGCATAACTAGCCATTCATACAGCCCTTGCTTTGTTTTGAAAGCAGTCTTCCATGCATCTTGTTCTGCTACTCTGACCTGATGGTAGCCACTACGCAAGTCCAACTTGGAAAAGTAAACAACTTCTTTCAACTGATCCAATAGATCATCTATGCGAGGAAGAGGATATCGCTTCTTGATCGTTATTTTATTCAGTGCTCTGTAGTCAATGCACATCCTCCACAAACCATGTTTATTGGAGATCCACATGGTGATGTGCTTTACCTTATGAACCCTTTGTCGAGTAGCTACTCTATTTGCTTCTTAATCTCTGCATTCTCTAAAGCGAATAACCTGTACATTCCGATGTTAGGCAATGGAGCATCTTGCTGCAAATGAATATCATGTACTATTTCCCTTTTGGGTGGCAGACCATAGGTTCTTGAAATAGGATATCATATTCTAAAACAAATTTTTCTAAATCAGCTTTCTGTTTAGCATCACAACCTTCAAATGCATTGGTTTTATCAGGGGTCTTTTCCTTTACAACCATTAGTAAAAATTGCTTGCATGAATTTACAATTCTTTTCATCTGCCCTGAGTTTATGAGAGTGTAGTTATTTTTGAGCTGATGAGCTCTTACAATATATTCTATTCCATCTTTTGTGAGTTGATACTTATTTTTCAGTTCTATAGAAAATGGCTTTTCTATCATACAAGTAAGGACTTCCTAAAACAATACCACATATATCCAAGGGAACTATATCTAACTCAACCTCATCTACAAAAGTTGACCCAATTGCAAACCTAAGTTTACACTATCTAGTCACTTGTAGCTTTGCTTTATCACATACCCAACCTAATGGATATGGCTTCTTGTGAGGTGTTGTTAGCAAGCCCAACTTCTTTACAATTGTTTCAGAAATCAAGTTTACTTGTGAACCACTATCAAATAAAGTATCAATCTTTTGATGCTTGGAAATAACTCTAATATAAAAAAGCTCATGTCTTTTCCTCTCATTGTCTTCATTATCAATAGATTGTGCAGAATTACTTGTAGATGCTTCAGAATTTTTACCTTTTATACTTGTGGTTGTGGCTGTTGTTTCATCACCTGAGTCTGACCCCAAATCTTTCTGAATAGCAGCAACAGTCTTCTTCTTCTTACCACCAAACTTCTTGGGTTTCAGCTCCGGATGCAAAGACCAGCAATGTTCATCATCATGTCCATCCTTCTTGCAGTGAATGCATGAAGGTTTTTCCTTCTGTACAGTGTTTGTCTTCCTCTCCTTCCATTTTTTCTTCTTCTTTTCCTTGTTCTTGCTTGCAGTGGGTTTTGATGATTCCCCAATCTCTGGGTTCACATTCTTGCCTCTAGCCTCTAGATTTGTAGCCTGAATGGATACCTCATCTATGCTAGTGGGATTAAACATGAGAATGGTGTGCCTCAAATAGCTGTGTAGACCACCTATATACTTCAACAAAGTTTCAGGTGAGTCTAGAGAAATGCTTAGAATTAAAGCTCTTTTTCTAAATTCCTGGGTATTGCTTTGTACACTGTGGCCCTTTAGCTGGCGAAGAGTTTGCCAATTCATCATTTCTTGCTGCATATAAGCTAGTGGATAGAATTGTTTTTTAATGGCAGAAACAAATTCATTCCAGGTAGAAAGAATCTTACCATGCTTCTTCAAACCAGCTTGTGTCTTGCCTTCCCACCACACTAGGGCAGTTCCTCCAAGGCGAAGGCTAGCCAGCTGAAGCTTTCTCCTTTTTGAATTGATGTTCTACACCCTGAAATATACATCAATATGTCTAATCCAGTTATCTAGCTTTTCTGCATTTAATTGACCATCATAAATTGGTAAATCAAATTTCACATCTAATTTAATCACAACATCTTTCTTCTTTTTCTTTTCAAGGCTAGTTTTATGTGAAGAAGATGATGAGGATGGTGATGATGGAGTAGATGGTGGAGAGGGCTTCTCTTCTTTCTTTTTTCCTTCTGGATGGACATCTAGAAGAGGTTCCTCTGCTCCTTTTTCTATTTGAGATGTTGAAGTTCTTTCACCTCTGCCTTTCCTAAATTCTCTATACATCTCCTCCACCATGGCTCTCATGGTCATGAAACTGTCCATGAACTGAGAGTCTGATTCTAATGAGGTTTGTTTTGCCATCCTCCTCCTAGGATAGACTCTTCCAATTTTTGGATTAGCCTTGACAAGTTCTCCTTATCCTAGTTTGAGCTTCGATCTAGTTAGCATTCAACAATCCAACACAAGCTTGTCTATCCTTAGCAAACCTAAAGCTCTGATACCACTTGATCTGATGATAAGATCTTAGACAATTATTAAGGTATTACAAACTCATGTGCATGGATATGCCTATGCTACTTTGTGAAATGGATTTATAAGATTGTGAAATACATAGACAATGAAGCAGTTAAAGAACATAATAGATAACATACATAAACACAACAAGTTTAATAAGGATTTCACCGAACACTCCTGGGCTATGTCTCTTGGTCCAGCCTTCAGTGGTGACCTCTCTATTATGTCTTCAAAAATAGAGTCTTACAATGGTGAGCTCAAATTGAGCCCCACACAACAGATACAAAACAATAAGGCTTTACTTCGATCCCCCAAGTCTCTTTTGAGTACACAGACTCTCCTCACTGACTCTGTCTCTGTTGCTCTGTCTCAGCACTACTTGTCTCTGTTTGCTCTCTGTCTATGGCTTTAAAGCTAATCGGTGTTGTCTGTTCATTTCTCCTTCTCGAGCTCTATGGCTTCTCGACCTCTGTCTACTCAGATCCCCCTCTGAGCATTAGCAATCATTGCTAAAACACTTTCAGGGATGGTGACCTCCTTTTCTGTAATGGAATGGGTCATCAGGCCTTTGAAATCCCTGAAATAACCATTCTCTATTTACACAGAGAAATACATTTAAAACTGTGAAACTCCACCAAATTATCATTTATTGGACTTGAAACATTATGAATCTACCTTATAACTCCTATCAGGTTGCCTGTATATCACCATCGCATCTCCACCGTTGATCTGGGAGATCTAGATCCAATGACTATGGTTCATTTCGGGTAGCTCTTTCATATGGGGGTTAACCGCTTGATAAGGGTGGTTTTCTCTCTCCTTAGCCTGGACACGTGGCAGCGAGTGTATGGGATCAGGTAGAGCCCGGCCCAAACCACTTACCGCCTTTGGCCCCCTTGAAATCCCACTTGTATCGTGATTTCCATTTTATATTAAA
This sequence comes from Pinus tabuliformis, assembly GCA_031772625.1. Lineage (NCBI taxonomy): Eukaryota > Viridiplantae > Streptophyta > Pinopsida > Pinales > Pinaceae > Pinus > Pinus tabuliformis. Next base: position 19,431,253 of record CM062819.1, read on the forward strand.
AAATACATTAGAACATGAAATCCCGCTCATATCAGATTTGAAATTATATTCAACAGCATTAATAAACCCTTTCAGGTATGGTTTCATCATATCGGTGCATTTTCTTGTGTTTTTCGTTTATTTAACGAAAATGTGATTTACAAAGGAAAACCCTGTTTTCTGGATCTCAAAATATATCAAATGTCGTTCATAGTTTTATCGGGTCTGGCTATCATAATCATAGCTATTATTGGCCCCGCTCCATTGAAATGCTTCGATGTGATGTTGCGATTGCAACTTGTCACTAATTGCATATTGGATAGACCCCTAGGCTGTTTGGTAAGCACTCCTATGTATTTGCCAATTGCGATAACGCGACTCAACTTGGGTCGTCGATCTGCGCGCTTGATCGACGGTCCTTGTTGATCCTGCTGACCATTGTCGCATATTCCTTGTGATATTTTCCGATAGCCTCAACTTGCCACCACCGATTGTGATTTTCTGATCAGATCTGGACCGTTGATCGGCCAGACCTGACGGCTCTAATGCAAAGTTGTTTTAAGCCTCTGATAAGCCTGCTTTCATTGTTTTCTTCATGTTTTTACCTCCCAATAGTGTTATCTGACTGTTCTAAAACTTATTCTTATGCGATAGTTTTTGGGTTTTGAAGACTTAGAGGGTTTTCTAGGATCCATTTGGATCAGCTGGGTGGTTGCTTCTTGTTCCTAGCGCTTCCTCTCAGCTAGTTGCGCGAGGCTCAGCTTGGTGTCCTTCTTTCGTTACTACGCTGTGATCTTCTCCATTTCCGCTAAGTCCAGGGTGTGCCACTCCAAAGGCCATGACTCCGTCACTACAAATATCGCATCATCCGTTGCAATGAACCGAAGCTTCACCCATGTTCGAGCTGGATCCTTGGGCACCCAGATATACAGGTTATGCATATCTTCCTTGAATTCTGTTGCGCTTTGCAAGCTGTTATGAACTATAGGGGACAAGCATGGTCTATGGTTGATCCAGGTTTGGATGCTCACCTCCACAAACACCCATAACATCTTTATCTCATGAATCCTATTCGCGTCTTTTGTAGCCCAGAGCAAGGTGTAACTCACGGCTTCGGGTAGGTCACCTTCAGTAGTGGGAAATTAGCTTGTCCAACGGCAGCTCCCGTGCAACCAACAGGATGGATAAGAGAAACCACGCATAGTGGAAGGTCTTACCCTACTCCTGGGCCTCCCTACAATTCGTCAAGAATTTGTCACATAGGAACTGCGCCCAGTCGAACTGGACCCCCTCTACGCATTTCTCTGCCAATGCAATCACAGATGTTGGTACTTCGTCGGTGCGGCATTTCCTCATTAGTTTTCCAGCCAACAACTGGGTGGCTACACGCACCCCTTCGTCTTTAATACTTGCTATTGCGTACCCACTGTTTCTCTTTTCTAGTTTATACTTGGCCTTCATAGCTTCTACGAGGGCCAAGTCGCTGCTTTTTCCTGCTATGGCCGCGGGGTTGTTCCCTTTGACTAGCAATTGAGAAATTTGGTGAATTAGATCGACCGTGATGAGAATTGGCTCCTCCAGCTAGAGATACCCATCACGCACCAGGTAGATCAGCTGCTTGATGACAAAAATGGTGATGGGCGCGCAGTGGTAGTGGGGTATCCATTGCAGATGGAGTAACCCAGACTTTTCCATGCCGCGCAACCATTTCTGCTTTATTAACTTCTCCACAGTAACTATGGGAACTTCTCGCTATCCATGAGGTCCCAATATTTGAAATCATGGTAGGTACTCGTCCCAACGGTGGAACTTCAAACCTTATAGCATCGGGGAGGAGCGGGGTCTGGAGTGCACTCTTCGTGGCCTCCAAGTCCTTTGGCACCTTGGCTTTCCCTTTCCACGAGGGGATATAAGGAGGTAACTTTGTCGTGGACTGATTTTGGGAGACATCCTCTGCCTCATCGTCTTGCGCATAAATTTGAGCGTTCGGGGCCTACAAGTCTTCCTCCTCCTCCACTGTTTCAATGGTGATGACTTTTTCCCTTCTCCGCCATTAACAATTTGCCAAACCATGGGTTTCTTGGGGATACACAGACTAGCCCCATCGCTTGTTTATTTTTTTGTGGCCGTGGTGTGCGTGGTGATTTTGGAACTTCTAGCACAACTACCACCTCTCCAGGCTCCTCATGCGCCATACGGGGCTCCGTGTAACTTTGGCGAATTGCACTCTTGTTCTAGTAGCTGTCATTGTGTCTACACTTCAGGATGGTAAGTGTACGCGGCGCTCAATGCTCTATACTTGCTCAATTCTCAAACAACCAAGTGTTGCCTTGGAGTTGGCCCTGGGGGTTTTATAGCATCCTTTGAATTTGAATTCGACCCTTCCCCCCACTTCTCCATCATTAATGCCTTTTTAGCGGCAAATCGTCCCAAATCTCGTTCTTAATTCGTGTCTTAATTGTTTGTCGCCCGCTCCCTTCTGCCTCAAATTTGACCTCTTGTCATGAATGATGACACCAATGGTCATCTCCCAGCCTACCCACGCAACCCCTTATGCACGGTCGCGACCCCTATGTCGTATCGATCCTACGTGCATCTTCCATGTTGTGCAGCTCCCATAAAGACTCTTTTATAGTCTCGCGCTCTCTTTCAACTACTTGGAGCACTGAGACTATGCTTCCTACGGATAGTCAGGTGGTTGCACCATCAGTGCGAGGCTTCAATTTACCTGCTAACCCAGTCCACAGGTAGCCCTCAATTACCCTCGCGTCCATCAATGCGTCGCATTCTTCTACGTAGGGTGCACTCTCCTATTTACTTTGTCTAGTAAGGTGCGGTCGCAGCCATGGTAGCAGAGTCAGAAATTATTGGCGACAATCTTCTAGTCTGGTGGTATGGCATCCCATATGTTGTCCTGTCCTTCTGTCGACACGTAATGCTTGCGCGATTTTGGTTTCTAGTTTTTTGATTTCCACGTCCATTAACATGCTTCTCTGTTTCAGTCGTACCCCATCTTCTTCTAGTTCGCGAAGCTCAAGGTTCCCTCGTCGAACGGCTTCTTGAACCTGCATATGTTCATCCTCACACAGCTGCATAATCTCTTTGCTCTATTCCTCACGTGCTGTCCCAATTATGGGAGTTATTGCATGAGGATTCTTTTCCAAAGCTACGGCCTCGAATATGCTCGTCGTCCTCGGAATCATTCCTGCATTCAGGTTCTTGTGCACGGCCCTATAGGCCCATCAGACTGCTGGTATGCATAGGTCCCAATCAGTTCGATCCACCTAATAAACTACGTTCATGATTCCACATAGCTCTTTGAATGCTCCGACGTGGAATATTTGTGGTGTGCGTCGCCGCGTCTAGTTCTGATTTTCGATCCTTATTCTAGGATGTGCTTGCACAGCACACATCTGCACCCATCGACATAGGTGGCCGTGCAAACTGCTTCATCCTTGCTACCTAGCTCTCGTTTGACATTGGGGACTTCCAAACCGCAAGCACATCCATCTCCTACATTCACGCCAGTTCCCAATGGTCTTCTGATGTGTACCCCACCATCATGTGAGGGTTGCATGCAGCGCCCATTCCATTGCACCATATCACTGCTGTTCTGGTACTGTACTTTCAAATTTGTCTAGGAATTCATCCACCGTTGTTACTCCATCATATGTTGGCAGTTCCCTTGTCTCTGTCGTCACGCAACACAGTGATCTAATCATCATGTTGCAATTTAGCATTGTCACTTCGTGCAAGCTGTTCTGCCAGAGTTCTACCTCTTCGTCTAAATCCGAAGTACAGGATTTGTCGCACTCCCACAAGATTCTCCCATCTGCAGTTGGGTTCACCCGATCCTACTCTCGTGTCGTTATCTGGTAAATACAATCCAGTTCATCATCACTTTCATCGTCGCGCACTGGTTCATTATAACATGCTCCTTCAGCTAGGTCTAGCATAACTACTACGCGTAGGGACTTTTTCTCGAATATCATCTTCCGCTTCTTTAGTTTATTGACTCCATTCATATCAGTGGCCCAGTCTATTCCTAGCAACATGGGATAAGGATTGTTGTCATCGAAAATCTCTATTACTTCAAAGTCTGTCTGTGTGCTCGCACCTTCAATATCAACTATTACCCCTTGCAACCTCCCCATGGGCAAAATATTTTGTTGGTTCACCATCCGTAATTGAATAGGGGACCATTGTAACGCGGGCCTACCCATACGTTCCTGTTGTGGATGTAAATCCCCTCTGCGGACAGAGTCGATCCCTACTAGTCCAAAAAGGGTCTAACAACAATCAAACAATGCTAACACGCAGGTTCCTAATTGCAAATTAAAGACCGATGATGAAGGCCTACCTGGATTCCAACGCTAGTACTTGTAGAAGAGTCGACACTCCCGTTCCTTTGCTCCGGCTGGTCACAATCCCCACGATCCTCGTGCACGGACACCTGCACATGCAAAGAGCGATACAAACATAAGCATAAAATCCAATAGATGCAACTATATATCAGTCAGAAAGGATATAACTCAAACACCATCATAAAGACAATAAGAGTGGAACCATAATGATAGTCGTCTATTATTGATAAACAAAGAAGAATACAACCATAGTTCTGATGTCAATTCCTTCTCAAGAGGGTCCAGCCAGCAAGTTCCTCAAGCACTCACCCTTGAAGGTAGATCTCCCAAGACAAAACTCTCTCTCTCACAAGTTTACATAAGATCAAAACACTTCACGACCTTCCTTAAGCTCTCTAACAATCCCACACTTGTCACACCAGCTACCTATCAAGCTCACACACTATCAACAACACTCCAAACACTATGAATTCCAAACTAGCAGCTCATAGCAATGGTGGAGGCTTAAATAGGAGAAGGAGTCTCCATGAATGGTGGGAGGATGAGCTTATCTCCAAGGAAGGTGGCTCAAATGACGAAACAGACATGCCAGAGAAGGGAGGGCGACATATACAAGGCCAACAACCAGGTCTGAAGTTGTTTGGAAGGCCGGCTGTTAGAACAAACTCGCCCAGACTGGATCATCGCGGGTGCATAACTGTACTGGAGCGCTGACATCGCTACTGCATAACGGAGAAATTCATGTCAGCGTGATCAAATATAAGCAATAGTCGCGCTGTCTCATGAAATTCAACCATCGCGGGAATCACGTGTACTTCCGCGATGGCAACGCGTTCGGTCTGTTTTGGAGCGCTCATCAGCGCGTTTATTTTTACAACAGTCGCGATGATGGAAAAAACTTTGGCAAAGTGGGTCATTTGGCAACATCAGAGAGCATGAGCATGAATGATTTGGACTCATGACACAGTAGGAAGACTAGTATGAAGGCAGTGACAAATTACTGTGTAACAAATAACTTACAGTATTCGATCAAGAAAGTCTATAGAAATGTCTAAGAATCCACCTTACATACTTCAAATTGTCAATTATTTATACAAATAATTATTAAAAAATATCTCAAACTAACTTGAGATTTAATTTAGGAAATAGAAATATCTTTTTGCAAGAAGATATAGATAGCTAATGAACTATTTCATGATGTCCCTTTTTATTTGGTACTGTTGGCTTTTATGGTTGGATTTGTAGCCCTTTGTTCTGGCTTGCAGTTGTGATGTTTCACGCTGGAATCTTCTTCAACTTTTATCTTTCACTTGATACTCTTTGACCATGCTACCCTGTTTTCATCTGTTTACCTGGCTGCTCTCATTTTTACTGTGTAGTAACTTTTAGCTGTAAATTTATCATAGTAAATCAGTCATTGTCTCCCACCATTCTGCATCAGGTAATTTCACATTCATCATCCTCCTGTAGATCTCATCAACTTCAGTATATTTGGAAAAATTGGGTTTGGTGAGAAATAAGTGTTTTATCTCATGCTCAAGAAAAAACAAGTTTTCAAATGTGTTGTACAAAACTTTGCCTGTTGGTAGTGCTTTTATGGATGAAGAGCTAGCTTGTTCCTTAGCCAACTGTCTGAGTTTATTACCATAGTCCAAACGCGTCATGAGTTTTTCATTGATAACCAAAGGACTGGGCAGAACTTTCTCCCTCAAAATTTATAATTTAGCCATGAACCTATCAATGGTTACCTACATGTTGTGGCACTTTTCTTCTAAGTTTGCATAAGGTTCCTTTTGGAAAGGACCTTCCTTATTTCCAAAATGGGTCTCAGTCCTATATTCTATATTTATCTCATGGAGCTCACACCTATTCTTGTTATTGAGGAAGTGGGTGAGTCTATTGGTGTCCTCAAGCTTTTCTCCCAACTCCTCCTTAACTTTCTGGATAGCTTCTATAGCTATCTTTATTAGCTTTGTTTGTTAAAAAATAACTTGAATTGATGGCCAAATATCATTGATAGATTCAATGATATTGGCCCACAAAATTTCCTTCGTTTGCCCAAGGGATTTCTCCAGTGTTAAGTCTTTCTCTAAGACTTTGCTTCTTTCACTCATTCTTTGGGCCTTTGGTGCTTCTTCCTTTTGCTTAAGCTAGGCAAGTCTGTAGTCAGGTTCCAAACTTTCCACCTTTTCTCTCATCCTATTCATCTCTGTAGCCTGGATATACATTTCTTCCATGGCTTTAATCAGTTCTGTTGCTTTCTCTCTTGATGCACCTGTTGTTTCAAATTCTGTTGTGGCTGGCAATGCTATGGCAGGTGGAGCTCTAGGTGCCAGTGAAGCTGCCAATGTAGACGAGACTGTTGCGGATACTATAGGGATGACATCTTTGGAAGTTGTGGCCAAGTCACTTTGCTTCAATTGAATTAAAGCGTCCAACTCCTTTTCTATCTCCCTTAATTGATCATTGAGCTTTAGGGCCAAGTCCATCAACTCCTCATGTCTGGTTTTACTCTCTACGATTTCTAGAGTTTGAGGATGTTGTAGTTGTGGTATTTTCAATTGCCTCTTAAGTGCAGCATTATCATCATTTTTCCTCTTTATAAGCTGTTATGGAGCTTTTATATCCTTGGGATCGTGTCCCAATTCAATCACTAAGTCCTCTAAGGACTTGATCCTTGTATCCTTCCCCTGTGAGGAGGCCTTCTCTAACTAAAAATGTGCTGAGATGTTGTTTAAAGAGTTTTGTAGCTGATAAGAAGTTATGGCTTTACCTGTCAGGGTGGATTATATCATCTCTCCAGCCTGTTTGTGCAGTTCAATATGGTCTATGGGATGAATATCCCTGGCCAACACTTCAAAGTCAACCTTTTTGAAATCGGAAGTTGTCTTGGGCTGTGAGCTGTAGGTTTGATGAAAGACATCTACAGCTTTCCGTCATTAATGTCAAAGGCTGGCATTAGTCTTATTTTATTTGTAGGAGTCAGCTTCAGGTACTGAGCATATGTTTGGGCCTTAAGCCTCTCATTTCTTGCTTTGATTTCCTTGTACCTATCTTTTATGTCCTGGTCTTTGTCTACAAGCCTACTGAAGGATAATACTTCCACACTAAGCTTCCTTTCCAACATCTGAGTATGTGATGCGGAAGGCTCTTGCATGCCTTCAGATGGAGTAGTGGGCATACTTCTTTATGCTTCTGTGTTTGTAACCTGTGCTGATTCTTCTGTGTATTCCTATTCAGAGGCCGGATTGAGCCTTTGCCTCTTGCTTGTTTCTTGTTGCAAATTTGAGGTGTCCCTTCCTGAAGTGGAAGCTCCCTCTCTGTTTCTTTTTAGAATTTTCTCCTCATTATGAGGATTCTGCATGACTGTAGGGGTACTCATGGTTCTTTCTTGTTCTTCTGGTACCTGCAGAAATGAGTTGTCATGAAGCTGCTTTTATAAATCAATCAGAGCATTTTCTACATCTACTCTGGTGTTGTCTTGGTCTAGTAGGGTACCTTCCACCCATTCTGTTTGATTGGCATATGCCTCTATTTCTAGTATGGGATGGTGGGTGAAGTTTCCTAGCTTGACCTTTTTGTTGTGGGGAAAAATGCCTATGCAGGACGATCCTATCCACCTAAGGTGTGACAGTGCCTTAGCAACAAACGAGTACAGCTATACTAGTTTCTTCCTTTATGAAATGTGAAAGAAGAGAGATCAATAGACTTATCGGTGTCTTCCGTTTGTCCCTCGATCCAGATCCTCTTCCCTTTGGGTGTTCACAGCTACTTGCCTCCTCGCTCGTCCAAGAGAACAGCTACTTGATTCCTGCGAGATCACAAGAGAACAGCTACTTGCGACAAGAGAAGAACACAACACAAAGGCAAATATACATATTCATAAATGATTCAGGATTAGAAACAAATCAAATACACTAATGCAATCATACATCAAGAAAACATCAGCATATAGGAGAAACCAAGATAGCTTTATTGATGAATAACAAGGTTCAGGAAGAGATACAACCTAGAGGGCTCCAATCCAGCATCTCCTTCCCAGCAAATGGAATTCCTATCTTCAGCCCCTTCAAAGCATTAAGCACCCAATAGTTCCAGTCTCAAACCAACAGCAATTCTTTGCAATAACAAAATTCCAGCCTCTAGATCTCATGGAGGAGAGATCCATATATAGATGTTTGGAGAGAGGATGAGTCAGCTTGAGATCTGACTAGTCTCCTCTCCCTCTCTCAGTTCTTGAGTCCACTTGGAGGTTCTTGCTTCCACTTGGAGATTTGGAACCTCTTACTCATCACCAGTCGAATTCCCTGAGGCAAGTGTCATTTTGGAAGCTTCCTGGCTTCTGACACCTTGAGGAATGAGTCTGCCACATGTCCAAACTCACTCAGCGCAGGTAGCTAGTGTTGGAGTTGACATTCAACGCAGGTAGACAGTGGAGCCACTGACATTCAGTGCAGATGGTCAATGGAGCAGTTGACATGATCCTGAATTGACTTGTTTTTGAGCAGTTTCAGGTGGAGAACTTCTGTGAATTGCTGTGGTTTGTTAGCCTTGTTCCTCTAGGGGTAGGAACAACATGTTTAGGGACTTTGGATCCCTTAGATTATGGACATTTCATGCTCAATGCTGTAAGGCACAAAAATGTCTATAACAGTTGCCCCCTAAAGTATGAGGCTGTTTATCGGGTGAAATGCTTTATCAGGGGGATCCGAAGTTCATCCAATGCTGGGAGGAGACCTGTAATACAATACAATACAATACATTCTTTCTCATACTGCTTTCATGATCTAGTTGAGGCGGGCATTCCCATGCTCAGCTTTATAAATACATTTTTCTGTACATAGAACAGACAATCGTCTGATGGTAGACTAATAATTTTGATGAAATTATCATCCTTTGAGTAGGATGACTATCTGCTGCAATGATGTACATCTCAATGTCTTTATCTTTCCTGAATATATATCGCAGCCCGGATGGATGAAACTAGATCCGGGGTCTTCAAACTCGTTCGATCTTCACTCTAAGTACAAGTCAATCCATGTGAGAATTGTTCTGAAGTCGAACATGGAAAGACATCGCTTGATTACCGGTCAATGATGTAAACCGTTAACAAGCGCGAGAGGAATCACCGATAATGATAATGACCCTCAAGGTACTGCAGTACAATTCACGTGGTGTGAATAGAGGACTTGGCGTTGAACACCACGCAAAATCTTTCGGTCGAAGGTCATTGATGTATACCTATCGCTGGAAGTGAGAAACTTGCCATTGTGGCATGCAAGCTTCAAAGTACTGAAGGGGGTGTTCCTAGATCAACTTCCTGGATAATGAGCTGATGTCGACAAGAAGCGATCCGTCAAAGGAGGGCCTTAATGAATCCCACATCAGTGACACGGAACGGAGCTAATGATTTTAATGGAGGTGAAAACGATCTGTGACATATGATTCAGGGTGGCGGTCATGAATGGATGAAGGATAATGTATGGCAGTGGTGGGACCCGGTTGACTCTTTCTGAACGACTTCTCTTGAACATATGGCGACACTGATACGATGGATCGGTAGCATTACCCCAAATATGGATGGTATGGCGAGACCATGGATGTGACCGGTGAATGAAACAACCGAACCCGAATGTGGTACGGAGGAAAAGTGTCACGTTCAAGAGCGACTTGCTACCATCAAAGTTTTCTTTAGTTTCTCCCAATTTTTCCCCAGTCATTGCTGACCAGTACCTCTTTATTTTTGTCAAGCTTGAGGAGGATAACATATTCTTGTTCTATAACCTGCCCTTCGGGCAAGCCCATCGCTATGTTTTAACGAGCCTAGCGATAGTGAAACTCGTTCTCGTCTAAAGACAAGTTTGTCGCTATTTAATGATTTTAATGAGTCTAACGACAAGGATAGCTCGGTTCTTTTCATTTTTAGAGAGTCTGAAAAGATACATAAAGTCAACTCCAAAATTCCTTTTTCGTCATCTAATCCCTTAAGTCCGAAAAAGTATAAAACAATACAGAAGGGATGAGTTTTCGATAGTTTTAACGAGCCGAACAAAACAAGTGCTCGATCTTTTTGTGCAATAATCCCTCAGGTCCAAAAAGATTAAAATCTAGAGGAGGGATAGCTCTTCCGATCGCTTTAACGAGCTGGAAGGCCAAAACTCGGCAATCTTTTCATCTTTTACGAGTCAGTGGAAAAGAGCTTAAAGAAGACTCGTCTTTTGAGGAACGAGTGATAAACAGGGTTAGCAGCTGATTCCAGGTACAGGTTGGAATTTTCCAATCACGGCAGTGTCACAAGGATGGCTAGGTGAAATCACTCTTCGCAGCTGTTCCTCAAAATGGGTAAACAATCATATGGAGGTGAACGATCGGCCAAATGAAAAGTGGAGGTGACGGGCAAACACGACCAAGGCTTTTATGGCAGATAAGGTTACATACACAATGGTTATTTACCAGAATAGGTTCATTTTTTAATGAGCTTGAATGCGCCAAAACACTGCTCAATCTTATGTTTATTTTTTAACGAGCATGAACTATGTGCTAAAACTGCTCGGATCTTGCGTTTATTTTTTAACGCGTATGAACTTTATGCTAAAACTGCTCGGATCTTGCGTTTATTTTTTAACGAGCATGAACTTTATGCTAAAACTGCTCGATTATACCAGTCATATGATAAGAGTGTCTCATTGGAGATGCTATTTTTTATGGAGCTTCATCTCACGTAAGCTTTTCCCGGATCCTTTCGTTATGCAAGTTCGGAAATGACTAATCCTACGAGTTTAAAGGGTTAGAGGTCCTAAAAATTTAAAAAATAAATAGTCGCCCCTTGCTAGCACTCCAAAAGGTTTGCATGCCCCCAGGCATAAAGTACGATTTCAAGGTTACCTCTACTTCACTTCCGCCAAAACATTTGTTTTAACGAGAGAGGCTTACCTCTTTCAGGTTACCCAAAGATTGTCTCGTTCACGGAGCAAACAAGACATTTCTTCGGCGATGTCTACCGAAATAGACAAAGGTGGGTGAAAAATAGTTTATTTCACTCACATAACTTTGACAAAAGAATCTTATTCTAGAACAACCCTCTTCCTAGACGGACGGGGTACAGACTAGTCATATTCTCCCGCGGAAACCTACCCTATACCCAAAGTTTCCCTGCCGAAGCAGGCCAGGACGCATGCCCCCTGGGTTCCAGTCATATCCTCCCGGATTACTCGCGCTCATCAGGAGGACGGACCGTGGGTTGAGACACTTCTTGCGTGAATAGACCATTTAGGGATGGTATATGACTATTTGCGATGCGTGATCCGGGGAATGAAAGTTGGTCCACGAGCTTGACCATTCTTCCTTCATGCGGAAAACACATTACTCTAAAGAGTGATGAGACGATGGCTCCCATGCAATATATATAGTCTCGTCCAAGGAGTAGGTTATAATCCAAGGGTCCTTGAACGACCATCACGTTCATTTGAACGGTCTTCCCTTTCAATGTTATGGGCACATTGGGGAGGATCCCTAAAGGTCGACTGGTTCCCTTATCAAAGCCTGATAGATTTCTCATTTTAGGCAAAAGCGCAGGCGAACCAAGCACTTTCCAAGCAATAGAGGAAAGGATAGTCACAGATGCCCCTTCATCAATAACTCTGCCAGCCATTACCATCCTGTATATTTGGACAATAATTCTGAATGGTATGCTAGCTGGCAAGCGGGGTCTGCCTAGTTGGTTCCAGTCAAAGGACACAACCAGGTTGCTTGGTGGTGGGACCGAGTATACGGCCGGATAGCGCTCTGATGAACTTCCTTCCTGCGATAAAGGAATGGAGGCATTGCCCCCTTGATCATCAGAGTCAGTGCTGACGAAGAGAATTTGGACGGTGTCGTCTTTATTCTCTTCTGTGACGGTGTCATTCGAAGATAGAGCCTCTGAAGGCAAAACCGGGTCAACTGCCGTTTCAACCTTTAGACTTTCGTCAGGTATGGATTCAGACGGTTCATCTTCAATGACAGGTGCTTCGGCTGACCACCTGGGCGGGTCAGCCGGGTTCTCAACTAGCGAGGGACTTGGCAGGAGTCTTTGATATCCAGGAGGAAGTTGCGCTCGTAAAATCGGGCGATCTTCCAGAACTCTTTTTGCCTCGTCTAAGAAGGGACAACGGTGGATGGCGTGATCGCCTTCACACAGTCTGCAGGGAAATTTAGCTTTCCTGCTCTGTCCTGGGGCTTCACTCCCACTAGTTGACGGTGAGCAGTTGACATAGCTATCAGAGGTCGATGCTACCGAATTGTGCAAACGGGGGGACCAGTCTCTTAGTATCCAGGGGATACAGGGACAATCTCTATGGAAGTGGTCTCCCTTTCATATGACGCATGGTGATTTAGGCCTTGTGAGTGCTGTGTGTGGATTTTTGTCAGATGACACTTGTTTGCCCCCAGTCGCCTTAGGCTCCTTCTTCTTCTTCTCTTTCTTCTTCTTCTCCTTCTTCTCCTTAGGAACTCGGTTTTTTGATTTACCAGTTCTGTCAAGCGAAGAGGAAGGAGGAGAGGGAGATGAAGTAGAAGGCTGGGAGGCAACTCTTGTCTGATCTAACTGTTGACTCGATTGTTCAGGAATGGTGGTGTTCTGAACGACATTGGTTGAAAAGAGCCAGACTGGCAGGCCAATTGTTAGTCCTGGAAGCGACAATGTGGCCATGTGGGGCGCACCAACATCTCCCCAAGAGGAGAAGGGACTAGGATTTCCACCAAGGGGAATTCCTTGGTTGGTGTGCTCCATCTTTTCAAGCTAAAGATCAACGCAGGAATAAAGGGTGATTGTTCCGTTTAAAATAAATTGTTAACGACGCTTTAGAAACAACTTGCTTTTTCACTTTTAAAGAGTCAAGAAAAAGCTAAAGATGACTCTACTCTCCTTCGATGTTTTAACGAGCCCAAAGTGACAAATGCTCAAATGGACTTTTTCTGTTATAGAGTCTGAAAAAGGCCAAAAGGAACTGCTCTGGAGTTCTAGGCAGAGGGTGTGCCAAACTTTTCACAAAACCCCAGAATACTTTTTAAGGTACGGGCGGTCGATCTTCGTGAATGCTGTGTTCACTGCATTGCGATCAGTAGGGTAGCCGACACGGCTTCCTAAGGATAAAGGATATATGCCTATATGGGTCTCACAATATATACGCGACGGTACGTGGGAGCACAATCCGTACTAGCGCTATCGTCCCTCAGGAGGAATCACCCACCTTCCATGAGATCGACAGTCACTAGGCTTAACAACGCCGGAACACGTCTCTAGCCTAGACCTCTATGTTGTGCGTTATGTTACAAAGCGTTGTTAAGTTCATTCAATTTATTTTAGGTTGATCTTTTTAAAGTTTGCCTTTCAAGGTTCACCACGAGATGTATGATACAAATTCCTGAATGCAGTCTAAAGATGATAAGCAAGCTTTATATCTTTTCAACTTTGAAAATCCTAGCTACTAAGGGAAAAGAAAGACACCATATTTTCTCAAAGAGCAATCAGCACACTCTAATGCGCTTTTCCTAGATCCAACATGCAAACTTATCAAATGCAAATGCACAATGCAGGTGTTTGTTTTCCGCTTTCTTAGTATTGATGCCTACAAAGAAAGCTTTTTGTACAACTTTGAATTTGCTTTTAAATGATCAATACAAACAAGTTTACTTTTTCGAAATCAGAGAAGATAGAAGAGATTACAACACTTAACGATTTTCGAAATAAAGACTTGTTTTGACACTTAAAAGAGACAAATTCAAACCAATAAGAAAAAGTAAATCTATAATCAATCTGCAAACAGCCAATGAACTCTCTTCTAAGATCACAATAAATCAGATCTGAATCAAAGGCTACAGGATGACTATTTTACTCATGCAAAGGAAAATTGTAAATGACGCCACAAACACATAAAAACACTCACAGTTTTTTTGTACAAAAGGAGGCGGAATGCAAGCAAAGAAAAGGAGTTATCAGACTGGTACCTATGCTGGTTAAAGGCTACAAAAACAGAGATCAAAATAGGGCAACAGAAAGCAGAGAACCCTAGCTGCACAAGGCCAAACTGGTTCAGCGCAACCTCAACACTGAGGATTTGACATTCAGCGCAGGTAACCTTCAACAGTTTCAGGCCAAATCAGAAACACAAGCAAGGTATAACTAAAGGGATGCTTTGAAAGCTACTAAGATCTATCACAAGGATCATCAAATCATTTGTGAATCCATTGTTTAGATCATAGACAAGTCCAGAAATTGGATTAAAGCAGCAACTTTCTGCTTTGCATCCGGGAAAGATGCAGTTCGACTGTTGCTGTCAAGTCTATGATGCAAACAAATGATAGAAACACAAACAAAATGACTAAACAAATCTTCCCCAGCGGAGTCGCCAATTTGTTGTGGGGAAAAATGCCTATGCAGGACGATCCTATCCACCTAAGGTGTGACAGTGCCTTAGCAACAAACGAGTACAGCTATACTGGTTTCTTCCTTTATGAAATGTGAAAGAAGAGAGATCAATAGACTTACCGGTGTCTTCCGTTTGTCCCTCGATCCAGATCCTCTTCCCTTTGGGTGTTCACAGCTACTTGCCTCCTCGCTCGTCCAAGAGAACAGCTACTTGATTCCTGCGAGATCACAAGAGAACAGCTACTTGCGACAAGAGAAGAACACAACACAAAGGCAAATATACATATTCATAAATGATTCAGGATTAGAAACAAATAAAATACACTAATGCAATCAAACATCAAGAAAACATCAGCATATAGGAGAAACCAAGATAGCTTTATTGATGAATAATAAGGTTCAGGAAGATATACAACCCAGAGGGCTCCAATCCAGCATCTCCTTCCCAGAAAATGGAATTCCTATCTTCAGCCCCTTCAAAGCATTAAGCACCCAATAGTTCCAGTCTCAAACCAACAGCAATTCTTTGCAATAACAAAATTCCAGCCTCTAGATCTCATGGAGGAGAGATCCATATATAGATGTTTGGAGAGAGGATGAGTCAGCTTGAGATCTGACTAGTCTCCTCTCCCTCTCTCAGTTCTTGAGTCCACTTGGAGGTTCTTGCTTCCACTTGGAGATTTGGAACCTCTTACTCATCACTAGTCGAATTCCCTGAGGCAAGTGTCATTTTGGAAGCTTCCTGGCTTCTGACACCTTGAGGAATGAGTCTGCCACATGTCCAAACTCGCTCAGCGCAGGTAGCTAGTGTTGGAGTTGACATTCAACGCAGGTAGACAGTGGAGCCACTGACATTCAGCGCAGATGGTCAATGGAGCAGTTGACATGATCCTGAATTGACTTGTTTTTTAGCAGTTTCAGGTGGAGAACTTCTGTGAATTGTTGTGGTTTGTTAGCCTTGTTCCTCTAGGGGTAGGAACAACATGTTTAGGGACTTTGGATCCCTTAGATTATGGACATTTCATGCTCAATGCTGTAAGGCACAAAAATGTCTATAACACTTTTGCCTTTTCTTGGTAATGAATTCCAAAGGGTCGTATCTCCACACAAAACTCCTTTGGAACTTTATTCTTTGTAGGATTAGGTTTGCCTCTTTCCCTGCCTCTCTGGAATTGCATATGAAGGGACCTAATTGATCTTTGATTTTAAAATAGGCCTTCTTCTTCGCATTGACGAAGTTGACTTCATCTGCATTGGTGATCTATCTGTAATACTCTAAGGCAAACAACCTCATGGGGAGGTACCTTGGCAACTTATATGGTGTAAGCATGCAACCATATATTCTGATTTCTGTGTGGTTCTGATAAAGGTACCAGTCACCCACTTTGGTCTGCTTGGAAAGTTGGAGGACTCTCTTTATTTCTAGGCTTATCCTAGGTGGAGGATTCCCAGTGAGCATGGTCATGACTGGATGCACAAAAGAATCTATAAAGTCTGAGTAGGTCTATGGTGATCCAAACTCATGGAAAAGTGGGGTCCAAAAAATAACAGATCTGGGTTGGCCCTGGTGTCAAGATTTTGAAGGGTAAAAGGAAACTTCTCTGACTAATAATACATAAATACATGGTATAATACAGAGGAGTATTTGAAAACCCGCTCATTTCCCATTCTTGTGAATTTCTCATGCATTCTATTAGCTATGAATGTGGCAAAGTCATACATGGTTGCAGGAGGTTGTCCTGGGGTATAGATGGACATGAAAGCAAGAATTATTTCATCATTGTACTCACTTGTGGTGTAACCCAAAACACATGATATCATGGCTACAATGTTTTTGCCCCATGGAGAGAAAATAGCTGATACATATGGATGGGAGTCCTTAGGGATGTGTTTCTCCTCCCTAATGAAGGTTTGGAACAACTGGGCCAATTTTGCAAAGCCTAGCTTGGGATACTGGTCCAACAGGTCTCCATTTGAGAGGGGAGTTAGGTTTGGCCCTAGTTGGAGCTACACCATTTTATTAATGACTCAGCTGTGATAGTGAATAGGACTTTCTAGTCGTGAGACATTATGGTTCTATGGCTGGGGACGTAGCATGCATAGCACATATGAACAATTTTTGGAAAGATGTGAACTTGGGGGAACTAGTATTTGGGAAAATTTGACTCCCAAAGGCTAATCTCATCAGCGTCGTTAAGGTATTTGTCCCTACTTTGGCAATGCACTTTGAGCAGGGGTTCTAGGTAGTAGTGTCTTTTATCTGGAAGTCCCAGTCAGCCAAGGGAAGGTGGTCCAGGTCTAAATTGGGAGTTCTAATTGGTCTAACATCCATGGCGATGGGGGCAGCCATAATTCATTTCTTGTGGATTTGAATTACGCTCTAGGGGTTTCAGCAAAGGTTCTTGGGATTTTAGAGGGTTTTATGAGTAAACGGAGGTCTTGTAGATGGTTATGGCTCAGAGTGTTAAAATTAAAGTAAATTTGATATTTTTCACTTAATTAACAGTGTTAAGAGGGTGAATTTACTTGGAATTTGACAATGGAGTTGGTATTCCACAGTTAAATACCTAGAATTGGGCGAAATTGATTGTAAATGGTGGTTGATGGTTGCTGCAGAGGTTCGTACATTTTTGGTACAGGCTTATGAACGAGCTGGGTTGTCTACAGCGTCTATGGACCAATGGCAGAGATCTATGAGCAAATTCATTGTTTGCAGGGATCACAATGGCTTTCTGAGTTCTCAATAGCAAATGCGCGAAAAGAGTGAAAAGAGGGGTAATTGGGCTTATATGGAAAAAATTACCTTTGGCAGGTTCGTTAATTGATGAATAGTGGGTAGGTTTTTTAGTTATACTGGAAGGTGGTTTAATGGGGTCATTGCACCGCTTTTGGGAGGGAAGTGGTTTTGAGGGGGGCTCACCTGATCTAGTCGGGTGCGTGACACGTAGCATTTTGGGGGTCGGGGAAAATCACCTTATCAGGCGAGTAAAGGATGAACATCGGGCCGGACCGATATGATTATGGGTCGTAGGATGTGGGGAAGGGATGATCAACGGGAGTCAAGCGATGGAGTTGCATGGCAATTTACACAAAAAAAATTCGGCCCATGGGTCTAATCACCGAAAGTATAGGATTAAATTAAAACTTAATCTTATCGGGGGTGCTTTAATATAGGATTAAGGACTGAGGGCGGGGTTTTAATATATTTTGTGGGATATGGGATAGTCATATAGTTTATAAATAAACTAAGGGGTGGGATTACTTTATATAATGGAGTTAAACATATACAGGCCAATGGGTTTTTTGGGAATTTTATATATTTAATTAAAAAGTTAATATGAGGTGAAATGAGCGGAAGGGGTATGGTACTTAGGTATACAAAATATTATGCGCTTTCCATACACTTAGTACTTAGGATAAATGTATTTGGTGGATTTTTGCATAAAATATGTTTATCATGGGGTTTTCCTAGGCAAAAATAATTTAACCTTAGGAAAAGGGGTTTTGTGAGGGGGATGAATGAATTGCAAGGGAATTTAACACCTTTCCTTCTTAAGTCATCAAGCCGAGGGTCTGGTCCCACCAGAAGTCAGAGAAATTCTCTGAGCCTCTTTGACTTAAAGAACTATAGGTATTAATATTTTTATTATGAAAGGGAAATTAGTGAGTGTTATAGGGGTTAAAATGAATGATGGGGAATTAATCATTTTGAACTGGTGAACCATTGCTTTTGCCTTTGTAAAATGCTTTTTGTACATAGAAACATATCATTTAAGCATAATGGATGTGCTTTTATCAAGTGATCTTTGTAATCATGCAACCTTTTTATTACTTACCCATTCACCTACCCTACCATTTTTTCTTCACTTCATTTTGGGTGCATTTAGTCTAGCAAACCCTTATCAATATTTTTCTTTTCTTTACAAAATAAACTATCTAATTCTAACCTTATATCATCTAAGGGCTCAGATTAAACTGATGAGCACCTTTTATTTACTCTACCTATCTAATGATCTGCCAAGATTACACTATTTAGTCAGATTTTATTCTCTAACTATAAACATAAAATTGAAAGAATGACTATCCAAGATTAAAAAATTTGACTATCATGGATTGTGGCATGAATTACAAGCTACACACAATCATTATTATGCATAAAAGTAAATAGTAGTGGCATTTTGACTTGCTCACTTTCATGGTCTCTTTTTGTCTTTTGGGGTTCATATATTTTCATTTTTTTGGACCTTATTCTTATTCTTTTTGTCCTTTATTTATTTTTTTAGGACATACCCTCTTTAAATTTTTTAATTTTTTAATATGGAAAACATTTGCAGAAAGCAAAGGTATGTACAATATTACAAGGCTTAATCTTAGTCATTCAAAATTATGACTCCTATTGGTATAGGAACCTAACAGTGGCTCCACTTGGGGATGGCATTTTCTAGTGAAATGTCAAGAACTTTGTAGATCAGTAGCCTTTGAATTGTTGTTGATGTTACCTTGCAAAATGTTCCTCTGTGCTTCTGCATTATTAATACTTATGACAGTGAATCTTTCAAAGCTTAGGGCCTTCTCTTCGGGCTTCAACTTCAAAAAACCACCATCCAATCCAATCTAGACTTTTGAAAATAAAATATGCTCTAATGCAAAGTGAAAATTAGTAACCAGGTTCAAAATAGTGTTTGAGCATTCGACCATTCACTGGCCCACCTTCTACTTCTGTACCATCCATTTCTCTTAGGAAGAAAGCATTATTACCTCTGAAAGCATAAATGACATATGGGCCTTTCCATAGGAAATCAAATTTCCCATGTTTACCTTTGTCTTCCCTCCTTGAATCCCACTTGAGTACTTTGTCCCCAAGGTAGAAACCTTTAGCCTTGGTTCTCTTATCAAAAACCTTTTTAATTCTTTCCCACACAACTTGAGACCTAATATATACTTCCTCCCTAGTTTGTTGAAGATGAATTGTTTGGTTGATTCTTCTTTGGATACTATTTGGTTCAACCTGCATTTCTTGAAGCAACTTCATCACTGGTGTTCCCAAGGAAGATGGAAAAACAGCGTCCATCCCATAAACTAGTTGATAGGGAGAAGTACCAATTGATTTTTTTGTGGTTAGACTGTCCGCCCATAAGGCATTGACTAGCTTTTTATTCCATGTTTTCTTATTGTCCTCTAACAACTTTTTGATGATGTTTACCAGGCTTTTGTTTTAGGATTCTGCCAGTCCATTTCCTTGAGGATAATAGGTTGTGGAATGGCCCAGGGTTATATGATACTTGTTGCAGAAATCTATCATTCTTTTAGATTTAAAGGCTGATGCATTATCAGTAATGAGCTTAGTTGGACATCCAAATCTTGGGAGAATATTGGTTTCAAGTAAGGTTATGATAACAGTGTCAGTGGCTTGCCTTGAAGGTATGGCCTCTATCCATTTTGTGAAGTAGTTTGTGGCAGTAAGGATCCATTTGTGTTGGGCAGAGTTGGGTGGGTGAATTTCGCCAATGAAGTCTAAACCCCATTGTTGAAAATGTATTTCAGTAGAGATTGGATTTAGGGGTAAAGGTAAAATCTTTTTCTTCCCCTCAAAAATTTTACATTTGTGACAAGAGGTCAAATATTTCTTGACATCGGAAAACAAAGTAGGCTAGTAGAAACCAGCTCTAAGAATTTTACCTGTAGTGGTTTTCCAGTAAAGGTGTCCTCCATAGTCACCTACATGAAACTCTCACAACACCTTGT
This sequence comes from Pinus tabuliformis, assembly GCA_031772625.1. Lineage (NCBI taxonomy): Eukaryota > Viridiplantae > Streptophyta > Pinopsida > Pinales > Pinaceae > Pinus > Pinus tabuliformis. The sequence goes on from CM062819.1 coordinate 19,451,749, forward strand.
CAGCGTCATCTTGTAATAGGCAATTGCGAAGAATGCCTTCATGATCTCTCCAATACAAAGCATTGTCTAATATACAAAATTTTAAGGATTTCATCTTTAAAAACCTGCTTTTAGTCCTAGACAATTCAAGAGGAGCTTGTAAATTCAGTAAAACATATATAACATCAACATACCATGGTGATTCAATAAAGGCCTGGCTGATTAGTGGAGTCGCCATCTCCTCCTCATCATCTATTGCTGCAATGAAGTTTATATCTAAGGCCTGACAGTTTGATTCAGCCATGAGCTTGGCTAAACCTTGGCCCTTGATTAACTTAGTTGGTTTGATTTCTATGTCATATTCTAAAATAGTAGCAATCCACTTTCCTCTCTTTCCATCTGGACCTTCCTAAGTTAATATGTCTTTAACTACTGAATTAGGAACATAGGCCACTATATGAGAATATAAAATGTATACCCTAAAATCCTTGATGGCTTTGAGCAAAGCAAAGGCTTGTTTTTCCATTATGTTATATTTCAAGGGGGCATCTCTCAGGGCTTTGCTAAAGAAAGCAATAGGTTGTTCATAGCCCTGGTCATTTTTTTGTAGTAGGACTGCAGCAATTGTGTGCTCAGAAGCAAAGGAAAATAAAATGAAATCTCTATCAAATTTTGGACTGATTAACACTAGTGTTTTAGTTAAGGCCAGTTTAATGTCTTCAAAGGATTTCTTAGCCTCAACAGTCCATTTTATGGTCGAATCTTTTTTCAGCATATTATTTAGTGATCTAATTAATTTTGCTAAATTAGAAATAAATCTTCTAAGAAAGTTAATTTTCCCTAAGAAAGCTTGCAATTCTCTAATGTTCCTGGGATGTTGTATCTGTAAGATGGCTTCTATTCTTGTAGGGTCTATTCGGATACCATATTTTGAAATTATATGACCTACTAAATTTCCTTTTTCTAACCCAAACAAATACTTCTTGGGGTTCAAAGAAATTCCATATTCACTGCATTTAATAAAAACATGCCTTAGATGATCCAAATGTTGGTTGTCAGATTTTGAAAATATTGTAATGTCATCTAGATATATCACAAGGAAATCATGAATTTCTTTGGCAAATTCTATATCCATAGCCCTATGGAAAGTGGCTCTTGCATTAATTAGTCCAAAAGGCATTTTCACATACATGAATGTGCCCCAACGAGTAGTAAAGGCAGTTTTGGCTTGGTCATCAAGATGAACTAAGATCTGATTGTAACCATAAAACACATCCAGTAATGAGATTCTGGTTGATCCAACTACCCTTTGTAAAATGTGGTCCATTTTGGGGAGAGGGTAATTTTATTTTAGTGACACTTTGTTGAGGTTTCTGAGATCCACACAAAGTCTTCTTCCTAGTTGGCACCAAGTTTGAGACCCAATCAGAAACTTTGATTGGTGTAATTATTTTAGCATCATACATCCTCTGAATTTCCTTTTCAATTGTAGGTAATAAGACAGGATCAATCCTTCTAAGTTTTTGTCTGAAAGGCTTTTGATTTTATTTTATAGGAATGGTGTGTTGTATGATGTTGGTATCATACGATTTGAGGTCCTCATAACTCCAAGTGAAGACATCTTGAAATTCTTTTAATAATTTAATGTATTTCACTTTTTCAGTTGGAGGTAATGATTTCGAAAGTTTGATTAATTTTGGATTTTCATCAGTGCCTATATTACACTCCTCTATATCAAATTTCAAAGGTTCCATTTTGGGTTTCCTAGGAACATCATTTGAATCAAACAAATCTTCCAAAGGGGTTAATCCCTTAGGTAAGAAATTATCTTTAAGATTAATTACTTCAGTGTCTTCGTTAATTATTTCATCAATATCAACTTGCACTAGGTTCTCTACATTTTACTTAGTAAATTTAGTAGTATGAAATCTATCTACTTCTTCACCTTCTATATGATTTAGTTCTATCTCTTTTTTAATGTTAGGATCTATTGAGGTGTTAATATCTATATTTCTATTTACAAATTCTTCTTCCGAGATTAAAAAGTTGTTTATCTACTTGTCATCAAAAAATATTTGCCAGTTCTTCAAATTATCTGGAATTGCAAGTTTGTGCCTAACTTCAGTAGTGTACTGATGGTTAGGTTGGAAGGGTAAATTGCAGGTGCTAGCAAACATTGCTAAACTATGAGCCTGCATATTGTGTTTTCTAGGTATTACTGCAAGATTGGTTTCTAATAAAGTGTTAAGTATTTCTACAATGGTTCCTCTATAACAACTTAATCTAGGGTCCTTTGTCATATATACAACATCATTATGTTTTATAATTAGTTCAGAGTCTCCCATGACAAAGACTCTTTTAGCTCCTATATTTCTAACTAATTTAAGATCTAAATTAGTGCTTCATACTCGGCCATATTGTTAGTACATTTAAAATTTAGTCTATATGCATGGCCTTCTGAGTGATTATTCTCCAGATTGTATATCCATACTCCTGTTCATGCTCCAAACTTATTGACTGACCCATCAAACTCAAGATGCCAAAATATATAATGCTCACAATTTTCATCATCTGGTGCAACAAACGTTTCCTCATTTATATCAATCTGGCTACCTTGTTTATTGGAAAGTTCTAAAGTTTGGTTAGTTTCATTTTGAATAGAAACTACAATTTCTTTTGGTTCTATATCAATATTGTCTAAAATAGTTTCTTGTGTTTGATCAGCATTATACAGGATAAAGGAATCAATGTCTGAATGTACGGAGTAGATAGGAAAGTTTTGAGGCCGATCCTGGCTACTTACCATGTATTTCATTAAAGTTTCTCAGTACAGCTTCTTAGGTTGTCCAAAAACAGAGATTGTTGCATATGACATATCAAGTTGTAAAGATCCCTAAAGTTTGGCTCCCCATGATCTAGATAACAGCATGCCATACTTTGGTGGGATGTCAGCAACCACAATATCCATAAGGATGCTTTTGGCAGGATATTGAACTAAGGTAACACACAGGTCTTTAATCAATCCTAGACACTTTACTTGACTTGAGTCAAATGAGAATAAGTCCTTGTAAGGCCTTGTAATGTCTAGGTTTAATTTCTCCATTACTGATTTGGGCATTAAGTTGTGGGAGGCCCCAGAATCCAACATTGCATTGTGTAGAATTTTGTCATGGATGCTAAGGCTAATGTAGAAAGGTGGTACTCCTCCTTCTAGTGGTTTGCCATTAACATTTGGACCAAATATAAGTTTTGGTTGGTCATCAAACAGGTTGACTGAATCCTCATTTTCGACAATGTTTAAAGTCTGGTTTATCTGTGTCTTGTAGGTTTCATTCTTGATTAGTTTTGTTAAAGGGACTGAAATTTTTAGCTTAGCTACCTCTACTCCTAGATTAAATGGTAAAGAGGCTTTCTCTGTTTGAGGGTTTTGAATTTTCACAGCAGGGATTTGAGTGGGATGGTCTTCTTTTCCTTTATTGGGGACCTCTTTTTGTGGGTTTTCAAATCTGGTGTTTTGAGGTGTGTCCACTGGTTTTTTAGGGGGAATTGAAGTGGATGGTTGATCATCAAAAGGTTGATTAGGGGTTATATCTACAATTGTGGGGCCAGAAGGATTCTGGTTTTGTCTGGGGAAAATCTGGAGGATTTTAGAAACCAGGGCTTCTTTGATTTTCTTGGGTTGATTTGACACTGTTTTCTTGGTTTGATCGGGGATATTAGAGTTCTTTTTACTCCTTAGGTTATACTGTTTATGTACTTCAAAGATGGCAGAATCATATCCTTGTTTATAATCAAATGACTCTCCGGACTGGATTTGAAATTGCTGCAGCATATGCAGTTCCTGCTCACCTTGGGTTAGAAAAATAGTATCTTCATCATCTAATCCCATCAGGTTAATTTGTGTATCTTGTTCTGGATCATTTGGCTGAGATGTTTCTGCATAATTTTCTTGAAAAGGAGGCCAAATCTTCTGATCAGGTCTATTTTTTCCAATGATTTGGTTTTGGTTTTTCCTAAAATTTGGGTTTCTAACTGGAGGTGCTTGTGTAGGTTTTAACCCCATACAGAAATTACCTGCATACAAATTCTAAAACATAGAAAGTAAGCAATCCGAGAGCATAACACATAAAACACATATACACAAATATTTTCCCCTGGATCCCAAAACCGGGACTACCAGCTTGATTTTTCATTATTTTCCTTTCAATGTTACAATACATATTTATACATGCCGAAGCATCCAATACCATGGACCAAAAACCATCGCGCCTAAAACCATGGACCGAAAACCATAGGTAGGTCCGCCCAACCTAATATAGGGTCCAAAAAAAAAATCTTGGGGCGCTGCCCTGGACCCCATAGAGGGGGGCTACCCGCCCCCATCAAACTCCCCTATGACTCCCCCACTGCACAATCGGCACAACAAAGGGAGGCAGGTAGTTGTGAAAAGAATATAACACAACCCAACATTCTCCCACTTCTTGTTTTCTTTCCACAGGGGGCCATAGGAGAGCTTATTCATTTTTATAGCCCCCATTGTTTCTCTACACCAGGATAACTTCTCAAAGCTCACAAATTTTGTCAATGCATCTGCAGTATTCTTCAAAGTGTCCACCTTTACCAACAACACCTTTTTGTCTTCTATCATATCCCTCACAAAGTGATACTGAACATCAATGTGCTTTGTCTTTGAATGATAAGCAGGGTTCTTTGCCAAGAAAATTGCACTTTGGCTGTCACAGTCTATCCTTATAGCTCCCTCTACTAACCCCATACTTGAACACAATCTCTGCAACCAAACTGCTTCCTTTCTTGCATGAGTGGCTGCCATGTATTCTGCCTCTATAGTTGATAGTGCCACTATAGATTGTTTCTTACTCATCCAACTAACCACACCTCCAAATAGGTTAAACACATACCCACTTGTAGATCTTCTCTTATCCAAATCTCCAACCTAGTCTGCATCAACAAAGCCATGGGTATCCAAAACTTTGTCCAATCTTGGTCTTCCTTGCTAGCACAAACCATAATCACTAGTGCCACGCAAATAGCTGAAAACCCGCTTCATTGTTGTCCAATGCTTCTTCCCTTGTTTTGACATAAACTTGCTCAATACTCCCACTGCATGTGCAATGTTTGGCCTAGTACAGACCATCGTATACATCAAGCTACCGACTGCACTTGCATATGGAACACGGGACATATCCTCTTCCTCTTCTTGTATCTTGGGACACTTTTCAGCAGATAACTTTACACCTATAGGAATAGGAACCTTCACTGGTTTACTATCCTGCATATTAAACCTCTACAGTATTGTATTGACATACTTCCTCTGGTTTAGCCAGAGCTTCCTCTTTGCCTGATCTCTTTTAATTTCCATGCCCAAAATATAGTTTGCAGCACCAAGATTTTTCATGTCAAATTTGGAGGACAATTGGATCTTCAAATCTTGGATAATTTCTTTGTCATTTCCAACCAGCAACATATCATCCACATATAAGACTAGATAAATAACACGGTCACCAATTAATTTAAAATACACACAGTGATCTGCTTTGCTTCTGGTGAAGCCAAGTCTCCATATGAATGTATCAAATTTCTGATACCACATCCTTGGTGACTGTTTTAACCCATACAGAGACTTATTTAACTTGCATACCAGTTATTTCTTACCCTTCGCCGCAAAGCATTCAGGTTGCTTCATGTAGATATCCTCTTCCAGATCCCTGTGAAGAAATGTTATCTTCACATCCATCTATTCTACCTAAAAATCAAAAGCAGCAGCAACATATAAAACTAATCTAATAGAAGTTAACTTGGCAACAGGAGAAAAAATATCACCAAAATCAATTCCTGGCACTTGGGAATAACCTTTTGCTACCAACCGAGCTTTGTATTTCTCCACCTTTCCTTCTACATTCATCTTCTTCTTGAACACCCATTTGCTGCCAATGGGTTTCCTTCCAGCCGGAACCTCCACCAGATCCCAAGCCTCATTTTTGTGCAAAGATGCCATTTCATTAACCATGGCCTCTTTCTAGAGTTTTCCATCCTCTGAATCTACTGCTTCCTTCATAGTTCTAGGATCATCATCAGTAATAGATAAAGCAAAATTTGAACAGAAAGCAAATGGACTATACCTTTCTGGCTACCTTCTTTCTCAAACTGATCCTCTTACACCCGGATTTTGTGGCTCTTCATCTTCTGATTCCTCCTCTGTTGTAGAGATTGATTCTTCCTCCTTTAGCTCAAACTCTATCTTCTCAGGTTCCTTTAGTTGGACTTCATGTTTAATAACATATTTCACCTCTCTGAACACCACATCTCGGCTGTACACAACCTTCCTTGTTACTGGGTTCTAAAGCTTATAACCCTTTAAACCATCCTTATACCCAATAAAGATGCACTTTTCAGATTTACTATCCAACTTGGTTCATTTCTCCTTTGGAACATGTACATATGCATCACATCCAAATACCCTCAAATGTGAAAGAGAGGGTTGCTTACCAGTCCATACCTCTTGTGGAGTCTTATCCTCCGACCCTGATGAAGGTGATATGTTGACCACGTAACATGCTGTCTCCGCCGCCTCTACCCAAAATTCTTGTCCTAACCCGGCACCACTAAGCATGCTTCTTTCCCTTTCCATCAACGTCTTGTTCATTCTTTCTGCAATTCCATTTTGTTGAGGTGTATATGGAGTAGTCTTCTGCCGTGCTATACCACACTTCTTACAGAATTCTTCAAATTCCTTACTACAAAACTCTCCACCATTATCTATCCTCAGCACCTTTATCTTCTTCTCTGTCTAGTTTTCCACCAGAGCCTTAAATTCTTTAAACCTGTCAAAGACTTCATATTTCTTCTTAAGGAAATATATCCATGTATTCCTTCAGAAGTCCTCTATAAATGATACATAATACATAGACTTACCCAGTGATGGAACCTTCACAGGTCTAAACATGTCACTTTGCACAAGCTCTAATATTTGTTTCGCCCTCTTACCACTAGAGGGGAAACTCACCCATTTCTGCTTCCCATATACACAATTTTCACAGAAATCAAAATCCAGAGAGTTATTACTGGTACCTTCTACCATACCTTTACCATGAAGTATTCGAAGGCCCTTCTCTCCAATATGTCCAAGCCTTTGATGCCACAGCATGGTCTTTTCTCCAGATACCACTAGATTTTCTACTCCACTTTGAGGAACCACAGAACTGTTGCATCCATCTTTTGTGTTCCTATACCAATAGGAGTCATAATTTTTGAATGGTTGAAGTCAAATCTGTAATATGTACATACCTTTGCTTTCTAAAAATGTTTTCCATATTCAAAAAATCAAAAAAATAAAAAAATGTAAAGAGGGTATGTCCTAAAAGAAAAATCAAAGGACAAAAAGAATGAAAAAGGTCAAAAAAGATGAAAAATGAACCCCAAGAAAGAAGAAAGACCATGAAAGTGTGCAAGTCAAAATGCCACTACCATTTACTTTGATGCAAAATAAAAAGATTGTGTGCAGCTTGTTACCTTTGCCACAATCCATGGATGGTCAAACAATTTAAACTTGGCTATTTCATGTTTTGAATTTCATGTTTATAGATAGAGAATAAAATCTGACTAAACTGTTTAATCTTGGCAAATAAGTAGATAGGTAGAGTAAATAAAAGGAGCTCAACTGTTTAATCTAAGCCCTTAGATGTAATAAGGATAGACTTCGATAGATTTCTATTGTAAAAGAAAAGAAAAGTTTTGATAAGGATTTGCCAGCTTAAGTGCACCCTAAGAAAGAGAAGTAAAAATGGTAGGATGAGTACATGGGTAAGTAGTAGAAAGGTTGCAAAATTGTGATAATTGTTAGACAAAAGCATATTTATCACCCTCAAAATGAAAATTCCAAGTATTAATGAGCAATTGGACATGCATCAAGTCCACAAAGTCAACTGATTAATTTCCCCATTCATTTCACCCTTAATTTTAATAATTTCCCATAAGCAAAGTCAAAAGTACCTAAAACCTTAAGTTAAAGGGGCTCAGAGCATTTCTCTGACTTCTAGAGGGACCGGACCCTCGACCCAATAATTTATAGGTTCTAAGTACTAAAATCCCCTCATGAAAATTCACCCCCTTCAATTCATTCATTTTCCCCTAAAAATTCCCTTTTCCTAAGGTAAAAGCACCATTTGCCTAGGGAAAGTAATCACCCCCAAGCAAACCCCTTTTTCACAAAAACCCACAAATGCGCATTTAGCCTAAGTTATAAATGTTTCCATGTGAAAAGTAAATGAATTACAAAAACATATTATACTTAGCGCAAATCCATTTTTCCGCTTTCATTCATATTAACTCCTAATTTTAATTATATGTATTAAATCCCAAAAACACCCCTTTCCCATATATTTTATTAAAAACACATATGTTCATATCATGTCCCTGAAGGTTTGAAACATAAACTTTATTAGTAAATAGTTAAACGGGTTAATTGAGTCGATCAATGACTAATTAATAACCAAGGCCCACGACCAAATAAAAGAGATTAATTAATCAATCAGTGATTAATTAATAATCTGAACCTGCCAATGAAATCGCTCCCGATGTCATCAAACCTCCATAATCCTTCATTTATTAAATCCCGCCACATTAAAACCCCATTGAGCACCTCCATTAAACTTCATATCAAATCCTCACCCCGATCACCATACAATCCAACCCCTTTTGATCCAACGGTCGACACTCATATCGGGCGCCCTCCGAAGGCCGACCTTTACCTGCCCGATATGGGTGGTTTCACTATTCACCCCACTGCTATGTGGCGCTTGATGAATGGCATCGGGTGACCTCCCCCAAAAACCACTTTATCCCAAAAGCGATGTGATATGATCCCGCTCACCGCCTCCAGCTAAACGACAAAATGTCACATCCCGTCGCCTAACTCCAAGTGCGCTTTTCCCCGTGGACCCACCAAAATCATTGACTTTACGAATAAAACTAAAAACTCATTTGTTTTTTGTTTTATCACAAAAAAGAACACTCAGACCTCGATGCAAACACCAGAGTACATGCAACTGTCAACCCACGTCCAACTGCCAACTTACTGAAGCTGCTAAAACTCCAGACCACCTTTCAATCATGTGCACTTCCTACAAACAGTGCACACTCACCATTGCTCTGTTCAAAAGTTGAAACCAGGTATTGACCCAAATTCGCTGAGAAACCCTATTTTATTCCCAAACCTGAACTCAATTGCTTCAAATTACTAAGTAATTAAGTAAGAAAGTTGCCCAGTGACTCCAAAATACTCTGAATTAAACCCGTTTTCCCCAATTTCATTGAATTTCATGCCCATTTCTACTCCTCATAGGGATTTAGACCATATCCCACTGGCAGATAAATATTTTCAGATTAAAGATACCTTTGTCCAAGAATCCCCTTTGAAACTATACTGCAGGTACAGAGACCAGTACCTAAACCATGCAGACTACATAGGACTTTGGGAATCAGGTTTACCCAAGTACCAATTCCTCGGAGTTCATATCTTCCCAGAAATTATCCATTACTTCCATACGAACTATGATCCCAGCCAAAGGGCAGTGAGGACCCCTGACCAGTCTGTATTATTTACCATCACTGCCGAGTCCATAAACGAAATGTTGCAGTTACAACCAAGCCAAAGCTTGACCCCTCTTTCTGTTGGAGACTTTCTTAATATATTCCCTACACTCACCTCAATCAAGCTTGCTCGGTTATTCCAGACCTTCATTAGGGAAGAGCAATACATACCAAAGGATCCTGCACCTTACATATCTACCATATTCTATGATCTTGTCTGAGACATCATAGACATGATATCCAGTTTGTTAGGCGAGACTACAAGTGAATTTGTTGATGAAACTATTATAGCCTTTATGTCCATCTACTCTCCTTAGCAGCCCCCAACCATCATGTTTGACTGTGCTAAGTTCATTGCTGATAAAATGCATGATCAAATCATGAGGATGGATAATGAAAGAGTGTTCAAATATTCTTCAGTTTTATATCATATGTTCCTATATTATCAAGCTGAAAAATTCCCAATCATAGTCCAAAAGCTTGATACCAGAGGCAACCCTAGATTGATGACATAGCTGAACTGAAAAAGCAGCTTCAAATTCCTTCTCTACATCATCCTCAGACATCTGAAGTGTTGGAAACTTAGAAGAAGGAAGAGCTTATGGACTTAGTCCTTAAGCTGAATGAACAGTTAAAAGAAACAGAGAAAGAACTAGATAATTTGATACAGTCTAAACAGAGTGAGTTGGCCACCACTCCTCAGACTGTAATTCCTATAGTTTCTACAGCAGTACCCTCCACATTGGATGCTTCATTAGCATCCACAGTTCCACCAGCTACTGCTTTGCCAGTTTTAGGTACATCAACAAGCATAGGGACATCAACAAAAAAGACAGTTGTATTAGTAAAAGCCATGGAGAAAATGACCATCCAAGCTACTGAGCTCAAAATACTTAGAGAACAATTGTCAAGTTTAGAAACTGATTGTAAATTTGTGTTAGAGAATTATATATTACGGAGCAATGGAACACATAAAATATTGCAGAGATATAAACACATAAAATGCATAAAACAAGAGAGACATATATATATGTGGTTCACCCAGTTTGGGCTATGTCCACCCCGAACAGCCAGTCCTTCCTTTTTATTATCCAGCAAAAAGAAGAGACACAACCTACAACAGATCTACTGTAATATCCTCTGTTTTCTCTCATAGTCTCACATCACTGCTTCTCACTCAGAGAATACACATATATTTACGCAGACTCAATACAATGGCCTCATACAAAGAGAGGGGTTGCCCTCTAGGGCAAAAAATCCTAAACTAAACATAAGTTCAATCGTCAGATCATCTGCCTAATGAACGGCTCAGATTGACTAGAAATTACTATACTTTTACAAGGCAATTTTACATTTGTTTTTAGCTTCGGGGGCGCTGCCCCCGAAACCCCCCTGGACCCCCCCCTGCAGCGAATATTTTACGGGCGGCAACGAACTGGGGTCCAATGTGGTGATACCTTTGAATACATAAGATAATCAGGCTCCACACCCAACAATCTCCCACTTGGAGACTGATTATAGCAACTCCACCGCTGCTTCATTTGCTGGACAATGACTCCTCTTTAGACCTGGCTGTTTCTTATCTTCATCGTCATCCTTGAAGACCAATTGAAACTGAGCATATTCTCAGTTTCTCCCTGGTTACAACTTTTGTTAGCATATCTGCAGGATTCTGGCTAGTGTGTATCTTTTCCAGCTTCAACTCTCCATCTTCCAACACTGATCATATGAAATGGTACTTGAGTTGTATGTGTTTAGTCTTGGAATGAAATGCTGAGTTATTTTCAATATGAATGGCACTTTGGCTATCATTGTATAACGTGCCCATATCATGCTTCTTACCCAATTCACCCATAAACCTTTGTAACCAAATCATTTCTTTACTAGCCTCTGTAGCAGCAACATACTCTGCTTCTGTTGTTGAAAGTGCAACAACACTTTGGATTTTTGAAACCCAACTGACAGTTGTTCCACCAATAGTAAATACATATCCTGTAGTGCTCCTCCTGTTATCTCTGTCACCTGCCATATCTGCATCAACATATCCCTATAGAGAAATGTTTGAACCACCAAAGAATAATGCCTGATTTGTGGTACCTTTCAAATATTTGAGAATCCACTTCACTGCCATCCAATGTTCATTTCTTGGATTGTTCATGTACTTGCTTACAACTCCCACTGCATGTGCAATATCAGGCCTTGTGCAGACCATTGCATACATTAAGCTTCCAACTGCTGATGCATATGGAACTTTAGACATATAATCCATGTCTTCTTGGGTCTTTGGGCACATTTCCTTACTAAGTTTGAAATGGCTAGCAAAATGTGTACTAACTGGTTTTGCATTGTGCATATTAAATCTTTTCAACACCCTTTGTATGTACTCATTCTGAGAAAATGTTAATTTATGATTCTTCTTGTCTCTAGTTATTCTCATACCAAGGATTTGTTTTGCAGCTCCCAAATCCTTCATTGCAAACAAATTTGCCAATTTTCTTGTCAGCACATTTATTTCCTGCATGTTAGACCCTGCAACAAACATGTCATCTACATACAATAACAATATAATATAGCTTCCATAATTTTGATTTTTCAGATAAACACAATGATCATAGTGGCATCTAGTATAACCTTGTTCAGACATAAACTTGTCAAATTTTAGATACCACTACCTTGGAGCCTATTTTAAGCCATACAAGCTCTTCTTCAACCTGCACACTAGTTTCTCCTTCCGTTTCACCTCATATCCTTGTGGTTGCTGCATATATATCTCTTCCTCCAAATCCCCATGGAGAAAGGTTGTCTTTACATCTAACTGCTCAAGATGCAAATCTTCAACTGCTACTAGACTTAAAATAGTTCTGATTGAAGTCATTTTAACAACAGGAGAAAATATTTCATCAAAATCAATACCTTTATTCTGTGCAAACCCCTTCACCACAAGTCTAGTTTTATACCTCTATTTTCCTCCATCTTCTTCCTTCAGCCTATAAACCCATTTATTCTTCAATGTAGTTTTTCCTGCAGGAAACCTGACTAAGCTTCAAGTTTGGTTATGCATAAAGGAGTCCATCTCTTCTTCCATGGCTACCTCCCACTTCTTCCTCCTTTCAACCTGCATTTCTTCTTCATAACATTCGGGTTCACCAGAATCAGTCAACAATAAATAATATAATGAAGGAGAGTATCATTCAGGGGGTCTACTTATCCTGGTAGATCTTCTAACACCACTTTCAAGTGTTTGGGGTGCCTGTTGCTGTTGTGGTGGTTGTTGTTGTTGTGGTTGTTGATTATTATTATTTTCAGGCATCTTTACTTTTTCAGTGATTTCATCAAGAACTACGTATTCCTTGTTTTCTTTTTCCTGTTTCTTTTCCTGCAACTGATTCTTATAAAAGACCTTTTCATTGAATATTACATCTCTGCTCCTAATGATTTTGTGATTTTCGTAATCATATAAGCGATAACCAAAATCATTAACACCATATCCAATAAAGGTACATTTCTTTGACTTTGCCTCAATCTTTGTTCCATTTTATTTATCAATATGGACAAAGGATTCACAACCAAAAGGCTTTAAAAAAGAGTAGTTTACCTTTTTACCTGTCCATGCTTCCTCTGGAACACCACCATCCAAGGAACTTGAAGGCCCTCTGTTTATTAGATAAACAACAGTATCGACAGCATCTGCCCAAAATTGTAAAGGGAATCCTGCATGCAATCTCATGCACCTTGCATGCTCCATGATTGTTCCGTTCATCCTTTCTGACACAACATTTTCTTGTGGTGTTCTTGGAACTGTCTTCTCTTTGCGAATTCCACGCTTTGAACAGTACCTATCAAACTCTTTACTCCAATATTCACCTCCATTTTCTGATCTGAGACACTTTAATTTCTTTCCTGTCTCAATCTCAACCAAAGCTTTCCATTTCTTGAAAGTATCAAATACACCATATTTATTCTTAATACAATAAATCCAAGTTTTTCTAGTTGCATCATCAATAAAAGTAACATAATAATGAGAGCCACCGAGAGATGATACCTGAGTAGGTCCCCATACATCTGTATGCACAAGCTCTAATTTTTTGCTCTTCTTTTCTTTCCCAACTTTAACAAATCTGACTTTCTTCTATTTTCCATAAATGCAATTCTCACAGAAGTCCAAATCAACATTCTTCAAACCCAGCAAAAAATTCCTTGAGTGAAGAATCTTCATCCCCTTTTCACTCATGTGTCTGAGCCTATGATGCCATAATGCTGCATCTACTCCTTTGGAAGTTAAAGCATTAACAGAGTTAGAAATACCATTGCATAAATACAATGTGCCAACCTTTTCGCCTTTTTCTATTACCAGGGCTCCTTTGGTAACCTTCCAAGCTTTATCTGTGAAAGTTGTCACACAACCTTCACCGCCTAACTGCCCTGTTGAAATCAGATTTTTCTTTAGATATGAACATGCCTTACCTCCTTTAGTAGCCATTGGTTTCCATTATACTTTTTTACAAGAACCTTACCCATTCCAACAATTTTACAGGGTTTATCATCACCCAAACGAACTTGTCCAAAATCTCCTTGAACATAGTCATGAAATTATTTCTTATCAGGTGTGGCATGGAATGAGGCCCCTGAATCTACCACCTAGGAATCAGTAATATTTTCGAAAGAAAGAATCAAATCATCTTGTAACACTTCACCTGTCACATTTGCTTCGTGATTGTTTTCTTGTTATGCATCTCCTTCTTTTCCCTTCTGAGATCTACAATCTTCCTTTAAGTGTCCTTTCTTTCTGCATTTCCAGCACACTATCCCAATCTAGACTTGGATCTGCCTTTCCTTGATTTACTGCGATATCCTGAGCTCTTTCCTCTTTCCATTTTTCTTCCCCTAGACTCTCCACTCAAAGCATTACCCGATGTTTCACCAGAGCTTTTCCGTCGCATTTCCTCGCTAAGGATAACACCGACAACATCATCAAACTTTAAAGTACTAAATCCAAAAACAGAGTCACTAATGGCCATTACTAAACCATTCCAACTTTCTGGTAATGAGCACAAGAATAACAGAGCTCTAACTTCATCATCAAAGTTTACCCCTACAGAACATAACTGACTTGTAAAGTATTAAAATCATTTAAATGGTCTGCAACAGATCCACCTTCCGACATCTTCATCTTAAATAACCGTTTCATAAGAAATACCTTATTTGAGGCCGAGGGATTTTCATATAGTTTCTCCAACGCCTTAATCAAACCCTCTGTCGTTGTTTCCTTCAAAATGTTGAAGGCGACCGACGTTGCGAGGCATAACCGTACTGTTCTGAGTGCCTTTCTATCGAGAAGGTTCCATTCTTCATCTGTCATCCCGTTGGCATCTTTGTTTTTCCACCCAATGGTAGGTACAGATCTTTCTGATACAGATAATCTTCCATCTGCATCTTCCACAGCGAGAAGTTTTGGCCGTTAAATTTCTCAACCCTAAACTTACCATCTTCTACCATTTCTCCCACTCGAACGAGGAACCCTTCTTTCCTACGAATTTATCAGCCAAATAAACCTTCGACTCTGATACCAGTTGTTAGAAAAATATATATTACAGAGCAATGGAACACATAAAATATTGTAGAGATATAAACACAGAAAACACATAAAACAAGAGAGACACAGATATACGTGGTTCACCCAGTTTGGGCTACGTCCACCCCGAACAGCCAGTCCTTCCTTTATATTATCCAGCAAAATGAAGAGACATAACCTACAGCAGATCCATTGTAATATCCTCTGTTTTCTCTCACAGTCTCACATCACTACTTCTCGCTCAAAGAATACACATATATTTACGCAGACTCAATACAATGCCCTCATACAAAGAGGGGGGTTGCCTTCTAGGGCAAAAAAACCCTAAACTAAACATAAGTTCTACCGTCAGATCATCTACCTAATGAACGGCTCAGATTGACTAGAAATTACTATACTTTTACAAGGCAATTTTACATCTGTTTTTAGCTTCGGGGGCGCTGCCCCTAAAACCCCCACCAGGGGGGGCTCCCCAAAGGTCGCAGCTGCCCCCCCCCCCCCGACCCCCCCTGCAGTGAATATTTTACAGGGTGGCGTTGCCGCCCCATTTCGAACTGGGGTCCAATGTGGTGATACCTTTGAATACAGAAGATAATCAAACTCCACACCCAACAACTTTCACAGATTCAACAGAAGGAATAAGCTCAAAAGAATCAAAGAATGGGAGAAAGAATAAAATTCCTTGAAAAGGACTTGACCTTGCAACAACCACTGGGAGACATGAAGGAAATTCTTTGGGCCAACATCATTGATTCCATCAATGATGTTTGTCCTTCTATTCAAGTTATTTTTTAACAGACTGAACTAGTAAAAGTGGCTACATAAGCAATCCGCAAGACAATGGAAGAGTTGGGAAATAAGCCTAAAGAAGCCAAGCAATTGATAGCATTCCTAAACAACAGAAATAGGTATCAAATTGATGAACTCGAAATAGAAGAAAAAACAAGAAAAATCATAGAAATCAAGAAGGTTCTCACTAAGAGGAACCTTATGCTTAATCTTGAGAAAAAATGCCAGAGTATCCAAGCAGACATTGATAGATTTATGACAAAGTATGGTATTTTAAGAGAAAAAGGACTCCCCAATCCCATGGTAATACATGACAAGCTGATGACCCAAGATGATTATATTGAAAGACTACACAAGCTGGCCAGAAGCCAAGCTAGTACCTCAGGGGTAAAATCTTTGCCCACTGGAAAGGTATTATATGATAGTCTGGAAAATCTGTTTTTCATAGAGCATGAGGTAAAGCACTTGTTTACCAGCAGGCCAAATTTTGCTAAGTATATAGAAGCTGACGAGATATACAGAAAAATGATAAGGATGAAATTACCTGACAGTGAATGGTGGACAAAACTAACATATTTACTATGAAGTTACTGCAGTAAATCTATATTGTAAAAAATGGCTTCCATGTAAAACAAGTAAGACAGAGTCAAAGCAGAACAGGTAAAGAGTATCAGTAGGTAGAAGACATAAAGTGAATCCAGCACATAATTATCAAGCAACTGAAAGAGCCAAATCTGAATTACAACAGCCAGCACAGTCACAATAAAAGGGACAACAAGAAAATAGTTCTCCATCTGTCTGTATCTTCGTGCTTAAAGATATTTTCAGTTTCCTAGAATAATTCTCATATTGTTATGAGATATTTTGTAACAATTTTTGTATAAATACTTCACAAAATGAAGTAATTAGGGTGGATTAAAATACATTTCTGTAGACATTTTATATTGAGCCAAGGAGCTGGTGTATTCAAGACTGGACTGGTTTTGCTGGATATGAAATAAAGCTAAGGACATTTCACAAGATTCTTGTGCACAGTTGGAACAAATAAGTATTATCTCCTCATGTTTAAATATTGTTTTCTCTTCATGTTATAAATATTCATATGTGTCTCTTATGAAATTTGTAAAGTAAACAAGGAATGATATCTCAGAATTAGCTTAAATGCTCTTTGTTTTAACTGTTTACTTGCTATACGTTTTCTGCTAAACTATCTTGGTCTGGGAATTATTGATTTCTCCCTTACTTCCGTAGTTTTCCCCCCTTTT
The DNA here is from genome assembly GCA_031772625.1 of Pinus tabuliformis. NCBI lineage: Eukaryota > Viridiplantae > Streptophyta > Pinopsida > Pinales > Pinaceae > Pinus > Pinus tabuliformis. The sequence goes on from CM062819.1 coordinate 19,468,963, forward strand.
GGTCCATAGTAAAGGATTCTTAGTTTCCCTTTGCTACTGATCATCCTTATTTTCTTCATCTTAATCCTGGTTAAGGATTCTTCATTGCCATTTTCCCTGGTTAGGACTACCTCATCCATTTGAACCTGCAGATTTTCTTTTTGCTGTGCTAGCCTGCCCTGTGAACTCTTACCTTAGTGATTGATCAGATCCAGTTAAGCCACTCTTAGATTGACTCCATAGCCCAATGGCCTGAATACTTGTTCTTCCCATTTGTTTTCTTAATTCCACCACCCAATCAAAACCACAAAATCATGAACACTAATAACTAGCCTGAAATCCAACCCAAAACAAAGTTAAATTATAAAGAGAGAACACTCTTTAGACTTAGGTTGGCTAGAACCCAAGTCTAAAAGATTAGGTTTATGGTTACCTCGAACTATTCCTTCTTTGATAACTTTTGGGGAAGACAACTGAGTGATAACATAGTGGTGACCATACTGGGGAATCAAACCCCCTGTCTTAATAAACCTTTGAGAAATTCAAATTTTTATTTTTTAAGACTCTTAAAGGGTTTATTAGAAGTTATTTCAAAAAATCCATAAAAAATAAAATAAAATAAAAAATAAAATAAAATAAAAATAATAATAATAATTAGAAAAAGCTCGAAATCTGACTTCAGGGAGAACTCACCATACTAGGGCCAACCCTGATCCAATTCCTCCCCCTGTATTTGACAATCCCAACCTTATTCTGAGAATAATCAAAAGACAAGAAAGTTTAGTAAGCCCAAGACCTTTATTCAGATCCAATTCCTATCCCATTGAGTGGTTGTTCATAGAAGACCTCCCTTTTGATGAGTATTTTGACAATTCCCTATTTAGAACAAAGTCTGATAGTGAACATGAAGACACAGTTCTAGATCCGGAGTTCACAGCTGAACTCGAAGTCCAACGAGAAAACTTGTCAATTGATCAGTACCTTCTGAATTCCCCTCAGTCATCCCTTACTTCTAATAGAATCCCTGAACTTTCTGAAACTGCTTCAACTTCTTTTAGCTCACCATCATTTCCCCACACTTCTGAAGACCATCCCTCATCTCCATTCATACCTTCACTCCCCCATCAGCCTATCACTACCCTTCAAATACCCATTACCCCTATTACCCCAACTCCCCCTGTTGTCCCAAATCCCCCTATTACCCCCAACTCCTGTTCTCAATCCTATTCAACTTAGAGCTATGGCACTTAGATATGCCCCTCTTGTGATGCCTGCTCCTCAAGGTGCCTTACCAGCAAATTATCAGAGTAAAATTACCTTATTCGATGGCACTGGATCCTACACTGCACAACAGCACACTAAGAAAATGACAGATTATTTCGAACTGCATGAAATTGACATAGGAGATGTCCAAATGAGAATCTTTTCCCAAAATCTAACAAGAGATGTGATAACATGGTTTAGATATTTGCCTCCTAATAGTATAGATAGTTTAGATGTTTTTTACCAGCAATTTTTAAATAGGTGGGAGAAGAAAAAGAACCCTCTTCAAATTCTTTCTGAATATGAAAACATCAAGAGGGGACCAAATGAAACCGTTCAGGACTACTGCACTAGATTCAACAATGTATATAATGCAATACCGCTTGACCTTAGGCCTCCACCTAGCTTAGCCCTGATAAATTTTCCAGAAGGATTTGAAACTGACATGGCTTTTTAACTTAGAGAAAGGAATTCCCCTACGCTAGAAGATATGTAAAGTGTTGCAGTTAGCATAGAAGCTAATCTACTATACAAAGCAGCTAGGGTTAGAAATGAAAGGGGAACACCTCTGAAAGATGAAACTTCACCCTTTGATCAAAAAATGGATGTTTAGCTAAAGGAATGGAAAAATTGATGGATAGAATAGACATCATTGAAAGGAAACCTCATTAGGATAACCAACAGGCACCTCCAGTAAGGAATCCAAACTTCAGGAAAAATCAGAACCAAAACAATGGTAAAAATGGGCCTGATTAGAACATTAGACCTCCTTTCCAAGAGAATTATGTTGAAACTTCCCATCAAGAAGACCTTGAGCTAGACACCCAAATCAACTTAATGGGGTTAGATGAAGAAGAAACCATTTTTTGACTCAGGATGATCAGGAATTATACATGTTTCAACAGTTACAGACTCAAACTGGAGAATCTTTTTACTACAAGCAAGGGTATGATTATGCTATCTTCGAAGTGCATAAACAGTACAAGTTGAGGAGCAAAAAGAACACTGATGTTCCAGACCAAAACAAGAAAGCAGTACCTAATCAGCCTAATAAAGTAAAAGCTCCAAATCAGAATCCTCTAGTTACCAAAACTCTGCAAATCCTTTCTAGACCAAATCGAAAGCCTCCCAATCCTCTCATTGAAGATGTAACCAACGACCAACCTTCTAAACCTCCCACTTCAGTTCCCCTCAAGAAAACAGCAGAACGGTCTCCTGAAATTATATTAGAAAATCCAATTAAAAAGACTCCAAACACTGAAAAAGAAGAACAGACTACTCAAAACCTTGGTGCTAAGATTTTGAATGTTCAAACAGAAAAATCCTTTCTACCTTTCAATTTGGGAGCAGAGGTGGCCAAACTTAAAATCTCAGTTCCTTTAACAGAACTGGTTAAACATGAAACTTACAGATCTCAAATAAGCAAAACTTTAAACTTCGTTGAAAATGAACACTCTGTTAACCTATTTGATGATCAACCTGAGTTAACTTTCGATCCTCATGTTAATGGAAAACCAATGGAAGGAGGGATACCACCCTTCTACATTAGCCTTAACATCCACGATAAAATCCTACATAATGCCATGCTAGACTCTGGGGCTTCACACAACCTTATGCCTAAATCCGTTATGGAGAAGCTAAACTTGGATATCACTAGACCCTATAAAGACCTATTTTCCTTCAATTCAAGCCAAGTTAAGTGCCTAGGACTTATAAAAGACCTGTGTGTTTCCCTAGTGCAGTACCTTGCTAAGATCATTCTAATGGACATAGTTGTTTCTGATATACCACCTAAGTATGGTACGTTGTTGTCAAGATCTTGGGGTGCCAAACTCCAGGGGTCTCTGCAACTTGACATGTCGTATGCTACCATATCAGTCTTTGGACATACCAAGAAACTGTATAGAGAGACTCTGATGAAGTAGGTAGTGAGTACACAGGAGAGGCCTCAAAACTTTCCTATATATTCAATGCATTCTGATATAGATTTTTTCATTCTTTATAATGTTGAATCTAACCAAGAAAACACTTCAGACACATCATGGCAGAACCAAAAGAAAGTACAGTAACAAAGAAAATCAAAGTATCCAAATTCATGAGATTTCAGATAATAAAGGTGACCTAGATACTTTAGTCTAAGAAGATTTTATTCCCCGAGACAGTAAGAATTACGAACATGAAATTCTTTGGCATCTTGAATTCGATGGGTCAGTAAACAAACTAGGTGCAGGAGTAGGAGTATGGATTTACAACTTAGAAAATGATCATTCAGAGGATCATGCCTATAGATTGAACTTTAAATGTACAAACAACATGGCCGAATATGAAGCACTTATGTTAGGTCTGAAATTAGTCAAAAGGTTAGGAGCCATAAGAGTCTCTATTATGGGAGATTCTGAGTTGGTAATAAAACAAATTAACGTTGTTTATATGACTAGGGATCCTAGGTTAGGATTTTATAGAGGAACAGTTGTAGAAATACTAAATACTTTTTTAGAAACCAAGCTTGTTGTTATTCCAAGAAAACACAATATGCAAGCTCACAGTTTATCAATATTTGCTAGTACTTGCAAGCTGCCATTTCAGCCCAACCATCAGTACACTGCTGAGGTTAGGCATAAACCTGCTATTCCTGACAACTTAAAGAACTGGCAAGTGTTCGATAATGATCAACAAATTAACAATTTTATAACTTTAGATGATGAATTTGTAAATAGAAACATAGACACAGACATGACATTAGATTTTGATTACACTGACGAAGTAGAAATTAACAAAGTAGAAGATGAAAAGATAGATAATTTCCATCCCACAAAGTTTACAAAATCAGATATTCGAAACCTAAAACAAATGGAAATTGATGAAACAATCGATGAATAATCTGAAGTCAACAATCTTAAAGACAATTTTTTTCCCAAAGGATTAAATCCTTTGGAGGACTTATTTTATTCAAACGATGTTCCTAAAAAGCCTAAAATGGAACCCTTGAAATCAGACATTGAGGAATGTAACATAGGCTCTGAAGAAGATCCCAAAATGATAAAACTTTCAAAGTCTTTACCTCCTAATGAAAAAGTGAAATACGTAGAACTGCTAAAGGAATTCCAAGATGTCTTCGCCTGGAATTATGAGGACCTTAAGTCCTATGATACCAGCTAATACAACACACCATTCCCTTGAAAGAAAATCAGAAGCCTTTTAGATAGAAGCTTAGAAGGATTTACCATGCTCTATTGCCTTTTATCGAAAAGGAGATCAAAAGAATGTATGAAGCTAAGATCATTGCACCAATTAGATTCTCATAATGGGTTCCTAATTTGGTTCCCACAAGAAAGAAAACTGGAAAAATTAGACTGTGTGTTGACCTTAGGAATTTAAATGAAGTTTCACTTAAGGATAACTACCCTCTTCCAAAAATGGATCACATATTACAGAGGGTATTAGGTTCAACCAAAATCTCACTACTAGATGGGTTTTCTGGTTATAACCAGATCCTAGTCCACCTAGATGATCAAGCAAAAATTGCATTTTCCACTCCATGGGGCACTTTCATGTACCTGAAAATGCCTTTTGGGTTAAAAAATGTGGGGGCCACCTTTCAAAGAGCAATGGACATAGCCTTTGCTAAGGAAATCCATGACTTCCTGGTAATATACCTAGATGATATCACAATATTCTCTAAATCAGATCAGCAACATCTGGATCATCTTAGGCAGGTCTTCACTAAGTGTAGGAAGTATGGAATTTCTCTGAATCCGAAAAAATCTTTATTTGGGCTGGAAGAGGGAAAACTACTAGGCCACATAATCTCCAAAGATGGTATCCGAATTGACCCAACAAGAATTGAATCCATTTTGCAGATACCACATCCTAGGAACATCAAAGAACTCCAAGCATTTTTAGGTAAAATAAACTTTTTGAGAAGATTTATCTCTAATTTAGCTGAACTAATTAGATTACTAAACAACATGTTAAATAAAGATTCGACTATTAAATGGACTCTAGAGGCCAAAAAGTGATTTGAAGATATAAAGTTAGCCTTAACACAAACACCGTTCTCACCAGTCCAATGTTTGATAGAGATTTCATCATTTTTTCTTTCCCTTCAGAACATACAATTGTTGCAGTCCTACTGCAAAAAAATGATCAGGGTTTTGAACAACCCATAGCCTTCTTTAGCAAAGCCCTAAGAGATGCACCGTTAAAGTATAATATAATGTAAAAGAAAGCTTTTGCTCTAGTTAAAGCTATTAAATATTTCAGAGTTTATATCTTGTACTCTCATATAGTAGCTTATGTTCCCAATGTTGTAGTCAAAGAAATTCTAACACAAGATGGACCTAATGGAAAGAGAGGGAAGTGGATAGCTACCATATTAGAATATGATTTAGAAATTAAACCTACAAAATTGATCAAAGGCCAAGGTTTAGCCAAACTCATGGCTGAATCAAACTGTCAAGCCCTAGACATAAATTTCATTGCAGAATTGGATAACGAAGAGGAGATGGCGACTCCACAGATCATCCAGGCCTTTATAGACTCACCATGGTATGCTGACATAATATACGTTCTACAAAATCTTCAAGCTCCTCCTAAGTTGTCCAAAACTAAAAGTAGGTTCTTAAAAATAATATCTTTAAAGTTTTTCATAATTGGCAATGCTTTATTTTGGAAAAATCAGGAAGGCACCCTTCTGAATTGTTTGTTAAAGGAAGAATCTGACAAAATATTACAAGAATTTCATGCAGGTGACTATGGGGGACATCTTTACTGGAAGACCATAGCTGATAAAATCTTAAGAGCTGGTTTTTACTGGCCAACTCTATTTTCTGATGTAAAGAAGTTTGTAACCTCATGCCACAAATGTCAGATTTTTTAAGGGAAAAGAAAACTATTGCCATTACCTTTGAAACCTATCTCTAATGAAACACCATTTCAGCAGTGGGGTCTTGACTTCATTGGTGAAATTCATCCCCCTTCCTCTACCCAACATAGATGGATCTTGACTGCCACAAATTATTTTACAAAATGGATAGAAGCCATACCCTCAAGACAAGCTACTAATACTGTCATAATAAGTTTCCTTGAGGCCAACATTCCGTCCAGATTTGGTTGTCCCACCAAAATCATCACAGACAACTCAGCAACCTTTAAATCAAGAAAGATGATTGATTTCTGCAACAAATATCATATAACCCTGGGTCACTCCACAACCTACTATCCCCAAGGAAATGGACTAGCAGAGTCTTCCAACAAAATCTTAGTGAATATCATCAAAAAATTGTTGGAAGATAACAAGAAAACCTGGAATAAGAAGCTAGTAAATGCCTTGTGGGCAGATAGGCTGACCATTAAGAAATCCATTGCTACCAATCCTTACTAGCTAGTCTATGGAATGGAGGTTGTTTTCCCATCTTCCTTGGGAACACCAGTGATGAAATTGCTCCAAGAAGCATAGGTTGAGCCAAATGATATTCAAAGAAGGATCAACTAGACAATTCACTTGCAGCAGACCAGGGAAGAAGTGTATATCAAATCCCAAATTGTGCAGGAAAGAATAAAAAAGGCTTTTGACAAAAGAACCAAGGCAAAAGATTTCTATCTAGGAGATAAAGTTTTGAAATGGGACTCAAGAAGGGAGGAAAAAGGTAAACATGGGAAGTTTGACTTCCTATGGAAAGGCCCTTACATTATTTATGCTTTCAGAGGTAATAATGCTTATTTTCTCAAAGAATTGGATGGTGCAGAAGTAGAAGGAGGACCAATTAATGGTCGAATGCTAAAGCACTATATAGATCCCAGTCATTGATTCCACTAATCACTTGTGCATATTCTATTTTTCACCAAGTTTAGTGTGGATTGGATAGTAAATTTTGGAGTTGAAGCCCGAAGAGAAGGTCCTAAGCTTCAAAAGTTTCACTGTCATAAATATCAATAAAGTAGCAAAGTAAAAGGGAAAGTTACAGAGTAAAAATCAAAGTAATTCAGAAGGCCATTGATCTACTAGTTCTTGACATTTCACCAAGAAATTCCATCCTCGAGTGGAGCCACTGTTGTGTTCCTATATCAATAGGAGTCATAATTTTTGAATGGCTGAGATCAAATCTATAATATGTACATACCTTTGCTTTCTGCAAATGTTTTCCATATTCAAAAAATCAAAAAAATTAAAAAATGTAAAGAGGGTATGTCCTAAAAGAAAAATCAAAGGACAAAAAGAATGAAAAAGGTCAAAAAAGATGAAAAATGAACCCCAAGAAAGAAAAAAGACCATGAAAGTGTGCAAGTCAAAATGCCATTACCATTTACTTTGATGAAAAATAAAAATAAAAATGTGCAGCTTGTTACCTTTGCCACAATCCATGGATGGTCAAATAGTTTAAACTTGGTTATTTCATGTTTTGAATTTCATGTTTATAGATAGAGAATAAAATCTAACCAAACTGTTTAATCTTGGAAGATAAATAGATAGGTAGAATAAATAAAAGGAGCTCAACCGTTTAATTTGAGCCCTTGGATGTAATAAGGATAGACTTAGATAGATTTCTATTGTAAAAGAAAAGAAAAGTTTTGATAAGGGTTTGTTAGCTTAAGTGCACCTTAATAAAGAGAAGTAAAAATGGTAGGATGAGTAGATGGGTAAGTAGTAGAAAGGTTGCAAAATTGTGATGATTGTTAGACAATAGCATATTTATCACCCTCATCATGAAAATTCCAAGTATTAATGAGCAATTGGACATGCATCAAGTCCACAAAGTCAACTAATTAATTTCCCCATTCATTTCACCCTTAATTTTACTAATTTCCCATAAGCAAAGTCAAAAGTACCTAAAATCTTAAGTTAAAGGGGTTCAGATAATTTCTCTGACTTCTGGAAGGACCGGACCCTCAGCCCAATAACTTATAGGTTCTAAGTACTAAAATCCCCTCATGAAAATTCACCCCCTTCAATTCATTCATTTTCCCCTAAAAATTCCCTTTTCCTAATGGTAAAAGCACCATTTGCCTAGGGAAAGTAATCACCCCCAAGCAAACCCCTTTTTCACAAAAACTCACAAATGCACATTTAGCCTAAGTTATAAATGTTTCCATGTGAAAAGTAAATGAATTACTAAAACATATTATACTTAGCGCAAATCTATTTTTCCACTTTCATTCATATTAACTCCTAATTTTAATTATATGTATTAAATCCCAAAAACACCCCTTTCCCATCTATTTTATTAAAAACCCATATTTTAATATCCCATCCCCGAAGGTTTGAAACATAAACTTTATTAGTAAATAGTTAAACGGATTAATTAAGTCGATTAGCGACTAATTAATAACCAAGGCCCACCGCCAAATAAAAGCGATTAATTAATCAATCAGCGATTAATTAATAATCTGACCCTGCCAATAAAATCACTCCCGATGTCATCAAACCTCCATAATCCTTCATTTATTAAGTCCCGCCACATTAAAACCCTGTCGGGCTCCTCCATTAAACTTCATATAAAATCCTCACCCCGATCACCATATGATCCGACCCCTTTTGATCCAACGGTCGACACTCATATCGGGTGACCTCCGAAGGCCGACCTTTACCAGCCGGATATGGGTGGTTTCACTATTCACCCCGCTGCTATGTGGTGCCCAATGAATGTCCTCGGGCGGCCTCCCCCAAAAACCACTTTATCCCAAAAGTGGTGCGATATGATCCCGCTTACCACCTCCCGCTAAATGACAAAATGTCACATCCCCTCGCTTAACTCCAAGTGCCATTTTCCCAGTGTACCCGCCAAAATCATTGACTTTACGAATAAAACTAAAAACTCATTTGTTTTTTGTTATATCGCGAAAAAGAACACTCAGACCTCCATGAAAACACTAGAGTACGTGCAACCATCAACCCACATCCAACTACCAACCTGCTGAAGCTACTGAAACTCCAGACCACCTTTTTGTCACGTGCACTTCCTACAAATAGTGCACAGTCGCCATTACTCCGTTCAAAAGCCGAAACCAGGTATTTACCCAAATTCACTAAGAAACCCTATTTTATTCCCAAACCTGAACTCAATTGCTTCAAATTACTAAGTAATTCAGTAAGAAAGTTGCCCAGTGACTCTAGAATACTCTGAATTAGACCAGTTTTCCCCAATTTCACTAAAAACCCTTCGCCCCCGTCCTTGAATCCACAAGAACCAAGGATGTCTACCCCAATGGCATTGAATTTCATGTCCATTTCTACTCCCCATAGGGAATTAGACCATCTCCCACTGGCAGATAAAGATTTTTAGATTAAAGATACCTCTATCCAAGAATCCCCTTTGAAACTATACTACAGGTACAAAGACCAGTACCTAAACCATGCAGACTACATAGGACTTTGGGAATTAGGTTTACCCAAGTACCAATTCCCCAGAGTTCATATCTTCCCAGAAATTATCCATTATTTCCATACGAACTATGATCCCAGCCAAGGGCAGTGAGGACCCCTAACCAGTATGTATTATTTACCATCACTGCCGAGTCCATAAACGAAATGCTGCAGTTACAACCAAGCCAAAGCTTGACCCCTCTTTATGTTGGAGACTTGCTTAACAGATTGCCTACACTCACCTCAATCCAGCTTGCTTAGTTATTCCAGGCCTTCATTAGGGAAGAGCAATACATCCCAAAGGATCCTCCATCATACATATCTACCATATTCTATGATCTTGGCCGAGACATCATAGACATGATATCCAATGTTTTAGGCTAGACTACAAGTGAATTTGTTGATGAAATTATTATATCCTTTATGTCCATCTACTCTCCTCGGCAGCCCCCAGCTATCATGTTTGACTATGCTAAGTTCATTGCTGATAAAATGCATGATCAAATCATGAGGATGGATAATGAAAGAGTGTTCAAATATTCTTCAGTTTATATCATCTGTTCCTATATTATCAAGCTGAGAAATTCCCAATCACACTCCAAAAGCTTGATACCAGAGGAAACCCTAGCTTGATGACATAGCTGCTCTGAAAAAGCAGCTTAAAATCCCTTCTCTACATCATCCTCAGACAACTGAAGTGTTGGAAACTCAGAGGAGGAAGAGCTTATGGACTTAGTCCTTAAGTTGAATGAACAGTTAAAAGAAACAGAGAAAGAACTGGATAATTTTATACAGTCTAAATAGAGTGAGTTGGCCACCACTCCTAATTCCTATAGTTTCTACAGCAGTACCCTCCACATTGGTTGCTTCATTAGCACCCACAGTTCCACAAGCTACTACTCTGCCAGTTACAGGTACATCAACAAGCACAGGGACATCAATAGAAAAGATAGTTGAATTAGTAAAGGACATGGAGGAAATGACCATCCAAGCTACTGGGCTCAAAAAACTTAGAGAACAAGTGTCAAGTTTAGAAACTGATTGTAAACTTGCTCAGATTTAACAGAAGGAAGAAGCTCAAAAGAATCAAAGAATGGGAAAAAGAATAAAAGAACTTGAAAAGAACTTGACCTTGCAACAACCACTGCGAAACATGAAGGAAATTCTTTGGACCAACATCATTCATTCCATCAATGATGTTTGGCCTTCTATTCAAGTTATTTTTTAATAGACTGAACTAGTAAAAGTGGCTACACATTCCGCAAGACAATGGAAGAGTTGGGAAATAAGCCTGAAGAAGCCAACCAATTGATAACATTCCTGAACAGCAGAAACAGGTATCAACTTGATGAATTGGAAAAAGAAGACAGAATAGGAACAATCATAGAAATCAAGAAGGTTCTCACTAAGAGGAACCTTATGCTTAATCTTGAGAAAAAATGCCAGAGTATCCAAGCAGACATTGATAGACTTATGACAAAGTATGGTATTTTAAGAGAAAAATGACTCCCCAGTCCAATGGTAATACATGACAAGCTGATGACCCAAGATGATTATATTGAAAGACTACACAAGCTAGCTAGAAGCCAAGCTAGTACCTCAAGGGTAAAACCTTTGCCCACTGGAAAGGTATTATATGATAGTCTGGAAAATCTGTTTTTCATAGAGCATGAAGTAAAGCATTTGTTTACCAGTAGGCCAAATTTTTCTAAGTATACGGAAGCTGATGAGATATACAGAAAAATGATAAGGATGAAATTACCTGACGATGAATGGTGGACAAAACTAACATATTTACTATGAAGTTACTGCAGTAAATATATATGGTAAAACATGGCTACCAGGTAAAACAGGAAAGACGGAGTCAAAGCAAAACAGGTAAAGAGTATCAATCGGTAGAAGACATAAAGTGAATCCAGCACATAAGTATCAAGCAAATGAAAGAGCTAAATCCAAATGACAACAGCCAGCACAGTCACAATAAAAGGGACAGCAAGAAGACGGTTCTCCATCTGTCTGTATCTTCCTGCTTAAAGATATTTTCAGTTTCCTAGAATAATTCTCATATTGTTATGAGATATTTCGTAACAATTTTTGTATAAATACTTCACAAAATGAAGTAATTAGGGTGGATTAAAATACATTTCTGTAGACATTTTATATTGAGCCAAGGAGCTAGTGTATTCAAGGCTGGACAGGTTTTGCTGGATATGAAATAAAGCTAAGGACATTTCATAGGATTCTTGTGCACAATTGGAACAAATAAGTGTTATCTCTTCATGTTTAATTATTGTTTTCTCTTCATGTTATAAATATTCATATGTGTCTCTTATGAAATCTGTAAGTAAACAAGGAATCATATCTCAGAATTAGCTTAAATGCTCTCTGTTTTAACTGTTTACTTTCTATATGTTTTCTGCTAAACTATCTTGGTCTGGGAATTCTCAATCACTCCCTTACTTCCGTAGTTTCTGTTAGTGTCAGTCTTTCCAGCCTTCCTACAGTGATCAAATGTGCTCTTTCAAAGTGATTTTAAAGTGTCAAGGTCAAATTTTGTCATTTCAGTGAGTCTTCAAGCAAAATTTGGTCACTAGGCATTAGGTCTAGGGTTTGCCTAAATGTCAGTCCATGTCACTATTCAGCTGAGTCTATCATCATTCATATGGTTGTCATTATCATATCAGTGTCTAATGAGTCATTTTACATCTGGTCCATGCTTCAGTTGCCACCCAGGCAACGTCATTTCCCTCTCCTAGGGTTTTGAAGCCAATTTCTCTTGGATGGTCAAATCACCGGCAAAACTTGTTTCCTGATGTTCATACACCTTCCCCTATCCTTAAAGTACCTTATCAAACACTTCCCATCCCTTAGATCCGCCAAATTCCTCATTTTTGCACAAACCCTAGTTTCTAGCTACAATCTGGCAATTTTCTAGGTTTGGCCTGTGTTTTGCCCTTTTCGACCCCTTCCCCTCACTCAATCACTGAGATTCCACTTTCCCCTGTTTCCTAACATCCTTCCCCACTCCCAAAAATTTCCCCAAGAATTTAGAAGCCCCCTATCCCCTTCATCTCGCTCCATTTCGACAAAATTCCTTGCTTCACACATCGGGACAAGTCGCACTCAAATGATGTTCCAGAGCAATCAAAGATGAATTTTGCAAAAATGAGAGAGGTTTTTGTCCACAACTTGCCAAGGAAGAAAAGCCTCTTTCACTTTTTACACAGGTGTCATGGTTTGAGAGAAATGTCAAAAATACCGGCGAGAACAAAGGTGCTCCAAGGACGGTTGGCCAAAGCACAAAAACGAAGGAAAACGCCCGATCCACTCCAAACTTTGGCCAAAGCCTCTTTGACTCAGCATGGTACTTGATTGGGGACTCCCAGCCCAAATTTCAAGAAATTTGGAGAAAATTTTGTCATTTGTGATTTTTTTGTGCAATTTACAGGTTTTTCCCAAGAACTGGTCTCACCCCGGGTGAGACCAGTTTGAAGGGCTGCTCGGAATTTTGAAAACTTGGCATTTTTGGAAAGGGAATTCAAAAAGAAAAATTACCAATGCTTGGGAGAAGCCTGGTTTTGAGTTTTGAGCCTCCAAAAGCTCAAAATACATCAAAAAAATGACTTTCTGCCCACTTTTTGAGTTGCAGAAAGTGACCTTGGGAGAAATGGTTTTTGAGGGGTCAAATCAACACCAAATTCAGCAATTCCACTTGGGATGGAAAGTAGACAGGCCAAGCTTTCTAATGAGCCATCTTGCACCTGATTTGGACCAGTGGAACCCACTCAAAAACAGCTGTGAAGGGGCGCGACCAGAACTTCCAGGGGCGCGACCAGAACTTCCAGATTTGCCAGAATTCACATTTTTGGTCAAAAAACACTGTTTTGACTATGGTTGACTATTATTACTTATAGATGATGGATGAATGTAATATTTTCATGGCACTTTGATAGGTTTTATCTTTCTTTACTCTTCTAGAAGCTTTCATGATGTAAAAAGTGAAAAATTAATGCATGGATGAGTTAGCTAAGTAATAGAGGCAAGTTGTTTGGCTGCCTATTTTCTAGTTCTTAGTTTAGAATTAGTTCAAACTGCTCCTAGGAAGCTGAGCTCGACCCCTAGAGGTGGGGAAAGGAGTTAGATGGTCTAGATGGTCTATATTATGCCTTCTCTTACTCATTTTTCAAGGTTGGAGGTTGGACTCTTGTGTAAGGAAGCTTTATTGTATATTGTGCATCTATTTCTGCAATTGAAGGCAAGGAAAGCCAGGGTTTTACAGACATCTTTGAGGATTCTTGTGGATCTGATTGTTGATGGTGTGTTCTCTACATGTTCTTGTAAGTTTGTTTATGTGTTTCACATCTCTCTTATGCTTCTAAATTGGACAGATGAAGTGGTAAAGTTTGAACTCATGTTTTGACATGCTCAGCTTTTTAGTTTGTTCAATTTTAATGTTTTCTACTGTCTAGAGAGGATTCGAATTGTGTGTTTGCCCTCTTTAGCTTCTCCTCTATCATCTCTGATCATCCATCTCAGATTAAGGCATCAGCACTCATTCCTACCTTGCCCCTTAGATCCCCCTGTGAAAACTGTGCTCAATCCCCGCACCTTGAATTGCACTTCCACCAATTGCCACCAAAAACCCCAAAAATCATTAAATCAACCCCCTTATCAATTTACTAGCCTAAAATCTTTATTATTAATTGGTCAGCCTAATCATATTGAAAGATCTATCGAATCTGACCCGAGAGAGCCTTCTCATACCTCGTAGGGCTAGCTACGAGGTGAAATGGTTTGATGTAGCCTTGAGAGTTTGTCTATCTCAGCCTAGGTGAATTCCAAGCGCTAACAGTTTCCACCCCCTTTTGGTCCATATTAAAGAATTCTTAGTTGCCCTTTGCTAGTGATCATCCTTCTTTTCTTCATCTTAATCCCGGTTAAGGATTCTTCATTGCCCTTTTTCGTGGTTAGGACTACCTCATCCATTTGAACTTGCAGATTTGCTTTTTGCTGTGCTAGCCTACCCTGTGAACTCTTACCTTAGTGATTGATCAGATCCAGTTAAGCCACTCTTAGATTGACTCCATAGCCCAATGGCCTGAATACTTGTTCTGCCCATCTATTTTCTTAATTCCACCACCCAATCAAAACCAAAACATCATGAGCACTAATAACTAGCCTGAAATCCAACCCAAAACAAAGTTAAATTATAAAGAGAGAGCCCTCTCTAGACTTAGGTTGGCTAGAACCTGAGTCTAAAAGATTAGGTTTGTGGTTACCTCGGACTATTCCTTCTTTGATAACTTCTAGGGAAGACATCTGAGTGATAACACCATCAACAACAATTCTACCTTGTAGCTTGTACAGAGTTCTAGCTCGAACTCCCCACATCAATACTAGTGCTCCCCAAAAAATCTTGTAGGTATCCTTCCCGAACACTGTTTTTACACATGTATCATCCAGCTTGCTTACAGAAATCAGATTTATAGCTAATGCAGGAATATGCAGAACACCCGAAAGTGTTTTAACCCTTCCACCTTGCAACTTCAACTTTACTTTTCTACGACCAACGATTTTAGCCTTCCTATCATCCCCTAAGAAGACATCACCACCATCATATTTATCATAATCACAGAACCACTCTCTATGGGGAGTGAAGTGAAAGGATGCACCTGAGTCAATCAACCATGCCTCATGATCTACATGTGTACTTTAAGAAGCCAAGTACACATCCCCACCTTCATCTGAGGTGGTTTTCATCTCTGCAGAAGAATCATCATCAGATCCCTTTCCTTTGTCAGGAGCTTTAGATTTATAGTCCCTTTTGTAGCGCCCTTCCTTTCCGCATTTCCAGCACACCACCTTTACAGGTTTTCCTGGAGACTTAGATCTCCCTCTAGATTTATATCTCCCACTCGATGACTTATTTTTGTTTCTGTTCTGGGACCATCCTCATACAAACAAGGCATCACCATTCTGGCTCTCCATATTTTTCCATCTCATCTCCTCTGTCAGCAAGGATGAGACTATTTCTTCAAACTGCAAGGCAGTTGCATTGCTATCTATTGCAATAACTAGACTATCCCACGAATCTATTAGAGAACACAACAAACTAATGCACTTATCTTCATCTGAAATTTTGATATCAACATATAATAACTGACTTAACACAGTATTAAATGCATTCAGATGCTCTAACACTGAGTCTCCATCTTTCATCCTCAGGTTATAGAGCTTTTTCCATAGGAACAGTTTGTTTACCAGAGACTTAGATTGGTACAAAGTCCCTAACTTGTCCCACAAAGCCTTAGCCGTAGCTTCCCCTGATACATTCAGCAATACTGAATCTAAGACACACAATCGTATTGTGCTCTTTGCCTACCGATCCAACTTCTTCCATTCTTCATCGACACTCCCATTGGTTTAGTACCCGGATCTACTGTGATCCACTGATTATTATCCACCAACAGATCCTCCATCTTGAGTTTCCACAACTCAAAACTCTGACCATTAAATTTCTCGATCACTATCTTTCCACTTCTTGCCATCTTCTTTCACCTCTAGAATCGATCCTGCAGATCTCCCACTGAACAGGGTCTACCATAGGTCCGAGCAAAACCCCTAAGCAACAAAGGCATCCCCTTGAAGCCAAAATAGCTCTGATACCAAATGTAGGTTTTAACCCCATACAGAAATTACCTGCATACGAATTCTAAAACACAGAAAATAAACAATGCAAGAGCATAACACATAAAACACATATACACAGATATTTTCCCCTAGATCCCAAAACTGAGACTACCAGCTTGATTTTTCATTATTTTTCAATGTTACAATACATATTTATTCATGTTGAAGCATCCAATACCATTGACCTAAAACCATCGCGTCCAAAACCATGGACCGAAAACCATAGGTAGGTCTGCCCAACCTAATATAGGGTCCAAAAAAAAAATCCTCAAGGCACTGCCCCGAATCCCGTAAAGGGGGCTACCTGCCCCCCTATGACCCCCCTGCTACACAATCAGTGCAACGAAGGGGGGGCTCCTCCCCCCTCTAACCCCACGGTTCGCTACATAGGTTAGTCGTGGAAAGAATATAACACAATCCAACAGCTTGTTGGTTATCTCATTGAGGTTTCCTCTCCATATTGTCTATTCTATCCATTAGTTTCTCCATACTTTTAGCTAAACATTCTATTTTGAGGTCAGATGGTGAAGCTTCATATTTTGAAGTTCCTCTCGTTTCATTCCTAACTCTGGCTCTTTTAGCTAACAAATTAGCTTCTACACTAACTGCTACACTTTTCATTTCCTCTAAGGTTGGGGGGTTTCGTTCCCTGAGTTGGTATGCCATGTCTGTGTCAAAACCATTAGGAAACTTTATTAATGCTAAATCAGGTGGGGGTCTAAGGTTAACTGGAATTGCATTGTATATATTATTGAATCTAGTGCAGTAATCTTGTACAATTTCATTGGGTCCTCTCCTAATATTTTCATACTCTGAAAGGATCTGTAAGGGGTTCTTTTTCTTTTCCCATCTATTTAAAAATTGTTGATAAAACACATCTAAATTGTCAATACTATTAGCAGGTAATCCTCTAAACCATTTCCTAACATCACCAGCTAATGTCTGAGCAAATAGTCTCATTTGAACATCACCTATATCAATTTCATGTAATTCAAAGTAATATGTCATCTTATTGACATGGTGTTGTGCAGTGTAGGGTCCTATGCCATCAAATTGAACAAATTTTCTTTGGTAGTTTGCAGGCATAGCACCGAGTGGGGCAGGTAACAAGAGGAGCATATCTATTGGCCATGGCTATAAGTTGGGAGTGGCTAAGATGTGGGGTTGAGGTACTGGAAGATGATACAGTAGTGGAGGATGAACCAGTACTAGTAGATGGTGAATGAGAAATGCTAGGTTGGTGAGGAAGTGAAGGTATAAATGGTGGTGGAGAATGGACTTTAGAAGTTGAAGGGAACAATGGTGAACTAAGAGTAGTGGACAATTGTTCAGAAAGCTTAGGGAGCTTAGCAGTACTAAGGGATGATTGTGGAGAATTTATATTGTATTGATCAATTGACTGGTTGGCCTTTTGGACTTCAAGGTCTACAATGAAATTAGGGTCTAGAATAGTATCGCATATTTCACTTTCAGACTTTTATTTAAATAACGACAAATCAAAGTGCTCATCAAAGGGAAGATATTCTAAAAACAACCACTCAGCAAGACATGAATTAGCTTTAACTAAGGGTATGTGACTAGCTGAACTTTCTTCTTTTTTGGATTTTCTTGGAATCAGGTTGGGATTATCAACTACTGGGGCAGGGTTTGGATCTAGGTTAGCCCTACTATAATGAGTCCTCCTTGAAGCCAGAATTTCAAAAAATTTCTAATTGTTTTATTTTGTGAGATTTATTTTTTTTTAAATAACTTCTAATAAATTACTTTAAGAGGCTGAAAATACAGATTTAAAAATTTCTTAAAGATTTATTAGGACTGACGGTTTGAGGTCCCCAGTATGGTTGCCACTATGTTATCTCTTAGAATTTTTCCCTAGAATTTATCAGAAGAAGGAAAAGATCGAGGTAACCACAAACCAACCTTTTAAGTGTAGGCTCTAGCCAACCTATGACTCAGAGAGGGCTCTCTCTATATGATTTAGCTTTGTTTGCTGGGATTTTAGGCTAGTTCTTAAAGTTCAGGAGGTTTTTAATTGTATTAAAGGTTGGATGGTGGAATCCTTAAAACAGATGGATAGAATGAAGTCTATGGACCATTGGGCTATGGATTCAAAGAAGGGCAGCAAAACTGGGATTAACTCATTAAAGGGAGTGTTCAAAGGGAAAGCTAGCAGAGTGAAGTATAGGTCTTTAGGTCGGATGGGTGAAATGATCTTAACCAGGGTGAGAGAGCACTCAAGAATTCTTAGACCGGGATTAAAATGAAGAACAGAGGATAATCATGAGCAAAGGGAAGTTAAGAATCCTGTACTATATATTAAAGGGAAACTACCTAAACTAAGGAGCAGTCAAGAATTCCTTAACTTATAAACTTAGCAAAAAACATTTAAATGCATAATAGTTAAAACAGAGTGCAGTGAAGCAAATTCTGAGATATCATTCCATATTATAGCATTTAGATTTTAGATACATTAAAGATTATGGAAAAACTTTTAAAGAAAGATAACAACACAAGAGAAAATACTTGTTTGTACTTCACACTACACATGAATCCTGTGAAATGTCTTGGCTTTATTCATTAATCCAGCTTGTTGGTCCAAACAGTGATACAATAGCTTACAGTCTTCGATCAAGAAAGTCTATAGAAATGTCTAAGAATCCACCCTACATACTTCGAATTGTGAAGTATTTATACAAAAAATTATTACAAAATATCTCAAACTAACTTGAGATTTAATTTAGGAAATACAAATATCTTCTTGCAAGAAGATAGAGACAACTAATGAATTGTTTCATGTTGTCCCTTTTTATTTGGTACTGCTGGCTTTTATGGTTGGATTTGTAGCCCTTTGTGCTGGCTTGCAGTTGTGATGTTTCATGCTGGAATCTTCTTCAACTTTTATCTTTCACCTGATACTCTTTGACCATGCTGCCCTGTTTTCATCTGTTTACCTGGCTGCTCTCATTTTTACTGTGTAGTAAATTTTAGCTGTAAATTTATCACAGTAAATCAGTCATTGTCTCCCACCATTCTACATCAGGTAATTTCACATTCATCATCCTCCTGTAGATCTCATCAGCTTCAGTATATTTGGCAAAATTGGGTTTGGTGAGAAATAAGTGTTTTATCTCATGCTCAAGAAAAAACAAGTTTTCAAATGTGTTGTACAAAACTTTACCTGTTGGCAGTGCTTTTATGGATGAAGAGCTAGAGTGTTCCTTAGCCAACTGTCTGAGTCTATTACCATAGTCCAACTGCGTCATGAGTTTGTCATTGATAACCAAAGGATTGGGCAGACCTTTCTCCCTCAAAATTTGGAATTTAGCCATGAACCTATCAATGGCTACCTACATCTTGTGGCACTTTTCTTCAAAGTTAAGCATAAGGTTCCTTTTGGAAAGGACCTTCCTTATTTCCAAAATTCTCAGTCCTATCTTCTATATTAGCTCATGGAGCTCATACCTATTCTTCTTGTTGAGGAAGAGGATGAGTCTATTGGCGTCCTTAGGCTTGTCTCCCAACTCCTCCTTAACTTTCTGGATAGCTTTTGTATCTATCTTTATTAGCTCTGTTTTTTCAAAAATAGCTTGAATTGATGGCCAAATATCATTGACAGAGTCAATGATATTGGCCCGAAATATTTCCTTGGTTTTCCCAAGGGGTTTCTCCCGTGTTAAGTCTTTCTCTAAGACTTTGACTCTTTCACTCATTCTTTGGGCCTTTTGTGCTTCTTCCTTTTGCTTAAGCTGGGGAAGTCTGTAGTTAGTTTCCAAACTTGCCACCTTTTCTCTCGGCCTGTTCATCTCTGTAGCCTGGATAGACATTTCTTCCATGGCTTTAATCAGTTTTGTTGCTTTCTCTCCTAATGCACCTGTTGTTGCAGATTTTTTGTGACTGGCAATGTTGTGGCAGGTGGAGCTGTAGGTGCCAGTGAAGGTGCCAGTGTAGACGGGACTGCTGTGGATACTGTAGGGATGACATCTTTGGAAGTTGTGGCCAAGTTTCTTTGCTTTAATTGAATTAAAGCGTCCAACTCCTTTTCTGTCTCCCTTAATTGATCATTGAGCTTTAGTACCAATTCCATCAACTCCTCATGTCTGGTTTGGCTCTCTACGACTTCTAGAGTTTGAGGATGTTGTAGCTATGGTATTTTCAATTGCCTATTAAGTGCAGCAATATCATCATTTTTCTTCTTTATAAGCTACTAGGTAGCTTTTATATCCTTGGGATCGTGTCCCAATTCAACCACTAAGTCCTCTAAGGACTTGATCCTTGTATCCTTCGCCTGTGAGGAGGCCTTCTCTAACTGAAATTGTGTTGAGATGTTGTTTAAAGTGTTTTGTAGCTGATGAGTAGCTATATATTTACCTGTCAGGGTGGAGTATATCATCTTTCCAACCTGTTTGTGCAATTCAATCTGGTCTATGGGATGAATATCCCTGGCCAACACTTCAAAGTCAACCTTTTTGAAATCAGATGTTGTCTTGGGCTGCTAAGCTATAGGTTTGATGAAATACATCTGCATCTTTCGCTCTTTAATGCCAAAGGCTGACATTAGTCTTATTTGATTTGTAAGAGTCAGCTTCAGGTACTGAGCATATGTTTGGGCCTTAAGCCTCTCACTTCTTGCTTTGATTTCCTTGTGCCTATCTTTTATGTCCTGGTCTTTGTCTACAAGCTTGCTGAAGGATGATACTTCCACACTAAGCTGCCTTTCCAACATCTGAGTCTGTGATGTGGAAGGCTCTTGCATGCCTTCAGATGGAGTAGTGGGCCTACTTATTTCTACTTCTGTGTTTGTAACTTGTGTTGATTCTTTTGTGTATTCATGTTTAGAGGCTGGATTGGGCCTTTGCCTCTTGCTTGTTTCCTATTGCAAATTTGAGGTGTCCATTCCTGAAGTGGAAGCTCCCTCTCTATTTCTTTTTGGAATTTTCTCCTCATTCTAAGGAGTCTGCATGACTGGAAGGGTACTCATGGTTCTTTCTTGCTCTTCTGGTACCTGCAGAAATGAGTTGTCATCAAGCTGCTTTTCTAAATCAATCTGAGCATTTACTACATCTACTCTAGTGATGTCTTGGTCTACTAGGGTACCTTCCACCCATTCTGTTTGATTGGCATATGCCTCTATTTCTGGTATGGGGTGGTGGATGAAGGGTCCTAGCTTAACCTTTTGCCTTTTCTTCGTAATGAATTCCAAAGGGTCATATCTCCACACAAAACTCCTTTGGAACTCCATTCTTTGTAGGATTAGGTCTGCCTCTTTCCCTACCTCTCTGGAATTGCATATGAAGGGACATAATTGATATTTGATTTTAAAATAGGCCTTGTTCTTGGCATTGACAAAGTTGATTTCATCTGCATTGATAATCTATCTGTAATACTCTAAGGAAAACAACATCATGGGTAGGTACCTTGGTAACTTATATGGTGCAACTAGGGAACCATATATTCTGATTTCTGTGTGGTTCTGATAAAGGTACTAGTCACCCACTTTGGTCTACTTGGAAAGCTGGAGGACTCTCTTTATTTTTGGGCTTATCCTAGGTGGAGGATTCCTAGTGAGCATGGTCATGACTAGATGCACAAAAGAATCTATAAAGTCTGAGTAGGTATATGGTGATCCAAACTCATGGAAAAGTGGGGTCCAAAAAATAACAGATCTGGGTTGGCCCCTAGTGTCAAGCTTTTGAAGGGTAAAAGGAAACTTCTTTGACTGATAATACAAAAATAGATGGTATAATATAGAGGAGTATTTGAACACCCTCTCATTTCCCATTCTTGTGAACTGCTCATGCATTCTATCAGCTATGAATGTGGCAAAGTCATATATGGTTGCAAGAGGTTGTCCTGGGGTATAGATGGACATGAAAGCAAGAATTATTTCATCAATGTACTCACTTGTGGTGTAACCCAAAACACATGATATCATGGCTACAATGTTTTAGCCCCATGGAGAGAAAATAGTTGATACATATGGAGGGGAGTCCTTAGGGATGTGTTTCTCCTCCCTAATGAAGGTTTGGAACAACTGGGCCAATTTTGCAAATCTTAGCTTGGGATATTGGTCCAACAAGTCCCTAATTGAGAGGGGCGTTAGGTTTTGCCCTGGTTGGAGCTGCAGCATTTCATTAATGGACTTAGCTGTGACAGTGAATAGGACTTTCTAGTCGTGAGACATTATGGTTCTATGGCTGGGGACATAGCATGCATAGCACATATGAATAATTACTAGAAAGATGTGAACTTGGGGGAACTGGTATTTGGGAAAATTTGACTCCCAAAGGCCAATCTCATCAGCGTGGTTAAGGTATCTATCCCTATTTTGGAAATGCACTTTGAGCAGGGGTTCTAGGGTAGTAGTGTCTTTTATCTGGAAGTCCTGGTCAGCCAGGGGAAGGTGGTCCAGGTCTAAAAGGGGAGTTATAATTGGTCTAACATCCATGGCAATGGGGGCAGCCATAATTCAGTTCTTGTGGATTTGAATTACGCTATGGGGATTTCAGCAAAGGTTCTTGGGATTTTAGAGGGTTTTATGGGTAAACGGAGGTCTTACAGATGGTTATGGCTCAAAGTGTTAAAATTAAAGTAAATTTGATATATTTCACTTAATTAACAGTGTTAAGAGGGTGAATTTACTTGGAATTTGACAATGGAGTTGGTATTCCACGGTTAAATACCTGGAATTCGGAGAAATTGACTGTAAATGGTGGTTGATGGCGGCTGTAGAGGTTCGTACGATTCTGGTACAGACTGATGAACGAGCTGGGCTGTCTGTAGCGTCTATGGAGCAATGGCGGAGGTCTGTGAGCAAATTCGCTATTTGCAGGGGTCGCAACGGCTTTCTGAGTTCTCAATAGCAAATGCGTGAAAAGAGTGAAAAGAGGGGTAATTGGGCTTATATAGAAAAAACGTTAATTTTGGTGGGTTCATTAATTGATGAACAATGGGCAATTTTTTTAGTTATACTAGAAGGTGGTTTAATGGGGTCATCGCACCGCTTTTGAGAGGGAAGTGGTTTTGAGGGGGGCTCACCCGATCTAGTCGAGCGCGTGACACGTAGCATTCTAGGGGTCAGGGAAAACTGCCTTATCGGGCGGGTAAAGGATGAAAATCAGGCCAGACCGATATGATTATGGGCCATAGGATGTGGGGAAGGGATGATCAACGGGAGTCGGGCGATGGAGTTGCACGACAATTTACACAAAACGTTTTTGGGGGGCCCATGGGTCTAATCACCAACGGTATAGGATTAAATTAAAACTTAATCTTATCGGGGGTGCTTTAATATAGGATTAAGGACTAAGGGCGTGGTTTTAATATATTTTGTGGGATATGGGGTAGCCATATAGTTTATAAATAAACTAAGGGGTGTGATTACTTTATATAAAGGAGTTAAACATATACGGGCCAATGGGTTTTTCGGGAATATTATATATTTAATTAAGAAGTTAATATGAGGTGAAATGAGCAGAAGGGGTATGGTACTTAGGTATACAAAATATTATGCCCTTTCCATACACTTAGTACATAGGATAAATGGATTTGGTGGTTTTTTGCATAAAATACGTTTATCATGGGGTTTTCCTAGGAAAAAAGAATTTAACCTTAGGAAAAGGGGTTTTGTGAGGGGGATGAATGAATTGCAAGGGAATTTAACACCTTTCCTTCTTAAGTCATCAAGCCGAGGGTCCGGTCCCACCAGAAGTCAGAGAAATGCTCTGAGCCTCTTTGACTTAAAGAACTATAGGTATTAATATTTTTATTATGAAAGGGAAATTAGTGAGTGTTATAGGGGTTAAAATGAATGATGGGGAATTAATCATTTTGAACTGGTGAACCATTGCTTTTGCCTTTGTAAAATGATTTTTGTACATAGAAACATATCATTTAAGCATAATGGATGTGCTTTTATCAAGTGATCTTTGTAATCATGCAACCTTTCTATTACTTACCCATTCACCTACCCTACCATTTTTTCTTCCTTTATTTGGGTGCATTTAGGCTAGCAAACCCTTATCAATATTTTTCTTTTCTTTACAAAATAAACTATCTAATTCTAACCTTATATCATCCAAGGGCTCAGATTAAACTGATGAGCACCTTTTATTTACTCTACCTATCTAATGATCTACCAAGATTACACTGTTTGGTCAGATTTTATTCTCTAACTATAAACATAAAATTGAAAGAATGACTAGCCAAGATTAAACAATTTGACTATCATGGATTGTGGCATGAATTACAAGCTGCACACAATCATTATTATGCATAAAAGTAAATAGTAGTGGCATTTTGACTTGCTCACTTTCATGGTCTCTTTTTGTCTTTTGGGGTTTTCATTTTTTTTGGACCTTATTCTTATTCTTTTTTTCCTTTCTTTATTATTTTATGACATACCCTCTTTACATTTTTTAATTTTTTAATATGGAAAAAATTTGTAGAAAGCAAAGGTATGTACAATATTACAAGGCTTAATCTTAGTCATTCAAAATTATGACTCTTATTGGTATAGGAACCTAACACACGCTACGCCTGCAAGATGGTGGGGTACGCATCAGAAAAGCTTTGAGGATTGGCGCGGATGTCGAAAGATGATGTGCCTATGATTTGGGAAACCACAGATGCGGCTAGCAGACTTGTACGACAGACGGGATGATCCACATACACACCTCGTGAAATGGACCAAGGCCTACAGGGACAAGCCACAGCCTGATTGGGTGCATTTGTTCTGTCATACCCTAGATGTCATACCCATGAATTGGTATAATGAGACAGAGCTCTGCCATGGTACGAGAAAATGGGATATTTTTCACAAGGGATTTCTGTTAACTTTCACGTTTGAATATCGTTGGTGGGATACTATTGATGATGCAGTACAAGCAGTAAAAGCAACTATCTTCAAAATAACCGAGGAGCCAATAGACGTGCTTCAGCCAGAATGGGCGACATAGCTGGGTTGGACGCTGGAGTGTTACAATGTAATGTTGAGGAGGATGATGAGTACCCACGAAATATTAACATTCCAGAAACAGAAGGTTGTAGCAAGGTTGGAGGACCATTGATTGAGGACCCCTACATCACTGCATCGCTAAAAACAAAAGTATCTGGAACCAAAGTATTCAACGCTTGGAGACTATTGGGATGATGCCACGATAGATAAGGTCGCAAAGTTACTTCGCGAATATGAATACTTATTCCTGACCAAAATTACGGACTTAAAAGGGATTATTGGCGACTTAGGAATGATGAGGATCACCCTAAAACCGGTGCGAAGCCCGTCAAGTAGAGGACTTACCACCTGAATCCTAAGTATAAGGAAAAGGTCTGTGTGGAACTAGACAAAATGCTCGCAGCCAGAATTATTGAACCAGTGGAAGAATCGCACTGGGTGAGTCCTATGGTAGTACAAAAGAAAAGGTAGAAGGGCGAAATAATAATATGTGTTGACCTCAGAAAGCTGAATGATGCCTGTGTGCACGATCCATTCCCGACACCATTCAGAGATGAGGTATTGGAAAATGTTGTTGGACAAGAAGCATGCTTGTTCACAAAAGGGTTCTCGAGGTATCACCAGATCAAGATTGCGCCAGAAGATAGGAGCAAAACAACCTTCACAACAGAATTGGGATGCTCTCAAGACACCGGCATGTTGTTTGGACTGAAGAACGCGCTAGCCATTTTTTCGCACATCGTTGTTGCCGCGTTCAAAGAATACATTCACAATACCCTGGAAGTCTATCTGGATTACTGTATGGTCTTTGGAATGGTTAAGCACCATGTAGAAAGCTTACGCTTGATGTTGGATACTTGTCGAAGACACCTAATTGCGTTGAACCTTAATTTTGGTTCCCTTTGGGAACCTGTTGGCACATGTGGTCTGTAAACAAGGACTAATGGTCGACCCTGCGAAGATTGTCGTTATTCTAAATTTGGAAGCACCGCAAAGTGTTAAATAGTTGCGCGCTACTTTGGGACATACAGGGTACTATAGGAATTTCATCAAAAGCTATGCCCAAATAACAACACTGATGGAAAAGTTATTGAAAAAGGATGTTACATTTTGCTGGAATGATGATTTTATGTTGAGTTTGGATGTCCTGAAGGGGAAATTGGGCTCTGCTCCAATCCTGCTCTTCCCAAGATGGGATGTGGAGTTTCATGTACACATTGATGCATCGTGTATTGCACTGGGAGCAGTACTCACACAAGAGGGCGTGGAGGGCGTGGATCACCCTATCCCATTTGCAAGTCGAAGATTGTCTTACGCCAAGAAGAACTATTCCACTACCGAGCGCAAGGGGTTGGAAATGGTTTATGCGCTCCAAAAATACCGACATTATTTGTTAGGAGGACATTTCAAGATGTATACTGACCATTCCGCACTAAAATACCTAGTCAATAAGCCTATTTTGGTGGGGCACATATGCAGGTGGCTGTTATTGTTCCAGGAATATGATTTTGAGGTCGTAGTCAAGCTAGAACGCCTGAACGCAGGACCAGATCATTTATCGCACAATGAAATGAGCGAGGAACCCACTAATTTGGAGGACACTACCTAATGTTTAGCACTTTGCGGTGCGCGTCGCGGATGGGCACTTCGAAGATATAATTCGTTTTCTGAGAACAGGGACTGTGCCAAAGGAATACTCTGTCCAAAAGAAGAAGGAATTGGTGGTGCGCGCGGCGGACTTTTCTGTCATCGCGAGGCACCTATAAAAAATGGGAAATGATGAGATATTGAGAAGATACATACCTAAATTTGAACGGAGTCAGATCCTCGTGGAAGCACATGGGGGCACTGCAGGAGGACACTATGCAGGACGCGCGACGGCACAAAAGATTCTTCGTGTAGGGTTATGGTGGCCAACCCTACACCAAGATTTAAAAGTGCACTGTAAGTCCTGCAATATATGTCAAAGGATGAGAGAACCATCGCGGAGGGACTAAATGTCATTAAATCCACAAATGACACTGTATCCGTTCGAAAAATGGGCAATCGACTTTGTGGGCCCGATCAAATCTCAAGGAAATACGGATGCGCGCTACATCATCACCGTGACCGAGTACCTGACACGATGGGCAAAAGCGCAGCCAGTCAAAGACTGCACGGCTACTACGACTGTGAAATTTTTGTTTGAAAATGTGTTAACCCGATTTGGCTGTCCGAAAATCTTAATGAGTGATCGCGGAACGCATTTCCTGAATGAAAGCATCAGTGCACTCACAGAAGAATTCCAGGTGTATCATCAGAAGAGTACAGTGTATCACCCACAAGTGAATGGGACAATAGAGGCATTCAACAAAATACTGGAAACCGTGCTAACAAAAGTGTGCAACGCGCATTGAAGCAATTGGAACCTGCACATCCCTGCAGTACTATGGGTTTACAAAATAACGTGCAAGAAACTAACGGGACAAACCCCTTTCCGATTAGTATATGGTGTGGAAGTTGTCATGCCAATGGAATATATTGTACCTAGTCTGCAAATAGCAGCACTCACAGGGATGTCGGCCTGCAAAGCTCTGGAAAGTCTCGCGCAATTGGAAGAACTTGAGGAGGAATGGTTCTTGGCAGGTTTTCATCAACGGGTTCAGAAACAACGTGAAAAAGCTTGGCATGATCGCCATATTAAGTTGCGCACATTCAAAGTAAATGACTTAGTATTGCTATATGACATTAAGTTTGAAAAATTTCTGGGAAAATTCAAAATGCATTGGCTAGGACCATACGTGGTTAAGGAAGTCACAGACAGAGGCGCAGTCCAGCTTGTCAAATTAAATGGAAAACCCTTCCCAGGCAAAGTGAACGGCAACTGCTTGAAGCCTTACACAGGTGGGCCAACTATCTAACTAGCCGACAGCAGTACAGTCTTCACGCTTCAGAGAGCCGGACAAGGACATGGGACTATAAATACATATTGGTACGACTGTATGGGAATAGTTCAGTTACAGAGGTCTCAGAGGAGAGAATGCAGCAGGCTCAGCAAGCAGCAGCACAGTGCGTTGTAGACATCAATACCGTTCGGGACCAACTGGAGGGACTCCGTGCCAAGATCGTCATGCTGACAGAGTGACTCGTGGGTGAGTCACGATGTTTGTGTTGGGGGCCTGTTGGGCATGGAATCCCCCCACAGCATGTTTTTGGGCTTAAAGCCCAAGTTTTGAGTTGTTATTGTTGTAAAAACTTTGTGAATTGCGGGCGCGGAGCACGAATTGTATGATAGAGTCAGGTTGTCCTCCCTAAGTTTTGAATGTAGTGTCAGCCTACCCATGATCCGCAAACCATGGGATTGTATAAATAGAGCGAGGCTCTAAGTTGTAAAGTAACGAAGTAAGAAAATGAATGGATGGAGTCTAGACGATAGTAAAGCATAGAGCAAGAGTCTAAGTGTCTAGGGTCGTAGTAGTAGGAAGAGGCTCTGCAACTGAGTGCACAGAGGCCTAGTAGAGTCCGCAGCTGAGTGCGCAGATCCCTGCAGATGAGTGCGCGGACCCCTGCAGCTGAGTGCACGGACCCCTGCAGATGAGTGCGCGGACCCCTGCAGCTGAGTGCACAAGGTAGTGTCGAGTCTGTAACAGAAGGAAGAAAATAATAAAGAGAAGTTTTATATGAATCATGTGTATATGTTCTGAGTTATTACATGTTTTATATTACTTGCAATTATACTGTTTATTTACCGTGCACACTTACATGAATTGTGATTATTGTTAAGAATAACTAAAAGTGTATAAATAAGTTCAGTTAATTGCCTAATACCGGCTGTGAGGAAGGACTTGGGTAATAACACTGTTCGAGCCCCGATTAAGGTTGCATGAAGGCAGTATCTCAAGCCGCGAGGTAAGGGTAAGTGCGCATAGCGACGTGCGCGCAGGGTCGAACCGCAGACCACTTGAAATCATCAAACGTCTCTAGGGAGTGGAAACCTGGTTCTAGCACCCTCCCATACTACTTCGGGTGAGACCTCAGTCCGCGCTCCGCGGACTGTTGCCGAAAGGGCCAGTATTACCGGGATTTGTTTGGCTAAATCATCTTTGAACCTGGGTCAGGCCCCAACAAGCCAACACCACTAGATTTTCTACTCCACGTTCAGGAACCACAGAACTATTGCACCCATCAATAATAGTGCTTCCTTGAATCTTGTACAGAGTTCCAATCCAAACTCCCCACATTAATACTTGTGCTCCGTGAACCATCTTGCAGGTATCTTTCTCGAACACTGTTTTTACACCTGCATCATCCAACTTGCTTACAGAAATTAGATTTCTGGCCAATGCAGGAATATGTAGAACACCCAGAAGTGTTCTAATCCTTCCACCTTAGAACTTCAAATTTACTTTTCCGCGACCAACGATTCTAGCCTTCCTATCATCCCCTAAAAAGACATCACCACCATTGTATTTCTCGTACTCGTAGAACTACTCTCTATGGGGAGTGAAGTGAAAGGATGCACCTGATTCAATCAACTATGCCTCATGATCTACATGTGTACTTGAAGAAGAAGCCAAGTACACATCCCCACCTTCATCTGAGGTGGTTTTCACCTCTGCAGAAGGAGCATCATTAGATCCCTTTCTTTTGTCAAGAGCTTCAGATTTACATTTCTTTTTGTAGTGTCATTCCTTTCCACATTTCCAGCACACCTTTACAAATTTTCCTAGAGATTTAGATCTCCCTCTATATTTAGATCTCCCACTTGAAGACTTATTTTTCTTTCTGTTCTGTGGTCGTCCTCGTATAGACAAGGCATCACCATTCTGGCTTGTTGTCTTAGTGGGGCCTGACCCAGGTTCAAAAGTGATTTAGCCAAGAAAATTCAGGTACTACTAGCCCTTTCGGCAACAGTCCATGGAGCGTGGACTAAGGTCTCACCCAAAGTAGTATGGGAGGGTGATAGAACTAGGTTTCCACACCATGTGGATGTCTGATATGAGGCGATTGGTACGCGGTCCAACCTTCGCACTTACTGTGCTACGCGAACCAGCAACCACCCCACGCCTTGCAATACTGTCTCTGCACAGTTCTAGCCGCAGCGCAACCCGTGTTATTTACCCAAGTCTTCCTTAATTAGGCTCTGTTAGCTTATTACTTAGATTAGTTTCATGTATAAGCATTCAGACAAGTATTTATCAATTGCATGCAGTAAATAAACAAAGTAAAAGTAATGCATAACATCAAAACACAGATTCAAGAAAAGATACACAAAGTAAACTTCTCTTTATTAACTTTCAATCCCAAGTACAGACCCCACTCCACCCTATGCACTCAGCTACAGAGCCTCTTCCTACTACTGTGACTCCATACACTTCAACTCCAACTCTAACCTTGAACCATGCCTTTGCTACTCTATCTATTATTCGTTATCTTTACACTTAAAGCCTTGCTATATTTATACAATCCCATGGTCCGCGAACCATGGGTAGGCCGACACAACTTTACATTAAATTACAATATTTTAGGGTGGACAACCCTATGACTCATCCTAGACTTCGTGCTCCGCGCTCGCAATTCGCGGAGCCTTACAATACAATTGACCAAAACTTGGGCTTTGAGCCTCAAAAACATGTTGCGGGGGATCCCATGCCCAATAGGCCCCCAACAAAATCATCATGACTCGTCCTGAGTCACTCTGCTAGTACGAAGATCTTGGCACGGAGCCCCTCCAATTGTGTCTGTGTTGCACGAAGGTCTACAGTGCACTCTTCTGCCGTTTGTTGGATCTGCTCTACTCTTTCGGCCGAATGCTCACTGTCAGGGGAAAATTCCTGACTTAAGGCATGCATCACCTTCATCTTTGCAAACTTTCCTTCGATAGCGGTAGTGATGAGGAAGGCCTCATAAATCCAAGGCTAGATGCACGCTTTAAGTATTGCCTCCTTCTATCGCACGACATCCACCTATTTCTTCAATGCCTTCGCCTACTGTAGCTTCACCAGTCATTGGGTCAGGGAAACTGTCTACGTTGTTCCACACACACTGTCATACTGCACTTGAAGCTCCCGCGCCTCTGTTTCCAAGCACTGTATGGTGGGATCCTCCTATAAGGAAGTGAGGATCGTGAAGGATTCTTCCAACATAGTAGTATAGTTCTGCCCTGCCTGTCCTATTTCCTCCAGCCCTTTTTGGATAGCGCTAGCGCATTGTTCCCTAACTTCCGAGGGCGTGGATGACTGCACCGTAGTTTGGCAATCTAAAGGTTAGGTCCAGCTGTATCCTCGTTTCTTCCTCCTTTTCCTCGCGGAATCCACTGGCTAGTTTGTGAATTTGCACTCCTACTGGTAGATCTGTCACAAATTCTAGCTCCAGAACGCAGCAACATTCTTCCTCTACTATTTGCTCCAGCTATTGATTATGCACTAGTGCTTCATCGCATTGTAGACTAAGCTACTCGATGTTGATTTTTTGTTCACTGAGCATATGTACTGCGCGGCCTTCCCTTGCTTTGAATTTTGTTGTTGCTTCGTCTTGCAGGTGGTATAATGTAGCCCGTGGAAGGGCAGCCAAGTTTAGGCCAAGTCCCTTGACCCGAACCACTACGACTCTATCCTTTGTGCTTTCAGCTATTAGTGCTCCTTCCAGCAGCACGATGGTGTTAGCCATTTTGGCCCGTAGCAACTGCTCCGTTGCCGATGTACCTGTGGCACCATAGGTGGCTACCATTCCCTCCTGTGGGGGATTCACTTGAAGTTCCTGCCGCTGGGCCCTGAGGAACCCCAACACATTCTGCTGCTCCGTCATCACTTCCTAGAGCGCTTCCCTGGTGACCTTGCAAACTGTGTCGATGATGTCGTAGAGGTCACCCTCTGTCAGTGTAATAGGTTCACTGTCTAGTTTGGAAGCCTTGGTCTTCTTTCATGGGCCTGCTCGTTCCATACCGCGTGGCCGTTTCAGTTGTGTAGGTGTCATGCTTGGTTCCGCGCCTTCCGCTGTGTCCTCTTTTCCTTGTCCCATGGTCAAGTCTGGGTGTCCTTCCTTTGATCTGAAAATGGGGCTCTTAGGCTTCTTTTCTAACTTACAAGAACCTCTCCCACTTCCAAAGCTTTAAATTT
Organism: Pinus tabuliformis; assembly: GCA_031772625.1. Classification (NCBI taxonomy): domain Eukaryota; kingdom Viridiplantae; phylum Streptophyta; class Pinopsida; order Pinales; family Pinaceae; genus Pinus; species Pinus tabuliformis. The sequence goes on from CM062819.1 coordinate 19,501,307, forward strand.
TCCCAAGTCTATTTGATCAACCAATGCGGAAATAAGAAATTGTTATAGCTCTGATACCACTTGTTATAGATCTGATATGAAATAGCTCTGATACCACTTGTTATAGCTCTGATACCACTTGTTATATATCTAATCCAAAAATACAAGATAATGCAAATAAACCCAGAAATAATATGAAATGATTTTTTATTGATCAAACCCTTAAGGTAGGGCAACACCATACATTCACTCCTTAAGGAAGGAGAACACTCCACAAGCCATATGTCTGTACATACAATAATCCTTGACAATTTCTTCATGTGGAGTCTCTAGCCTCTATATAGGCCTCATACATACAATACCATGGATCATTACCATGGTTCCCTCATACCATCAAACTAATACCATGGGCCCATTACATTATTATTAACTACTTGTGGTCCCTTACATGATATGGGTTAACCACCTTATTTATTACTATGGCCCATCCCATTATTATATTATTACCTTGGGTACCTCCCTTGGTACCCCATATTATCCCCCCTAGGTATATAACATTCCACCCCCCTAAGCATGTTTCGTCCCCGAAACATGGGAAGAACACAAATAATAAGATCTACTCAAAAGAGTAGTCCACTGGTACCATGCACGTGCATCTAGCCATCCAAGAGAAAGGTGAACCCTCGATCTCGCTGGTGCCTCGCTCACTTGAGATGGAAGTTGACTGTGGTAGCTCTTCTGTGTGGATGTGTAGTAGGTGGATCTTCGCTCCTCTCTATCTGTCCTGCGGGGGTTGTTGTCCATGTGGCTAATTGGTTGCCATCTTGCTGGTTGTCTTGTGGGGTGATGTGGGTGATGATATGTTGAAGTTTGAATCCATGATGGCTTTTTCTTTAATTCACCCCTTACGGTAGCCTGACTGTTATCTGGTGCATGTTGTGGTGCCTACTGTGGTGTCTTATCTTTCAATATTACTTCAACCATTGAGCCTGTTATCACTAGGAACTATAGTTCATGTATATAAGGTTGTCCATAAGTTTTTATAAAGTCTTGAAGTCTTGTAAATAGGTTTATTAGTTTATGTCAATTTCAAATTTGAAGTTCAAGAGTTGTGGATGAGAATTCGTGTAAAGGCAAGATCATTAGACACCCTCCATCATTGTTAGTTATGTCATGTCATGTCATTGGTACTTTGCGCAGTTTCGCAACGCGGGTGTGATTGGTCAGTTTTGCTGCGAAATAATGTTTGCGTGTTTTCGTAGCGCTCTGTTTGTCAGCAATTTCGTAGCGCATCCTCTTAAATTTGAACTGCCCGCGCTACGAAATCGGAGTTTCAGGGTTTTTTGCAGCGTTTTTCTCTGAATGTCTAATTCGAGAGTAGTGAGTCACAAATCCGGTCATGATTGTCTTTTCACACCCTTTCTATGTCATGATTAGCCATTATTTTGCCATAAGGTCCGAAGTCATATAGTTGTGTGTCAGTTTGAAGGACGTTATAGGAGATGGTCATTTCATAATGAGTCCTTTATATCATATGAATGTTTTTGCTATATGAAAAGCCTGAGCTTTGTTTTAAACGGACTACTGCAAGCGAGCCTGCTCTCTACAGCTAAAGATTGTTTTCGCGCTGCAAACCACCATCATTCCCTTGTGTAAAAATACTTAAAGAAGCATGGAAAGAAAGGAGCACCGTTCTGGTAAATGTGTGAGAACAGAGCCGGAGGGGTTAGATGTAACTCTCAGGAATGAGGAGGTAGCAAAGGCATTTCGAAGTGCTGGTTGTTGGCGATTTTGTGAAAAATTAAAGGGTGGACATGCAGAAGTGACCAAGGCATTTGCATTGAACTTCACTGGACTGAATTCGAAGGTGGCCATGTTGGAGTTTCCGGTGTCCCCTGAAGTCATTTCTACTGTCACAGAAATCCCGAGGGGTGGCCAAGAGTGGTTCAAGAATTTCAAGTTTGACATGGGTCCGTGTAAGGAGTTCTTGAAGGCACCTTATGTAGATGAAGATCTCACTAAAGTTGTCCCAAGGAGCTATCTAAAGGAGAATTATGCTATGCTATTGACATGTATCCAGAAGTACCTGACATGTGAGGGTAGGTACAACAAAGTTTACTCATACCACTTCAAGCTGTTGTTACACTTCACTGGTAAGAGTTCAATAGACATACCTTTTTACTTGTTCAGGAGTATTAGCAAGATGTGTGATAAGATTCAGTTAAAGAAAGATGCTTATGAAACATCTCTTTTTCATCATGGTCTGGTTAAATTGCTGGTGTTGGATAGCCTACATAAAATTGGTAAAGACTGGGATTCATTTGTGTTTATGGCCGGTTTCCCAAGTAAAACGGGCCTCACTCCATTACCTGTAAGAGAAAGAGAAGAAAGGAGTGAGGAAACTACTTTGGCTGAAATTAGGAGAGAAATAACAGACCATAAGAAGCCCAAAGCTAAAACAAAGAAATCAGAGAGGTCTGTAACAGTTAAAGAAACACCTGAAGCATCAATGAAGAAAACTCCTAAGCCAGCAGTTAAAGAGATACTTGAAGCATCAGTAGATAAAACTCCAAAATCATCTAGAGTATCTGAAAAGGAAACCCCTAAGTCATCTCCTAAGGAAACACCTCAGTCATCAAAACAGAAGACTCACAAAAGAAAAGATGAAGCTAAATCCAGCGAAGTTGAAAGGGTTTCAAGGGTGAAAACTAGAGGCCAACTAAGCAAAGAAAAAGGAAAGTCAGTCCCTGTGGAAGAAAGTCCTATTTCAAAGGGTAGTTTAAATGACTTACTTGAAGCCATTGAATTGGAACAAGATCATCCAATCCAAATTGAACCACTTGAACTTGAGCAAGATCAATTGGTACCACCAATGCATATTGATCTAACACAATCCTCACCTGAAAGTTCTAAAAGGTCAAGGGCTTCTAAAAGGTTAAAGTTTGAAGAACCAAGTGAAGAATATGCCTTTAAACCACGCAAACCAGTGACTAGAAGGCAAATTAAAGAAGTGGAGAGAGCTCAGAAAGAGAAAGCACCTTCGGAAATGCCTAGGACAGAGGCACTTGAAATCTTCTCTGAAACAGTCCAAGCAGCTAAAAGCAAGAACAAGGATAATAAGGTTGTTATCAGTCAAAGTGGAAATGTGACTGCCATTAAGAAACAAGCTGGAGCAAGTAAGGAAATACCTCAGGTTCAAAATGTTTTTAAAGAAAAGGCAGTAAGATATACAAGCTATAAGAAAGCTGTAATGAAAGGTAAAACAAGTTTGATCAGTCAAGCTAGCTCAGTATCTGATGCCTATGTATGGACAGTGCCAGCTCTGAAGCAGGCAAAGATTATGAAACAAATGAATGCAAGTCTAAGAGCAGAGAACAAGAAGTTGAAGGAAGAAGTCATCAGCCTGAAAGGGAAGCTAGACAAACTAGCTAAATGATCCAAGGAGGAATGTGCTTCCCAAATTTTGATATATTTTGGTTATCATCTTTTTAAAAGCTTTTTGAGACTTTTTGATGTCCTTGCACCTGTATAGAATGACTGAAGAAATCACAGACTTGAGTTATTGTTGCTGTAAGGTTCATGTGTTTAATTTTGATGACCTACAGCAGTTTCGTAGCGCGCTACGAAACTGCTGTAGATGACTGTTTATATTGAAAACTTGAGTTTGAATGCTGAGGTCAGCAAATGTTTAAAGAGATGACTTAATGCCAGCATGGAGACTATAGAAAGTCAGTCAGATGTTTAAAAAAGGATGCCAGGTGTAAGTATTCGAAGAAAAGGTGAAGTTTTATCTTTTGTTGAAAGTTTCACTTTATGTCCGAGTTTTTAGGGTTATGATAGAGCTGCTGAGGTGTTAAGTGATACACTTGTCTAGTTATGGGATGGCCAGATCATGAGTTTTCTTCAGTCACACGGGACTATCCAAGGATTAAATGGCTTGAAACTGGATCATTAATACATGAACACCGATGGGAGGCAGCAACCGTGAATATAGGCTTCATTTTCTTATTGGTTGATGAATCATCTATGCATCAGGCATCCGAAGCTGTTCATACATTGAATCTGCTGTCAGTTTGGTTTGGTTATTATTGTAATGCTACAGGTGGCAAGCTCCAAGAACGCAGCAAAGTATACGAGGAGAAAGACTTAAAGTGCCAATGTGATGGAGTCCTCTGTTTTCGTAGCACCATATCTCTTGTAATCAATTAGTTTGTTTATGATATAGTTAAGGTCATTAATGTCAAAATTCCGAGCTCCCTTCATGCTTGTTGAGGAGTCTCATGCAGTAGTGTTTTGATTGGCTATATATAGGAATAACTTTTATGTAAAAAAGGTTGGATACTTTATAGAAAAACAGAGTTGTTTTGGGCCATTGTAAGACCTTTTTTGACAGTAATAGTAAAACAGAGTTATTCTCTTCTCAAGATTCTCGATGGATTGTCATGTTCAAATATAATGATGGTGTTTTATACTTTATGTTCTTTTATAGTCTTGTTGTAATGCAATCACTCAGAATTCATAATCTTATGCTCTGACTTCCTGTGTGTTCAGCAAGCTATGTTTTGGTGGAGTATGTTTGACATGTAATGCTAAGAGCCTTGATTTCCATGAGATCACTGTGTTTTCCTTGTTTACTTAATATTATAGACTCCATAGCCCAATGAGAACCAGTTTGATGTGTTTCCAACCAGTTATGCTTTCATAAGTGAATAAAGAGTTAGCCATCTAGTGTTTGAAGGATTTTATCAAGAGTTTGTGAGAGAGCCCTCTCTGATCAAAGAGGCTAATCTTTGATCTAAAGTTAGGTTTGAAAGAGTTACATGAAATCTTGCTTGGTTGCAGCCCTCAGTAGTGATTTTGTGATAACATTTTGGTGCGTCTGCCGGGAGCTTAAGATTGAATTTCTGAGGGTAGCAGGAGTTCAAATGATTTTCGAGGCTGCATTCTACCTTGGTGACTCCATTTGTTCTTTAAAAGTTTAAAGGTGGCTTCGAAAGGAAGGTACACAAGGAGTAACCCTGATCCAAATCCACCTAGTCCTGTGGAAAATCCTAATATCATCTCAAGGAGTAAACAAAGATTCTCTGATATACCAGGTACTTCAAGTATTTCAAAGTCATTATTTACTGAGTTTTCTAGGAGTCCTGAGAATAAACTTGTTGATGATAAAGTTCAAGAGGTCATATTAAGGTCTGAAAATGAAGAAGAATTAATTGGTATTATTTTGGATCTACAAAAGAGAGGTATTGATACTTCTTCTTTAATTTCACATAAAGATAAAGAGGAGTTTTGGGAAATTGTTTCTTCTGAGCTATTATTAGAGAAAGAAGATTTAAAACAGCTCAAGGAGCTTGACCCTTTTGAAATTCTGCTCAACTCAAAGATTGGTTTACCTCTCCCAAATTGGAGTTCTTTTGTTAGTGGTTTACAAAGTCCTAATAGTCCTTTTCGTACTCATATTTTGTCCTCTGCCTCTGCAAGTCCAAATAGCCCTCAAGCCACATTTCATACTAGTTCTGGTCATAACATACCTATTGTCACTCTTCCTCCTTTCATTATGGCCGTACCTGCTAGGTATGCTCCTTTGGCTCTTCCTGCTGTTCTGCATGATTTACCAAATAAATATGCTGCTAGGATTCCAACATGGGGAGGAGATGAGGACATTACAGCTGAAGAGCATGTGGATAGATTCAATGACTTTATTGATAGGTATGAAGTGGATGATGAAGATGTCAAATTGAGATTGTTTGCTCAGTCTTTCATTGGAGAGGTTAGGAAATGGTTCAAGGCCTTGGGAGCTGGTAGCATTCACAGTTGGGCTGAGTTTGAAGATAGCTTTCTGAGGAAGTGGGGAAATAGAACTAATCCAGTTCAGGCTCTCACTGAATACAATAATTTAAGAAGAACTCCAGATGAGACTATTCAAAATTTTTCTAAGAGGTTTAACAAGATTTATAATTCTATTCCAGCTCACTTAAAACCTCCTGGAGCTTTGGCACAATTAAGATATGCTGAGTCCTTTGATTCTGACTTCTCTCTTTTACTCAGAGAAAGAGAGTCTGCTACATTGGCTGACATGCAAAATGATGCTATCAAAGTAGAGGTGAATATACTTGCTGCTAAAAAGTCCAAGATGGCTAAGACCAAGATAAAGGAAGAGGAAAGGCCTTCTACTTCTACTCAAGAGGATAAAGTTGAAACCATGATAAAGACTATGGAAAAATCGATGGACCAATTAGCACTTGGGAATACTGCTGCTCCTCAAGCACAACAAGAACCTCGGTTTAGAAATCCTCAGTTTAGAAGGCCACAAAATCAACAAAGGCCAAGGGAGAATAGAAATCAACAAGCTGATCCTCCTGTAAGACCTCCGTTTCAGCAAAATATGGTAGATGGAGAAGAAGAATCTGAGGAACCTGAAGAATCTATTCATTGTCTTGGTGAAGAAGATTCAGAGATCTTTCTAACAAAAGAGGAACATGATGAGTCTAGCCAACAAAAAGTTGAAGAAGAACCTTCAGATTTCCTAAAGGGTTATCAGCATGCCATATTTGAAATTCAAAAGCAATATAACCTCAGAAATAGAGATGTCCCCATTACAGCAAACAAGGGTCAGCCTAAGAAGAATATTTCAAAAGCAGTGGAAGATAAAAAAGAAAAGCCAAAACAAGCTGAAGAAAAAGGTGATGCTCCTATTGAAAAGAAAGATAATCAAACTCTAGTTCTTCCTAAGGAAATCGAGAGGTCTACTCCAGTGTTCAATATAGAAAATGAGATTTCTAAAATCAAAATATCAGTCCCATTTAATGAAATTTTGAAAGTAAACAAGTATAGAAGCAAGATTGTGGAAATGCTTAATTCTCCCCCAGGAGGAGCTGATATTTTAAATTTGCAAGAAGACAATCCTATCATTTGTTTAGGCCCAAGGTTGGAAGATGAGCAAAATGATGAATTTCCTCCTTTTTATATAAGCATCAATATACATGAAATGACTCTTCATAATGCCATGTTGGACTCAGGAGCATCTCATAATCTTATGCCCAAAGTCATTATGGAAAGGTTAGGATTGGAAGTGACTAGACCTTATAAAGACTTATTTTCTTTTGATTCTAAGAGGGTTCATTGTATTGGGTTAATTAAGGATGTTGTTGTGGCACTTACACAAATCCCAGCTAAAACCACTGTCATGGATATTGTTGTGGCTGATGTTCCACCTAAATTTGGAATATTACTTTCAAGGTCATGGGCAGCTAAAATTAAAGGTACCATGCAAATGGATTTGACTTATGCTACTATTCCAGTATTTGGAGAGCAGAGAAGGTTATACCGGGAAACAAGGATGGCATATATGGTGAGTAGCAAGGATAAACCACAGAATTTTCCTATCTATTCTTGTGACACAGGCTTGGGATCAGCCATTCTATTTAATGAATCAGTGGGAGAAGAATCAAAGAAAGAAAAAGCAGAAAATCAGTGTCAAGAGTTGCAGCAAAGTAATGAAGAAGATATTTCTGGTTGCTGGTCTTTGTATTTTGATGGAGCAGCAGGGAAGGAAGGAGCTGGCGCTGGAATTTGGATCATGAGTCCAGCTGATGAAAGTAAGTTCCTGTCTTATAAGCTCAATTTTGATTGCACAAATAACATGGCCGAGTATGAGTCCTTGGTTTTAGGCTTAGAAAATTTGATTGAGTTCAAGGCAAAAAACATTGCTGTTTATGGGGACTCTGAGCTAGTTATAAAGCAAGTTCAAGGTGTTTATCAAACAAAAGATTCAAGAATGAGAGCTTATAGGAACTTGGTGTTAGAATTGTTGGAAAAGTTTCAATCATACACTTTCAATATCAAAACCAGAGAGCAGAATTCTATGGCAGATTCTCTTGCTGTAGCAGCTAGTCTTTTTGTCATTCCCAAACATGCTTCTGATAGTTATGAAGTCAAATTCCGCCATAGGCCAGTAATCCCTGATAATATATTAAATTGGCAAGTCTTTGAAGATGACCAGCAGGTGAAAAGTTTCATAGAATTGAAAGGAGAATTTCAGCATTGTCAAATTGATCAGCAAAACATGTTAGTAGAAACAACAGAAAAATCTGAGGTGTTACAGCTGCAAAATAATCTTATTCCTAAAGGTCTGATTCCACTTGAGAAGCTTTTTGATCAGAATGATGTTTTTAAGGCGCCAAGGTTGCAAGCAAATGAAGAGGAGATAGAGAACTGCAATCTAGGTGATTTAGTAGCGCCTAAATTGGTCAAAATTTCAAAATTTTTATCAGCTGATCTAAAGGTTAAATACATTGATCTAATGAAGAGGTTCATTGATGTGTTTGCATGGAATTATACTGATCTCAAACAATATGATTCCTCAGTTATACAACATACAATCCCCATCAAGCCAAATGAGAAACCTTTTAAGCAAAAATTGAGAAGAATAAATCCTCTGCTAATGCCATTAATTGAGAAAGAAGTCAAGAAGCTGTTTGATGCAAAGATTATTGTTCCTATCAGATTTTCAAATTGGTTAGCCAACTTGGTACCAGTTAGGAAAAAGAACGGAGAAATAAGGATTTGCATAGACTTTAGGAATTTGAACAAGGCTTCACTGAAAGACAATTATCCTCTTCCTAAAATGGATCTTATGTTGCAGAATATTGTTGGCTCTCAAAGAATGTCAATGTTAGATGGCTTCTCAGGATACAATCAGATCCTTGTTCATCCAGAAGATCAGGAGAAGACAGCCTTCACTACACCATGGGGCACCTTTATGTATGCTAAGATGCCTTTTGGCCTCATGAATGCAGGGGCGACTTTCCAAAGGGCCATGGACATTGCTTTTGCAGAGGAAAAAGATAAATCAGTAGTGGTATACCTTGATGATATCACAGTCTTTTCAAAGAGAGAGGAGGATCATTTAAAGCATCTGGAAAAGATATTATTAAAGTGTAGAAGGTTCGGCATTTCTTTGAATCCAACTAAAAGTATCTTTGCTTTGACTTCTGGTAAGTTGCTTGGGCATATCATTTCTCAAGAAGGCATTAAGATAGATCCAAATAGAGTTAGTGCTATTTCAAGGCTGGATTTGCCAAGGAGTAAGAAAGAAGTTCAGTCTTTTCTTGGTAAAGTTAATTTTGTTAGGAGGTTCATTCCCAACTTTGCAGAGGTGGTTAAGCACATCACAAAAATGCTAAAGAAGGGAGCAGACTTCAAGTGGACAGCTGAGGCAAGAAAGTCATTTGAAGAAATTAAAAAAGCACTCACTCAAGCGCCGGTTCTTATTAGCCCTGATTTCTCCAAGGAATTTTTAATATTCACCTATGCCTCTGAGGATACAATTGCTGGAGTTCTTTTACAGAAAGGAAATCAAGGTACTGAGCAGCCTATCTCATTCTTTAGTAAAACATTGGCAAATGCTGAATTAAAGTATAACATTTTAGAAAAGCAAGCATATGCTTTGGTAAAGGCAATCAAAGATTTTAGAATCTATGTGCTACATTCTCATATTATTGCATTTGTGCCAAGTGCTGTTATTAAAGAAATTCTCACACAAGCAGACCCGGATGGTAAAAGAGGGAAATGGATAGCCAAATTGCTGGAATATGATATTGAAATTAGGCCAACTAAATTAGTGAAAGGTCAAGGATTGGCAGAGCTGCTAACTCACTCAAATCTAGACTGCAGTGACATTAATTTTAATGCAGAAATATCAGAAATTTTTGAAGAAGAGGAAGAGTTGGTTCAAATTAATGAAAAATTTCTGATATCTGAATGGTATAAGGATGTCTCATTTGTTCTACAGCACAACAGAGCCCCTGACAATCTTTCCAAGTCTAGAGCTCGTTTCATCAAGCTGAAATCCCTTAGATACTTTGTTTATGAGCAGAATTTATTTTGGAAGGATGCTGGCGGAATTCTATTAAGTTGTTTGATTGAAGAGGAGGCTGATAGGGTGATTGAGGAATTTCATAAGGGAGATTGTGGAGGTCACCATTATTGGAAGGCTACTGCTAATAAAATATTGAGAGCTGGGTATTTTTGGCCCACCATGTTCAAAGATATTTATAAAAAGGTTGCAGCCTGTCATGAATGTCAGTTGTTTGAAGGTAAAAGGAAGCTCATGCCTATGCCTCTAGTTCCTATTTATGTAGAAGCGCCCTTTCAGCAGTGGGGGCTAGATTTTATAGGTGAGATACATCCCTCTTCATCAGGCCAACATCGGTGGATACTTACAGCTACTGATTATTTCACAAAGTGGATAGAGGCAGTACCAACTAGACAAGCTAATGATGCAGTCATTATTTCCTTCTTAGAGAACAATATTTTATCAAGGTTTGGATGTCCACTCAAGCTTATCACAGATAATGCTCAGGCTTTTAAGTCTAAGAGAATGATAAACTTTTGCCACCAATACCATATTTCTCTTGGTCACTCAACAGCCTATTATCCACAAGGCAACGGTCTAGCTGAAAGTTCAAATAAGAGTCTTGTGAGGATTATCAAAAAATTGCTGCAAGAAAACAAGAAAACTTGGCACTTGAAACTGAAGTATGCATTGTGGGCTGATCGCATATGCACTAAAAGATCTATTGGAACCTCACCTTATGAACTTGTGTATGGAGCAGAAGCTATTTTTCCAACGTCTCTTGGTGTCCCAGTTATGAAATTAATTCAAGGACTTGAGGAAGAGCCAAATGCTATACAGCGGAGGATTAATCAATTGATAGCATTACAAGAAAAAAGGAATGAAGTGGTTGAAGATTATCAGCAAAATCAGAATAGAGTCAAGAGGGCTTTTGACAAGAAGATTAAAGATGTGACCTTTCAGATTGATGACAAGGTTTTGAAGTGGGAAGCCAAGATTGAAGAAAAGGGCAAACATGGCAAATTTGAGAATTTATGGAAGGGGCCATATTTGATCTCTGCTTTCCATGGAAACAATACTTATATTTTACAAGAAGTTGATGGATCACAGTATGCTGGTGGGCCTATCAATGGCAGGTTCTTAAAGCATTATTATCAGTGAAAAATCTGCCAAGTAATCCATGATCATTGTAAATAATCATTGTTTTGGGAGTGTTGTGTGTTAGTAATAAGTGACAAGCTGAACTAGAAGACTTTAGCCCGAGGAGAAGGCCCACAAAGTTTGAAAGGAATGCTTATCAGCCAGATGTGAGTGCAATAAATGGATAAGGCACTGGTACTACGTGTTCTTAGTGTACCGCAGGGGCACACTATCCCTAGTGGAGCCACTGTTATCACTAGGAACTATAGTTCATGTATATAAGGTTGTCCATAAGTTTTTATAAAGTCTTGAAGTCTTGTAAATAGGTTTATTAGTTTATGTCAATTTCAAATTTGAAATTCAAGAGTTGTGGATGAGAATTCGTGTAAAGGCAAGATCATTAGACACCCTCCATCATTGTTAGTTATGTCATGTCATGTCATTGGTACTTTGCGCAGTTTCGCAGCGCGGGTGTGATTGGTCAGTTTTGCTGCGAAATAATGTTTGCGTGTTTTCGTAGCGCTCTGTTTGTCAGCAATTTCGTAGCGCATCCTCTTAAATTTGAACTGCCCGCGCTACGAAATCGGAGTTTCAGGGTTTTTTGCAGCGTTTTTCTCTGAATGTCTAATTCGAGAGTAGTGAGTCACAAATCCGGTCATGATTGTCTTTTCACACCCTTTCTATGTCATGATTAGCCATTATTTTGCCATAAGGTCCGAAGTCATATAGTTGTGTGTCAGTTTGAAGGACGTTATAGGAGATGGTCATTTCATAATGAGTCCTTTATATCATATGAATGTTTTTGCTATATGAAAAGCCTGAGCTTTGTTTTAAACGGACTACTGCAAGCGAGCCTGCTCTCTACAGCTAAAGATTGTTTTCGCGCTGCAAACCACCATCATTCCCTTGTGTAAAAATACTTAAAGAAGCATGGAAAGAAAGGAGCACCGTTCTGGTAAATGTGTGAGAACAGAGCCGGAGGGGTTAGATGTAACTCTCAGGAATGAGGAGGTAGCAAAGGCATTTCGAAGTGCTGGTTGTTGGCGATTTTGTGAAAAATTAAAGGGTGGACATGCAGAAGTGACCAAGGCATTTGCATTGAACTTCACTGGACTGAATTCGAAGGTGGCCATGTTGGAGTTTCCGGTGTCCCCTGAAGTCATTTCTACTGTCACAGAAATCCCGAGGGGTGGCCAAGAGTGGTTCAAGAATTTAAAGTTTGACATGGGTCCGTGTAAGGAGTTCTTGAAGGCACCTTATGTAGATGAAGATCTCACTAAAGCTGTCCCAAGGAGCTATCTAAAGGAGAATTATGCTATGCTATTGACATGTATCCAGAAGTACCTGACATGTGAGGGTAGGTACAACAAAGTTTACTCATACCACTTCAAGCTGCTGTTACACTTCACTGGTAAGAGTTCAATAGACATACCTTTTTACTTGTTCAGGAGTATTAGCAAGATGTGTGATAAGATTCAGTTAAAGAAAGATGCTTATGAAACATCTCTTTTTCATCATGGTCTGGTTAAATTGCTGGTGTTGGATAGCCTACATAAAATTGGTAAAGACTGGGATTCATTTGTGTTTATGGCCGGTTTCCCAAGTAAAACGGGCCTCACTCCATTACCTGTAAGAGAAAGAGAAGAAAGGAGTGAGGAAACTACTTTGACTGAAATTAGGAGAGAAATAACAGACCATAAGAAGCCCAAAGCTAAAACAAAGAAATCAGAGAGGTCTGTAACAGTTAAAGAAACACCTGAAGCATCAATGAAGAAAACTCCTAAGCCAGCAGTTAAAGAGATACTTGAAGCATCAGTAGATAAAACTCCAAAATCATCTAGAGTATCTGAAAAGGAAACCCCTAAGTCATCTCCTAAGGAAACACCTCAGTCATCAAAACAGAAGACTCACAAAAGAAAAGATGAAGCTAAATCCAGCGAAGTTGAAAGGGTTTCAAGGGTGAAAACTAGAGGCCAACTAAGCAAAGAAAAAGGAAAGTCAGTCCCTGTGGAAGAAAGTCCTATTTCAAAGGGTAGTTTAAATGACTTACTTGAAGCCATTGAATTGGAACAAGATCATCCAATCCAAATTGAACCACTTGAACTTGAGCAAGATCAATTGGTACCACCAATGCATATTGATCTAACACAATCCTCACCTGAAAGTTCTAAAAGGTCAAGGGCTTCTAAAAGGTTAAAGTTTGAAGAACCAAGTGAAGAATATGCCTTTAAACCACGCAGACCAGTGACTAGAAGGCAAATTAAAGAAGTGGAGAGAGCTCAGAAAGAGAAAGCACCTTCGGAAATGCCTAGGACAGAGGCACTTGAAATCTTCTCTGAAACAGTCCAAGCAGCTAAAAGCAAGAACAAGGATAATAAGGTTGTTATCAGTCAAAGTGGAAATGTGACTGCCATTAAGAAACAAGCTGGAGCAAGTAAGGAAATACCTCAGGTTCAAAATGTTTTTAAAGAAAAGGCAGTAAGATATACAAGCTATAAGAAAGCTGTAATGAAAGGTAAAACAAGTTTGATCAGTCAAGCTAGCTCAGTATCTGATGCCTATGTATGGACAGTGCCAGCTCTGAAGCAGGCAAAGATTATGAAACAAATGAATGCAAGTCTAAGAGCAGAGAACAAGAAGTTGAAGGAAGAAGTCATCAGCCTGAAAGGGAAGCTAGACAAACTAGCTAAATGATCCAAGGAGGAATGTGCTTCCCAAATTTTGATATATTTTGGTTATCATCTTTTTAAAAGATTTTTGAGACTTTTTGATGTCCTTGCACCTGTATAGAATGACTGAAGAAATCACAGACTTGAGTTATTGTTGCTGTAAGGTTCATGTGTTTAATTTTGATGACCTACAGCAGTTTCGTAGCGCGCTACGAAACTGCTGTAGATGACTGTTTATATTGAAAACTTGAGTTTGAATGCTGAGGTCAGCAAATGTTTAAAGAGATGACTTAATGCCAGCATGGAGACTATAGAAAGTCAGTCAGATGTTTAAAAAAGGATGCCAGGTGTAAGTATTCGAAGAAAAGGTGAAGTTTTATCTTTTGTTGAAAGTTTCACTTTATGTCCGAGTTTTTAGGGTTATGATAGAGCTGCTGAGGTGTTAAGTGATACACTTGTCTAGTTATGGGATGGCCAGATCATGAGTTTTCTTCAGTCACACGGGACTATCCAAGGATTAAATGGCTTGAAACTGGATCATTAATACATGAACACCGATGGGAGGCAGCAACCGTGAATATAGGCTTCATTTTCTTATTGGTTGATGAATCATCTATGCATCAGGCATCCGAAGCTGTTCATACATTGAATCTGCTGTCAGTTTGGTTTGGTTATTATTGTAATGCTACAGGTGGCAAGCTCCAAGAACGCAGCAAAGTATACGAGGAGAAAGACTTAAAGTGCCAATGTGATGGAGTCCTCTGTTTTCGTAGCACCATATCTCTTGTAATCAATTAGTTTGTTTATGATATAGTTAAGGTCATTAATGTCAAAATTCCGAGCTCCCTTCATGCTTGTTGAGGAGTCTCATGCAGTAGTGTTTTGATTGGCTATATATAGGAATAACTTTTATGTAAAAAAGGTTGGATACTTTATAGAAAAACAGAGTTGTTTTGGGCCATTGTAAGACCTTTTTTGACAGTAATAGTAAAACAGAGTTATTCTCTTCTCAAGATTCTCGATGGATTGTCATGTTCAAATATAATGATGGTGTTTTATACTTTATGTTCTTTTATAGTCTTGTTGTAATGCAATCACTCAGAATTCATAATCTTATGCTCTGACTTCCTGTGTGTTCAGCAAGCTATGTTTTGGTGGAGTATGTTTGACATGTAATGCTAAGAGCCTTGATTTCCATGAGATCACTGTGTTTTCCTTGTTTACTTAATATTATAGACTCCATAGCCCAATGAGAACCAGTTTGATGTGTTTCCAACCAGTTATGCTTTCATAAGTGAATAAAGAGTTAGCCATCTAGTGTTTGAAGGATTTTATCAAGAGTTTGTGAGAGAGCCCTCTCTGATCAAAGAGGCTAATCTTTGATCTAAAGTTAGGTTTGAAAGAGTTACATGAAATCTTGCTTGGTTGCAGCCCTCAGTAGTGATTTTGTGATAACAGAGCCCTCCTTTGATGTATCAGCACCTATAACCTTTTCTGCTTCAGCCTCTGTTTGTGTTTGATTGTCTATCATCACTGGCTCATCATCTAATATGTCAGACCCTAGAACATCTTCTGCTTCAGCCTCCTTAGACTCTACCTATTTATTAATGGAAATATCATGTAATGTAATTTTCTTCTTTTTATACCAGAGCTTCAGGAATTTCTTCTGTACATTAATATTGATAGTACCCACTGATTCCATCCAAGGGTATCCCAAAACAACATCCATGTTATCCATATCTGAAGCATAAAAATCACCATGAAACACATACTTATCCATAGAAAGCTTCAAATCCTTATAAATTTGAACATCCTCATCATCAACCTGTGTATTTTCAATTTGTTTTGCTGGAACTTGCAATTTTTTTGCCAAGTTGACATTTATGAGATTTTGCTTGCAACTCAGATTTATAGACACAATGATTTTCTCCTTCTGAATCAATCCATGAACCTGCAATACAGAGATACTAGCAAAAAATAACCCTTTTGGTTCCTTGGTTTCCTTCTTTCCTGTAAAAATAAAACCTTTGCTAGACTGTGTGTCTGTCTGTGTGAGCTTATCCACAAGATTAGATTTACAGTCAAAGCGCTCTATAAGAGTTTTTTTGAAGGCATCCCAAGTCAAAAACCTTCCATTGGAATGTTGATGCTCTTGCCACCATTGTCGTCTTTCATTGTCCAAGTACATGCTTCCCACCATAAGCTGAGTCTCATTATCATAGACGTGATCCAAATATTTCTCCATTTGTGCTAGCCATCTAGCTGGATGAGAGCCATCAAATTTATACAAGTCCCTCAAATTCCGATCTAGGCCCACCATCACAAAAAATATTGGCAAAAATTTGAAATGGTCACAATTCCGTCAATATTGCTCAGAATCCCTATTATAACCTATTTTTAGAAATGGAACAATCATTCTGCATCTGCCCATGTGGTAGAAATCTTGATCCAGGCACTTGGAATTTCAGATCTCTGCTGCAACTCTCCCACTGTCACCAAAATTTATGCAAAAAAGAGCTGATTTTAAATAAGCGATATCTCCCTCATTCGAACTCCGATTCGACTGATTTTGTTTTTGAATTTGGGTATTTTTTCACAAACAATCCAGATCTACAATTAGATTTTGCAGATCTTGCACAAGAATGTCCAAAACTGCGCCGCCAACTTGCTGCCCTGAAAAATTGTCTGCAACCCCACTGATTTTTAGATCAGCGATATCTCCTTCATCCGGACTCTGATTCAACTGTTTTTTTTTTGAAATCTGCTATTTTTTCACAAAGAATACGGATCTACAATTAGATTTTGCAGATCTTTCACCAAAAAAATACAGATATGATCTGCAAACTCGCCGCCCTCAAAATCCTACAAAAAATTAAAAAAAATTCTCCCCTTGTGCCCAAGAAATTGCTCTGATACAAGTGGTATCAGAGCACTTTCTTGGGCACAAAAGTGGAGAAATCTTTTTTTTTTTTTGCAGGATTTCGGGGGTGGCGAGAGTGCAGATCAGATCTGTATGTTTTGGTGCAAGATCTACTAAATTTAATTGCAGATCTAGATTATTTATGAAAAAATAGCCAATTTCAAAAAAAAAATCGGTTGAATCGGAGTCTGGATGAAGGAGATATCGCTGATTTAAAAATCAGTGGGGTTGCAGACAATTTTTCAGGACAACGCGTTTGCGGTATAGATCTAGACGTTCTGGTGCAAGATCTGCAAAATCTAATTGTAGATCTGGATTCTATGTGAAAAAATACCCGATTTCAAAAAACAAATCGGTCGAATCGGAGTCCGGATGAGGGAGATATAGCTGATTTAAAATCAGCTCTTTTTTGCAGAAATTTTGGTGACGGCGGGAGAGTTGCAGCACAGATCTGAAATTCCAAGTGCCTGGATCAAGATTTCTACCACATGGGCAGATGCAGAATGATTGTTCCATTTCTAAAAACAGGTCATAATATGGATTCTGAGCAATATTGACGGAATTGTGACCATTTCAAATTTTCGCCAATATTTTTTGTGATGGCGGGCCTAGATCAGAATTTGAGGGACTTGTATAAATTTGATGGCTCTCATCCAGCTAGATGGCTAGCACAAATGGAGAAATATTTGGCTTCCGTCTATGATAATGAGACTCAGCTTATGGTGGGAAGCATGTACTTGGACAATGAAAGACGACAATGGTGGCAAGAGCATCAACGTTCCAATGGAAGGTTTTTGACTTGGGACGCCTTCAAAAAAGCTCTTATATAGTGCTTTGACCATAAATCTGGGCTTTACGCGCTTGAAAATATGGGCATATGCTTGTATTTGTTTATAGCTGATTATTTACTTTAAAATCGGTTGTTTATGCTGATATGGGAAGGTACTTAAACTGATATATAAATGCATATAACAGTAGTTAAAGCAGCAGTAAGACAACAATATAATATGGAGTTCACCCTGATATCTTGGGCTATGTCTCCTTGAGCTCTAATCAACTTGATTAGGCTCGCTGGGATTATGGCTTCAATTTTTTACAAGTGCTACACTTACCTCCATTGGTTTACAACTGAACCAACAGGATTCGAATGCCATCTTACCCCTGGCTGTCCTTGTTCTGCAGACAGGTCTAAGCTTCTCTGGACTGGATTCTTTCTGTCAGTGCTCTGAGCTTCTCGAGGTTCTAGCTTCTCCAACTCCCTCAGAATTCTGCCTTTGTCTCTGGAACTCCTTCTCCTGTCTTTGACACACCTCAAACAACCAACCACAGCTCGATCATTCGATCTCCTGCTATGTTGTAACTTCACTGCAGCCTCGTGGCTCTTAGAAGTCTATTAGAGCTCTCTAGCTTTGCGGCTCTACCTCCAACCTCTGGTGGCTTGACCTATTACAGTGAGCTCAGCTCTGGTTTCTCTGCTTCCAGGTTTGCTTACTACTTCCTAGGCTTCTCTCTCTCTTTTTTTTTTTGCCCTTCTCCCCACTTCTCTGTTCCCTCTGTTCTTGGCTTAAGGCCAATCTGTCTCACGACTGTTCGCTTCCTCTTCCGTCTCTTCGAATCGCCCACTGCGCTCTGCTTGGAATTCCCTGCCTCTGCATCATCACCATTGTGTAACGTTTCACAGAGAGGTGGCCACTTATCCCTTCACGAACTGAGCGCCAGCTTTTCCTTGAACGGTCGTTACTTCGATTACTCCACGAAATGATTCATCTGCAAGCTCAGCGGTCAAATCGGACTTCAAACCTCTATGCGTCGTGGCTTATTTCTCCCTCGAGTTTGGTCATCCATCGGGTGCAATCTCCGTCATTGGATCTGGGGCCTCCAGATCCTACAGTTATCGCTCTTATCAGGTGGATGACTTGCTTGGACCTTAGCCCGCGATGAGAGCGATTTTCTCTCTCATCCACCAAACACACGTCAATCACTGTATGACATCACTAGGTCCTCTGACAAACCTGCTTACCGCACGAAACGCCCCCGATATTCCGACGGTTCTGGAGCGTGGGACCCGCCTTCGGTTTTAGCACTTTTCCCATGGTTTCTTGGCTTCCCTTGTGACCGAGCGCTTAGGACCTTTCCTTCTCGAGGGGTTTTGCCCAGCGATGCGCGATTTTCGCTAATCGCACATCAGAAACGACCTCCATTTTCTGATCTAGATTTCCCATTTGCCAGTTTGCACCACTATGTAGTCTCCATGGGCCTCGGTCAGTGCGCTTTGACCGAGGGTCCTCGTTGCTCCGTGCTGACAACAAATTGTCATTGTTCAGAGGTTGTTTCTAATAGGCTTTGACATCCACATGAATTTAAACTTCGGTATGAGTTTTTACAGAGTTCGGGTAGCTTTAAGAGAGATTAATGATCCAATTCGGATCACGCCTTCCCACTAAAAGAACTTTTGTTCTACCAAAAGACTGATATACTGATCTGAGCAGTAAATGAGAGTAACAAAACCCTCTTCTTTCAGCCTCCCTACACTTGCCTTTGCATAGTGCCTCTGAACCAAAATATCTGTGCACTTCCCCTCTTGGATGGGTTGGTCATCTCAGGAAGAACTGTTTTCCTCCTTGACTTCATGTAGAACTTCTGCTATGAAGTTCATAGAAGGTAGTTTGTATTTCTTTGCCTTGATCCTTGATCCAAGGTGGCTCAAACAAATGCAAAGTACATCTGCTCCACAAAACTTTCATTTGTACCGGTTTGAAAAGTTTCCAACAACAATTGTTAACAACAGCAGGCATACAGACAACAATTGCATGGGCCAACTCCTGCTTCAACAAAGAAACAACTTTCACATCTTGTGAACCCTTCCATGTCTTATATCTGCATACAAATGATTAGCTAGATAACAAGCCAATAAAACATGCCTTTACAACAAATGACCCTCCAAGTCAAGCATGTAGGAAAAAGACCTTTAGGACTCGTTTCCAAAAGATGAAACACTTCATCATTATCTCCAATTTGGAGACCAAGTTAACTTCTCCCAAGCCAACATTACATGCATCTCATGCTCATGCATGCATTCCATCTTTCAACTTTCACTTAAGTACATTGTACTTTCGAAGCCGAAATGAACATATTATTGCAGCAATAAAGTGAGTTTCCTACTCAACTTCTTTATATTTACCATTTTGGTAAGATCCTACAACTTGCATTTATTCCAAAAAGAAATGCAAATAGGTGCATCAAGGATATACAGTCTTAATTGGATAAGAATTCTAACCATTTCTTACCAATCCATTTCAAAGTTCCCTCCTTTGTTTGCACATCAGCATCAATATGTGAATCATCCTGAACCACATCAATCATGGAATCTTTATTTCCCTCTCTGCCATTTTCTTTTTCCACCTTCTCCTTCAGCTTTGGTGGAAGCAGTGCTGGATTCAAAATCCAACACCTTTCAGCAAGATGCCCTTTCTTATGGCAGTAAGTGCAACACACGTGCATCCTTTTGACAACATGATTTGCCTTGTCCTGTGGACCTTTGGCTGCTTGCTTGTTTTCCTTCAAAAGTTTCCTATATGTGGCCATCCTCTTCCAACATCTAGAAACATAATGGTTATCCAAACCACAAAAGGAACATGCAATTCTTTTTTCATGATCTACAAAATCAAAAGCAATGTGTTTAGAACCAGATTTATACTTCCCTCTTTCACCTTTATTGCCTTCATGAGGAGGTAAAGCAAATGAAGAAGTGGCTCCCTTTGGAACACAATCACTTTCTTCAAGGTTGTCAGAGTTTCCACAACTCTCTGGTTCAAGTGTGTGCTTCTGAACACCTACATCTTGTGAATGATGTTTCGAGCTATTGCATTCCTCCTAAATACAATCCTCACACTTCTGAGGTAGAGGACCTGCAATGAAACTCCTTTTTGGAACTGTTAATATGGCCTTTATGGCAGCTTTGGAACTCTCTCCATAAGACTGTCCATAGCCAAGACCCAAACACTTAGGCCTTTCCTCAACCATTATTGGCTCAACAATACCTTGTGCATGTTTTCCCAATCCTTTTCCTTCATATCCCATTTTCGACATTAGCTTGGAACCTATGCCTCTGGTATGTTTTTCAAAAGAACCAATATAAGCATTCTTAGAAGAATTTGAAGACAAGAAAGAATGGTTTACCTCTTCTTCAAGTTGATACTTGGCCAAGGCTTCCTTTGCAACAAAGATTTGTGACTCCAATTCATGAATCCTTTTCAAGTTCATATTTGCAATATGAAGTTGCCTCTCCATTTCCTGCAATTTCCCAGAAATCATCTGCTTCTCTTCCTCCACATAATCCAACTGCTCTCTAAGTATGCTGCTCTTCCTTCCATCCTCATACATTTCTCTCACCATATCCATCATGGTGGACAAGTATTGCTTCATGTCTTCATCAAAGACTCTTGTGAAGAAAGAAGAATTTGAGGACTCACTTGTAGAATTTGTCATTATGCCAATGAACAAGAGAACTTCAAATAAGATTAATAAAGAGCTTACTCAAGCAACCTTTCCAAACAAAGCTCTTGTGCTTCAAGGATTGCTTTTGAGGTCTTTTGGGGATAAGAAGAATGCCTTCAGCCCTTCTTCCTTCTTGTCCTTCCTAGACTGAGCTATCAATAGCTTTCCCTTCACCTCTGCAAACTCAAACAATAGTCAGTATGCATCCAAGCATACAATCAATGAGGCAATCAATCCTTGACTATCAAAACACCTTTTAGACAAGCAATCTTTGCCCTGTCAATCAAGAATTCTATTACAACATTCTTTGAAGATGGGGTTAATCAACCTTAGGCTCTGATACCACCTGATCTAAAAATGGGGCTCTTAGGCTTCTTGTCTAACTTACAAGAACCTCTCCCACTTCCAAAGCTTTAAATTTTCCCAAGTCTATTTGATCAACCAATGCGGAAATAAGAAATGCTTGAAAATATAGGCATATGCTTGTATTTGTTTTCAGCTGATTATTTACTTTAAAATCGGTTGTTTGTGCTGATATAGGAAGGTACTTAAACTAATATATAAATGCATATAACAGTAGTTAAAATAGCAGTAACAACAAACGCATAAGACAACAATATAATATGGAGTTCACCCTGATATCTTGGGCTATGTCTCCTTGAGCTCTAATCAACTCGATTGGGCTCTCTGGGATTATGGCTTCAATTCTTTTACAAGTGCTACACTTAACTCCATTGGTTTACATCTGAACCAACGAGCTTAGAATGCCATCTTACCCCTGGCTATCCTTGTTCTGTAGATAGGTCTAGGCTTCTCTGGACTGGATTCCTTCTGTCAGTGCTCTGAGCTTCTCGAGGTTCTGGCTTCTCCAACTCCCTCAGAATTCTGCCTTTGTCTCTGGAACTCCTTCTCCTGTCTTTGACACACCTCAAACAACCATCCACAGCTCTATCATTCGATCTCCTGTTGTGCTGTAACTTCACTATAGCCTCGTGAATCTTAGAAGTCTATTAGGGCTCTATGGCTCTGCCTCCAACCTCTGGTTGCTCGGCCTATTACAGTGAGCTCGGTTCTGGTTTCTCTGCTTCCAAATCTGCTTACTGCTTCCTAGGCTACTCTCTCTCTTTTTTTTGCCCTTCTCCCCTCTTCTCTGTTCCCTCTGTTCTTGTCTTAAGGCCAATCTGTCTCACGATTTTTCTCTTCCTCTTTCGTCTCTTCGAATCGCCCGCTGCTGTCCACTTGGAATTCACTGCCTCTGCGTCATCACCACTGTGTAATGTTTCATAGAGAGGTGGCCACTTGTCCCTTCACAAACTGAGTGCCAGCTTTTTCTTAAACGATCATTACTTCGGTTACTCCACGAAATGATTCATCCGCCAACTCAGTGGTCAAATCAGACTTCAAACCTCTATGCGCCGTGGTTTATTTCTCCCTCGGGTCCAGTCATCCATCAGGTGCAATCTCTGCCGTTAGATCTGGGGCCTCCAGATCCTACGGTTATCGCTCTTACCGCATGGATGACTTACTTGAACGTTAGCCCACAATGAGAGCAGTTTTCTCTCTCATCTACCGGACACGCGTTAATCACTGTATCGCATCGCTGGGTCCTCTAACAAACCCGCTTACCGCCCAGAACACATCCGATATTCTTCTGGCTTTGGAGCATGGGAGCCGCCTTCGGTTTTAGCACTTTTCCCACAGTTTCTTGGCTTCCCTTGTGACCGAGCGCTCGGGGCTTTTCCTTCTCGAGGGGTTTTGCCCAGTGATGCGTGATTACGCTAATCGCACATCAGAAACGGCCTCCGTTTTCTGATCTGGATTTCCCATTTTCCACTTTGCACCATTGCACGGTCTCCATGGGCCTCGGTCAACGCTCTTTGACCGAGGGTCCTCATTGCTCCGTGTTGACCACAAATTTTTGTTGTTCAGAGGTTATTTCTAATAGGCTTCGACATCCACAAGACTTTAAACTTTGGTATGAGTTTTTACAGAGTTCGGGTAGCTTTAAGAGAGTTTAAGGATCTAATTCAAATAATCTTCGCACGTCATGGTGGCCCCTGTTGCCTATGTTGTTGCTACTTTTTCGGCGGTCTTGGTCTGCTCTGCGGTGGCCTTTGCTGCCTCACAAAAAGCCCTTACCTCTACGGCCAACTGCTCGTTGCGCTTCTGCTGAGCTAGCAGCTTGGTGGCATCCTTCTGTTTTTGTACCGCTATCTTATCACGCGCTGCCAGATCCGGGGCGTGCCACTCTGGAGGCCATGAGTTGAGCACAATGAAAATGGCATCATCAATTGTGATGAAAGGAAGTTTGGTCTAGTTCTTCCCCGGATCCTTACGTGCCCTAATATACACATTGTGCATATCCGCCTTCAAGTCTGCAAAGCTCCACAGACTGTTGTACACTGTGGGGGATAGGCGCGGCCTTTTTTTAATCCACATTTAGACGCTCGCCTCCATGAGCACCCAGAAGATCCTGGTCTCGTGGATCCTCATGGAATCCTTCTTAGCCTAAAGCGGCACGTATTTAGCAGCCTCTGGCAAGTCTTGTTCAAGAGGAGGGAACTGACTATCCTCAAGCAATTCCCCAGTCACCAATAAGATATACAAGAGAAACCACGCATAGTGGAAGGTCTTGCCCTACTCCTGAGCTTCTTTGCAATTGGTTAGGAATTCCTCACAGAGGAATTCGACCCAATTGAATTGGACCCCCTCTGCGCATTGTTCGGCCAGTGCAACGACCGTCACTGGTACCTCGTTGCCGCGACATTTTCTCATCACCTTCCTGGCCAGCAGCTAGGTGGCTACGCGCACCCCTTTGTCTTGAATGCTACTAATTACATAGCCTCTCTACTTCTTTTCCAACTTGTATTTCTTCTTCATGGCCTCTGCGAGCACCAAATCTCCGCTTTTGCCAGCTATTTCCGCGAGGTCCATTCCCTCACAGGGAATCCAAGAAATCCTGTGAATGAGCTCCGCCGTGATGGGAATGGGCTCCTCTAGCCAGAGGTACCCATCCTGTACTAGGCAAAGCAACTGCCTGATGATAAAGATCGTAATCGATGCATGGTGAAAATGTGGAATCCATAGTAGGTGGAGTAGCCCAGCCTCCTCCACACCACGCAGCCATTTATGCGATTCTAGCATTGTAACAGACCCCTCCTTGCTTTGTTTCAATGAGGTTTTCAGTCTATAAATGTGGGAAATTTTAGCAGTCCACTAGGTCCCAATCTTCAAATTTCATCGTGGGCACACGGCCCATGACTGAGCCTTCAAACAGAATTCCATCTCGGAGGAACGGGGTCTGGAGTATGCTCTTATCGGCATCCAAATCCTTGGGTACTTTTGCTTTCTCTTTCTGCAAAGGGACATACTCAGGCAGTTTTGTTGCAGCACGCACCGGCTGGATGTCTTCTTTCATTTCTTCATTTGCCTTTATCTCCTCTATGAAAGCCTGGAGGTCCTCCTCCTCATCATCTATCTCAAGGTTAACAGTCTTGCCCTTGTCTTCCATAGAAAGTTTACCAAACTGCGGATTTCACGGGGACATGCGGACTGGTCCCGCTACCTGTGTATCTGTCTTGGGCCTCAGTGTCCGAGGCGATTTCGTAATTTCTAGTGCATCCCCCACCTGCACCATAGGGCCCTACGCAGCTTCCTCGGTGGTACTTTCGACAAAACCCACACCTCTCCTGGTAGTTGTCATCTTGTTCGAGCTGTCTGTAGTTGTTCATGACTTTGGAGGCTCAAACACTACTTGGCGCTCAACACTGTGTGCTCTCTATAGCAGCTCAAGTCTCAAACAAACAAGTGTTGTCTCATGGCCAGCCTTGGTAGTTTAATAATGTTTTTCGAATTTGAACTTGACCATTCCCCCCATTTTTGAGTCATTAATGCATTCTTGGTGGCAGATTGTCCCAAATCTAGTTCTAACTTCATGTCTTAATTGCCCGTCGCCTGCTCCTCTTTGTCTTAAATTGGACACCTTGTCATGAACAGTGACACCAATGGTCACTTCCCAGCCTACCCACGCGGCAGCGCAGCCCCCTCTACACGGGCACGACCCTTGTGACATGCTGATCCTACGCGCAACCTCCTTATCACGCAGCTCCCTCACAGACTCTTTTATAGTCCTGCGCTCTCTTTCAACTACTTGGAGCGCTGAGACTATGCTCCCTACGACTAGTCAGGTGGTCACACCACCTATGCGAGACTTCAATTCACCTTCCAGCCTAGTCTGTAGGCACTCCTCAATTACCCTCGTGACAGTCAACGCTACACGTTCTTCCTTATGCGATGCGCTCCCCTGGTTACTTTGTTTGGTAAGGTGCGGTCGCAGCCATGGTAGCAGAGTCACAAATTCTCAGCGACAATATTCTAATGCAGTAGTATGGTTGTCCGTATCTTGTCTTGTCATTCTTAGTTTATCGACGAGACATGCTTGTGTGATTTCATTTTCCAGTGTTTTGATTTCCGCATCCATTAACATGCTTTTCTTCCTCATTTGTACCCGATCTTCTTCGAGTTTGCAAAGTTTAAGGTTCCCTTGCTGAATGGCTTCCTGAATCTGCATATGTTTGCCCTCACGTAGCTGCATGATTCCTTCATCCTAGTCCTTGCGTACTATCCCAACTGTGGGAGCTATTGCATGAGGATTCCTTTCCTCCAAGATTATGGTCTCAACTCTACTCCTCGGCTTCGGAATCATCTTCGTGCTTAGGTTTTTGCACATGGCCCTATAGGCCCATCAAATCGCTGGCACTCGCAGGTCCCAATCAGTTCATCTCACCTGGTGAACCCTGTTCAGGACTTTGCATGCTTTATTGAATGCTTCCACATGGAATATTTGTGGTGTGCGTCGCCTTTCCTGCTGCTGTGTCCTGTTCCGATTGTCCATCCTGAGTTTGGGGTGTGCTTGTGTGGGCTGCACAGCACATGTCTGTACCCATCGAGACAGGTGGGCGCGCAAGTTGCTCCATCCTTGCTGGCTGACTCTTTTTCGAAGTTGGGGGCTTCCAAACTGTAGGCACATCATTCTTCTACATCTACGCCAGTCCTTAAAGTTTCCTTGATATGTACCCCACCATCATGCCGATGTTGCACGCAGTGCCCACTTCAACACATCGAACTGTTATTGTTTCAGTATTGCGCTTTAAAATTTGCTCAGGAATTCATCCACCGCGGTCAATCCATCATATGTCGACAGCTCTCTTGCCTTTGTTGTCACGCAACGTAGTGATCCAATCATCATGTTGCAATTCAGCATCATCACTTCGTGCAACCGATTCTACGATCACTCTACTTCTTTGTCTGAATCTGAGGTGCAGGATCTTTCACGCTCCCACGAGATCCTCCCATCTGCAGTCGGATTCACCCAATCCTGGTCTGACACAGTTATCTTGTAAATACAATCAAGATCATCGTCGCTATCATCATCGCGCACTGGTTCAGTGTAGCGCGCTCCTTCAGCTGGGTCTTGTTAGTGTCAGTCTTTGCAGCCTTCCTCCAGTGATCAAACATGCTCTTACAAAATGATTTTAAGGTGTCAAGGTCAAATTTTGTCATTTCAGTGAGTCTTCAAGTAAAATTTGGTCACTAGGTATTAGGTCTAGGGTTTGCTTCTACTCCTTTCAAAGTTTCCCAAATGTCAGTCCATGTCACCATTCAGCCGAGGGTACCATCATTCAAAACGTTTTCATCATCATGTTAGGTCCCAATGGGTCATTTTACACCTTGTTCATGCTTCAGTTGTGCCTAGTTAAAGTTCATTTCCCTCTCCTAGGCTTTTGAAGGTAATTTCTCTTGGATGGTCAAATCATTAGCAGAACTTGTATCATGATGTTCATACACCTTCCCCTATCCTTAATGTACCTTATTAAACACTTCCCATCACTAAGATCCCCCAAATTCCTCATTTTCGCACAAACCCTAGTTTCTTGCTTCAACTTGACAGTTTTCTAGGCTAGGCCTGTGTTTGGTGCTTTTGGACCCCTTCCCCTCACTCAATATTTGAAATTCCACATTCCCCTACTTCCTAACATCCTTCCCTACTTCCCAAAATTTTCTCAAGAATTTAGAAGCCCCTTATCCCCTTCATTTCGCTTCATTTCGACAAATCCCCTGTTCCACACATCGGGATAGGTTTTACTCAAATGATGTTTATGAGCAAGAAAAGATGAATTTTGGAAAACTGAGAGAGTTTTTTTTCATAAATATGCCAAGGAAGAAACACCTCCTTCACTGTTTACATAGGTGTCATGGTTTTATAGAAATGTCAAAACTACAGTTGCCTCGGGAGAATTGATGCACCTCAAAAGTGACCCTGGGAAAATCAAGTTTTCTCCTAGCTTGGTTGGCCAAATGACTTGTTTAATGAGTCAAAGGATAACTATATACAAATATCTTTACAATGAGCTATCATGAGCTCAATTTGGAGTTGAGGAAGCTCTTCAAAAGTTGACTGCAACAGCACTCTACCATTAGGTAGCCTCATTTCTCACATTTTGACCAGTTTTGGGAGATTTAATTTTTGATAGAGAAAATGAACTCTAAATTGAAAAATTCTAGTTTGGTTGGAAATTAGACTCAAATACCTTTCCAACGAACTATCCCACACCCAATTTGGACACCGGGAAGGCCTCCAAAAGTCTCCTAGAAAAAGCATGATGCATTGGGTAGGTGGTGCGGCGCACATAACTGGCGCGGCACATTGGGCTGCAATTTCCAGTGCAAATTTACACTGGCGCGGCGCATAGAGAAGGCGTGGCGCATTGGATTTGATGCGCGGCGCATACAGCCAGCAAGCCCAAAAAATTCAAAAATTTTCTCCAAAATCGCCCAATATGCTTGGATCATCATTTGTACAAGTAGGTTGAGCTTCTCTCATAGCTTTTCATCCAAATTTGATGGTTGTTTGATGGTATTTGTTGCATGGTGAATGTTTAAAGAAAACAAACCCTACCTCTCTCTCCAAAACAACAGTATTAGGGTTTTGTGTTAATTTTTTGTGGCTGCCAATTTATCCCCTCACCTTAATCACTCCCTACTCCATTTTCCCTTGATTTCCCTATTCCCCAAATTCACTAATCCCCTCTCCCAATTCCCAAAGCCCCAAACTCAAACTCCCAAACCCTATGTCCCATACTAAAAACTCTCAAACTACTCCCTAACCCTTGATCCCTTGATTAAACCCTACCCCCAGCAGTCCCTAAATCCCTCACTGTTTTTCCCCTCCACAGTGCCTTATATCATTGTATCCCTTGGTGCCAAAGACAAGATACATCATAAAATCACCTATTGTCATCAAGACAGTTCAATCACCAGCAGAGATGGCATCTGATTCTTCATATGAGTATGAAGAGGAGACACATAGTGACTCACCAATAGGAGTACATGCATCCAGGAGACCTCATAAAGGTGGCAAAACATTCGGGAGAATCGTCAAGCTGCCCAAAGAAGTCTAAATGAGATGACACCCATTCAACAAGAGATAGAGGCTGATAGAGAAATTTGGCTTGAGAGGGTCAACATTCATCTTGAGAAGTTGTTGGAAAAGGCAAACAAGGACAAGGACATGCTTAGGCACCTGAAAAACCATTATTGGGCATGAACTTATGTTCGCAAAGCGAGGATCAAAATCCTAAAGGTAAGACTAAGGAGGGCACTAAAACAATGCAAAAGGCATGATAGGCTCCAAATCTTGGCCGAAGCTTCTTTGGCTAAGCATGATACTTGATGATGGAACTTAAGTCCAAATTTAAGCAAATTTGGAGAAAATTTTGTCAATTTTGTTTGGCTTCAAAACAGATTTTCCTGCCCAACGCATAGCGCCACTTGGCGCGCGCTTATAATTGGGAGATCCTCTGAAGGAAAACTTTGTATTTATGGATTTGTTATAATAAGTTATGCATGCCCATGAATTACGTAAGGATTTTATCAAGTTCTGGGTTGCCTAAGGGTAAAAAACACACAAAAAATGACCTTTCTGCCACCTTTTGCACCCACAGGAAGCAGTGTTGGGATAATGGATTTTTGTAGGGGCAAATGGACACCAAATCCCGAAATTCCACTTGGCTTGGAAAGTAGACAGGCAGGGTTTTCCAACAACCTATCATGAGCTCAATTTTGACTTCAGGAAGGCCCTCAAAATTAGCCTCAAAGTTGTGCTACGCATACAGGTTTCAGGCGCAGCGCATAGGGAAATTTGGCTTATTTTTCACTCAGCAGCTCAGAATTTCACCTTGTTTTGACTAGTTTCACTTTTTCATGCAACTCTTAATTTATCTTGATGTAAGTTCATGACTTTGATGTAATTTTGGCACATTGATACTTATCCATGTAGATTCATTCACTAAAAGGTGAAAAGATAGTGAATGAATCAGTTTCCTTCTATATAGAGGCAAGTTGTTTCATTGCCTATTTTTCAGTTCCTTGTTTAGATATGGTTGAAACAGCTCCTAGAATGATGAGCTCGACCCCTACAGACATGGGAAGGAGTTATGCTTGTCTATATCATGTAATTTCTCAGTCATTTTCAGGGTTGGACACTTTGGATTACTTGGCACTCCATTGTACATTTGATTTCTGCATTTTTGGCAAAGGAAAGACCTGGGTTTGCAGCACTTTTTGGGATCCTTATGGCTCTGTGTTTTGATGGTGTTCTTCTCTATGTAATTTTTAAGTTCACTGATATTGTGTGTACCACTTCCTTTCTCTTTTGCTTCTATAATTAAACAAATGAGTGACAAAGGTAGAATTCATTAGCTTACTGTGCTCTGCCTTTCAGTTCTGTTTAATTTTCAATGTTTTCTTCAGTTTGAAGAGGATCCTTGATACCCTCTTGCCCCCTTCAACTTCTCACCAGTTTGAACCCTTCATCATTACAAATCAAAGCATCAAAATGATTACCTTTCTTGCCCAAATCAAAACTCAACGAAACTGTTCTTCATCCCTGGACCCAAATTTGCCTTTCCCTTGATTCCAAAAAAACTCCCAAAAAATCAAATCAAATCCTTGCACTTCATACCTAGCCTAAAATTAGAATATATTTCAGTCATCTCAAGCCCCATAGATCATAATTTTCTAAGATTGACTCAGAGAGAGCCCTCTCCTGTCCTCGTAGGGCTAGCTACGAGGCTGAGCGTGGTTTGATGTTGGTCCTGGATCCTACCATTTCAGCCTGAGGTAAATCTAGGCACTAACATAGTGGCGACAATACTGGGGAAGAAAAGTTTATTTGTTTGTTAGTGTTCTTTGTTTTATAGACTATGGACGGAGCCTGAAGATTAGCCAAGTAGCCTTTGAAATGATTTTGCTTTGCATTAGCGCAAGTAGATAAACGCTACTTCAGTCAATCTCCGGTCTAGTCTTATAAACAAAGTATCTAACTTGCAAATTTCCCTAGTAACATGTATCAAGTTCAGATCTAATTATTGATGGTGGACAATAGTCAGACACAGGAAGGCTGAAATCATTCACCTGGCGACTCCAATGTTGAAGAATCCCAAGGTTCCGAATTTTTATGGCAACTCTACTCTTCACAAATCAGTAGCCTGAAGAATTTCTTGGTCAATTCATTTTTATCAAAATGGATTTGCTTGCTCTATGGTATGCTCCCATGAGCCGAGATCACATTCCTGGTTTTCCAAATAAAATTCTGAAGGTAAATTGGCAAAGGAATTTGCCTATGTTTAAAGATGATAATAGGAAGGATGTTGCTTTACATCTGGTTAGATTTCACATACATACTCGCAAGTTGAAGGTTGATTTTCCTGAAGATTGCTTGATGAAGATATTCATGGCCACTCTGGAAAGTGAAGCCCAGTCTTGGTTTGAAAGTTTGCCGCCTGCTTCTATTTATTGTTTAAAGGATTTTCATACCATGTTCTTTGAAAGGTATAAGGAATCTTATCCATCATTCAATCTAGTTCAGAACTGTTGCAAACATTCTTATAGTTTTATTGAAAATCTTGAGAAAGTTTATGAAGATGACTTCAGGGATGATGAGATCATGGAAGCCCTGTATGAAAATCCATTTCAGCAGCATAAAGAGAGTGATACTTATCAAGATGATCAGGAAAATTTGCAGCAGGATCAAGATCTTAGTACACTGGAAGATGATGAAAGAGAAGGTTTTATTTCAGATATGTCCATAGAAGAAGACAGCATGCAGGAAAGTCAAGTTTCAATCTCAGAATGTGATAAAGTCAAGTCGGTTATTTCAAATCTAGATTCAGATCGTGATGATCAAGACAACCTTGTTCTGAATCCCATGAAGGAGAGCTCTGCTATTGAGATCATCTGGATTGAAGAAGACAAAGTCACTGACCCAAGCCTTCATGAGGAGGTAATCCAGTCATTTCATGAAAAATAAGAGGAAACCTTTGTTCAAGTAAGTGAAAAATATTCTTTCGATAACTCAGTGGTAAAAGATAATTTGATTGCCATGTCATATGAAGATGATCAACAATGTTTTCAAATTTCAGAATACCAGGGAATTGAGGACTGTCATTCAGTTTTTTCATGTTTTGAAAAGTTATTTCAAGAAGACAATAATTGCTTGAGCAAAAGAAAACAAAAATCCTTATCTCCTTTGTCTGAAGATGAGATAGATCGACTCCTGAAAGGTCAAGTTACATCCAAAGCTAATGCAGATCTGCAGTGTGCACATGGTCAAGAAGGTTTTGGTGAAACTTCTTCTTCTTTTGAAAATGATGACAGTCTTGACATTAGCCTTATAGATCAGTGAACAGATAATATTTTCTTTCATGAAGATGATAAGGTTGTTATGTATGATAATCTTGAAGATTGTTTTCTGTTTAAGAATGACCTAGACCATGAAGTTGAGGAATATGAGCCTGAGAGAGACAATATGCCAAACTTTCTCATGCTCGAGGAATTTACAGTTGACACTCAAATGGCAGAAGCTTATACTTCTCTATTCTTTCCTATCACTCGGTAATCAATTGTTCTTTCAGATCAGAATGAAGGGAGTACTTGTCTTTTTGTTGTTGGATCTCAAGACAAGCTAGTGCTTCAGGATTATCAAGATCCCTTTGGAATTCTTTTGCAAACATTAGATAAGATAAATGTTTCCTGGTTCGTTATCATAAGCCTTGGTTTCAGTGGTTATTATGAGTTGCCTACACGTACATCGTTCTACCTGCTCAGGCAAAGTGAGAGCAGAATTTCAGTATGTAGCCATCTTCTCAATTGGTTACATTGGAAGGCTCACTACACATGATCGTACATATTTCATCAGTAGGCAGGTGGTTTTCATCATGATTTGAAGCTCTCAAATATCGATGGTTTGCTGCCATTAAAAATCTTTTTAAGTACTTGTTTCAGTTAAGTCAGTCTTGAGTCATTTTTTGTTTCAGTCAGTTTAAAGATAGTTTTAGCTGAGTGTCAAGTTTCAGCTTTTGAGAGTCTTGTTTCAGTTTTGGATTAGTCAATTCAATTATGAGTCTTGAGTCTTGAGTTTCGATGTTTTGTTGTCAAGATATTGGTTTTGGTTTGTCGAAGTTATTAACTCCATTTCCCAGTGGATAAAGCACTGGTCTGGTCTCCCAAAGATCTGTAGTTCTTGGCACCTCCAAGGAGCTACCATCCCCATTGGAGCCAATGTTAGTGTCAGTTTTTGCAGCCTTCCTCCAGTGATCAAACATGCTCTTACAAAATGATTTTAAGGTGTCAAGGTCAAATTTTGTCAATTCAGTGAGTCTTCAAGTAAAATTTGGTCACTAGGTATTAGGTCTAGGGTTTGCTTTTATTCCTTTCAAAGTTGCCCAAATGTCGGTCCATGTCACCATTTAGTTGAGGGTAACATCATTCAGAAGGTTTTCATCATCATATTAGGTCCCAATGGGTCATTTTACACCTTGTTCATTCTTCAATTGTGCCTAGGTAAAGTTCATTTCCCTCTCCTAGGCTTTTGAAGGTAATTTCTCTTGGATGGTCAAATCATTAGCAGAACTTCTATCCTGATCTTCATACACCTTCCCCTATCCTTAATGTACCTTATTAAACACTTCCCATCACTGAAATCCCCCAAATTCCTCATTTTCGCACAAACCCTAGTTTATTACTACAACTTGACAATTTTCTAGACTACGCCTGTGTTTGGCCCTTTTGGACCCATTCCCCTCACTCAATCTTTGAAATTCCACTTTCCCCTACTTCCTAACCTCCCTCCCTACTTCCCAAAATTTTCTCAAGAATTTAGAAGCCCCTTATCCCCTTCATTTCGCTTCATTTTGACAAATCCCTGTTCCACACATCGGGATAGGTTTTACTCAAGTGATGTTTTTGAGCAAGAAAAGATGAATTTTGGAAAACTGAGAGAGGTTTTTGTCCCCAATAGGCCAAGGAAGATAAAAATTCTTCACTTTTTACACAGGTGTCATGGTTTTAGAGAAATATCAAAAATACAGTTGCCCCGGGAGAATTGATGCACCTCTGAAGTGACCTTGTGAAAATCAATTTTTCTCCTAGCTTGGTTGGCCAAATGACTTGCTTGATGAGTAAAAGGATAACTAGATACAAATATATTTCAAATGCACTATCGTGAGCTCAAATTGGAGTTGAAGAAGCTCTTCAAAAGTTGACTGCGACAGCACTCTGCAGTTAGGCAGCCTCATTTTGCCCATTTTGACCAGTCTTGGGAGATTTAATTTTTGACAGGGCAAATGAACTCCAAATTGAAAAATTCCAGTTGGGTTGGAAAGTAGATGCAAATACCTTTTCAACAAGCTATCCTCCACCCAATTTGGACATCGGGAATGCCTCAAAAAGTGTCCTAGAAAAAGCGTGATGCATTGGGCAGGTGGTGCAGCGCATTGGGCTGCAATTTCCAGTGAAAAATTACACTGGCACAACGCATAGAGAAGGCGCGGTACATTGGGTTTGATGTGTGGCGCATACAGCCAGAAAGCCCAAAAAACTTCAAAAATTTGCTCCAAAATCGCCCAATATGCTTGGATCATCATTTGTACAAGTAGGTTGAGCTTCTCTCATAGCTTTTCATCCAAATTTGATGGTTGTTTGATGGTATTTGTTGCATGGTGAATGTTTAAAGAAAACAAACCCTACCTCTCTCTCCAAAACAACAGTATTAGGGTTTTGTGTTAATTTTTTGTGGCTTCCAAGTTATCCCCTCACCTTAATCACTCCCTACTCCATTTTCCCTTGATTTCCCTATTCCCCAAATTCACTAATCCCCTCTCCCCATTCCCAAAGCCCCAAACTCAAACTCCCAAACCCTATGTCCCATACTAAAAACTCCCAAACTACTCCCT
Source organism: Pinus tabuliformis (assembly GCA_031772625.1). Lineage (NCBI taxonomy): Eukaryota > Viridiplantae > Streptophyta > Pinopsida > Pinales > Pinaceae > Pinus > Pinus tabuliformis. Next base: position 19,535,660 of record CM062819.1, read on the forward strand.
AACCCCTATTCCCTTGATTAAACCCTACCCCCAGCAGTCCCTAAATCCCTCACTGTTTTTCCCCTCCACAGTCCCTTATATCATTGTTTCCCTTGGTGCCAAAGTCAAGATACATCATAAAATCACCTATTTTTCATCAAGACAGTTCAATCACCAGCAGAGATGGCATCTGATTCTTCATATGAGTATGAAGAGGAGACACATAGTGACTCACCAACAGGAGTACATGCATCCAGGAGACCTCATAAAGGTGGCAAAACATTCAGGAGAATCGTCAAGCTGCCCAAAGAAGCCTAAATGAGATGACACCCATTCAACAGGAGATAGAGGCTGATCGAGAAATTTGGCTTGAGAGGGTCAACATTCATCTTGAGAAGTTGTTGGCGAAGGCAAACAAGGACAAGGACATGCTCAGGCACCTGAAAAACCATTATTGGGCATGAACTTATGTTTGCAAAGCGAGGATCAAAATCCTGAAGGCAAGACTAAGGAGGGCACTAAAACGATGCAAAAGGCATGACAGGCTCCAAATCTTGGCTGAAGCTTCTTTGGCTGAGCATGATACTTGATGATGGACCTTCAGTCCAAATTTCAGCAAATTTGGAGAAAATTTTGTCAATTTTGAATTTTTTGGCTTCAAAACAGATTTTCCTGCCCAACGCATAGCGCCACTTGGCGCGCACTTATAATTGGGAGATCCTCTGAAGGAAAACTTTGTATTTATGGATTTTTTATAAAAAGTTATTCATGCTCATGAATTACCTAAGGATTTCATCAAGTTCTGGGTTGCCTAAAGGGTCAAAAACACACACAAAATGACCTTTCTGCCTCCTTTTGCACCCACAGGAAGCAGTGTTGGGAGATTAGATTTTTGGAGGGGAAAATGGACACCAAATCCAGAAATTCCACTTGGCTTGGAAAGTAGACAGGCAGGGCTTTCCAATGAGCTATCATGAACTCAATTTGGACTTTGGTAAGGCCCTAAAAATTAGCCTCAAAGTTGTGATATGCATACAGGTTTCAGGCACGGTGCATAGGGAAATTTGACCTATTTTTCACACAACAGCTCAGAATTTCACCTAGTTTTGACTAGTTTCACTTTTTCTTGTAACTCTTGATTTATCTTGATGTAAATTCATGAATTTGATGTAATTTTTTCACATTGATACTCATCCATGTAGATTCATTCACTAAAAGGTGAAAAGATAGTGAATGAATCAGTTTCCTTTTATATAGAGGCAAGTTGTTTCATTGCCTATTTTTCAGTTCCTTGTTTAGATATGGTTGAAACAGCTCCTAGAATGATGAGCTCGACCCCTAGAGGCATGGGAAGGAGTTAGGCTTGTCTATATCATGTAATTTCTCAGTCATTTTCAGGGTTGGACACTTGGGATTGCTTGGCACTCCATTGTACATTTGATTTCTGCATTTTTGGCAAAGGAAAGACCTGGGTTTGCAGCACTTTTTGGGATCCCTATGGCTCTGTGTTTTGATGGTGTTCTTCTCTATGTAATTTGTAAGTTCACTGATATTTGTGTGTACCACTTCCTTTCTCTTTTGCTTCTGAAATTAAACAAATGAGTGACAAAGGTAGAATTCATTAGCTTGTTGTGCTCTGCCTTTCAGTTCTGTTTAATTTTCAATGTTTTCTTCAGTTTGAAGAGGATCCTTGATACCCTCTTGCCCTCTTCAGCTTCTCACCAGTCTGAACCCTCCATCTTTACAAATCAAAGCATCAAAACAATTGTCTTTCTTTCCCCAATCAGAACTCTGCAAAACTGGCCTTCATCCCTGGACCCAAATTTGCCTTTCCCTTGATTCCAACAAAACCTCCAAAAAATCAAATCAAATCCTTGCACTTCATACCTAGCCTAAAATTAGAAGATATTTCAATCATATCAAGCCCCATAGATCATAATTTGCTGAGATTGACCCAGAGAGAGCCCTCTCCTGTCCTCATAGGGCTAGCTATGAGGCTGAGCGTGGTTTGATGTTGGTCCTGGATCCTACCTTTTCAGCCTGAGGTAAATCTAGGCACTAACAGGACTAGTGGGACTACTATGCGTAGTGACTTTTTCTGTAAGATCATTTTGCACTTCTTCAGGTTGATGACTCCATTCATATCGGTGGCCCAATCTATTCCTAACAACGCAAGATAGGGATTGCTATCATCGATAATCTCTATTACTTCAAAATCCGCCTGCACGTTCTTACCTTCAATATCAACTGTTACCCCTTGCAACCTTCCCATGGGAAAAATCTTCTATTGGTTCGCCATTCATAATTGAATAGGGGACCATTGTAACGTGGGCCTGCCCATGCGTTCCCATGTTTGCTTCGGTAATACATTCGCATCCGAACCCAGATCTAGGATTACTTGATCCATTTCATACTCACCAATCTGTGCAGTCAACCTCATTTCCCTTCCAGTGCGCAATGCATGCTTCCCCAATTTCCGGACTACACGCGGTTCTCCTGACCCCATGCACTTGGTGATCAGTTCCTGTAGTCCTTTAACTGCCTTTTTGTCGCGCAGTAGTTTCATGCATGTCTCCAGAAAGGTAGTGAGCATTGAAGGATCCATTCTTAGCTCTGGTTGATCCTTACTACCTAAAGTGGAGGCCTCCGCAAAGCTCTTCTTAGCTTCCATGAATGTCTCCTTTGCGCGTTCTAAGTCAAACTCGAGTTCCTTTGCAAGAGCCTTATGAACCCACGTACTTTCCTCTGGCTGCTTCCCCGTATCTTCTCTCGTGGCCGTACTACTTTTGAGCATCATGTTGACATTCGAGTCCTCTTCGCGCGGCTCAGACCTCATCATTTGTATATTCTGAGTCGGGGGAGGATGGAATACCCCTTTTCCGCACATCCTCATGACCAACGTAGGACAGTCTATTGTTTCATTATCAAACTTAGCCTAATAGGTACAAGATATCCTCGTTGGGTTGGTACAATCGTGAGCATAGTGCCCTGGTCCTCCGCAATTGTAACAAATTAATTACCCACAGTCCCTTCTAGGTCCCATTCCACCTCATCCTCGACCTCACCCCTGAAATCTAGTGTGCACCATCCTCGCATCTAGGTTGAGGGCTCTCATTTCTGTCTGCATCCTATAGGCAGGGGTCCGATCCATCATTAGATCGTAGTTGTGGCAAGTGCGCTCACCGTGGCCTACTGACCGGAAAAAATTACAAAACAGTTGTTGGGGTGTCAATGTATACTTCTACAACAAATGACAATTATCCATCGTGTGTTTCCCTCCTATCTGACAGATCGCGCACCATCAAGCGGGTGCCACACTCGGCCCTGCCTGTGCCTCCGTCTCAATAGCATTGGCCCTCCTCCTGCCAAGTAGTTCGCGAACACTGGACAATGATCCTTGTCATGGCCCTGGCCTTTGCATTTTATGCACCATACTTCCTCGCACACTTCTGGCCGTGGTGCCCTATCCTGCTTCAAACTTTTCATTTCCAAACACAAGTTCTGTAGTTGTGTGTGGATTTGTTGAACTTCCAATCCATGGTCTTGTATCAGGGTCTCATGCAATCTCATCGCCATTTCCAACGCTTCAGCCTGGGTAGAAATTTTCTACTGTGACAGCGCTGTCCTCAAGTGCGGTGTCAGAGATGCTACAAACCATGCGCGATGTTGTACATATTTCAACGACAAATTGGCTTCGTGGATCATACTCTTCAGCTGTTGATCCAAATCCCAGGGAGTCTCGCCCGGGAGCATCACGATTTATTTAAACCCAATGATTGATTGTGTTTCTGACTTTGGCCTGCTAAATTCCTTGTTCAGTGCATTCTGGATCTCTGCTATCCCTGCGTTTGGGTGGTCGTTAGAGTGCTTGATATACCATGTTAATGCGCGATCCTGCAGCGCGCTCACCAATGTAGCCTTCTTAATATTGTCGTCCGTGACACCTTGTGCTTCCCATACTGCTCTTACCATGAACCAGAATTGGTCCGGATCTTCATTTCATACTCCTCTAAATACTAGTAGTTTGATCATGCTCGCCATTCTGCACTGTGGAGGTGGTGGAGGTGGAGTGGGTGGAGATGGAGGTGAGGGAGGCGAAGCAGATGGCGGTGTGGGTGGAGGTGGTAACCACGGAATGCGTTGCCTTATCAAATTGACTGTGCTTCTCGGATAGACCTTAGCGAACTCTTCCTCGCTCTCTCTCGAGGGTGAAATTAAGGGACTGGTTTCTATTTCTTCGCTGCTTTTGTAGATCTTTCTGCTTCACATAGTCACAAACATTAATGTATTCGCGTGACCCATTTTTCACACAATAGCATCTTAATCCAAGTATTCAAATAATTAATATACTTACCTCGCGGTCCATTGAGAAAGCGTCACTCTGCCTCGATGTAGCTCACGGTCGTGTCTACCGCAAACTCAGTGATAAATCTCCCTATTATCCGGTTGAGCCAATGATCCACAGCTCACACAATCTTATCTTCTGATGCTTCTAGTCTGCGCACTAATTCCTTGTCCACACTATCGGTTGGTCGAGCCTACACCTTCCGTGGTTGTCGGCTAACCTCGCGATCCACTCATACAGCTCAGACAGAAAGGATGCAAAGAAAATATCATGGATTTCTGTATACACGTAGCGCTCCAACCACCTTTCCTCGGATACTTGCGGAGTTCTGTTTTCCTGTGTCGCGAACTCATGAATCTTCTTGTCCAACCACTCTTCAATTTCCTTCTTTGTTGGGTTCCAGTGGCACAACATCAGACATCCCTTATGCAGATCCCGATCCCGGCAATAGAACAATTTGTTGGCTTAGTGGGGCCTGACCTAGGTTCAGAAGTGATTTAGCCAAGCAAATCCTAGTACTACTGGCCCTTTCAGGAACAGTCCGTGGAGCGCGGACTAAGGTCTCATCGAAAGTAGTATGGGAGGGTGCTAGAACCAGGTTTCCGCACCCTAACGATGTCTGATATGAGGTGATTGGTATGCAGTCCAACCTTCACACTTGCTGCACTACGCGCGCCAGCGGGCACCCCGTGCCCTACAATACTGTCTCTACACAGTTCTAGCTACAACGTAACCTGTGTTATTTACCCAAGTCTTCCTTAGTTAGGCTCTGTTAGCTGATTACTTAGATTAGTTTCACGTATAAGCATTCAGACAAGTATTTATTAATTACGCGCAGTAAATAAACAGAGTAAAAGTAATGCATAACATCAAAATACAGATTCAAGAACAGATGCATAGAGTAAACTTCTCTTTATTAACTTTCAATCCCAAGTACAGACCCGACTCCGCCCTGTGCACTCAGCTGCAAGGGGTTCGCGCACTCATCTGCGAACTCTTCTAGGCCTCTGCACACTTCGTTGTAGAGCCTCTTCCTACTACTATGACTCCGTACACTTCAGCTCCAACTTTAACCTCGAACCATGCCTTCGCTACTCTATCTATTATTCGCTATCTTTACACTTAGAGCCTCGCTCTATTTATATAATCCCATGGTCCGCGGACCATGGGTAGGCCAACAGAACTTGTTGGAAATAATACTGAGAGGGGGGGTGAATCAGTATTATCAAGCAATTTACCAAATCTTCCTTATTTGATCTTTTGAACTATTCTTGCATATCAGTATCATAAAATAATGAGCATGAATAAAGAAAATAGACAGTCACACCAAAGAACACAAGATGTAAGGTGGAAACCCAATGCGGGAGAAAAACCACCTGCTGCAATATGTCTCTATCTTCTTTCAAGAAATTCTTTTTACAATGATTTTGTACTGGTGCAGTCCTTTACCAGCACGCAGGCTGCAACCTGCAGAGAGCTACAACTCTCTCTCGTTTTCCAGTCTCTCCTGGAAGGGAGCTACAACCCCCTACTTCTTTTCATGAAGAATCAAATGATCAACAAGTATACAACAGATACAGTCCACTACAGATATCAGATCAGTAATTACAGAAATAACCCAGAACACCTTATGAACAGAAATATACAGTCAACAGATCATCTTAAGACAGGGACGCATATTTTCTTTCTGTGACCTGCGACTGGACGCAGTCTACCTTCCACTGTTCTGCGTGCCGACGCACTGTTCCTCTATGCTTTGCTGCGACCGGCGCACCCAGAAACACTATCGCGCCGCGTCTTTTGCTTCAGAGACGCACCCAATAACACAGTCGCGCCGCGTCCTTTGCCTCAGAGACGCACCTGAGCCTTTACTGTACTGCGTCCCGGCGCACTTTCCCTTCACTGAACCTGCGTCCCTTCAGATGTAAAAGATATGAGGACTTCAGAACCAACCCAAACACTCAGATCCACAGATCTGATCATGCGCCATAGAGATCACAGTCCATTAGAAGATTCGCCTTCATAGATCTGGACTAGATCTCACCAAAAGATATTCAACCAAGATGATGCATAATCCAAATGAACTCCTTTGCTTTATATAGGCAAGCTTCTCCCCAAAACATGGAACAAAACCACGAGCCGACACCACAAAAATCGTCGGCTAGATACCACACAAGAAACTCCCACGTGCTTTTCTCTGCCTTGAAATGTGTGCACTGGGCGGACGCACCTCCTGAACGGCTGGCCTGCGTCCCTGGACGCGGGTTCTGTATGGTATACCTGCGGGGACGCACTTGCTGAACATATGTCCTGCGTCCTTCTTGATTTATCACCTGAATGGGTTTGCCATCAAGGACAACACCTGAATCATAATGCCAACAGAACTTTACGTTAAATTACAATATTTTAGGGCGGACATCCCTATGACTAATCCTAGACATTTGCGCTCCGCACCCGCAATTTGCGGAGTCTTACAATACAATTGACCAAAACTTGGGCTTTGAGCCCCAGAAACATGCTGCAGGGGATCCCATGCCCAACATGGCTCTCCATATTTTTCCATCTCATCTCCTCCATCAGCAAGGATGAGACTATTTCATCAAACTGCAAGGCAGTTGCATTGCTACCTATTGTAATAACCAGACTACCTCACGAATCTGGTAGAGAACACAACAAGCTAATTCACTTACCTTCATCTAAAATTCTAATATTAACAGACAATAACTGGCTTACCACAGTATTAAATGTGTTCAAATGCTCTTTCACCGAGTCTCCATCTTTCATCCTCAGGTTATACAACTTTTTTCGTAGGAACAATTTATTCACCAGAGACTTAGATTGGTACAAAGTCCCTAACTTGTCCCACAAAGCCTTCGTCGTAGCTTCCCCTGATACATTCAGCAATACTAAATCTGAGACTGATCCGGATTTAAACAGGAACGCAACAAATTACAGAGATAACCATATACACAAAGATGCAGCGGAAATAATACTTCATTTCATTAATGGAAAATACTCAAATATGCTTACAACAGAAATGGAAATAAACTAGCTAGGGCGATGGTAGCTTATCTCTGAGAAGAGATGTGATGGCTACATGCCTCTGAACTGTCTTACAATGAGGCTCGGAGGCCTATTTATTGTTGAGAAACAATAGAAAACCCTTCACATTCCAAAACCTAACCCTAGAAGATGAAACGCCAAATTGTGGGCCCCGTTTTTGGGTAAGTTGGTACATCAACATCCCGGGGTCGCGAATTGGTCATACTATCTCCGTTTGACGTGCATGATAGCCCGTTGGAAAGATCTCTCCGAGGACTACGACGGAAAAGACGATTTTTATTAGAAAAATCGCTTCGCGGTAGATTTCCCAAAAAACGTCGTTTAGGGCCTCAAAACGGCTCCGGAAGTTCAGGACCCGAAAAACTGCTAAAAATAGTAAGTTGTGCTACAATTAAGGAAACTGAAAATGCTGAGAAAGACAATGGTGGGGGTCCAGGTGGACTTGGCAGGTGGCCACCAATATCCACCTGGATCATTCCTCCCCCCTTAGGAAGCAATGGTCCCCATTGCGTTGAGATCCTCCATGAGATGAGGAAACTTCTGCTGAACTTGTTCCCTGGTGAGCCACTTGCCCTGCTGAAGGAGTTGGCCTGCTTTGACAACTCGATACAGTTGGATATTCTGTTGGCGAGTGTTCTTGATCTGTGTGTCCATGATCCGATCAGTTGCAGCTTGTTCCATGCAATCTGGATTTAATTCTGTGGGTTTGAGCTGTTCTGCAATGTCGGATGTGTCTAGCAATGGTGGAAAGTATGGCCGAAGGCGGTCCACATTGAACACTGGGTGCAGGCCAAGGAATGGGGGAATGCTGAACTCAAATGCATTGTCTCCCATAGCCTTAGTAATGGTGTAAGGACCATATCGGAGTGGTCTCAATTTCCGATAGGCTCCAGTAAGGCGTTCCTTTTGCAAATGCAACCAGACTTTGTCGCCCACCTGAAACTTGTGTGGCACCCGATGTTGATCATGTCGCTGCTTGTACTTGGCATTTGATTTCTCAAGAATTTCATGGACCTGCTGGCGAATATGTTGGATGCGCTCAATGAAGCTGGTGGCCTTATCTGTTTCGGACTGGACATGAGCTGAATTCATGTGAGTAGCTGCAAGTGGCATGGCCACATCAATGGGGCATAGTGGCTGGAATCCCAAACCCACCTGAAAAGGGCTATGGCCAGTGGAGCTGTGAAGAGCTCGGTTGTAGCTATGCTGAACATAGGGGAGGCTCTCGTCCCATGTGCGTGGATGCTTTGAGTTATACATGCGCAGAATGTGCACAATCATCCTATTGACAACCTCTGTCTGGCCATCAGTTTGAGGATGGAAGGCTGTGGACTTCGTGAGTTTGGTGTCCATCATTGACCAGAGACTGGACCAAAATGTGCTGAGAAACCGACTGTCCCGATCTGAGATGATAGACTGTGGGATCCCAAAGTGCACCCACACTCGTTCAAAGAAGAGTTTAGCAGTGGCTTCTGCTGTGATATTCTTCTTGCAGGCCATCATAATGGCCATCTTTGAGAACCTGTCGACGACCACAAAAACACAGTCATTTCCATGCTTAGTGGAAGGAAGGCCTGACATGTAATCCATGGAGATGGATTCCCAAGGTCGACTAGGGGTAGGCAACGGGGTGTAGAGGCCTTGCTTCTTAATGGTCGGTTGGGCAATGGCACAGGCAGTACATGATCGGATGTACTTCCCAACATCCTGTCGAAGATTCGGCCAATAGAAATAATTTTGTAGTACTGCCACTGTTTTCTCGACCCCGAAATGCCCAGCAGCCCGACTGTAGTGTGCTTCCCAAATCATCTTGGCACGCTCGCTTGAAGGAACACAAAGGTGACCGAGGTGGCATAATAGGGCATCCTGGAGGTGAAAATCTGCAACCTGCCGACCCTCCAAGAGTGTCTGGTATGTGTGGCCGAATTCTGGGTCGCTTTTGTAGAGAAGTGGCCAATCAGAAGTCTCGTGCCCGCAGGAGTTGAGCACGGTGGTTAGCGCCATGATCGGTGGTCGACTGAGGCAATCTGCAACATTATTGGTGCTGCCCTTTTTGTACTTGATATTCAAGTGAAACTGTTGCAGGTATGTAGACCACTTCTGATGGCGATCATTTTGCAATTTCCCTTGGGTCTGTATGAACCGCAGAGGTCGGTGGTCTGTGTGGATGACCGTTTCCTTCCCCAAAATGTAATGCTTCCATTGTCGGCAGGCCTGTACAATGGAATACATCTCTTTATCATAAGTGGGGTACTTCCGGACTGTGTCTGAAAGTGTTTCACTGTGATATGCCACTGGATGTCCATGTTGAGTAAGGACTGCCCCAATAGCATAGTCAGAGGCATCTGTCTCGACCTCAAATGGTTGTTGTAAATCTGGTAACGTGAGCACTGGTGCCGTGCAGAGGCGATCCTTCAACTCCCTGAATGCCTTCTGTTGAGATTCAGACCAAAAGAATTTTGCTTTCGCCCCGCCCTTGGTGACTTGACTCAAGGGCCAAGAAATATGAGAAAACCCCAACACAAACCTGCGGTAGAAGTTGGCAAGACCTAGAAAGCTGCGTAGCTCTGTTAGAGTGGTTGGAGAGGGCCAATCCCGAATGACTTGGACCTTGGCTGGATCGACATGCACCCCATGTTCATCAATGATGTATCCCAGATACTGAACCTCGGTCATGCCAAAAGTGCATTTCTCCAAATTGGCACATAGCTTGTGTTGCCGCAGTGTTTGGAGAACCTGTCGGATGTGGTGGAGGTGCTCTTCCCAACTCTGGCTGAAGATCAGAATGTCATCCAAGTATACTACTACAAAGGAGTTGGTGAATGGCCGTAAGATGTCATCCATTAGCCTCATAAAGGTTGCAGGAGCATTCGTCAATCCGAAAGGCATGACCAACCATTCGAAGAGGCCCTCCCTAGATTTGAAGGCAGTCTTCCACACATCTGAGGGTTCGATTGGTACCTGGTGATATCCTGACTTCAGATCGATCTTGCTGAAATATTTCGCCCCCTTTAGTTGGTCTAGGAGGTCATCAATCCGTGGGATCGGGTACCTATTACGGACAGTGATCTTGTTCAACGCCCGATAGTCAATACAGAGTCTCCACGTCCCATCCTTCTTCTGTACCAACACGATCGGGCTCCCACAGGGCGATGAACTCGGACGGATATGACCTTTCTGCAGGAGCTCCTGAATCTGCCTCTTGATTTCATCGTTCTCCAGAACGGAGCGCCGATTAATTGGTCCATTGGGTAGCGGTGCACCTGGGGTCAGATCGATGGAGTGCTTGACTTGACAGTGCAGAGGAACCCCTGCGGGGAGGTGAAGATGTCCTCGTACTCCTCCACAATCTTGTCCATCTGTAGTTGTCGTGCAGAGGGGCCCCGTTTGGAGGCCGCGGCCACTGTCTTCTTCTTTCCTTGAGGGCGTATCATCAGGAAAACAAATTGCCTAGTTTTGGAAATGATCTTACTGCATTGTTTTGCAGTAATCAAAGAGAGGGCGGCAGGTGGTGCTACCTCTGGTATCCTGAACAACTTATTTCCCAATGTAATAATAACTGCACGGGGCCTCGATTCATACACAGCATGTCGCTTCCACAAGTATGGTTGTCCTAGTAATACATCACAAACTTCAAGGGGAGCAATGTCACACAATACCTCATCCGTGAAGGGCTTGATGTTGTATGGAAGGCGACACTGCTGGCTCACGCGAAGATCTCATCCTTGGTGAAGCCACCCAATGGTGTATGGTTGTGGATGTGATGTGGTCGGTAAGCCCAACCGCTTCACGACCTCTGCCGAAATGAGGTTCTTTTGACTCCCGCTATCAACAATGAACTGTATCGGGGAGCCCTTTACCCACATCTGGGAGTGGAAGAGACGCTCCTCCTCCTCTGGATCTTCGGGTTCATTTTTCTGGATCTTTGCGGTAGCAACAGTGGCGCTGGCGTCCGCATCAATGATCTGCTTCCCTTTTTCATACCCCTTATCGGGTTCTAACTCCGTGTCGGAACATGCATCTGATTCTGAAACCTTTAGCTCAGCCACCAGTGACTGCTTGGCCCGACACTCACTTGTGTTGTGAGTGGAGCTCTTATGGAACTCGCACCATTTTCCAGTGTCCTTTCTCGGCTTCGCGGCGCTGTTCTTTGCTTGCAGCTTTGGCTGGTTGTCTTGGGCTATCCCGCCTTGGATTTGTCCTTTGTTCTGTGGTTTAGGGGCACCTTTCCCCTGCTTTGGATTCGCAGATCCAAAGTCTCGCTTCTTTTGTTTAAACTTCTGCTCAACCTTGACGGCATACCGGTATGCTGTGCCGAGCGAGGGGATGTTTAGGAATTGTATTTCTTCCTGGATGTACTTGTGCAGGCAGCCACGGTATTTGAGTATCAAATGTTGCTCCGAATCCTTGATACCCAACTTTGTGCGAAGGGTATGGAAAAGATTGGTGAACTCCGGCACGTCTTGGTCCCTTCCCTGCCGCAGCGTGGTCCACTTTATGTATTCATCCTCATAGCTCCCGACAGGGTAGTACTGCTCCTTGATAGCATCCCGGAACGAATCCCAGGTGGGTGCGGCTGAAAATAGTGAGCCAGTACTTTCATCCTTCTGCTCGCGGTAGGTTTCCCACCAGTCCTTGACGTGGGGGGCTGCTTTGAGGAGAGCAAAAACAATCTTTTCCCGACTCGAAAATTCATGAACAGAAAAATAACCCTCTAGCAGATTTAACCATTTATCTACGGCATCTGCGTCTATCTGACCTTCGAATATGGGGATTTCAAAATTAACTTGTACCTTAAAGGGTGTGGCGTTTCCAGAGTAGCTGCTGGAAGCCGATGCGTTGCTTCTCGGTAGCCGCTGAAGGATCTGGGCAAAACTGTCCATCATCGCGTTCCGTTGTCGCTCGAGGGCTTCTTCGAGCAAGATTTTGATGGGATCTCCTGCCCCCTCGTCTTTCTTCTCGTCCGCCATGGGAGGCCGTCGGGATTTGCGAGGCTGGTCTTGCAAAGGTTCAAGCCCTAACTCCTTATATCCCGACCTTGTTGGGGACATGCAAAGAAAAACAGAGAAAAAGCAGACCGCTGTGATACCACTGATCCGGATTTAAACAGGAACGCAACAAATTACAGAGATAACCATATACACAAAGATGCAGCGGAAATAATACTTCATTTCATTAATGGAAAATACTCAAATATGCTTACAACAGAAATGGAAATAAACTAGCTAGGGCGATGGTAGCTTATCTCTGAGAAGAGATGTGATGGCTACATGCCTCTGAACTGTCTTACAATGAGGCTCGGAGGCCTATTTATTGTTGAGAAACAATAGAAAACCCTTCACATTCCAAAACCTAACCCTAGAAGATGAAACGCCAAATTGTGGGCCCCGTTTTTGGGTAAGTTGGTACATCAACTTCCCGGGGTCGCGAATTGGTCATACTATCTCCGTTTGACGTGCATGATAGCCCGTTGGAAAGATCTCTCCGAGGACTACGACGGAAAAGACGATTTTTATCAGAAAAATCGCTTGGCGGTAGATTTCCCAAAAAACGTCGTTTAGGGCCTCAAAACGGCTCCGGAAGTTCAGGACCCGAAAAACTGCTAAAAATAGTAAGTTGTGCTACAATTAAGGAAACTGAAAATGCTGAGAAAGACAATGGTGGGGGTCCAGGTGGACTTGGCAGGTGGCCACCAATATCCACCTGGATCATTCCTCCCCCCTTAGGAAGCAATGGTCCCCATTGCGTTGAGATCCTCCATGAGATGAGGAAACTTCTGCTGAACTTGTTCCCTGGTGAGCCACTTGCCCTGCTGAAGGAGTTGGCCTGCTTTGACAACTCGATACAGTTGGATATTCTGTTGGCGAGTGTTCTTGATCTGTGTGTCCATGATCCGATCAGTTGCAGCTTGTTCCATGCAATCTGGATTTAATTCTGTGGGTTTGAGTTGTTCTGCAATGTCGGATGTGTCTAGCAATGGTGGAAAGTATGGCCGAAGGCGGTCCACATTGAACACTGGGTGCAGGCCAAGGAATGGGGGAATGCTGAACTCAAATGCATTGTCTCCCATAGCCTTAGTAATGGTGTAAGGACCATATCGGAGTGGTCTCAATTTCCGATAGGCTCCAGTAAGGCGTTCCTTTTGCAAATGCAACCAGACTTTGTCGCCCACCTGAAACTTGTGTGGCACCCGATGTTGATCATGTCGCTGCTTGTACTTGGCATTTGATTTCTCAAGAATTTCATGGACCTGATGGCGAATATGTTGGATGCGCTCAATGAAGCTGGTGGCCTTATCTGTTTCGGACTGGACATGAGCTGAATTCATGTGAGTAGCTGCAAGTGGCATGGCCACATCAATGGGGCATAGTGGCTGGAATCCCAAACCCACCTGAAAAGGGCTATGGCCAGTGGAGCTGTGAAGAGCTCGGTTGTAGCTATGCTGAACATAGGGGAGGCTCTCGTCCCATGTGCGTGGATGCTTTGAGTTATACATGCGCAGAATGTGCACAATCATCCTATTGACAACCTCTGTCTGGCCATCAGTTTGAGGATGGAAGGCTGTGGACTTCGTGAGTTTGGTGTCCATCATTGACCAGAGACTGGACCAAAATGTGCTGAGAAACCGACTGTCCCGATCTGAGATGATAGACTGTGGGATCCCAAAGTGCACCCACACTCGTTCAAAGAAGAGTTTAGCAGTGGCTTCTGCTGTGATATTCTTCTTGCAGGCCATCATAATGGCCATCTTTGAGAACCTGTCGACGACCACAAAAACACAGTCATTTCCATGCTTAGTGGAAGGAAGGCCTGACATGTAATCCATGGAGATGGATTCCCAAGGTCGACTAGGGGTAGGCAACGGGGTGTAGAGGCCTTGCTTCTTAATGGTCGGTTGGGCAATGGCACAGGCAGTACATGATCGGATGTACTTCCCAACATCCTGTCGAAGATTCGGCCAATAGAAATAATTTTGTAGTACTGCCACTGTTTTCTCGACCCTGAAATGCCCAGCAGCCTGACTGTAGTGTGCTTCCCAAATCATCTTGGCACGCTCGCTTGAAGGAACACAAAGGTGACCGAGGTGGCATAATAGGGCATCCTGGAGGTGAAAATCTGCAACCTGCCGACCCTCCAAGAGTGTCTGGTATGTGTGGCCGAATTTTGGGTCGCTTTTGTAGAGAAGTGGCCAATCAGAAGTCTCGTGCCCGCAGGAGTTGAGCACGGTGGTTAGCGCCATGATCGGTGGTCGACTGAGGCAATCTGCAACATTATTGGTGCTGCCCTTTTTGTACTTGATATTCAAGTGAAACTGTTGCAGGTATGTAGACCACTTCTGATGGCGATCATTTTGCAATTTCCCTTGGGTCTGTATGAACTGCAGAGGTCGGTGGTCTGTGTGGATGACCGTTTCCTTCCCCAAAATGTAATGCTTCCATTGTCGGCAGGCCTGTACAATGGAATACATCTCTTTATCATAAGTGGGGTACTTCCGGACTGTGTCTGAAAGTGTTTCACTGTGATATGCCACTGGATGTCCATGTTGAGTAAGGACTGCCCCAATAGCATAGTCAGAGGCATCTGTCTCGACCTCAAATGGTTGTTGTAAATCTGGTAACGCGAGCACTGGTGCCGTGCAGAGGCGATCCTTCAACTCCCTGAATGCCTTCTGTTGAGATTCAGACCAAAAGAATTTTGCTTTCGCCCCGCCCTTGGTGACTTGACTCAAGGGCCAAGAAATATGAGAAAACCCCAACACAAACCTGCGGTAGAAGTTGGCAAGACCTAGAAAGCTGCGTAGCTCTGTTAGAGTGGTTGGAGAGGGCCAATCCCGAATGACTTGGACCTTGGCTGGATCGACATGCACCCCCTGTTCATCAATGATGTATCCCAGATACTGAACCTCGGTCATGCCAAAAGTGCATTTCTCCAAATTGGCACATAGCTTGTGTTGCCGCAGTGTTTGGAGAACCTGTCGGATGTGGTGGAGGTGCTCTTCCCAACTCTGGCTGAAGATCAGAATGTCATCCAAGTATACTACTACAAAGGAGTTGGTGAATGGCCGTAAGATGTCATCCATTAGCCTCATAAAGGTTGCAGGAGCATTCGTCAATCCGAAAGGCATGACCAACCATTCGAAGAGGCCCTCCTTGGATTTGAAGGCAGTCTTCCACACATCTGAGGGTTCGATTGGTACCTGGTGATATCCTGACTTCAGATCGATCTTGCTGAAATATTTCGCCCCCTTTAGTTGGTCTAGGAGGTCATCAATCCGTGGGATCGGGTACCTATTACGGACAGTGATCTTGTTCAACGCCCGATAGTCAATACAGAGTCTCCATGTCCCATCCTTCTTCTGTACCAACACAATCGGGCTCCCACAGGGCGATGAACTCGGACGGATATGACCTTTCTGCAGGAGCTCCTGAATCTGCCTCTTGATTTCATCGTTCTCCAAAACGGAGCGCCGATTAATTGGTCCATTGGGTAGCGGTGCACCTGGGGTCAGATCGATGGAGTGCTTGACTTGACAGTGCAGAGGAACCCCTGCCGGGGAGGTGAAGATGTCCTCGTACTCCTCCACAATCTTGTCCATCTGTAGTTGTCGTGCAGAGGGGCCCCGTTTGGAGGCCGCGGCCACTGTCTTCTTCTTTCCTTGAGGGCGTATCATCAGGAAAACAAATTTCCTGGTTTTGGAAATGATCTTACTGCATTGTTTTGCAGTAATCAAAGAGAGGGCGGCAGGTGGTGCTACCTCTGGTATCCTGAACAACTTATTTCCCAATGTAATAATAACTGCACGGGGCCTCGATTCATACACAGCATGTCGCTTCCACAAGTATGGTTGTCCTAGTAATACATCACAAACTTCAAGGGGAGCAATGTCACACAATACCTCATCCGTGAAGGGCTTGATGTTGTATGGAAGGCGACACTGCTGGCTCACGCGAAGATCTCGTCCTTGGTGAAGCCACCCAATGGTGTATGGTTGTGGATGTGATGTGGTCGGTAAGCCCAACCGCTTCACGACCTCTGCCGAAATGAGGTTCTTTTGACTCCCGCTATCAACAATGAACTGTATCGGGGAGCCCTTTACCCACATCTGGGAGTGGAAGAGACGCTCCTCCTCCTCTGGATCTTCGGGTTCATTTTTCTGGATCTTTGCGGTAGCAACAGTGGCGCTGGCGTCCGCATCAATGATCTGCTTCCCTTTTTCATACCCCTTATCGGGTTCTGACTCCGTGTCGGAACATGCATCTGATTCTGAAACCTTTAGCTCAGCCACCAGTGACTGCTTGGCCCGACACTCACTTGTGTTGTGAGTGGAGCTCTTATGGAACTCGCACCATTTTCCAGTGTCCTTTCTCGGCTTCGCGGCGCTGTTCTTTGCTTGCAGCTTCGGCTGGTTGTCTTGGGCTATCCCGCCTTGGATTTGTCCTTTGTTCTGTGGTTTAGGGGCACCTTTCCCCTGCTTTGGATTCGCAGATCCAAAGTCTCGCTTCTTTTGTTTAAACTTCTGCTCAACCTTGACGGCATACCGGTATGCTGTGCCGAGCGAGGGGATGTTTAGGAATTGTATTTCTTCCTGGATGTACTTGTGCAGGCAGCCACGGTATTTGAGTATCAAATGTTGCTCCGAATCCTTGATACCCAACTTTGTGCGAAGGGTATGGAAAAGATTGGTGAACTCCGGCACGTCTTGGTCCCTTCCCTGCCGCAGCGTGGTCCACTTTATGTATTCATCCTCATAGCTCCCGACAGGGTAGTACTGCTCCTTGATAGCATCCCGGAACGAATCACAGGTGGGTGCAGCTGAAAATAGTGAGCCAGTACTTTCATCCTTCTGCTCGCAGTAGGTTTCCCACCAGTCCTTGACGTGGGGGGCTGCTTTGAGGAGAGCAAAAACAATCTTTTCCCGACTCGAAAATTCATGAACAGAAAAATAACCCTCTAGCAGATTTAACCATTTATCTACGGCATCTGCGTCTATCTGAACTTCGAATATGGGGATTTCAAAATTAACTTGTACCTTAAAGGGTGTGGCGTTTCCAGAGTAGCTGCTGGAAGCCGATGCGTTGCTTCTCGGTAGTCGCTGAAGGATCTGGGCAAAACTGTCCATCATCGCGTTCCGTTGTCGCTCGAGGGCTTCTTCGAGCAAGATTTTGATGGGATCTCCTGCCCCCTCGTCTTTCTTCTCGTCCGCCATGGGAGGCCGTCGGGATTTGCGAGGCTGGTCTTGCAAAGGTTCAACCAGTTCAAGCCCTAACTCCTTATATCCCGACCTTGTTGGGGACATGCAAAGAAAAACAGAGAAAAAGCAGACCGCTCTGATACCACTGATCCGGATTTAAACAGGAACGCAACAAATTACAGAGATAACCATATACACAAAGATGCAGCAGAAATAATACTTCATTTCATTAATGGAAAATACTCAAATATGCTTACAACAGAAATGGAAATAAACTAGCTAGGGCGATGGTAGCTTATCTCTGAGAAGAGATGTGATGGCTACATGCCTCTGAACTGTCTTACAATGAGGCTCGGAGGCCTATTTATTGTTGAGAAACAATAGAAAACCCTTCACATTCCAAAACCTAACCCTAGAAGATGAAACGCCAAATTGTGGGCCCCGTTTTTGGGTAAGTTGGTACATCAACTTCCCGGGGTCGCGAATTGGTCATACTATCTCCGTTTGACGTGCATGATAGCCCGTTGGAAAGATCTCTCCGAGGACTACGACGGAAAAGACGATTTTTATTAGAAAATCGCTTCGCGGTAGATTTCCCAAAAAACGTCGTTTAGGGCCTCAAAACGGCTCCGGAAGTTCAGGACCCGAAAAACTGCTAAAAATAGTAAGTTGTGCTACAATTAAGGAAACTGAAAATGCTGAGAAAGACAATGGTGGGGGTCCAGGTGGACTTGGCAGGTGGCCACCAATATCCACCTGGATCATTCCTCCCCCCTTAGGAAGCAATGGTCCCCATTGCGTTGAGATCCTCCATGAGATGAGGAAACTTCTGCTGAACTTGTTCCCTGGTGAGCCACTTGCCCTGCTGAAGGAGTTGGCCTGCTTTGACAACTCGATACAGTTGGATATTCTGTTGGCGAGTGTTCTTGATCTGTGTGTCCATGATCCGATCAGTTGCAGCTTGTTCCATGCAATCTGGATTTAATTCTGTGGGTTTGAGCTGTTCTGCAATGTCGGATGTGTCTAGCAATGGTGGAAAGTATGGCCGAAGGCGGTCCACATTGAACACTGGGTGCAGGCCAAGGAATGGGGGAATGCTGAACTCAAATGCATTGTCTCCCATAGCCTTAGTAATGGTGTAAGGACCATATCGGAGTGGTCTCAATTTCCGATAGGCTCCAGTAAGGCGTTCCTTTTGCAAATGCAACCAGACTTTGTCGCCAACCTGAAACTTGTGTGGCACCCGATGTTGATCATGTCGCTGCTTGTACTTGGCATTTGATTTCTCAAGAATTTCATGGACCTGCTGGCGAATATGTTGGATGCGCTCAATGAAGCTGGTGGCCTTATCTGTTTCGGACTGGACATGAGCTGAATTCATGTGAGTAGCTGCAAGTGGCATGGCCACATCAATGGGGCATAGTGGTTGGAATCCCAAACCCACCTGAAAAGGGCTATGGCCAGTGGAGCTGTGAAGAGCTCGGTTGTAGCTATGCTGAACATAGGGGAGGCTCTCGTCCCATGTGCGTGGATGCTTTGAGTTATACATGCGCAGAATGTGCACAATCATCCTATTGACAACCTCTGTCTGGCCATCAGTTTGAGGATGGAAGGCTGTGGACTTCGTGAGTTTGGTGTCCATCATTGACCAGAGACTGGACCAAAATGTGCTGAGAAACCGACTGTCCCGATCTGAGATAATAGACTGTGGGATCCCAAAGTGCACCCACACTCGTTCAAAGAAGAGTTTAGCAGTGGCTTCTGCTGTGATATTCTTCTTGCAGGCCATCATAATGGCCATCTTTGAGAACCTGTCGACGACCACAAAAACACAGTCATTTCCATGCTTAGTGGAAGGAAGGCCTGACATGTAATCCATGGAGATGGATTCCCAAGGTCGACTAGGGGTAGGCAACGGGGTGTAGAGGCCTTGCTTCTTAATGGTCGGTTGGGCAATGGCACAGGCAGTACATGATCGGATGTACTTCCCAACATCCTGTCGAAGATTCGGCCAATAGAAATAATTTTGTAGTACTGCCACTGTTTTCTCGACCCCGAAATGCCCAGCAGCCCGACTGTAGTGTGCTTCCCAAATCATCTTGGCACGCTCGCTTGAAGGAACACAAAGGTGACCGAGGTGGCATAATAGGGCATCCTGGAGGTGAAAATCTGCAACCTGCCGACCCTCCAAGAGTGTCTGGTATGTGTGGCCGAATTTTGGGTCGCTTTTGTAGAGAAGTGGCCAATCAGAAGTCTCGTGCCCGCAGGAGTTGAGCACGGTGGTTAGCGCCATGATCGGTGGTCGACTGAGGCAATCTGCAACATTATTGGTGCTGCCCTTTTGTACTTGATATTCAAGTGAAACTGTTGCAGGTATGTAGACCACTTCTGATGGCGATCATTTTGCAATTTCCCTTGGGTCTGTATGAACTGCAGAGGTCGGTGGTCTGTGTGGATGACCGTTTCCTTCCCCAAAATGTAATGCTTCCATTGTCGGCAGGCCTGTACAATGGAATACATCTCTTTATCATAAGTGGGGTACTTCCGGACTGTGTCTGAAAGTGTTTCACTGTGATATGCCACTGGATGTCCATGTTGAGTAAGGACTGCCCCAATAGCATAGTCAGAGGCATCTGTCTCGACCTCAAATGGTTGTTGTAAATCTGGTAACGCGAGCACTGGTGCCGTGCAGAGGCGATCCTTCAACTCCCTGAATGCCTTCTGTTGAGATTCAGACCAAAAGAATTTTGCTTTCGCCCCGCCTTGGTGACTTGACTCAAGGGCCAAGAAATATGAGAAAACCCCAACACAAACCTGCGGTAGAAGTTGGCAAGACCTAGAAAGCTGCGTAGCTCTGTTAGAGTGGTTGGAGAGGGCCAATCCCGAATGACTTGGACCTTGGCTGGATCGACATGCACCCCCTGTTCATCAATGATGTATCCCAGATACTGAACCTCGGTCATGCCAAAAGTGCATTTCTCCAAATTGGCACATAGCTTGTGTTGCCACAGTGTTTGGAGAACCTGTCGGATGTGGTGGAGGTGCTCTTCCCAACTCTGGCTGAAGATCAGAATGTCATCCAAGTATACTACTACAAAGGAGTTGGTGAATGGCCGTAAGATGTCATCCATTAGCCTCATAAAGGTTGCAGGAGCATTCGTCAATCCGAAAGGCATGACCAACCATTCGAAGAGGCCCTCCCTGGATTTGAAGGCAGTCTTCCACACATCTGAGGGTTCGATTGGTACCTGGTGATATCCTGACTTCAGATCGATCTTGCTGAAATATTTCGCCCCCTTTAGTTGGTCTAGGAGGTCATCAATCCGTGGGATCGGGTACCTATTACGGACAGTGATCTTGTTCAACGCCCGATAGTCAATACAGAGTCTCCACGTCCCATCCTTCTTCTGTACCAACACGATCGGGCTCCCACAGGGCGATGAACTCGGACGGATATGACCTTTCTGCAGGAGCTCCTGAATCTGCCTCTTGATTTCATCGTTCTCCAGAACGGAGCGCCGATTAATTGGTCCATTGGGTAGCGGTGCACCTGGGGTCAGATCGATGGAGTGCTTGACTTGACAGTGCAGAGGAACCCCTACCGGGGAGGTGAAGATGTCCTCGTACTCCTCCACAATCTTGTCCATCTGTAGTTGTCGTGCAGAGGGGCCCCGTTTGGAGGCCGCGGCCACTGTCTTCTTCTTTCCTTAAGGGCGTATCATCAGGAAAACAAATTTCCTAGTTTTGGAAATGATCTTACTGCATTGTTTTGCAGTAATCAAAGAGAGGGCGGCAGGTGGTGCTACCTCTGGTATCCTGAACAACTTATTTCCCAATGTAATAATAACTGCACGGGGCCTCGATTCATACACAGCATGTCGCTTCCACAAGTATGGTTGTCCTAGTAATACATCACAAACTTCAAGGGGAGCAATGTCACACAATACCTCATCCGTGAAGGGCTTGATGTTGTATGGAAGGCGACACTGCTGGCTCACGCGAAGATCTCGTCCTTGGTGAAGCCACCCAATGGTGTATGGTTGTGGATGTGATGTGGTCGGTAAGCCCAACCACTTCACGACCTCTGCCGAAATGAGGTTCTTTTGACTCCCGCTATCAACAATGAACTGTATCGGGGAGCCCTTTACCCACATCTGGGAGTGGAAGAGACGCTCCTCCTCCTCTGGATCTTCGGGTTCATTTTTCTGGATCTTTGCGGTAGCAACAGTGGCGCTGGCGTCCGCATCAATGATCTGCTTCCCTTTTTCATACCCCTTATCGGGTTCTGACTCCGTGTCGGAACATGCATCTGATTCTGAAACCTTTAGCTCAGCCACCAGTGACTGCTTGGCCCGACACTCACTTGTGTTGTGAGTGGAGCTCTTATGGAACTCGCACCATTTTCCAGTGTCCTTTCTCGGCTTCGCGGTGCTGTTCTTTGCTTGCAGCTTCGGCTGGTTGTCTTGGGCTATCCTGCCTTGGATTTGTCCTTTGTTCTGTGGTTTAGGGGCACCTTTCCCTGCTTTGGATTCGCAGATCCAAAGTCTCGCTTCTTTTGTTTAAACTTCTGCTCAACCTTGACGGCATACCGGTATGCTGTGCCGAGCGAGGGGATGTTTAGGAATTGTATTTCTTCCTGGATGTACTTGTGCAGGCAGCCACGGTATTTGAGTATCAAATGTTGCTCCGAATCCTTGATACCCAACTTTGTGCGAAGGGTATGGAAAAGATTGGTGAACTCCGGCACGTCTTGGTCCCTTCCCTGCCGCAGCGTGGTCCACTTTATGTATTCATCCTCATAGCTCCCGACAGGGTAGTACTGCTCCTTGATAGCATCCCGGAACGAATCCCAGGTGGGTGCGGCTGAAAATAGTGAGCCAGTACTTTCATCCTTCTGCTCGCAGTAGGTTTCCCACCAATCCTTGACGTGGGGGGCTGCTTTGAGGAGAGCAAAAACAATCTTTTCCCGACTCGAAAATTCATGAACAGAAAAATAACCCTCTAGCAGATTTAACCATTTATCTACGGCATCTGCGTCTATCTGACCTTCGAATATGGGGATTTCAAAATTAACTTGTACCTTAAAGGGTGTGGCGTTTCCAGAGTAGCTGCTGGAAGCCGATGCGTTGCTTCTCGGTAGCCGCTGAAGGATCTGGGCAAAACTGTCCATCATCGCGTTCCGTTGTCGCTCGAGGGCTTCTTCGAGCAAGATTTTGATGGGATCTCCTGCCCCCTCGTCTTTCTTCTCGTCCGCCATGGGAGGCCATCGGGATTTGCGAGGCTGGTCTTGCAAAGGTTCAACCAGTTCAAGCCCTAACTCCTTATATCCCGACCTTGTTGGGGACATGCAAAGAAAAACAGAGAAAAAGCAGACCGCTCTGATACCACTGATCCGGATTTAAACAGGAACGCAACAAATTACAGAGATAACCATATACACAAAGATGCAGCGGAAATAATACTTCATTTCATTAATGGAAAATACTCAAATATGCTTACAACAGAAATGGAAATAAACTAGCTAGGGTGATGGTAGCTTATCTCTGAGAAGAGATGTGATGGCTACATGCCTCTGAACTGTCTTACAATGAGGCTCGGAGGCCTATTTATTGTTGAGAAACAATAGAAAACCCTTCACATTCCAAAACCTAACCCTAGAAGATGAAACGCCAAATTGTGGGCCCCGTTTTTGGGTAAGTTGGTACATCAACTTCCCGGGGTCGCGAATTGGTCATACTATCTCCGTTTGACGTGCATGATAGCCTGTTGGAAAGATCTCTCCGAGGACTACGACGGAAAAGACGATTTTTATTAGAAAAATCGCTTAGCGGTAGATTTCCCAAAAAACGTCGTTTAGGGCCTCAAAACGGCTCCGGAAGTTCAGGACCCGAAAAAACTGCTAAAAATAGTAAGTTGTGCTACAATTAAGGAAACTGAAAATGCTGAGAAAGACAATGGTGGGGGTCCAGGTGGACTTGGCAGGTGGCCACCAATATCCACCTGGATCAGAGATGCACAACCGTATTGTGCTCTTTGCCTTCCGATCCAACTTCTTCCATTCTTCATTGGACACTCCCGTTGGTTTAGTACCTCATTCTACTGCGATCCACTGATCTTTATCCACCAACAGACCCTCCATCTTGAGTTTCCACAACTCAAAACTCTGACCATAAAATTTCTCGATCTCTATCTTTCCACTGCTCGTCATATTCTTTCACCACAAGAATCGAACCCATAGATCTCCCATTGAATAGGGCCTACCACAGGCCCGAGAAAAACCCCTCAGCAACAAAGGCGTCCCCTTGAAGCAAAAACAACTCTAATACCAAATGTAGTTTTTAACCCCGTACAGAAATTACCTGCATACAAATTCCAAAATGTAGAAAATAAAAAATAGTAATAGAATAACACATAAAACAAATATACACAGATATTTTCCCCTGGATCCAAAAACCGGGACTACCAGATTGATTTTTCATTATGTTCCTTTCAATGTTACAATACATATATATACATGCCGAAGCATCCAATACCATGGACCGAAAACCATCGCACCCAAAACCATGTGTGAAAACCATGCACAAAACCATAGGTAGGTTCGCCCACCTAATATAGGGTCCCAAAAAAAAAAATCCCCCAGGGCGCTGCCCCAGACCGCGTAGAGGGGGGATACCACCCCCCTCAAACCCCCCTGTGACCCCCTCACTGTGCATCGGTGCAACAAAGGGGGGTTTCCACCCCTCCTCTAACCCCCCGGCTTAACTACTACGGCTAGTTGTGGAAAGAATATAACACAACCCAAAAATCTCCCACTTGTTCTCTTCTTTCAACAGGGGGCCACAAGAGAGCTTAGTTATTTATCCAACCCTACAACACCCATTGTTTCTCTACACCAAGAGAACTTCTTAGAGCTCACAAATTTTGTCAATGCATCTACAATATTCTTCAAAGTGTCCACCTTCACCAGCAAGGCCTTTTTGTCCTCTATCATATCCCTCACAAATTGATATTGCACATTAATGTGCTTTGTCTTTGAATGGTAAAAAGGGTTCTTTTCCAAGAAAATTGCTTTGTTGTCACAGTCTATCCTTATAGCTCCCTGTACTAACCCCATACTTGAACACAATCTCTGCAACCAAACTGTTTTCTTGCTTGCATGAGCAACTGCCATGTATTCTGCCTCTGTAGTTGATAGTGCCACTACAGATTGTTTCTTACTCATCAATTGCACCTCCAAATAGGTTAAACACATACCCACTTGTAGATATTCTCTGATCCAGATCTCCATCCCAGTCTGCATCAACAAATCCATGGATATCCAAAACTCTCTCCAATCCTCGTCTTGATTGGTAGCACAAACCATAATCACTAGTGCCACGGAAATACCTGAAAACCCGCTTCACTGTTGTCCAATGCTCCTTCATTGGTTTTGACATAAACTTGTTCAATACTCCCACTGCATGTTCAATGTTTGGTCTAGTACAGACCATCACATACATTAGGCTACCAACTACACTTGCATATGGAACACGGGACATGTCCTCTTCTTCTTCTTGTGTCTTGGGACACTGTTCAACAGATAACTTTACACCTACATGAATAGGAACCTTCAACAATTTACTATCCTACATATTAAACCTCTGCAGTATTGTCTTGACATACTTCCTCTGCTTTAAACAAAGCTTCCTCTATGCCCAATCACTTTCAATTTCCATGCCAAAAATATAGTTTGCAGCACCAAGATCTTTCATGTCGAATTTGGTCACCAATTAATTTAAAATACACACAGTGATATGCTTTGCTTCTGGTGAAGCCAAGTCCCTGTATAAATGTATCAAATCTTTTATACCACATCTGTGTTGATTGTTTTAACCCATACATCAAATTTTTTAACTTGCATACCAGTTCTTTCTTACCCTTCAATGCAAAGCCTTCAGGTTGCTTCATGTAGATCTCTTCTTCCAGATCCCCATGAAGAAATGTTGTCTTCACATCCATCTGTTCTACCTCAAAATCAAAAGTAGCAGCAATAGATAAAAATAATCTAATAGAAACTACGTTGGAAACGAGAGAAAAAATATCACCAAAATTAATTCCCAGCAACTGGGAATAACCTTTTGCTACCAATCGAGCTTTGTACTTCTCCACCTTTCCTTCTGCATTTGTCTTCTTCTTGAACACCCATTTTCTGCCAATGGGTTTCCTTCCAGCTGGCAACTCCACCAGATCTCAAGCCTCATTTTTGTGCAAAGATGCCATTTCATCAACCATGGCCTCTTTCCAGAGTTTTCCATCCTCTGAATCTACTGCTTCCTTCACAGTTCTGGGATCATCATCAGTAATAGATAAAGAAAAATTTGAACAGAAATCAGATGGACTATACCTTTCTGGCTGCCTTCTTTCTCGAACTAATCTTCTCACAACCAGAGTTTGTGGCTCTTCATATTATGATTCCTCTTCTGCTGTAGAGTCTGATTCTTCCTCCTTAAGCTCAAACTCTATCTTCTTAGGTTCCTTTGGTTGGACTTCATGTTTAATAACATCTTTCACATCTCTGAACACCACATCTCGGTTGTACACAACCTTCCTTGTTATTGGGTTCCAAATCTTATAACCCTTTAAACCATCCTTATACCTAATAAAGATGCACTTTTCAGATTTACTATCCAACTTTGTTCTTTTCTCCTTTGGAACATGTACATATGCATCACATCCAAATACCACCAGATGTGAAAGAGAAGGTTTCTTACCAGTCCATACATGTTATGGAGTCTTATCCTCCAACGCTGATGATGGTGATATGTTGACCAGGTAACATGTAGTCTCCACTGCCTCTGCCCAAAATTCATGTCCTAACCCGACACCACTGAGCATGCTTCTTTCCCTTTCCATCAACGTCTTGTTCACTCTTTCTACAACTCCATTTTGCTGAGGTGTGTATGGATTAGTCTTCTATCGTGCTATACCACACTTCTTACAGAACTCTTCAAATTCCTTCCTGCAAAACTCTCCATCGTTATCTGTCCTCAACACCTTTATCTTCTTCTCTGTTTGGTTTTCCACTAGAGCCTTAAATTCTTTAAACCTGTCAAAGACTTCATATTTCTTCTTGAGGAAATATATCCATGTATTCCTTGAGAAGTCATATATAAATGATATATAGTACACAGACTTACCTAGTGATGGAACCTTCACAGGCCCAAACACATCATTGTGCACAAGCTCTAATATCTGTTTCGCCCTCTTACCACCAGAGGGGAAACTTACCCGATTCTGCTTCCCATATACACAATTTTCACAGAAATCAAAATCCAGAGAGCTATTACTCGTACCTTCTACCATACCTTTACCATGAAGTATCCGAAGACCCTTCTCTCCAATATGTCCAAGCCTTTGATACCATAGCATGGTCTTTTCTCCAGAGACCACTAGATTTTTTGCTCCACTTTCAGGAACCACAGAACTATTGCACCCATCAATAACAGTGCTACATTGTAGCTTTTACGGAGTTCCAATCCGAGCTCCCCGCATCAATACTAGTGCTACTCGAACCATCTTGCAAGTATCATTCTCGAACACTGATTTTACACCTGCATCATCCAGCTTGCCTACAAAAATCAGATTTCTGGCCAATGCAGGAATATGCAGAACACCCAGAAGTGTTCTAATCCTTCCAACTTGCAACTTCAACTTTAATTTTCCACGACCAATTATTCTAGCCTTCCTATCATCCCTTAAGAAGGCATCACCACCATTGTATTTCTCATACTCACAGAGCCACTCTCTATGGGTTGTGAAGTGAAAGGATGCACCTGAGTCAATGAACCATGCCACATGATCTACATGTGTACTTGAAGAAGAAGCCAAGTACACATCCCCACCTTCATCTGTGGTGGTTTTCACCTCTGCAGAAGGAGCATCATCAAATCCCTTTCCTTTGTCAGGAGCTTTAGATTTATAGCCCTTTTGTAGTGCCCTTCCTTTCCACATTTCCAGCACACCTTTACAAATTTTCTGGGAGATTTAGATCTCCCACTCAAGGACTTATTTTTATTTCTGTTATGGGACCGTCCTCGTACAAACAAGGCATCACCATTCTAGCTCTCCATATTTTTCTATCTCATCTCCTCCGTGAGCAAGGATGAGACTATTTCATCAAACTACAAGGTAGTTGCATTGCTACCTATTGTAATAACTAGAATATCCCACGAATCTAGTAGAGAACACAACAAACTAATGCAATTATCTTCATCTAAATTTTTAATATCAACAGAAAATAATTGGCTTACCACAATATTAAATGTGTTCAAATGCTCTGTCATCAAGTCTCCATCTTTCATCCTCAAGTTATACAACTTTTTCCATACGAACAATTTATTCACCAAAGACTTAGATTGGTACAAAGTCCCCAAATTGTCCCACAAATCCTTTGTTGTAGCTTCCCCTGATACATTCAGCAATACTAAATATGAGACACAATCGTATTGTGCTCTTTGCCTTCTGATCCAGCTTCTTCCATTCTTCATCGGACACTCCTGTTGGTTTAGTACATAGTTCTACTGTGATGCACTAATCTTTATCCACTAACAGATCCTCCATCTTGAGTTTCCACAACTCAAAACTCTGATCAGTGACCATTAAATTTCTCGATCTCTATCTTTCCACTATTCGCCATCTTCTTTCACCACGAGAATCGATCCCGCAAATATCCCACTTAATAGGGTCTACCACAAGCCCAAGCAAAGCAACAAAGGCATCCCCTTGAAGCTAAAACATCTCTGATACCAAATGTAGGTTTTAACCCTGTACAGAAATTACCTGCATGCGAATTCTAAGACACAGAAAATAAATAATAGTATGAGCATAACACATAAAACAAATATACACAGATATTTTCTCTTGGATCCCACTAACATTGATACTACTTCTGGCCATTTCTTTCATCTTTCGGACATAGTCTTCCTGAGAAATCAATTTATCATTTATTACATAAATGTTGGGCAGCCCTTTCTGGATCAATGCTTAAATTCTGTTGCAGAACCTATTTACTCCCAGCTGCAATGTTTCATATCTTTCTTCCAACTGATCAATAAGATTCTTCTTAGTCAAGACTTTCTTGACTTCCAAAATAGTGGTAGTTATGTCACTGATTCCTAATTCTCCAAGTTCATATTTGGACTTAGAGTTTAGGAATCTGGTAATGTTGGAGGCTTCTATGGGCATTTCTCCAAGCTTCTCCCTTCCTTGAAGAATGGTTTCTGTAACTTTTTCTATCAATTCCTTCTTCTCTAAGATGATTTGGATAGATGGCCAAATCTCATTCATAGAGTCTAGAATACTCATCCATATGGTTTCCTTGGCTTGGGCCAAGGTCTGGCCAATTGAAGTGTCCCTTTCTACCTGCAACTTCTCCAACAATCTTTGTGACTTCTACATTTTAGTAATATGAGAAGCCTTAGCTTTGGATTTTTGTACTTCTAAGCTTTGAGTTGATCATGCAGAGTCTTGATCTCTTTTGACTGGATTGACATGTTCTTCAGTATCTTGGTCACTTGTTCAGCACTTACAGTATAAGTGGAAGAAGTAGTTGCAGTGGTTGTTCCTGTTGCTGGAAGCTGAGAAATGGGTATGGCATCCAGGGGGACAATGGCCATCTTCTGACTCTGTTCTTTCTCCTTTATCATCCTCTCCATTTTTGCCTCCATCTGTCTAATCTATATGTTCTGTTCTATAATCAGCTTCATCATGTCAGCCTTCTGTGTCTCATTTTATTCAATGTCCTTGGTCAATGGGTCCTCTGTGGCTAGAAGCTTGAGCTGTTTTCCCAATGTTACAATGTCCAAATTCTTCTTCTTGATGATCTCCTCTGCAATATTGACATTTTTGGGATCATATCCTATCTTTACTACCAAGTCCTCCAAAGACTTGATCATATTTATCCTTGGCTAAGGAGGATACCTTCTCCATTTTCAAATGAGATTGAACATTAGAAAATGAAAGCTGCAACTGGGACAATGACATAGCAGTGTTAGTTAAAGTACAAGATATCATCTCACCAGTCTGCTTATGCATCTCCATTTGATCAATGGGATGAATGTCTTTGGTGTTGAGCTCAAAGGTTGTGCAATTGTAGTCTACTATTGTTTTTGGTTGTGGAATTTGGGCCTCAAGAAAGGCCATCTGCATCTTTCCCTTCTATGTGTCAAACACTAATAACAATATTCTCTGTGAGCTAGAGGTGTGCTTCCAAAAACTGATTATAGGTACTGTTTTTAAGAATCTTATTCTTAACCTTAATCTCCCTGTACCTATCAAAAATTGTCTGTTCCTTCTCTGTTTGGAAATTCTATGAATCTAACTCATTTTCCTTGTGACCTTGTGATGATGAAGGTCTAGTAGGAGATGTTACAAATTTGCTGCTTGCAAGTGATGAGTCTGTAATTATGATGGCATCCTGCACTTCTGTCTCTTTGTCTACGTCTATCCTAGGAGTCAATTTTGTCCTCTTCCTATAACTAATCCTAAACTCTTTGGCCTCACTTCCAATGGTTGATGATGATCCCTCCTCCCTTTGTCTTTTGCTTGATTTCTCCTGAGTGGGAGTCTACAAACTGGAAGTAGAAAAGAGTTGTTCTTCAACTTCCTACAAGGTGTTTTCTGTCCATTCCAACTGATTTGCATATTTTTATATTTCAAGCCTTGAAGTATGGATGTAGGGAGTACTTTTATTCTCCACTATGAGCTTTGAAATAATGCCACAAGGGTCATAAGACCATGTAAAGCTTAGGCTAAACTTCATTTCTTTAAGCATATTGTCTGCTTCTTCACCTGTTGTCCTAGTATTACATACAAATGGGCCCACCTGTGTCTTTATTCAAAACTGTGATTTATTCTTAGCCGCTACAAAATGAATATCATCAGAATTTAACATATATCTGATATATTCCAGGGAAAAAATATTGATTGGGAGGTATTTGGGGAGTTTTTATGGTGCCATTTCGCAACCATAAACCCTGATTTCTGTGTTATTTTGGTATAAATACCAATCTCTTGTTTTAGCTTGATCTATTAGATGCGAAATTATTTTGATATATTCACTAATTCTGGGTTGTATAGAACTGTTGAGGATGTTCATGGTTGCGTGAACAAAATCCTAAATAAACTTCTTATAAGAGAGCTCCTAATATTTTTTCATGACCAATGATGTCCAAAAGATCACTGGCTACTGGTTTCCTGCATCATCAAGTTTCTGCATTGCAAAATTGAACTTATATGCCTGATAGTAAAGGAACATATAGATTAAAATAGAGGTGTAATTAAACACCTTCTCTGTGGGAAATTTTAGAAATTTCTCATGAATGTTGTCAGCCAAGAATTGACTGAAATTGAATACAATGGATGGATTACTGTCTGTGGAAAATATGGAGAGGAAACCTAAAATGGGCTCATCTACCCACTGATCAAAATAATAACCCAAAATATAGGAAATTATGGATATGATTTGTTTGGCTTGATCAAGGAAGATGGAGGAAGGGTATGGAGGATTCTTCTTAGGTAACTAGGCATTCTCAGGCAAGAAGATCTCAAAGATTTTGGCTCTAGTAGTGAAATCCAGCTTCTGATAAAGCTGGGTGAGGGCTTCTAAGGAGAAAGGAGTATTATTTTCCACAGAGGGAGCTAGCATTATTTGGTCAATGGACTAGGCAGTAATTGTAAAGAGAATGTCACCGGATGGGGCCATGATAGCTCTTTGGGCAGGGACATAACATGCCTGACATTTTTTGGTAAACTCAGGGGCTTGGAAGGTTAAGGGGAAGATGTAATGGGGAATATTGGACTCCCAGAGCCCAATTTCATCAGTTTTATCTGCATGTTTGTCTTCCAACCAGTAGTATAACTCCAAAAAGTCACAATCACACTGGGTTTCATTAATCCTATAATCCATGTCGGCTAAAGGGATGTGATCTATATAGAGGGAGCTATTAATGGATTAACAAGCTTATCTTGGGTTTTTTTTTTGGGAGGCATTACTGTATTAGTGAAAGATAAGAGGAAATGACAGAAGAGCTTACCGGGAAACAGTTTGGGTAACAAATTGTCAGGTGAAGGAGACAGAGAACTATCAGTTTCTATCTAGTTCTAGTCAAAGAAATGCTCTGAGAACAGGTCATTGTATAAAAATTGTCAACTTACAAAGGATAAGTAGCGAAAAGGGAGGAAAGCATCGATTTCAAAATCTTTTAAATAGTGTTGTGAAAGTCCCATTGGAAATGGCGCAGGACCGTTAAGCTTGAACGGTTACCCGGGAAATATGAATTTCATGCGTAACAGTTGTTTTTGTCGGGAGTGAATTTAAGTGGACAACGGTTAGGCGATGTGGCAGGAGGAGATTGGTGGAGGAGTCGTGGCGGGGATGTGGTAAAGCAAGGGAAAGGATAGGCGGTTTCAGAGGGGGTAGCGAATAGTAAGTGGAATTGAAATGGGGGGTGTGAAATTAGGAGAGGCTACCATGTTAGGATGCAACTAGGCGAGAGAAACCACCTTTTCAGACTTCCACCCCCCCCAACGCCTGTTACAGGGAAAAGTGTCTATTTAGAACTGCTCTATCCCACTAAGGTGTGACAGCTACCTTAGAAACAAACAAAGAAAAGATACTTTTGTATTTCCTTTATGAATTATAGATAGAGAGGAATAGAAAGAACCAACCTGTGTCTTGCGGTAATCCTTTGACTCGATCCCTCTCTTCTTTGATAGTCTCCAGCTACCTGCTCACTAGCACGCCCAGCTTCACAAAGTACCTGAAAGATCACAGAAGCATAGCACTATACAAAGACATGGATCTATATTCATAAACAACTTAGGATCAGATTTAATTTAACCATACAAATGTAACAAGCATCAATGATACAAAAACATGGAGGAGAACTCAAATAGCTTTTATTGATAAACAAGAAAAGATCCAGGAGGAGTTACAACCAGTGGTTCCGACCCAACATCAACCTCCCAGCAAAGAAGCCCCTCTTCACCTCCAACAAAGCATAGATCACCCAACAATCTGATGTTTGTCTCTAGAAACCAACAACAATTCCTTACAATATGCAGAATTCTAGCCTCTGGATCTCTGGGATGAGGGATCCATATATAGATATCTGTAAGGAGGATGCGTCAGCTTGTGATTTGATTAGTTTCTTCTCTCTGTCAGTTCTTGCTTCCACTTGGAGACTGAGGGCTTCTTACTCATCCTTGGTCGAATTCAGTGAGGCAAGTGTCACAGGAGAAGATTCTGGAAGCTTCCATTGCCTCTCCACCTCGCGGAATGACACTGCCATTTTTCATTTCTCGCCCATCGCACCCCACAGAAGGGAGTTTTGAAATGCAATGCACCCTCATAGTGCATTTGGATGAGATGCAACGCACCTAGCCAGTGGAGCAACTGCAATGATCCTGTTTTAACCAATTTTGAGTAGTTTTTCATGGAGAACTTCTGGGAGAAGCTGTAATCTGTTGACCTTGTTCCTTTAGGGGTTAGAACAACACTTTTAGGGACTTAGGAGCCTTTGGTTTATGGAAATTTCATGCTTGGAGTTATAGGGCACAAAAATGTCTATAACAGTTGCCCCCTAAAGTATGAGGCCGTTAACCTTTTGGTGTCGGGTGAAATGCTTTATTATGAGGATCCGAAGTTCTTTCAATGCTGGGAGGAGACCT
The DNA here is from genome assembly GCA_031772625.1 of Pinus tabuliformis. Lineage (NCBI taxonomy): Eukaryota > Viridiplantae > Streptophyta > Pinopsida > Pinales > Pinaceae > Pinus > Pinus tabuliformis. Next base: position 19,568,947 of record CM062819.1, read on the forward strand.
GTAATAAGATACAATACAATACATTATCTTCATAATATTTTCATGATCTAGCTGAGGTGGGCATTCCCATGCTCAGCTTTATAAATTCATTTTCATGTACATAGGACAGACAACTGTCTGAGTGTAGACTGATGATTCTGATAGAGCCATCATCCTTTTGGTAGGATGATTATCTGTGCTGCAATGTTGTACATTTAATGTCTTTATTTCCCTGAATATATATCGCAGCCTGGATGGATGAAACTAGATCCGGGGTCTTCAATCTCGTCCGATCTTCACTCTAAGTACAAGTCGATACATGTGAGAAATGTTCTGAAGTCGAACATGGAAAGACGTCGCTTGATTACCAGTCAATGATGTAAACTATTAACAAGCGCGAGAGGAATCACCGATAATGATAATGACCCTCAAGGTACTGCAGTACAATTCACGTGGTGTGAATAAAGGACTTGTCATCGAACACCACACAAAATCTTTCGGTCGAAGGCCATTGATGTAAACCTGTCGCCGGAAGTGAGAAACTTTCCATTGAGGCATGCAAGCTTCAAAGTACTGAATGGGGTGTTCCTAGATCAAATTCTTGGATAATGAGCTGATGTCGACAAGAATTGATCCGTCACAGGAGGGCCTTAATGAATCCCACATCAATGACATGGAACGGAGCAAATGATTTTGATGGAGGTGAAAACAATCTGGTGATATAAGTTTCAGGGTAGCGGTCATGAAAGAATGGAGTATAATGTATGGTAGTGGGTGAGACACAGGTGACTTCTCTGGACGACTTCTCTTGAACATATCGGCGACACTGATGTGATGGATTGGTAGCATTAACCCCAAATGTGGATGGTATGGCGTGACCATGGTGATGTGACCGGTGAATGAAACAACCAAACCCGACTCGGACACGGAGTGGAAGTGTCATGTTCAAGAGCGACTTGCTACCAACAAAGTTTCTTTGAGTTTTCTTCCCAATTTTTCCCCAGTCATTGCTGACCAATACATCTTTATTTTTGTCAAGCTTGAGGAGGATAACATATGCTTGTTCTATAATTTGCCCTTCGGGCAAACCCTTCGCTATGTTTTAACGAGCCTAGCGATAGTGAAACTCGTTCTCGTCTAAAGACAAGTTTGTCGCTATTAATCTTTTTAACGAGTTTAACGACAAAGATAACTCGGTCCTTTTCAATTTTAGAGAGTCTGAAAAGGAACGTAAAGGTAACTCCAAAATTCCTTTTCCGTCATCTAATCCCTTAAATCTGAAAAAGTATAAAACAATACAGAAGGGATGAATTTTCGATAGTTTTAACGAGCCGAACAAAACAAGCGCTCGAACTTTTTGTGTAATAATCCCTCAGGTCCAAAAAGATTAAAATCTAGAGGAGGGATAGCACTTCCTATCCCTTTAACAAGCTGGAGAGGCCAATGGCTCGGCAATCTTTTCATATTTTACGAGTCAGTTGAAAAGAGCTTAAAGGAGACTCGTCTTTTGAGGAACGAGTGATAAAACGGGTAGCAGCTGATTCCAGGTAAGGTTTGGAATTTTCCAATCACGGCAGTGTCACAAGGATGGCTAGTGAAATCACTCTTCGCAGTTGTTCCTCAAAATGGGTAAATAATCAAATGGAGGTGAATGATCGGCCAATGAAAAGTGGAGGTGACGGTGCAAACACGACCAAGGCTTTAATGGCTGAAGTACTACATTCACGATGGTTATTTACCGGGGAATAGTTCATTTTTTAATGAGCTTAAACGCGGGTGGAAACATTTTCTCATGTCTTATGTTTATTTTTTAACGAGCTTGAAGTATGTGCTAAAACTGCTCGATTAATCCAGTCGTGTGATAAGAATGTCTCATATAAAACGGCAACTTTTAGAGTTTTTCCCCACATCCTTTCTTTATGCAAGTTAGGCAACGACCAATCCAAAAAACAGATAAATGATCGCTCTTCGCTTGCACTCCAAAAGGTTTGCATGCCCCCAGGTATAAAACAGAGTTTCAAGGTTACCCCTTCTTTAGTCTGTTAAAACATTTGTTTTACCGAGAGAGGCCTACCTCTTACAGGTTACCCAAAGATTGTTCTATTCACAGCGCAAACAAAACACTTCTTCGGCGATGTCTACCGAGATAAACAAAGGTGAGTGACGGTGCTCCCCAACTCACATAACTTTGACAAGAGAATCTTGTTCCAGTCCAACTCCCTCTTCCAATCACGGACGGGAGTACGGAGGTCATATTCTCTCACGGAAACCTACCCTATACCCGAAGTTTTCCTGCTGAAGCAGGCCAGGGTGCATGCCCCCTGGGTTTCAGTCATGTCCCTCCGAATCACTCGCGCTCATCGGGAGGACGGACTGGAGATTGAGACATTTCTTGCGTGAAAAGACCATGCAGGGATGGTATATGACTATTTGCTCTGTATGATCTGGAAAATGAAAGTTGGTCCACGAGCTTGACCACTCTTCCTTCATGCGGAAAACACATTACTCTAAAGAGTGAGGAGACAATTGCTCCCATGCAATAAATATAGTCTCATTCAAGGAGTAGATTGTAATCCAGGGGTCCTTGAACTACCATTACATTCATGTGAACGGTTTTCCCTCTCAATGTTATGGGCACATCGGGAAGGATCCCTAACGGTCGACTGGTTCCTTTATCAAAGCCTGTCAGATTTCTCATCTCAGGCAAAAGCGGTGGCGAGTCAAGCGCTTTCCAAGAAGTTGAGGAAAGGATACTCATAGAAGCCCCCTCATCTATGATGGTACCAGCCATAACCATTCTATATATTTGAACAATAATTCGGAATGGTACACTAGCTGGTAAACGGGGTCTGCCTAGTTGATTCCAGTCGAAGGAGACAACTAGGTTTCTTGGAGGTGGGACCGAATAGACGACCGGGTACGACTCTGACGAACTTCCTTCCTGCGGTAAAGGAACGGGTAAATTGCCCCCATGTTCGTTGGAGTCTGTGCTTATGAAAAGAATTTGGACGATGTCATCCTTGTTCTCTTCAGTGATTGTATCATCTGAAGATGGAACCTCTGAAGGCAAGATCGGGTCAACTGCCGCCTCGACCTTTTGACTTTCATCTGGTATGGATTCAGATGGTTCATCTTCAATGACAGATGCTTCGGCCGACCACCTGAGCGGGTCAGCCGGATTTTCAACTAGTGACGGACTCGGCAAGAGTTTTTTATATCCAGGAGGAAGTCGTAACGGTGAAACCGGACGATCATCCAAAACTCTTTTAGCTTTGTCTAAGAAGGGACAACGGTGGACGGCATGATCGTCTTCACACAGTTTACAAGGAAATCTATATCTTCCTTTTTGTCTTGGGGCTTCACTTTCACTAGTTGACGGTGAGTTTTCAACATGATCATCAGAGGTTGACGACACCGGGTTGTGCAAACGAGGAGACCAGTCCCTTAAGATCCAAGGGATGCAAGGACAATATCTGTGAAAGTGGTCTCCTTTGCAAATGACACATGGCGATTTAGGCCTGGTCGGTGCAGTGTGTGGATTTTCGTTAGATGACAATTGTTTGCCCCATTCGCTTTTGGCTCCTTCTTCTTCTTCTCTTTCTTCTTGTTTTCCTTCTTCTCCTTAGGAACTTGACTTTTGGCTTTACCAGCCCCATCAAGCGAAGAGGAAGGAGGAGAGGAAGAATTAGAGGAAGTAGAAAGTTGGTGGGTAACTCTGGACTCGTCTAATTGCTGATTTGATTGTTCAGGAATAGTGGTGTTCTGAACGACAGAGGTTGAGAAGAGCCATACAGGCAAACCAATTGTCAGTCCTGGAAGCGACAATGTGGCCATATGGGGTGCACCAACATCTCCCCAAGAGGAGAAGGGACTAGGATTTCCTCCAAGGGGAATTCCTTGGTTGGTGGACTCCATTTTCTCAACCCAAGATCAACGTAGGAAAGGGGTAATGAATATTTCGTTTAAAATAAATTTTTAGACGCTTTGACACAACTTGTTTTTTCAGTTTTTAAGAGTCGAGAAAAAACAAAATATGACTCTAATCGCCTTCGATTTTTAATGAGCCTGAAGTGACAAGTGCTCAGATGGACCTTTTCCGTTAAGGAGTCTGAAAAGGAACGAAAGGGACTGCTCTGGATATCTAGGTAGAGGGAGTACCAAACCAATCGCAAAACTGCAGAATACTTTTTACGGTACGGTAGTCAATCTTCCCGAATGCTGTGTTCAGTGCATTGCAATCGATAGGGCGACAGACACGGCTTCCTATGGATAAAGGATTTAAGCCTATAGGGGTCTCCCAAAATATACTCGACGGTACGTGGGAGCACAATTCCGTACTGGCACTTATCGTCTCAAAGTGGAGGAATCACCCAACCATCAGTGAGGACAACAGTTACCAGGCTTTACGACGCCAGAATATGTCTCTAGCCTAGACCTCTAAATGTTGTGCGTTAAGTTCCAAAGCATTGTTAGATTCATTGAATTTATTTTAAGTTGATCTTGTTTATGAAATTTGCCTTTCGAGTTCACCACGAGATGTAGATGTAATTCCTAAAATGCAATCTAAAGATGATAAACAAACTTTTTATCTCTTTTATGCAATGAAAATCCTAGCTACTAGGGAAAAGAAAGACACAATCCTTTCACAAAGAGCAAAGAGCACACTGTAAATGCACTTTCCTAAATCAAGCCAAACAGAATGTCTATATGCAAATGCACATGCATGTATTTGTTTTCGACTTTCTTAGTATTGATGCTAAAAAGAAAGTTGATGTACAAATCTGAATTTCTTTTCAAGCGACAAATATAAACAAGCTCTTTTTCGAAATCAAAAACAGAGATGATTACGACACCTTACGATTTTGAAATGAACACTCGTTCTTAACACTAGAAAAATACAAATTCAGACCAAAGGCAATAGTAACAGGATAATCGACCATCAACAGCAATCAAACTTTCTCCTATGATCGAAATCGACACTTGCGACAGATTCAAATCAAAGGACGACAGTACGATTATGCTACTTTTGCAAAGGAAAATTGTAAATGACTCAACAAACACATAAAAACATCTACAGTTCTTTTGTACAAAGGAGGCGGAATAACAGCAAGGAAAAGAGGTTTCAAACAGACATATACTGATCACAGGCAGAAAAATTTAGGGATAGAACTGGAAAGAATGAAGCATAGGAACCACAGCTGCACAGAGCTAGTCTGATCAGCGCACCTGTAAAACAGAGAATCTGAAATGCAGCGCAGGTTGTCCCTTCGGGAAGTGCGCTGAAATTCAGAATCTCTGAACAGTACCGGTGCTGGGCCAGAAATGAGACTCTGTCTGGGTTCCGAGTCACAGTTTGCAGTTCAGTCCTTGGTTTTTGGCAAGTAAAAAGCAATCAGTAATGCAACAATCAGGGGTAGATCTAAGGAGGATCTAAGAGCTATCACAAGGGAAATCAGATAGTTTGTGAATCAGCTGTTTAAATCATAAACAGATCCAGTGAATGGATTGAAGCAGCAATTATCTAATTTTCATTTGTTATGGCAAATGCAGTTCGAACGAATGCTACTTATAAGTTTATGAAACAAACAACAAAGAATGATACACAAACAAACTAATTAGACACTCCCCAGTGGAGTCGCCATTTTGTTACAGGGAAAAGTGTCTATTTAAAACTTCTCTATCACTAAGGTGTGACAGCTACCTTAGAAACAAACAGAGAAAAGCTACTTTTGTATTTCCTTTATGAATTATAGATAGAGAGGAATAGAAAGAACCAATCTGTGTCTTGCGCTAATCCTTTGACTCGATCCCTCTCTTCTTTGATAGTCTCCAGCTACTTGCTCACTAGCATGCCCAGCTTCACAAAGTACCTGAAAGATCACAGAAGCATAGCACTATCCAAAGACATGGATCTATATTCATAAACAACTTAGGATCAGATTTAAGTTAACCATACAAATGTAACAAGCATCAATGATACAAAAGCATGGAGGAGAACTCAAATAGCTTTTATTGATAAACAAGAAAAGATCCAGGAGGAGTTACAACCAGTGGTTCCGACCCAGCATCAACCTCCCAGCAAAGAAGCCCCTCTTCACCTCCAACAAAGCATAGATCACCCAACAATCTGATGTTTGTCTCTAGAAACCAACAGCAATTCCTTACAATATGCAAAATTCCAGCCTCTAGATCTCTGGGATGAGGGATCCATATATAGATATCTGTAAGGAGGATGCGTCAGCTTGTGATTTGATTAGTGTCTTCTCTCTGTCAGTTCTTGCTTCCACTTGGAGACTGAGGGCCTCTTACTCATCCTTGGTCGAATTCAGTGAGGCAAGTGTCACAGGAGAAGATTCTGGAAGCTTCCATTGCCTCTCCACCTCACGGAATGACACTGCCATTTGTCATTTCTCGCCCATCGCACCCCACAGAAGGGAGTTTTGAAATGCAACGCACCCTCACAGTGCATTTGGGTGAGATGCAACGCACCTAGCCAGTGGAGCAGCTGCAATGATCCTGTTTTGACCAATTTTGAGTAGTTTTTCATGGAGAACTTCTGGGAGAAGCTGTAATCTGTTGACCTTGTTCCTTTAGGGGTTAGAATAACACTTTTAGGGACTTAGGAGCCTTTGGTTTATGGACGTTTCATGCTTGGAGTTGTAGGGCACAAAAATGTCTATAACAACGCCCCCCCAACGCGACGGTAAAGGAAAAATGGAGAGGGGGATGAAAGTGAATGTGGGTCGTGGATTGTGAGCGGGAGGATCCTGACATTCTGACACTGTTGTCGATTAGCCATAAATGACAAAAAGATATTTTTCCATATGCGCTTTATGATTTTGCCTTTTTTGACTTAGGATAAATGTGGAAGGTGAAATATATATAAAAAAAACACTTTATCTTATCATGCACATTTTTCCCTTTTTACAATGTCCTTTAACTTAGGATAAAATGGCATAGGCAAATATTTATAAACACAACTAATTTACCTACCCATAACTAAACTAACATTTTATTTTTTCTAAAGGGTGCACTTAGTCTAGCAAACCCACATTATTTTCTTTTATACAGAATGAAAAAATATCTAAATCCTATCTCTTATTTCTCCTGTTGATTCAGATTAAACAGTAGAATCAATGTCATTTTCTACCTAACTACCGATTTACCCAGATTAGATTGTTGGGAAAATCTTTATTCTCTAACCTAATTTACAGAAATTTAAACAAGTTTAACCATGATTACATTGTATGCTTAAACAAATAGCTAGTGATTGTGGCATTTTGAACAAGTTGCGCATGATCTTTATTTAACAATGATGAAGAAAACTATTTATCAGTAGTGGCATTTAGACTTGCAACACTTTCAGTATTATTATTTTCTTTTTCTTTTTATTTTTTGTTAAGTTATGGTATGTTCTATGCTTATAACAGTTTACTTCTTTTTCTTATTATATTCCACAGATTAGCAATCACATATACATAAAGTAAAGTGCAGATAGAACATTAAACGATCGATAGAAAACAAGCCAAGACAAGAGACACAAGATGTGGCGGCTAGCCAGGGACAAACCCCACAATGTGTGGGGAAACCCTTTGATAAAATCTTCTTTTATCTTAAATAATTCAACAGAGAGAAATAGTACAATAAAACTGATTCATATCAGCAGTAGCAAACCCTAGATCAGCAGTGTTATCACTAAAAATGTCGTTGTCAAAATTTTTGGTCTAGCTTAAAGACCGGGGGTTTTCGCAGCGCCTGAACTCTTTTAGCAGTTTCGCAGCGCCATCTATTTTAGTGATTTCGTAGCAAAAGCACTGACTTTGCACTGGCTGCGCTACGAAATTAGGGATTTTCTCTAAGTTTTCAGTGAAGGCCCAAATTCTAAGCACGCCTATGGTATACTGGCTACAACTGCTGGGGATGAGGTTGAGGTGCTTAAAGGTCTAGTGTTGACTAAAGGATATAACTTTGATATTGTTTACATACAATGCTCTGATTTATGGATTTTACAAAACAGGGAAGACACAATGAACAACAAGGGCTATGTAAATTTGCCATTCTTATAGAAAGTTTCATGGTATCAGTTGGAGTTGATGGGCTCCTGAAATCTGCCCTGTTCAATTCAGATAGCAAGGAAATGTGCGCTTCCAACAATTTTTCTTGTAATTTTCAACCCGAACCTTCTTACTGTCATTTTTAGAACTGGCAGGTTGAGTATCGTTTTTGGAATGGCATTGACTCCTAACCAATACAAACCCGAAAGAGTTTTAGCAGATATAAAGGTACTAGTCAATATTTCATCATCTTGTAAACTTTGGTTCCCCAAAATTCCCATGAGTGAAGGGTATTTTGAACCTCTATGATACCCCATTTGGCACAGCAGCTCGTGCTGACATTGTCTGATTATTTAAAGAGCAACTGGTCACCATATAAAAATCAGGCAATCGGGGATATTTGGCTGTCACAGGACTTGGGTAAATGTTCCCTCTTGCAAGATTTTGCCCTATGGGGACAGCTCATGATACTGGAAGAACCATTTTAATGAATGGTGTTGTACCTACCAAATTGCCATGCTCAGTTGAAAATGTAATATGGCCACAAAAAGAACGCATGGATTCATCTAAAAGTGATCTGATAGTTGAGAAAGACGCCATTGATGCTGATTTTGGCAATATTTTGAAAACCCTGCCACTGACTAAAGCCTTTCCAATAGTGAAGGCATTCACAAAGAAAGAAGCCATTAGAGCCCGTGTCAGGTCCTCAGCTCAACAGGAATGTATATCAAAAAGTATTCTATGTAATGATCGTGATTATGAATCTGCTCTTTTGCCAGGCCTTCCTGATGATATTACCAAGTATTGTCTTGCACTAATACCTCGCTCAGATTTTCAATCACTGAGATTTGTTTCGAAAGCATGGAGGAGTTTCATTCTGAGCAATGAATTTTATATGGCAAGAAAACTAGCTGGCACCCTTGAAGAATGGCTTTATGTGCTGACTGCAGATTCATGTAGTGGCAAAATGCAGTGGCAAGTTCTTGATTCTGCCCGTGGTAAATGGAAATTTCTTCCATCCATGCCTGGTCCTTTGAAGAGAGCTTTTGGGTTTGCTGTGATAGATGAAAAACTAATGGTCATTGGTGGGTTGGTTGATAATGGCTACTCAGCAGAGGCTTCAGCAGATACATACAGTTATGATCCAATATTAAATACGTGGAGTTTGCTTGCAAAGATGAATGTGGCACGTTTTGAATTTGCTTGTTCAGTGGTTGATGACCTTGTTTATGCAATTGGAGGTCATGGACCAGATGGGGAGGGTACAGCTGCAAGAGAAGTTTGTATACAAATACACAAAACCAAGATCCTCGAGAAGGAAGTAAGGACATGTTTTAAGATTAATTTCCTATATTTTCTGGGTCAGGTAGCGTATCTTCTGGGTCAGGTAGCGTATGTAAGGGTTGTGAATTCAAAGATAAAACAACAAAATTGGAGTGTCTCTGCCTATCAACGCTCTTTACTGTAGCGCCCTCTTGCGCATACAGAAATCACAATATCCCATACAAATGATATAAAGGCGTCGGTGTCATCTATTAATGTTGACATGGTTACATTGTTGGCTTTTCAAGCTGTGTGGAGAACATGGCGCCAAATAAACTCAACTGAGCTGTAACAATGCTCCACCTTTGGACGCTGTCACTATGACATATGTCTCAACTATGGAGGCCAAATACTGGAGATATCAGGAAAAGTCATTTGTAATGCGGCATTTCTTGTTGCATACTCACCGTCAGGCTTTTCTCCGCTTATGACAAATCGTGTTATTTGTAACAGCGGATTTTTAGAGAGATTTAGATGACTGTAGCATCTGTCCGGTAAAAGGAGGGGTTAATGATAGGAATGGTTTCATTTAATCTTGTGGATTCAGGGCAAACGGCTGGCTTGATTCATGTAAGCTCAATAAAGTCCGTTGGACAGGTGGCACAACACAGTATTCAGTAACGCCATTTGTCGAGAAGGTGTATGAACACATTAAAGAGACTTTAAAGCGAATATGCAACCATTGTTTATCGTTTATCGCTGGCCCGAGCATAAAACTGCAATACCTGAAGATAAGGAAGGATGGCGCAATTCATACCAAAGATACTGTCAACTCAGGGTTTTCGTGACCAAATGTCGATGACAGAGAGCAAAAGTTGATGCAGCAGTTACAAGGAGCAGGTTGCGACAGAGTCATTTATCCCTAAGCATAATTATGTGGTTGATGCCAATGGGTCAGGAAAGACAAATTTTTTCCATGCAATACGGGAGGAAGTGCGTTTGTGAAGGACTATTGTTTCGAAAAAGGTCGAGATACTACATGGACATAATGAAAGCAGAAAGGATTTCGCATTTCTGGTAACCAGTGTAGAGATAAGTTCAACGACCTGTACAAGAAGTTTAAGAGACTGAATGATACCCTCGGAGTAGAGGACGCATCAAAGGTTGTCGAGAATCCTGCTCTCTTGGATTCTGTGGATTGTATTTCTAAGGAGACCAAGGAAGAAATAAGGAAAATTCTGTGTTCCAAGCAGCTTTTCTATGAAGAGATGTGCTCTTATGACACTGCAAACAAGCTGTATGAAGCATTGTTCGAAAATGGTGAAGATGCTGCAGAAGATATGCAAAGCCAGCAGATGAGAGTTCAGGAACTGTTGTTGAACAAGTGGAAAGTTGAAATTGAGGCCCAAGCATTAGAGCTTGAAAAGAAGCGGCCTTACTGTAACAAAGGTTTGATTATCATTTGATGTGAAAAAACATGAAGTCAAGGTTCCAGATTCAATTAACTCAACCTCTTCTTATATCTCCTTTGAGATTAGACTCATCAGACTCTGTTGACATCACATATCAACATGATGACTCTGTCAAATTAAAAGTACCAAGAGCAGGGGAATTTCAGTTTTGTAAGTTGCATTGTAGATGGTAGGAATTCAAAGGATTTTGTTGATACTCACAGCATTGTTATGCAGATGTATTATTATCAAGAGGCTATTACCATCATATTGGATATATAATTGCAGAGATAATGCATCTTATAGACCTTTAAAAGAACATTCAGGAAGGGGAATCCAAAGCCCAAGGAGATTGAACAAATATCATTCCGGTTGCTAAATAAGCCATTTACAAATGCTTATCACTACATTCTGGAAATAAAGACTGGTTACAATTATGTGCAACAGAGGAATCCGTTGAAGATATGTTCCAAAGGCCTGGAACTAGTTATGGCTATTAAAGAAAAACAATCATAAACCTTCTCAAGCAAAAAGATCTAAGCATTCAAACAGGGAATTGCTAAAGACTGATGCTGTTAAGTTTAGCATCTTAGAGATTATTGCTGAAAGTGAAGAGGAGTGAAAATGAAGTCTGTGAACTTTCTGTATGATTAAGGGTTCTAGATGAGGTTTTAAAGATGGATCCAGCTGTTCTGATATTCCTCACCTCAAAGGATGTCGTAACCAATAGAAAGAAAGCAGAGAAAATATCTTGAAGACAACGGAGATAGGTTTATCTAATCAGGGGATTATTAGAAGACTGTGTTTATGATTACACAGCAGTTTCGTAGCGCGCTACGAAACTGTTGTAGCTGATGATTTTAAAGCGCAGAACTGTTAGTGTGATACTGTGAGCGGGAGTTGAGGAAGAGAAACACCTGTCTGTCAATGCCACCTACAGCAAAATCAGAAACATGTCAGCATTCCATACCTGAGGTTATTAAAAGACTTGGGAACATGTTGCTACACTTTAGGAAAATGTTGGGAGACAGAAGCCGTGAAAACAGAGCACCTTCTTTAGTTAATTAATGAAGCCATCTACGTGACTGGAATCCAAGGCCAACTTATTTAATGTACTTTCCTTCAGTCATCTCAACTCAAGCAGCAAAAGGACATGTGTCAAGAGCCAGAAAAGCATCAAGCATACGAGGAGAAAGGAATTAATGTTTTAGTTTGATTAGGATTGTGTGCAATTACATTTAAGCACTTTGTAATAAATGCATTAATTAAATAGCATGTAGGAATAGTTAATAGCCACCTTCGAGGCTCTCCTCATGCTGGAGGAGGAAGCTCGAGGTGTTTTAGTTTGCTTGCCTATATATGGGCCAAGGTTAGATGTAGAAAGGGTTGGATACTTTATAGAAAAACAGTGTTGTTTTGGGCCATTGTAAGACCTTTTTGACAGTAATAGTAAAACAGAGTTATTCTCTTCTCAAGATTCTCGAAGGATTGTCATGGTCAAATGTAGTGATGATGTGTTATACTTTATGTTATTTTATGGTTTTGTTGTATGCAATCACTCAGAATTCATAATTATATGCTCTGACTTCCTGTGTATACAGCAAGCTATGTGTTGGTGGAATATGTTTGACATGTAATGCTAAGAGCCTTGATTTCCATGAGGTCACTGTGTTTTCCTTGTTTACTTGATATTATAGACTCCATAGCCCAATGAGAGCCAGTTTGATGTGTTTCCAACCAGTTATGCTTTCATAAGTGAATAAAGAGTTAGCCATCTAGTGTTTGAAGTATTTTATCAAGAATTGTGAGAGAGCCCTCTCTGATTAGGAAGGCTAATTCCTAATCTAAAGTTTGGTCTGAAACAGTTACATGAGACCTTGCTTGGTTGCAGTCCCTAGTACTGGTTTTGTGATAACATTTTGGTGCGTCTGCCGGGAGCTTAAGATTGAATTTCTGAAGGTAGCAGGAGTTCAAATGATTTTCAAGGCTGCAAAACTACCTTGGCGACTCCATTGTTGAAGAATTCAAAGTTATATATTCATGGTGATTCCACTGGAATTATGAAAGACCCAGAAGCTGCCCTTCTTTGTTCAAGGTATGCATGCATTGATTTCTCAGGAAGTCATGGTTTTCCAAATCATTTTCCCAAGGATGCATACTTTCTAAGGAGTGGTCCAAAATTCAACAGTGAAGATTTGAGTTTAACCTTGGATCATATTTCAGATTTCTGTCATTTTGCTGAGCTTCTTAGAGTTAAACATGAGGATGTTTGCATAAGGTTATTTTATGATTCACTCCAAGGGAAATGCAAACAGTGGGTTGAATGCTTGCCTGCCAAGTCCATTAAGTCATTGCCAGACTTTTGGCTTTTGTTCTTGGAGGAATGGATAGATAGGCCAGAGGTGGAAGTAAAATCTCCTTCAGTTGAAGGTTTTAAACAGTGGAATGATGATCATAATAAAGAAGAAACAAATGAATCTTTTTCTTTGTCCCTGTCCTCATATCTGAAATCCTTTGACTGCAAGTCAGAGGATAAGATGAAATTTTTTGATGAATTTGCCAAAGATATTGAGAAAGAAATTGAAGGATTAGAAGGACAAATTCAGGCATATAATTTTCATGATCATGATCATTATTCCCAGAAATTTTTTATGACTGAACGCAAGGAGACTATGCTGGTTCCCCTCTCTTTTACGATTGAGGAACTGAACGCTGTGGTTGAAGATCAGTTTGCACAGCTGGAAAGTGTCGTGGAAGGACAAGCTGATCATGTGTTCTGGGATCCTGTAGCTGATTATATGGAAGAGTTTTACTCTCCAGTGTTTCAGTTTTCATATGAAGATCAGAGACTATTTCAGTGGCAGTGGTCTTTACACTATCACATAGGATCTGAAATCCGATACAGTCAGAGAAGTTTTCAGTGGCAGCGGTCATTACACTGTCATTTTGGTTCTGAACTCCGGGACAGGCAAAGAAATCAAATGTCAGATAAAGTAAATGATTGGCTGCATTGGAAGTTTCATATTGATTGAGCTGAAGAAGTTGAAATGGTTAGGGTAGGTAGGTAGGTAATTGCAAATAAGCTCAAGGTTAACTGAGCATTTCTTTTCAGTAGATGTAATTTTCTTTCTCCTGCAGTCATGCTTGTCAAGCAAATTTAGATAAGGCACTGGAGCTGCATGTTCTTAGCGCACCACAAGGGCACACTATCCCAAGTGGAGCCACTGTTATCACTAAAAATGCCGTTGTCAAAATTTTTGGTCTAGCTTAAAGACCGGGGTTTTCGCAGCGCCTGAATTCTTTTAGCAGTTTCGCAGCGCCATCTATTTTAGTGATTTCGTAGCAAAAGCACTGACTTTGCACTGGCTGCGCTACGAAATTAGGGATTTTCTCTAAGTTTTCAGTGAAGGCCCAAATTCTAAGCACGCCTATGGTATACTGGCTACAACTGCTGGGGATGAGGTTGAGGTGCTTAAAGGTCTAGTGTTGACTAAAGGATATAACTTTGATATTGTTTACATACAATGCTCTGATTTATGGATTTTACAAAACAGGGAAGACACAATGAACAACAAGGGCTATGTAAATTTGCCATTCTTATAGAAAGTTTCATGGTATCAGTTGGAGTTGATGGGCTCCTGAAATCTGCCCTGTTCAATTCAGATAGCAAGGAAATGTGCGCTTCCAACAATTTTTCTTGTAATTTTCAACCCGAACCTTCTTACTGTCATTTTTAGAACTGGCAGGTTGAGTATCGTTTTTGGAATGGCATTGACTCCTAACCAATACAAACCCGAAAGAGTTTTAGCAGATATAAAGGTACTAGTCAATATTTCATCATCTTGTAAACTTTGGTTCCCCAAAATTCCCATGAGTGAAGGGTATTTTGAACCTCTATGATACCCCATTTGGCACAGCAGCTCGTGCTGACATTGTGTCTGATTATTTAAAGAGCAACTGGTCACCATATAAAAATCAGGCAATCGGGGATATTTGGCTGTCACAGGACTTGGGTAAATGTTCCCTCTTGCAAGATTTTGCCCTATGGGGACAGCTCATGATACTGGAAGAACCATTTTAATGAATGGTGCTGTACCTACCAAATTGCCATGCTCAGTTGAAAATGTAATATGGCCACAAAAAGAACGCATGGATTCATCTAAAAGTGATCTGATAGTTGAGAAAGACGCCATTGATGCTGATTTTGGCAATATTTTGAAAACCCTGCCACTGACTAAAGCCTTTCCAATAGTGAAGGCATTCACAAAGAAAGAAGCCATTAGAGCCCGTGTCAGGTCCTCAGCTCAGCAGGAATGTATATCAAAAAGTATTCTATGTAATGATCGTGATTATGAATCTGCTCTTTTGCCAGGCCTTCCTGATGATATTACCAAGTATTGTCTTGCACTAATACCTCGCTCAGATTTTCAATCACTGAGATTTGTTTCGAAAGCATGGAGGAGTTTCATTCTGAGCAATGAATTTTATATGGCAAGAAAACTAGCTGGCACCCTTGAAGAATGGCTTTATGTGCTGACTGCAGATTCATGTAGTGGCAAAATGCAATGGCAAGTTCTTGATTCTGCCCGTGGTAAATGGAAATTTCTTCCATCCATGCCTGGTCCTTTGAAGAGAGCTTTTGGGTTTGCTGTGATAGATGAAAAACTAATGGTCATTGGTGGGTTGGTTGATAATGGCTACTCAGCAGAGGCTTCAGCAGATACATACAGTTATGATCCAATATTAAATACGTGGAGTTTGCTTGCAAAGATGAATGTGGCACGTTTTGAATTTGCTTGTTCAGTGGTTGATGACCTTGTTTATGCAATTGGAGGTCATGGACCAGATGGGGAGGGTACAGCTGCAAGAGAAGTTTGTATACAAATACACAAAACCAAGATCCTCGAGAAGGAAGTAAGGACATGTTTTAAGATTAATTTCCTATATTTTCTGGGTCAGGTAGCGTATTTTCTGGGTCAGGTAGCGTATGTAAGGGTTGTGAATTCAGAGATAAAACAACAAAATTGGAGTGTCTCTGCCTATCAACGCTCTTTACTGTAGCGCCCTCTTGCGCATACAGAAATCACAATATCCCATACAAATGATATAAAGGCGTCGGTGTCATCTATTAATGTTGACATGGTTACATTGTTGGCTTTTCAAGCTGTGTGGAGAACATGGCGCCAAATAAACTCAACTGAGCTGTAACAATGCTCCACCTTTGGACGCTGTCACTATGACATATGTCTCAACTATGGAGGCCAAATACTAGAGATATCAGGAAAAGTCATTTGTAATGCGGCATTTCTTGTTGCATACTCACCGTCAGGCTTTTCTCCGCTTATGACAAATCGTGTTATTTGTAACAGCGGATTTTTAGAGAGATTTAGATGACTGTAGCATCTGTCCGGTAAAAGGAGGGGTTAATGATAGGAATGGTTTCATTTAATCTTGTGGATTCAGGGCAAACGGCTGGCTTGATTCATGTAAGCTCAATAAAGTCCGTTGGACAGGTGGCACAACACAGTATTCAGTAACGCCATTTGTCGAGAAGGTGTATGAACACATTAAAGAGACTTTAAAGCGAATATGCAACCATTGTTTATCGTTTATCGCTGGCCCGAGCATAAAACTGCAATACCTGAAGATAAGGAAGGATGGCGCAATTCATACCAAAGATACTGTCAACTCAAGGTTTTCGTGACCAAATGTCGATGACAGAGAGCAAAAGTTGATGCAGCAGTTACAAGGAGCAGGTTGCGACAGAGTCATTTATCCCTAAGCATAATTATGTGGTTGATGCCAATGGGTCAGGAAAGACAAATTTTTTCCATGCAATACGGGAGGAAGTGCGTTTGTGAAGGACTATTGTTTCGAAAAAGGTCGAGATACTACATGGACATAATGAAAGCAGAAAGGATTTCGCATTTCTGGTAACCAGTGTAGAGATAAGTTCAACGACCTGTACAAGAAGTTTAAGAGACTGAATGATACCCTCGGAGTAGAGGACGCATCAAAGGTTGTCGAGAATCCTGCTCTCTTGGATTCTGTGGATTGTATTTCTAAGGAGACCAAGGAAGAAATAAGGAAAATTCTGTGTTCCAAGCAACTTTTCTATGAAGAGATGTGCTCTTATGACACTGCAAACAAGCTGTATGAAGCATTGTTCGAAAATGGTGAAGATGCTGCAGAAGATATGCAAAGCCAGCAGATGAGAGTTCAGGAACTGTTGTTGAACAAGTGGAAATTTGAAATTGAGGCCCAAGCATTAGAGCTTGAAAAGAAGCGGCCTTACTGTAACAAAGGTTTGATTATCATTTGATGTGAAAAAACATGAAGTCAAGGTTCCAGATTCAATTAACTCAACCTCTTCTTATATCTCCTTTGAGATTAGACTCATCAGACTCTGTTGACATCACATATCAACATGATGACTCTGTCAAATTAAAAATACCAAGAGCAGGGGAATTTCAGTTTTGTAAGTTGCATTGTAGATGGTAGGAATTCAAAGGATTTTGTTGATACTCACAGCATTGTTATGCAGATGTATTATTATCAAGAGGCTATTACCATCATATTGGATATATAATTGCAGAGATAATGCATCTTATAGACCTTTAAAAGAACATTCAGGAAGGGGAATCCAAAGCCCAAGGAGATTGAACAAATATCATTCCGGTTGCTAAATAAGCCATTTACAAATGCTTATCACTACATTCTGGAAATAAAGACTGGTTACAATTATGTGCAACAGAGGAAGCCGTTGAAGATATGTTCCAAAGGCCTGGAACTAGTTATGGCTATTAAAGAAAAACAATCATAAACCTTCTCAAGCAAAAAGATCTAAGCATTCAAACAGGGAATTGCTAAAGACTGATGCTGTTAAGTTTAGCATCTTAGAGATTATTGCTGAAAGTGAAGAGGAGTGAAAATGAAGTCTGTGAACTTTCTGTATGATTAAGGGTTCTAGATGAGGTTTTAAAGATGGATCCAGCTGTTCTGATATTCCTCACCTCAAAGGATGTCATAACCAATAGAAAGAAAGCAGAGAAAATATCTTGAAGACAACGGAGATAGGTTTATCTAATCAGGGGATTATTAGAAGACTGTGTTTTTATGATTATACAGCAGTTTCGTAGCGCGCTACGAAACTGCTGTAGCTGATGATTTTAAAGCGCAGAACTGTTAGTGTGATACTGTGAGCGGGAGTTGAGGAAGAGAAACACCTGTCTATCAATACCACCTACAGCACAATCAGAAACATGTCAGCATTCCATACCTGAGGTTATTAAAAGACTTGGGAACATGTTGCTACACTTTAGGAGAATGTTGGGAGACAGAAGCCGTGAAAACAGAGCACCTTCTTTAGTTAATTAATGAAGCCATCTACGTGACTGGAATCCAAGGCCAACTCATTTAGTGTACTTTCCTTCAGTCATCTCAACTCAAGCAGCAAAAGGACATGTGTCAAGAGCCAGAAAAGCATCAAGCATACGAGGAGAAAGGAATTAATGTTTTAGTTTGATTAGGATTGTGTGCAATTACATTTCAGCACTTTGTAATAAATGCATTAATTAAATAGCATGTAGGAATAGTTAATAGCCACCTTCGAGGCTCCCCTCATGCTGGAGGAGGAAGCTCGAGGTGTTTTAGTTTGCTTGCCTATATATGGGCCAAGGTTAGATGTAGAAAGGGTTGGATACTTTATAGAAAAACAGTGTTGTTTTGGGCCATTGTAAGACCTTTTTGACAGTAATAGTAAAACAGAGTTATTCTCTTCTCAAGATTCTCGAAGGATTGTCATGGTCAAATGTAGTGATGATGTGTTATACTTTATGTTATTTTATGGTTTTGTTGTGTGCAATCACTCAGAATTCATAATTATATGCTCTGACTTCCTGTGTATACAGCAAGCTATGTGTTGGTGGAATATGTTTGACATGTAATGCTAAGAGCCTTGATTTCCATGAGGTCACTGTGTTTTCCTTGTTTACTTGATATTATAGACTCCATAGCCCAATGAGAGCCAGTTTGATGTGTTTCCAACCAGTTATGCTTTCATAAGTGAATAAAGAGTTAGCCATCTAGTGTTTGAAGTATTTTATCAAGAATTGTGAGAGAGCCCTCTCTGATTAGGAAGGCTAATTCCTAATCTAAAGTTTGGTCTGAAACAGTTACATGAGACCTTGCTTGGTTGCAGTCCCTAGTACTGGTTTTGTGATAACAAGCAGCATCAGCATTAGCGGCTTCATTATCAAACTAGGGCAAACCATATCTCACAAACCGACTGTCGGATTGACTTCATTCCACCACCAAAAGTTTCGGCTTCCAGAGGAGGTTCAGATGAACCTATAGTGCAGTTCAGATGAGGCGATCTTCTAGGCCACGCAAGTCAATCTTTACTTCTGCAGTTGCAGCTTCAGTTTCAGTAGTTTCCGGCTTCAAACTAGGGCAGTTGATATCTTGCAAACCGTTCATCAGATTGACTTCATTCCACCACCAAAAGTTGCGGCTTTCAGAGGAGGTTCAGATGAACCTACAGTGTAGTTCCAAAGAGGAGATCTTCTAGGCCACATAAGTCAATCTTTACTTCTGCAGTTGCAGCTTCAAATTCAACAGCTTCCGGCTTCACATGTGTGAGAGAGACCCATTTCAGCGCAGTAGAGAAGAGACTCATTTCTGTGTAGTAGAGAGAGAGAGAGAGATGTGATGAGATGAGTGAGTCTAAATGAGGAAAAGTCCTCTTATATTTATACACAACGTTGGTGGGTGAATAGATGCGACTGTTGGGCTTCTGAGCCTACATGAGTTGTAGGTCGGCTTGATAATAATTCCATAATCAAAATAAATTCATATCTCCATGAATACTTATCGGAATCGGATGATCTTTATATCAATCCTACACCTCTCGATGAGAAGAATCTAATAAAAATATTATCAGCCATGAATAAGATGACCCACATGAAGTTTTTCCCTGGTTGCCAATTTTAACACTCCCTCTCAACCATGGAGAACTTCATCTGCAATCTATCTATCGGTCGTTACTATTCATCCATCAAATGCACTGCCCTGTACAGCTTGAACCTTGCCCTGCTTTGCTCTATTCTGCCTGTTCTGCTTTGTCTTGTTTTTCCCTGCACTGATCTGTACTGTTTTGCTCTGTTCTGCTCTGCTCTTACATTGTTCTGTTCTGCTCTGCTTTTGTCCGAATTATAAAGAAGAAGAAATGATCGAGGATGTATCATACTAACTCAAATTCAGTCTCAGAGTATGTACCACTGGTCCCAAACCAGTCTCAACCAACCCGAAGTCAGCGTCATAGTGAGTACAACTCCACTAGTCCTAGACCAGTATCATCCTCCACTGACTCAAAGTCAATCTCAGAGTGTGTACCACTGGTCCCATACCAGTCTCAGCCGACCTGAAGTCAGCTTCATAGTAAGTACCACTCCTACCACTGGTCCCAGACTAGTATCGCAGTCTCAGAGAGTGTACCACTGGTCCCAGACCTGTCTCAACCGACCCGAAGTCAGCGTCATAGTATGTACCACTGGTCCCAGACCAGTACTGCATTGACACGAAGTCAGTCTCGGAGTATGTACCACTGGTCCCAGACCAATCTCAACCGACCCGAAGTTAGCGTCATAGTATGGTACAACTCCTACCACTGGTCCCAGACCAGTATCATAGTCTCAGAGAGTGTACCACTAGTCCCAGACCAGTATCGCAGTCTCAGAGAGTGTACCACTGGTTCCAGACCAGTCTCAACCGACCCGAAGTCAGTGTCATAGTATGTGCCACTCTCACTGGTCCCAGACCAGTACTACACTGACACGAAGTCAGTCTCGGAGTATGTACCACTAGTCCCAGACCAGTCTCAACCGACCCGAAGTCAGCGTCATAGTATGGTACAACTCCTACCACTGGTCCCAGACCAGTATCATTGATCCCATATTAATGGAGGTCATCCTAGCGTAGGGAGTATGATAGATACAACGATTGGTACTACTATGGTCCCTAACTTCATTTCCCTGCTCATTGATCAGATGAGAGGTACTTCCCATGAGTCCCAGACTGCATGGGTAGGATGCCTCGACAGGAGAACTAATCAATCCTGTCCTCACAGGAGAACACATCAATCCTACTACAATCGCCGTGGAGAACACATCAATCCAGGCTGCCATGGATAACACATCAATCCAGGCCTCACAGGAGAACTAATCATCCTGCTACACAGGAGAGCGAATCATCCTGTTCCACAAGAGAGCGAATCATCTTGTCCCACAAGAGAGCAAATCATCTTGTTCCAGTGTGCGCCACCAGGGGAGGGTGAGTCACCCTGTGGTCATATGTTGCTCCAGTAGGAACCGCAAGCCCTCAGAGCTCCCAGAGCTCAATGTATGCAACATGCAGGATAGAGAGCCTTCTTCAACCTGCATACATGAGATTTTCAATCATAAATCTCAAATCCTTCAGGTTGCTCCACATAGACCTCTTCTTTGATAGAACCATGCAAGAACGCGGTCTTAACATCCATCTGATGTAGGTTCCATCCTTGTGAAGCCACAAGGGCTATGATCAAGCGGATGGTCGTATATCTGGCAATAGGTGCAAATATCATAGTCTATACCTCCCTTCTGGGATAAACCATGAGCAACAAAACGAACCTTATACTTTTCCATACTTCCATTTGCTACATGCTTTATCTTGTAAAGCCATTTTGAAGTAACAATTGTCTTGTCCAGGTTCTGGGAACTACTTCCCAGACATCATTCTCCATAATAGACTCATATTCTATGGTCATAGCATCCTTCCATAGTTAATTCTTGATGACATCTGAGAATGATGAAGGTTCATTTTGTATGATCGTGCTCATGATGGTCAGGTATCCCTGATACTTGTTAAGTTTCTTACTTTGATGGAAGGTTCCTCAGGGTGCAGCATGTCGTTCAGCATCATCAAGTATCCCCCTAATCCATGAAGGCCTCTTCCTAGAAGAGGAAGGCTCATGTGGATGAGGATCAATCGGATCCATGGGTTCTTCTACATCATGCATTGATTCATCATCCTTTTCTTTCGATTCCCTAGTGTTGGCTTCTTGAGAGCTACTCAAAGTCAGTAGGTTGTCCACCTTGCTGAGAGCCATATCTTTGTCAAAGGTGACATCATGACTAATCATGACTTCCCTTTGACCGGTGGTGAACATTTCTTCAGGAGTTCAGGAACCCAATGCTTGATGAGGGCATCAATTTTGTACATATGCGGCGGTGATTGTAGTTTCAGCCCATAGAAACTTTGGAAGTCTTTGATCATGTAGCATGGCCCAGACAGCTTCCATCATCGTGTGGTTCTTCCTTCCCACCACACCATTCTGCTCAGGAGTATGTGGTGTAGTAGTCTCCCTCTTAATGCCAACCTCAGGTATGCCTGAGTAAACCAATTGTAATATATTGGAGGTCTTGCTTTGGCTTGAGGGGATGGTCCCCTTTTGAGCTTTCCTTTGGCACATCCCGGACATACACCTTCTTTCTCTACTTGGAATTCGGGCATCCCTGTTACCATCTATCTTACATCGAGTAGAGCTTTGTAATGAAGGTGGGCAAACCTCCAATGCCAAAGTTCGGACTAGAGAGTTGTGTCACAAGACATGACACCTAGCAGACTTCCATAGACCTGATATAATGAATCAACACTAAACCCAAGAGTAAAGGAATATTTAACATTATTTTTCCATATACATACCTTGCCATTTCTGAAGGTTACCTTGTAGCCTCTATCTTCCATTGCCAAGATGGACACTAGGTTCCTTTTGAGGTCAGGTGCATTTAATACATCCTAGAATTTCTAGCCTTCTTGAATGCTTGTCCTCTTCCTTGATTCCCAGCTCTCCTCTTACCTTTGCTGTTGAATTTGTCATTCCTTTGATTGCCATCAGAGGGATTTCGAGTTGCACCACTGCATACCGTACCATGCTTCTCTAATCATGATTATCATCATGCTGCCCATGTCCATGATTTTATCCATCATAATGCTGCTCAAACTAGTGTGCATCATCATCATGCTATCCTATAAGTCCATGATCTCATGTTGCCCTTTATGTCCATGATCTCATTCATCATGATGCTCATGATCTCATACATAGTGACTTGCTTTATCGCAAATTTAACATCGTCATTTTCTTCTAGCCTTAGGTCCAGCCTTTCCTTTTGATTTAGTCCCAGAATTATTTCTTTTCTTTGCATGAGAAGAAAAAGAAGCAGGAGGACCTTTAGGCATGGGCATTTCTTGAACTTCTTCCCTTGTTTCTTCTTGGATGCATCTAGCAATTAATTCCTCGAAACCAGGAATTACATTATAGTTCAAAAGAGTAGTCATGAACACATACCATTCAAATGGCAATCCTCCAAGAGTTGTGAGTGCCATTTCTCTGTCAGTAATAGTTTCCCCAATAGATAGGAGATCGTTCTTGATCTCGGTGATTCTTAAGAAGTATGCTTGCATACTTTCATCTTTACCCTTCTTGATTTCCCTTGGCTTATTTCTAAGAAACAAAACTTGATTTGCATCATTAACTTTAAATAAACTCACCAGTCTATCGTAGATTTCCTTGGAGGTGTCCAGTTCAGAGATGTAGGCCACCAAGTGCTTGTCGATAGAGTCCCGGATGATCTTCTATTGTTTTGACTTCTCCATTTTTTCATTTGTTCCAAGCAGCAGCAGATGCATTTGATGGAGGCTCAACAATATTGCCTCTCACATGATCCAACACTCCTTGATTCTCAAGGGTTAGATCGATAGACATCTTCCATCACGGAGCTTGTCTTCAGCAGGAAAGAGTGTTGAGGACCCCATAGTTCTTTTAGGATAGCCTTGCCAATCTTCTCTTCGATGATTGCTCTTACTCTTGCTCGGGCTTTTTCTTCACCTCAGCTCTGATACCATGTTAAGTTATGGTATGTTCTATGCTTATAACAGTTTACTTCTTTTTCTTATTATATTCCACAGATTAGCAATCACATATACATAAATTAAAGTGCAGATAGAACATTAAACGATCGACAGAAAACAAGCCAAGACAAGAGACACAAGATGTGGCGGCTAGCCAGGGACAAACCCCACAATGTGTGGGGAAACCCTTTGATAAAATCTTCTTTTATCTTCAATAATTCAGCAGAGAGAAATAGTACAATAAATCTGATTCATATCAGCAGTAGCAAACCCTAGATCAACAGCATCAGCATTAGCGGCTTCATTATCAAACTAGGGCAGACCATATCTCACAAACCGACCGTCGGATTGACTTCATTCCAAAGAGGAGATCTTCTAGGCCACGCAAGTCAATCTTTACTTCTGCAGTTGCAGATTCAAATTCAACAGCTTCCGGCTTCACATGTGTGAGAGAGAGACCCATTTCAGCGCAGTAGAGAAGAGACTCATTTCTGCGTAGTAGAGAGAGAGAGAGATGTGATGAGATGAGTGAGTCCAAATGAGGAAAAGTCCTCTTATATTTATACACAACGTTGGTGGGTGAATAGATGCGACTGTTGGGCTTCTGAGCCTACATGAGTTGTAGGTCGGCTTGATAATCATTCCATAATCAAAATAAATTCATATCTCCATGAATACTTATCGGAATCGGATGATCTTTATATCAATCCTACACCTCTCGACGAGAGGAATCTAATAAAAATATTATCGGCCATGAATAAGATGACCCACATGAAGTTTTTCCCTGGTTTCCAATTTTAACATTTTTTTTTGGAAATTATTGGCAAATTGAAAAGTATTTACAATATAAGATTCCTAAGATACAATACTCAGATACCTTGAGATCCTATAAATTATAGGACCCTAACATCCAGCATGAGGCGAAGACTAGCAACATGATTCTTTAATAACCCAAACATTTTCCAATCGTCAAAGTAAACCTCCAAAAACTTATGAATAAATTCTTTGAAACTTGCGACTACCACCATAGAAAAGATTGCAGGGGAATTATTAAGGCCAAAGGGCATAATTGTATACTGAAAACAACCCCATTCTATAGAGAAGGTAGTCTTACTCTGATGCTCCAGCACGATTTTGATTTGATGATACCCTGAGAACCCATCGGTAAACGAATAGGCTTCCTGACCTCCAACATTCTCCAATACTTCATCTATGAATGGCATAGGGAATGGATCATGGACACAAGCATCATTCAACTTTCTTAAATCTACGCAGATCCAAATTTCGCCCTTCGTCTTCTTTTCCTGAACCACCATAGGGCTAACCTAGTCTGATTCCTCGACAGGATCAATAATCCCAGCTGCAAGCATCTTATCTAATTCTTCGCGCACTTTTTCCTTGTAATTAGGATTCAACCAGTATGGGCGCTGCTTCACCAGCTTCGAATCTGGCTTCAGAGTGATCTTCATGACACCCAGATCACCTACTATCCCCTTTAGATCGGAGAACTTTGTGCGAAACAAGTCATGATACTCTCGTAGTAACTCCACAACTTTGTCCATTGTGTCCTCATCCCAATAATCAACTATATTTGTGAACTTTGGCTGTGCTTCTAACCCAATGTTCACCAACTTAGTTTTCAAAGGCTTTAAGATGTCAGGAACTTCCACCTTAGGCCTCACGACATCACGTTGTCCTTCTGACTCATGAATACTAATGTTCCTAAGATATTCCTCATCTTCCTTTGTGGTCACATTGTAGCATTCCAAAGCATGGCGGAGCTACGTACTCTAGTCTAGTTGTACCCACGTGACAGGTTCTTCAGGCATTCTGAATATTGCAACTTTTATCTCCTGTAACGCTTCATCAATACACTCAAATCCATCCTCAAAACTGAAAGTTAACAGAAAACTTTCCTTCAAAACATCCCACTCTGTGGTTCCGTGTCGCAGCTTTGTTTCTAGATACCAGTTCATCGGAATAGTATCCAAAGTGTGGCAGAATATGTGAACCCATTATGGTTGTGGTTCTTCTCCCCATGCTTTCATCCATTGAGCCAGATGCTTGTACGGAACATCCTTTCTGTATATTTCTATACAATGCGGGTATTGGCATACCAAAACAGCAGCTTCGTCATCCGTCGATATTCCTTCTAGTCTGCAAAGTTGTTCTTATGTGTACCCCACCATATGGCAGGCATAGCTCTCAACGTGATGTCTAATGCCTAGAACCGATGTTCCTCTGGTACATCCCTTTCAAATTTATCAAGAAATAAATTTACATCTTCTAAGCCATCATAATATGGTAAGTTACGTACCTCAGTAGATATACATCGGAGTGACTTAGTGAGCCTATTGCATCACAGCATCGATGCCTCATGCAGTCTATTATGATAGTGCTCAAACTCCTCATCTGAATATGAATTGCATGAGTTGTCCTTCTCCCAAGTAATTCGCCCATCCACCGTAGGGTTGATCCAATCCTCATCTAGCATATTAAGCTTATATATTTGCTCAATATCATCCTCCTCATCATAATCTTGGACTCGTTTAGTAAATCGCACACCCTCGGCCAGATCCAATGGGACAATAAACCTTAGTTCCTTCTTCTCAAATGTCATGTTGCGCTTCTTTAGGTTGATGATCGCATCCATATCAAAATCCCAATCAATTCCAAGCAGTGTAGGGTATGGATTATTGTCATCCACTATTTCAATTACTTCAAAATCAGCTATGGCGCATGCCCCTTCAATATCCACAGTTACTCCATGTAGATGCCCCATAGGAATAATATTTTGTTGATTCATCATTCACAGCTAGATCGGGGACCACTGTAGTGCTGGTTTTCCCATTCTTTCCCAGGTTTGTTTCGGCAAAACATTTGCATCAGATCCCAAATCAAGGATTACCTGGTCCATTTCAAATTCTTCGATCTAGGCAGTCAATCTCATCTCGTGACCAATCCTTTTCTTACCCTTGTCTACTTTGTGTACTGCGCGTTGTTCAGGCAGTGGCTTACCCTTGCCAGCACAGTTAAATGTCATCTCTTGCAGTCCCTCTACAACTTTTGATCCCTAGGAGCTTCATGCACATTTGTAAGAAAGATGTCAATAATGAACGATTTGTTTCCTACGTAGTACTGATGTCTTCAGGCTTCTCCGTGTGTGTACTCTGAGCCCTTGATGTAGAAGCTCCTGCATCTGCAAAGCTCCTCTTTGCCTCCATAAAGTTTTCCTTTTATTTGTTCAAATCAAATCCAACATCTTTGTCAGCAGCCTTTCATACCTATACATTTTCCTCTGGTTGTTTCCCTTTATCCTCCATGGTAGCTATACTGCTTCATGTAACAATATTAACACTAGATCCATCTTCACATGGTTATGATCTCATCATCTAGATGTTTTGAGTAGGCTGTTGGGTCGGGGTCTTCTTTTCTTGCATCTTTGTAATGGACATGGGATAATCTTCTATGACATGATCAAACTGTTGACAATTTGTTGGTGTTTTGTCTACCATTAATTCATAACTTCAGTAAATTGCGCTCATCATGACCTATGGATTTACAAAAATTTCAAAACAATTGTTGGGGAGTCTGCACAAACTTCTACAGTAAATGAAAATGGTTTGTCATGTGTTTTCCTGAGATCTAGCAGATAATGCACCATGGCACTACACTAGTGCTCGTCCCAATGGTATTTTCGAGCTTCAGGGGGACATGACCTCCTCCAACTAGATAATTCTGATACACTGGGCAATGATCCTTGTCGTGACCATGGCCTTTACATTTTAAACACCATACTTCTGCACGGGTCTCATTCTGGACTTATTTTCCCTTTTTGAGACTTTGCAACTCCATATGCAGGCTAGCCAACTGCGATTGAATCTGTTGCACTCCCATATTTGTATCCTGAATAGGTGAGGCTTCCAACTTCATAGCAATCTCCAGTGCCTCAGCCTACATTCCAATCTTTTGCTGCGACAATGGAAATCTCAAATGAGGTAATAGCGAAGAAATATACCAATCCTTTTGTTGTTCATCTGTGATCTACAGATTAGTCTATTGTAGTAGACATTTCAACCTTTGATCAAAATCCCATGCAGATTCATTTACCCTCTGCTTGATTTATTTGACCTCCATTACAAACTGAGCTTGCGACATAGGATTCTTGAATTCATTATTCAGCACATCTTTCATATATTTCAATGTCGCAGTTGGATGAGTCATACTATACTTAATATACCAGCTCAGCACCCTATCCTGCAATGTTGTGACCAGCTACGCTTTCTTCAGGTCATCGTCTATTATCTATAGTGACTTCCAAAAAACATCCGCTACGAACCAAAATTTTTCAGGGTCTTCTTTCCCCAGACCCTTGAATATGGGCATCTTCATAGCATTCCCCATACTAAATAGTGGAGGTGGAGGTGGAGGCGAGGGTATAGGTGTAGGTGTGTGAGGTGGAAGTGAAGATAGAGGTGGAGTGGATGGATGTCATATTCCCCCAATACCCTGATTTACCATCTATGGTGCACCTTGAGGCGTCTTCAGACTACTACTTTCTTCGTCACTATCAGACGCTCCCAACAAAGGATTGTACTCAACACCTAAATCTAGATCTCTTTTGAACGACTTTCCACTTCATGTAGTTCCCGTCAAGTCTCGTTAACAACAATTAAATGGCATGCCTCGTTTTTCACACAATAGCATTTTAATCCAAGTTTTCAAGGACTTCAAATACTTACCTCTTGGTCGTTTGAAAAAATAGCATTTAGCTTCACTATAACTAACAAATGTGGCAATCACGAGCTCAGTTATGAATCCACCGAAAATTCTATCGATCCAATAATCGACAACCCTCGAAATATTGTTTTCTAAACCTTCCAGATGCCTCACTAACTCTGGAGTCCACACACTAGGGTTATCCAACTTCCACGTACCTTAACCATCTACCAATTTATCTAACCACTCATATAATTTGCACAGAAAAGAGCAGAAGAAAATTTTGTGTTCTTCTGTATACAAGTATCTATTCAACCATTCTTCCTTCGACAGGTGTAGATTCCTATTTTCCTGGGCTGCAAACTTGTGCAGCTTATGATGTATCCACTTCTCAATTTCCTTCTTAGTCGGTATGCACTTATGCCACATAACACATTCCTCATATAGTTCCTGGTCCCAGCAACGGAACCATTTGTTGGCTTAAGAGGGCTTGGACCTAGGTTCAAAGTTAGCTACGCTAACCAACAAAACCCTACGTTATCGGCCCTTTCAGCAACAACCCATGTAATGCAAGCTACAGTCTCACCCAAGGAAGTATTGGGTGACACTAGAACGAGGTTTCTGCATCCAAAGGACTATGTGATATGTTTTTGTTACTCTTAGGGCTTTATTCCGACCTTCGCGAACCCTAACCCTTAAAACCCGAAAATTACAGTAACTAACAATTAACAGATTCAAACCCTTCGTCGATTGTTCTAAACATTCATAACATCATGTAATTAAACAGATCTACCACTTTCGCGCATCTATTAAGTACTTTTCATGATAAATGCAGTAAACAGAGCAAACATACAGTAATTTCATAAGTAAATAATAACACACAGATACACAGATAATGCTCCAAAAAAACCTTTATTATGCTTAGATCTTCAATTACAGACTCTTCCAACCCTACGCACACAGCTACAGAGGCCCGCGCACTCAGCTGCGGACTTACCAAGGCCTCCACACACTCAACTGCAAACTTACCAAGGTCTCCGCGCACACAACTACAAGAGCCTTCCCCTTCACCCAAGTATAGAATAGACAATACAGACCCAAAACTTGCCTATTTATGCTCTTCGCTATCTTGACTGACTTTTCTATGACCCTCTATGACTCCTTTTATATCTTTCTCTGTTACAATACCATGGTCCGTGAACCATGGGTGGGTCACAAAACAACTTAACTCCTAACAAACTAAGGGGCTTTGACCTTCCTAAAGCCCCTTTGACTCCTATCGACCTGTGCGCTCCACTCCTCAAAATGCGGAGACTTTACAATATTAACAAAACTTTTACAAAATTTAACCCATGGGACCTTGTCCCAACACAATTCTAGTGTGGGCCTAAAGTGCCTAGGACCCCATATTACTTCATGTGTAAGCTCAAAAACAACCAGGATATATAAAAAAAAAAAAATACAAAACAAAACAAACAAAACAAAAAAAACAAAACAAACAAACAAAACAAAACAAAACAAAAAACAAAAACAAAAACAAAAACAAAAAAACAAAACAAAAAACAAAACAAAACAAAAAAACAAATCAAAACAAAAAAACAAAAAACAAAAACAAAAACAAAACAAAACAAAAATAAACAAAAAACAAAAACAAAACAAACAAACAAACAAGCATAAAAAACAAACAAACAAAAAAACCAAAAAATGAGTAAAATCGTCCATCAAATGTCCATATACGGATAAGGTAGGAGCATATTCAAAAATAGTGAAACAGTGGGAAATGTGATACCACAGAGAAGTTAAAACATATTAGCATTGGATAATACCAATAGAAAACCATTGTCAAGGGAATGGAAAATATCCAGCATCCATGGAGCAACCATCCACCTCTAGAGTGATATGTAATCCATCATTGGAATCCAAAAGTCCCATCTTAGACATGGCATCAACAACAGTGTTGTGCTCCATGTGTATTGTTGAATGGTGACCCATGGAAGAGTGATATGGAGATGAATAATGTTCTGAATCTAGCCCTATAGGTGTGAGTGGGAAATTGTGGAGATTCCCAACACATGATTGATGATGGCCTGGGAGTCTCCATAGATGCTCAAATTTTGTATATCCAAAAAACAAGCAAACCATAGTAAACCCCAAAGTGCAATTGCCTCAGCCTTCATGTTAGTTCCTCTGCCCCCACCCTAATGGATCTAATATTGCTAGGTTTTTCAATGCAGATCCATACCCCACATCCACATCTCCCCACTATTCAGCATCATCAAAGAAACCCACTTGAAAATATATATCCGAGTCAATTGTTCTATGAGAGGTCAATGGTGGCCAAGGATAGGACAACAACAATGGTCTCATCCATGTGAGTATTTTATTAATAATCTGGTTGACTTTTTGGTTTTTATCCTAAAAAATGATGATATTTCTTGCTTTCCAAATTTCCCAAAAAGTCACAAGAGGAATGGCCATCCTATATTTGTCCTGTCCGCTCCACCATGTCAAGAATGCTTCAATAGATACACGTTCAATGTAAGTGAAAGAGAGGAAAACATAAATCTTTTTTCAAACCTATGCAACAACGAGGCAAGCTAACAAAATGTGTGAATTTTACTCCTCCTCCTGCATGCAGAACACACATATTCTTGGTCCAAGCATGCCTCTCTTCCTCATATTCTCCCAAGTAAGTGTCTTGTTCTTCCATACAAGCCAGGTGTATAATATAATCTTGATTGAGATATGTACCTTCCAGAATTTTGTAAACCAACAAAGGTTCTGAAAATTATGTATATTGTTGCAGATGTATAAATAGGTATCTGATACAGAGATAGATCCTCTCTTCAACTTCCCATCCCACCCAATCTGATCTCCATGTGAAACTTTGCAAATACCTGAATTGTGTAGTTCTTCTAGTATATTTTTCCAGGCCCCGACCATTTCCCCCATCAATCCTATCTCATTTTCCCTCTTCCAAACAGGAGTGATGCCCGACCATGTCCTGATAGCCTGGTCAAAGTAAAAATATCCCTGGGAGTTAAGGCTGTGAGTAAGTTCATATGAATAATACATCTCAATCCCAGTACTAAGGATATTGTCCCAGCCAATGATAATCTCCTTCCCCATGCCAAAAATATAGTAATCCCTTTTGATTAACTAGAATTTGACTTTATTGAAACTTATCCATATGGTGGAACCAACCCTTTTACCCACAAGTCGCTCTTGCATCCATTGTATGGCCTTAATTCCATTGAGATATTTAGTTTTGATATTTAGGCTTGTGTCGAAAAGACCCCACCATAATGATTTAATTAGAAGAGCCCAATCAAACAGTTTGATATTCAAAATACCCCAACCCTCCATAGACTTAGGCCTAGTGATCTTTTCCATCTTGGTAAGGTGGAATTTGTGTGGTGTCCCTGATCCAGCCCAAATGAATCTAGCCATAATCCTATTCATTTTTGAAATGATGGAGACAGGGATGTAGAATAAATGTGCCCAATATATAGCTAGTTGTTGCAAGGCCGACTGGGTGAGGATGACCCTTCCCCCAAGTCTTAAAAATCTATGTTCCCATCTAGATATCGTTTTGTGGAATATCTCCACAATCCATAACCCATAATTGACTCGGTAATTATTTGGTTTAATGTTGAAACCCAAGTATTTCAGTCCAATGCAAATCGATTTTTCTTTCACACCAAAGAGGTTTGCAATGTGTGCAATATCCTCCTATTGTCCCTCCCCATATAGTAGTTCTAATTTTCCCTTGTTCATAAAAATCCCAGAAGCACTGCCAAATCTATAGAAAATGTTATGTAAAGTAGCCCACATCATCTTGGATATAATCCCAAAAATGAGAATGTCATCAACAAAGAAATTGTGTGAGTTCCTAATACCTCATCCCATAGGGAGTGCTTGAAATTCACCCCCTAAGCAAGCATTTTTTATTTTGTGGCTGAGGCCATCCACACTCAAGATGAAAAGCAATGGGGAAAGTGAGCATCCATGTTGCAGTCCTCTACCTACCCCAAAATAGCATGTAGGATATCCATTTATGATGACAACATATCTGACAGTAGTAACACAGGCCATTATCCATTCAATGTTGTGCATATGTTGACCAATTATGTGTAGGACAATGTGTAGGAAAGTCTAGTCAACATTGTCATATGCCCTTTGGAGGTCCACCTTCATGATAACAACTTTCAACTTCTTAGTGTGTATAGAATGGATGCATTCCTGCGCCATTGCAACCGCGTCATATATATGTCTATCCTGTAAAAATCCATATTGCTCCAAGGAGATGTATGTTGACAGTGTATTCTTAATCTTAAGAGCAATGATTTTGGATATCAGTTTGTATATCAGATTACAGAGAGAGATGGGTCGATAATCATTGAAAGTCCCTGAATCACTCTATTTTGGAATAAGAACAATGTATGTAGAGTTGATCACTGCAGTGATGTGCCCTCCCACTCTGGACTCTTCAACCATCCTCACCAAGTCCAGTCCCATGAGATCAAAGAAAAACAGGAAGAGCGCAATTGTCCATCCGTCTGGGCCTGGGAATTTGTCCTTGGTGAAATATTTAAGGACAGTGTGGACCTCCTCCAAATCTATAGCCTTGTATAAGTCTTCATTCTTGGTCGAGTCAAACATGGTGGGGTATGAATTGGACGTCCAAATCTGGTTCTCAATTCCATTTGAATCTTTGGTTTTGTATCCATGTTCGAAGAAATTAACCATTTATTTTTGTGTTTCGGGTAGTGTGTGTACCATGCATTCATTTGTGTCCTTAATGCCCCAAATGGTATTTACATGTCTTATATAGTTTGCATATCTATGGAATAATTTGGTGTT
This sequence comes from Pinus tabuliformis, assembly GCA_031772625.1. Lineage (NCBI taxonomy): Eukaryota > Viridiplantae > Streptophyta > Pinopsida > Pinales > Pinaceae > Pinus > Pinus tabuliformis. The sequence continues at coordinate 19,602,224 of CM062819.1, forward strand.
CTTGTCCCCCTCCTTTAGCCACAATGCCCTACTCTTCAACCTCCAAGTAACTTCTTTTGTATGTAGAATTTTTTTTCTTTTTGGCCTCCAGTCCATTGATGTTATTAATGGGATTTGTGGATGGGTTTCCCACATCCAAGGCTTGACCTAGTTTTTCCAGATCCACTTTAATATCGGCTAGCTCCTTATACATCTTATTTTTCTTATGGTGTTCCCATCTCTTTACCTCCATTTTTAGTGCATGGAGCTTCTCAACAATAGCCAGCATTGGGGAGGTGTCGGTCTCCCTGTCTTGTGCCCAAAAATAACAAACCAGATTGATAACATCAAGATCTTCAAGCCAAATGCGATTAAATTTGAAGGGCATGCCTAATCTAGATTCCTCCTTTCTCCAAATTAAAGTGGTGGGAAAATGGTCAGATATGTATGTTTTCAAAATCATAGATTATAGTAAACCCATCCTCTCCAGTAGATCTTCATGCACTAGAAATCTATCCAGTCGCTTTTCAATGTGTTGTGTTCTAGCCCTTCCATTATGTCAGGTGGGAGCCAGTTTCTGTGGTCGAATGTCCATCAAGTTATGATCACAGAATATGGTTTTGAGCTTCTCAGCAAGGGGGTCCATTCTGCATTTCGAGCCCCAACATTCTTCCTGCCCAATAGTGGCATTTAAATTGCCATCCACAATGAGTGAATCCATTTTAAGTATATCAGCATCCACCAACCTGTCCCAAAAATGATTCTGGTCCCTATACGAGGCATATAAGTTAAGTATACAGATATGGACCACCAGTCCTCGTAGTCTACCAGTGAATAAAATACTAGCGAAGCATCTATATGCCTTAAAATTAACCAATCTTGTATTCCACAGAGCCACCAGCGCGCCCCCCCCCCCGAGAAGCCAATAGAGTCAACTGCCACCATATGCCAATCAAGGAACATTTTCGTAAAATATTCTAGTACTCTATGACCATTAGTCATGGACTCCTATAAAAGAATGATGTATGGATCGACAAAAGCAAAGAGATCTCTGAAGGAAATATATTTGAGCGAGTCCCCCAGTCCCCGCATGTTGAGGGAGAGGCAGAGGGTCATTTTATCTGGAGTTCTGACATCCTTGCTCTAATGGACCCTGATTCAAAGGTGGATCTAATAGGGATGTAAATGAGTGCAGAGGATTCAACAAAAGTAAAGGGAAGAATTTTGGGTCATCCCCTAAAATGTCTACTACCCCGATTATTCCTGCGTCTCACAATGATATTAAAAGCAGAGTTTGGGCTAATCTTCAGGGATGTCTTAGGCTGGGGACATTGAACAGTAAGAGACCCGAGAACAAGTGTTGGGTTGGATAGAAATAATTCAATGTCACTATCCACTGAATTCCTGGGATAAGGGATGGGCGACCTAGGAGAGAGTGGTGTCCCAAATGAATTCGTGTTGTCAGGTAGTGGTGTCCCAATAGGCATTGTTGGAGGAGGAGGGTGTGGAGTAGTCTTCGTAAGATCAGTAGTCCCCAGTAGAGATGGGGAATTTGTAGGCGAATAGTCCAGAATGGGGAAAAGGAAAGAACATGCGAGGATGGAAGGTTGGGGGCATATTCAAGGGGATAGGTTCTGAGGCAATGGTATACAAATGGGACATGTGGGGGTAGGACGGCCCAACGTTTTGTGAGGAGGTCGATGGGTATTCTAGAGATCTCTTTCCAGAAGAAGTAGGATGTGTTGAAATGAGGGTACCTGATATATGTTGTCGTTGTCTACTGATGGTCCAGCTTGTGCCCTCGTTCACTCCACCTTATAGCGGAATCCCCATCCAAGCATTGCCTCTCCTAGACCAAGCTGCCACCCATCTTCTTCTTGCTCCAATATTTCCGTGACCACTGTTCCATGAGATGCCCAGTATGGTGACAAATCAGGCAACTGAATGGAATGCACCAGAATTCCAGCCTCTCATGAATGTGGATCTTATCCCAGGCAAAATCAATGTGTGCAAGTAGTCCTCGTAGAGCCCCAATTCAATAAGAATCCAAGTGACCCGTTTGTCTCTAGCCCTTAAACATTTAAGGTTCGCATAGAGGAACTTTCCAATAGCATTTCCAATGTCCATGAAAACCTGTCTTGTCTAGAATTCAATAAACCCATGCCTATGCACCCACGCCAAACTATGAATCTTCTCGAGGTCCTCATGATGTAAGAAATGAAAGTTGTACCCGAATTTCATAAAACGACTCACCGTGGGCGAATAGCTGAGGAGCATTTTCCACTTATCCTCCACCCAGTTCCGCATCTCCTCCTCCTGTAGGTCGGCAAAGTACCAATGACCTACCAAGGCTCATCTTTTGTAAACTGATAACCCGGTCCAGGAGCACGTTGTAGCCAAAGCTCAGCTGTCACGCCCCTGCACCTGCGGTAGTCTTCCAACCGCTTGTAGCAAGGTGCGGCACCACCGAACGCGTTCTTTTCACCAATACTAACATTCGTGGACTACGCCTACTTTCACATTAACATACTTAGCTTGTGTTTCGCAACTAAGTAAAAGCAATATTCCTTTATACTTAATGAAGCCCATACTCATTCATTATCATCATGCAATTAACCGAGAACAACAATTGCAAACAAGTATAAAGGGGAGGGGCAACTCCCCGTAATGTGAGTCTGCCCGACAATTTTATTAAGAATATCAGATTACAATACAAGCGTGTCTTGGCCGAAAAGCCGTGTGAGATTTTCATAGTTTTGTTCACTTAAAAAGTCAAGAAGGTTGGTAGTGCAATAAATATTTTAAAAATTAGATAAAATGTGAGTATAAGACAAGGTCGCATAGCTAGTGTTACCTGTTGCTTAGTTTAATTATTGAACTTTGAAAGGTATGAACCAGTTTGTACATTTGAACAAGGGCTATAGAGTAGCTACGCTTGCTTATTTTAAATATAGTTAAATTAGAATGAAAAAAAAAAAAAAAAATACATACAACTTTATGTTAATAAAATTACAATTAAAATAGAAAAATAATTCATGAAATTTTTTGTCTCCGTGTTGACAAGAAACTAATAATAACTTGAGTGATATAGGTATTATTAAAATGGCCCACAGGCATTTGAATTTGAGAGTTTAGATTAAATATACAACGTCCAAATGGATAACAATATGTCACGGCTTGTTTTTTCTTTTATTTGGTCAATGCCTAAATGTCGAATACATTTAGCATATGGTTTTAAAAAAATTAACTTTTTATTTATTTATTTACAAGACAATAAATGGAAATTAAAATGATTAGTAATAATAATGAAAAGTTAAAATATAAAAGTTTTAAGTAAAAATTATTTTGTTTGGAAATATTGTATATGTAAAATGCCGCTTAGTTTAAGTATAGCTAAATTAAACATTTAACATTGCAATTTGATAAGTGGATGATGGATTTTTTAATATTAATTAGATAAATGTAAAATAAAATATATATGTTTTTAATTTTATAAAATATACTACAAGTTTAAACTATAATTATTTTAAATTAAAATTTAATTTAAAATGATTGAATTTAAAAATAATAATTTAAATTGTTACATTTGAAAAAAAATATTAATTTTAAAAAACTATCATAAGTACTTTAATCATAATATATGTAATACATCTTCACTAAATACTATCATTAATGTGGCTAAATCTACTTATAACTTGAACAAATTCATATGAATGTGAAACATACTTAATTTGAACATTAAAAATATTGAATTATCTTGAACTCATAAATAATAATCAATGTGATATCTAATAGTCAATGTCAACACTAAACGCAGTTGAATCCCAAAAATGATATCTAATAGTCAATGTCATCACTAAATCTACTCATATCTTTAACAATTTCATATCTATAACAAATTCATGTAAAATTTGCATTCCTATATGCTTTATTGACTAAAACCAATTTCAATAAATATAAGAAGTAATGAATTAACCAAAGCTCATAAATAACAATCAATGCTATTACGAACCTCTCTAAATGATATCACGAACTCTACTTAAACCTTCAAAAAAATTCACGTGTGAAACTTATCATTGAAAGAGATTTATTTGGCTACAAAAATCGCAAAGAAGCATAGTGAACATGTCTCTATGTGTGAATGGTGAACATTACCCTCCATCCAATTCGATTGACAAATGAGTGGACAATTCATAATATGCCTTGAGGTTCTCGAGAAAGAATCGATAACCAAGAAGTATCGATGGCTATTGGTATTTCCTTGTACTTTTACACAACTTTACATTGCAACACGTAAAATTCGATTCGAAGGTGAAGGTTTAAGCTTTGGGGATGATGCGTTTGTAGAGAATTGAGTTTGTGATGTTTCGCATGTTTGATGGATGACATAAATAAAATAGAAGTACATTGAAGTCAATAGGAAGTAAGTTAAAGTCAATTGTTTTCATCCTCACATAATAAGAGGTAAAACATTTCAGCCAATGATGTTTGAGATAAATGAATTTAGATTTTATTTAAAAATAATAAACTTTATTTGATAATGTTAAACTTTATATAAAGTTTAAACCTTTTTAGTCAAAGGGAAACTAATATCAAGTCAAAGAAAAACTGAATACGTTATATCATGTCGTATAATAAGAGATTACTTGGAATTTTTTAACACTTTATTTCTATGCTCAAAAATAAATGAGAGAAGCGCTCCCATACTATTATAGTTTTGTTGAGTTAAATAGTAAAGAAAGTTAGTGGTGTGACAAATATTTTGAAAATTAGATAGAATGTGAGTATAAGATGAACAATATGGTAAGAATGACAACAATTAAATTCTTTGTTAAAATGTAATTATGGTTTTACCATTCAGGCAGTTGTGTAACTATAGGGAGTTATGTAACGAAGTTTTTGTATTAAAATGTTAATTGCCCGAGAGGCTTGATGTAATGTTGGAGAGTCATTCTTGAATTTGGTGTAATAAGAATTCCAATCCCTTGCCCCATCGAGGTTTCCTTGACATAATGTCAGGGTTTTACCATGTAAATTTCTTTGTATTTTCTTGTGTGATTCAGTTTCCAATTCCGGTGCATTTCTTTCTTATTTATTTATTTATCGGGTTGGAATACCAACAAGTGGCATCAAAGATTTGTTGTGAGGACCGTGAGGTGTCCTTGTTAAGTTTGTCTGTCATCAAAGGTCAGAGAGGAATCGTATCCCATGAAGTCTAAACACCAGTTTGAGCAAGATGACACAAGCCGAGAAGGAGAGAACGTGCAGTGTGGCCGTTTTTCTTATCGTCGCTGAATCAAAAAAAAAAATTAGGATTGACAACCACCTTATACGCGCTTCTAGAGACGTAGAGCCGTTGATTTAAGAAGGAGCCTCATCATAAGTTTAACCGCTTCCATAGAACGAGCTGAGCCGCTGTTGAAAGAACAGCCGAAGTCTAGAGCAATGCGAGGGTTGTATTTTTTGAAACTTGTTGCCACAAAGGGTTTAAGTCCACTTAATGTTCAATTATGGAGCCTGTAAAGGGTCATAAGTAAAGCAATCTTGTTTAGCTAGACTTGTACGTTGAGGTGCTCATTGTAAATCTTATGCACTCGTTATTCTTGTACGTTGAGTAGCAAGGTGGGAGCAAGGCAGGGTCTAAGACTTGGTCTTCGACTTTACCCTACTGAACCATGCCATAGCCTTCTGATGAATAGATTCAAGGATCGAGTTATACAATGGAGTTTTCTATCGAGGCTGAAAGAGAACTCTGCATGGTTGTCCAAGTGATCCAGGTGGATATTGGTGGCCACCTGCCAATTCCACTTGGACCCCCACCATTGCTTCTTTCAATTTTTCAGTTTCCTTAATTGTAGCATAGTTTACTATTTTTAGCAGTTTTGCGGTTCCTAAACTTCCGGAGCCATTTTGAGGCCCTAAAAGACGTTTTTTTAGGCCCTAAACGACATTTTTTGGGAAATATATCGCTAACGATTTTCTGTCTAAAATCGTCTTTTCCGTCGTAGTCCTCAGAGAGATCTTTCCAACGGGCTATCATGCGCATCAAATGGAGATAATATGACCAAGTCGCAACCCCAGGAAGTTGGTTGTCCAACTCACCCCAACGGGGCCCATAAACTCTTGGTGTTACATCTCCTCGGGTTAGGGTTTTGGTTGTTTAGGGTTTGCTCTTATTGTTCAATAATAAAAATTCCCTTGAGCTTCATTGTAAGGCAGTTCAGAGGCATGTAGCCGCCACATCTCTTCTCAGAGATAAGCTACCATCGCCCTAGCTGGTTTATTTCCATTCCTGTTTGTAAGCATATTTCAGTATTTTACATTAATGAAATGAAGTATTATTTCTGCTGCATCTCTGTGTTCATGGTTATCTCTGTAATTTGTTGCGTTCCTATTTAAATCTGGATCACCAAGCTTGGAACTGAGGAGCATGTCAGGTAACTTAAGAAAAAAAAATTGAGATATTTCTAAAAGATTTTTTGAGTTCTGAAGTTTTTTGAAGATCGTTTCCTTTTTTAAGAAAATTCTTGTCTTACTTTGTCAAATAAAGTGGGGTTTTTTCATTGTAAAGAACATAGATCAAGAATTGGTTATTCTAGGAAAAGAATCAGATTTTTCTAAGGAAGAAACCCTAGTTGAAAGCAGAAGGTGAAACCATAGTAGGCAATTTAATACAAAAAGAGGAAACTTTAGTGAGCCAACAGAAGGAAATTCAGAAAAACCCTAGCTGAAAAATTTGAAAGAAAATATTTTTAAAAGAACCGAGTCATTAAGAAATTTTTTGAAAGAGTCCGTGTAGGAAGAAAATGGCCAAAATGACTAATGTTAAGTTTGAGGTGGAGAAGTTCATCGATAAGAACAATTTTGCATTGTGGAAACTGAAGGTATGTGATTTGCTGGTGCAACAAGGGTTGCACAAAGCATTAGATGAAATTAGAAAGAAACCTGTTGACATGACAAATTTGGATTGGGAGGACTTGGATGCCCGAGCTCTCAGTACCATCAGGTTGTACCTGGCGGATGAAGTTCTCTTCAACATTGTTGAAGAAACCTCAACAATAGGTTTGTGGGGAAAATTAGAAACACTGTATATAGCCAAATCTTTAACCAATAGAATCTATTTGAAGAGATAGTTGTATGGCCTCCGGATGAAGGAGGGTACTAAATTTGCAGAACACTTAAATGAATTTAATACACTTATTTTCCAATTGTCAGATATGGATGTTAAATTTGAAGAAGAAGATAAAGCTATTACCTTGTTGTGTTCCTTGCCCGAGTCTTGGGATCACTTTGTGACTTATATCAATTTGAGCACAACCAAATCTTTAGAATTTGATTCTATTGTGGGAGCTCTGTTATCTGAAGAAGTACGAAGGAATTCTAACATTGAAAATTCCACGCCAGAAGCCATTGTAGCCAGAGGTCAGTCCATGGAAAGAGGGGAGAAAGCTAGAAGTTCTTCCAAATCAAAATCAAAAGGCAAGAAGTGTAAATTCAAATGGTAGTATTGAAAAAAAACATGCCATATCAAGAAAAAAAATGTTGGAAAAGAAAGGAGTCTATTGAAAATCCAAAAAAGGAAACAAATCAAGTTTAGTCAGGTATGATTGATGAATTTTTATCTACTGAAATAGGTATGGTAAATGAGGTTATGCCTGTTTTCAATGTTTCTCATCATTATGAAAATTGGTTGTTAGATTATGGTGCTTCTCATCACATGAGTCTACACATAAATTGGTTCACTTCATATCGAGTTGTGAATGGTAGTTCAATGTTTATGGGTAATAATGTATCTTGTCAAAATATTGGGATGGGAAATTTCAAAATTAAAATGTATGATGATACAATTAGAACATTGACTGATGTTAGATATGTACTTGAGTTGAGAAAGAATTTGATTTCTTTGGGAGTATTAGACTCGGAAGTTTACAAGTTCACATGTCAAAATGGAGTGTTGAAAGTTTCAAAGGGTGCTCTAGTTGTCATGAAGGAAGAGGAAGATCGAAAACCTTTGCAGTCTCAAAGGAAGTACTCAATTTAGTTATGCAACAAATATATTTGAGAAGGCGGAAGAAGATACTCGCCTATGGCATCAACGGCTGGGCCACATGACCAAAAAGGGCTTTCAGGTACTGATGAATCACAAATTACTTCCTAATTTGAAATCATTTAGTTTGGATTTTTGCAAACATTGTGTATATGGAAAACAATGTAAAGAGAAATTTAAAAATGGAAGCCATAATAGTAATGGAATTTTGTATTATATTCATTCTGATCTTTGGGGACTATTGTGGCCAGCAACAACCCCCCTTCTTATTTAGTTTTATCACTAATACTAAATAAGTGGGAACCCTTATTCAAAAGTTTAAAAAATCGATTAATGCTTGTATTTCCTTTTTCAATAAAACTTACTATCATAAACTTAGGAGAATACCCTCAAAAAATCTAAAAAGACTTAAGTTTTATGATAAGTTAGAATAAAATCACTCCTTAAAACGTGTCGCGTTGCAAAAAGGGTAATGGATGCCTTCTTACAAGCGGAATTCTAAAAGTGCGAAATTGCGATGCGAAATCACGCATCAAAAGACCCTCATCGCATCGCATGCCTCAAACATCACTTACGCTGAAATGTCTTAAACCACCGATATGAGATGGTGCATCTCACGAATCGTATTTCGCAGAAAACACATTAACGGATGATTACCACACGCAATGGATTTGCGATATTACGATTTGCGATATTGCGATTTGCGATACTGCAATCTACGATATTGCGAAGCAAATCACAAAATCGCCTTATCGCAGATCTGCAGGGCTCGTTGTTCGAGAACGTTTTTTTTCATAAACCGAGGCCCATTTATGCATGTTAATGTTAATTAATGAGTTAGTTGGCAATCATTAATAAAATATGGTTTTGATCTTATAAAGGAGCCATTTCACGTAAGGTGGTATATTTTATATGTTTTCGGCATTTAAAGCTTTCCCGTCACCTTTTTCTTACCATTATTCTCACCTCATTTGTAAACTGCAGGAACGAAGAGCAGAGAAGTATACATAGCAGTGTTCAGGATATTATGGGAAAGAAGGGTAAAGCTTCGAGTTCTGAAGATAAAGAGATGACGCCCTTGTACACAGACACCACCTGTAACAAAGATGTCGGTATTACTACTTGGGAAGGCATGTATAGTTTACTTGAGGAAGAAGATCCCAAGGTAATGGAGGTTACGGCTACTGTAGGCTCACACGGGTCTTCTGAGGCGTCTATTACAGATCTAGCATGTTCGTTCTTGCACAGGATAGCGGCGAGGCCCAAAATTCTTCCATACACGGACATGGTTAAATGGGTACTAGATAATGTTGATATCACGTATAGAGAATTTAAAGCTCAGAACCAAGAACGTATAAGTCGTTCTTTCCACAAAATTTAAGCTTTATATCCTCTAACAAAAAGCGCACAAGAGGCGAAAATCACACCAGGGAAGCCCAGATCGTGAAACGGAGGCAGTTTCCAATGCGCGATTACACCAAACAAAACCCCTCAAGATGGAAAGCCTCTAATTGCTCAGTCGCCTGTAAGCTCGGAAAATTGTTAAAAAAAAAAAAGTGCTAAAGACGGAAGGTAAAACTGGAACTCAAAACCAGTGGTATTTATCTTCAAATAGTATGTAAATATCTACCAAATGTACAACATCTACAAACAAGCTGGAGACAGAAGGCTCAAGAAAGGGTAGAGTCAATCAAAAGGTTAACCAAGTTGAATTGGGATTCTTACTGGGCGTACTTGGTAAAACCACACAGCCAATGCATGACTCTCAAATGTATCATTAATTCTACCGAGAAGATAGCGCCAACTCTTACCGATTCCGTTTTCGCAGGACAACTAAGGTCGGAAGTCGGCCAGCCAACTCTCCTCAAGCAAATGTTGAATGCTTGCGACTATAAGGAACAGATACATAGATAGTTAGTTATTAGTTTTAGTTTTAGATTCAGTTTTAGTTTTAATTTTGCTTTATTTTTGCCTAAAATGAGGACGGTCATTTAAACCACATCCTACATTTTTGTAATAAATTATTTTTAGATTTAGTTAGTAGTATTTAAACCCTTCTCATGCATTTAGAGAAGGGTCCAGAAATTTATCAAAAACTTGTCCTCAGAACATGCACTTTTGCACCCTCCGAGGAGGTTTTGATGAATGAATGGAACAGGATTTATTTATATCTTCGTCTAATATCTACTACTGATGTTGCACTTTTTTACTCTTAGTGGATGTTGGATTAAGAAGAGATAGATCATTATTGCTGGAGCTCATGAGTAGAACTAGTTATAAATGGTACTTTTATCTCTTAACTGTTTCTACTTATGTGTTATGGTGATATTCATGTTCAGTTATTTATATATGAATGCTTAAATGCTTGAGTTATCATTTGGCACTTTTGTACGGTGATAGCTATTTATTTATGCTTAATATATGAGTAGCTTATTATGCGATATGTTTTTCACAACTGTTTCGTCTAACTTTTTATATGAAATGGTTTATCTTTATTGAATTCTTTTCTCATAGCAGTTGAATGATCTTTATTACCAACTGTTATTTGAAATCATTTTAGATCATATAACGGAAAGATTACATCCCAGGTTAGTTTAGAATTAGATATTTCTGTTTATTAGAATACAATTGCATGTTGTTAGATTAGATTTAGAATAAAAAGCATTTTACTTAGGAATTATTAGGAAAGAAATATCAATTCTCAACACACACACACATATATTGGGAAACTGGTCCCATAACCCCCGTCGGACCCACTATACCAAACGGAAAAGGAGCTGCTAACCAAGGTCCGGACCGGGTGGGTATCCCCCTTGTTGTAGACCTGATTTTTGGGGCTTCAACATATTTGGCACTAGAAGGAGGGCCCCGAACTATGAATGGCAAGTAATTCTAAATCTAAATACCATTCTGAGAGTAAATCACCCTCACCATCTCCCCCGACTTCTCCATCACATTTAGAATCTTTAAATCTTGAACAAGAAGTCGAAAGAACAACAACCACTGCCACAAACCCTGACATTTCAGAGAAATCTACTATTGAACCTCCTGAAGTTGAATCTTTGATTCATAAAATTCAGCGATTTTCAATATCACCTCAAAAATCTGATAAATCTCAAGGCAGTGTGACTTAATATAACCCTGCTCATCCTCTTACCAGATTAAAGAGTGAAAAGTTTGGTATTGAGCCAACCGAGTTACCTCTACCTACAAGGAAGAGAGCAAGGAAATCACCTAAAGGGTCTGATAGTGAGACTCTTTCGTCATCATCATCCATCTCAACCTCTCCACCGCGAAGTTAACCATCCACTCCTCCACTTCAAATCATCGTCCACCAGACCACTGGAACTTCGACATCTCCTTCTCAATCATCTGGAACTGCAATATCCTCATCTTCCCAACAGTAGGGATCATCTTTTGTGCTTTCCTCTGTTAGCAGTTCAACGAAGGGCCAAATGTCATGGAATAACCCAGGGGCAGTCTTAATGCATGCACCCTTGAGTCAATTACCGGCCCATCCCGAAAAATGGCTGCCTAAGTTTAATCCTGAAGTAGGCACGCTATCAAAAGAACACACAAACAACTTCATGTTATCCATAAATCTCAATGGGGTTACTAATGAAGACGTTGTCATTCGGCTTTTTCCTTATACTTTGCAAGGAGCAGCCGGATCATGGTATTTCTCATTACCATCCGGGTCTATTACTAGTTGGGATATTTTCCAAGAACAATTCTTGACTAAGTTTGGTGATGACAGGTCCATTGCGACACTAATCAATGACCTGTCTAACCTTAGGGCTGAGTCAAAGGAACCTATCAAAGATTTTAACTCGCGTTTTAATAAACTTTTGAAAAAAATTCCTACTGCTTCTAAGCCTAGCAAAGAAGTGCGAAGTGAATGGTACATATCTGCTTTACCATCAAACATAGCAATCTTCATTGATAGAGCTAATAAAACAACTTTAGCTGACAATATGAAGGAAGCAATAGCAGTAGAGAAACGCATCATAGCCTTAGAAAAGAAAAATGCCGTTGAAGAACGTAAATCTAAGAAGGTTTCTTTCAAAGAAGATCCAAAGAAAAAACAGCCCAAAGACCCATTTGATTTAGAGGGATTGCAGAAAGTTTTGAAAACCATATCTAACGAAATGGTTGACATAAAGAAACAAGTAGCAGAGACTTCTTTTAAAAAGCCTTATAGAAGAAATTCTACAACTGATTCAAAGCCTCCTAACGCTATTACAAATGTTGAATCAGAAGAAGAAGAAGACGAAATTGCTACCGAAGAACCTATTGATGAAGAAGAAGTCGTAGAAGTACAAGGTATGTGGGATTTCATCCTCCCAGATGAAGAGGATCAAGAGGCATCGCCGGTTAGTACTCGAAGTAGAAATCAACTCGATCCTCCTCAACCTACTCCTAAGCCAAAGAGAACAAGCTCAATGCCTAAGGATAAAGTCGCAGCCAAGAAAACATCATCCAAAGCGACTCAAACAAGCCCAGTCCAAACAGATACACCAAATCCATCTAAAACATTGATTGTTTTGGATGAAATGGAGTATAATATCATAGAAGACATGAAGAAGACTATGGCTAACATCACTTTTTATGAATTGAGCAAGTTAAAACATCAACAAAAGCTCCTTTTGAAAGAATTACATGCAGTACCAGTTGCACCTCTGCCCGATGTTGTAATCTCGCAAGCTTCCCACGAGATGGGAAGACCTCCAAATACTGTGATTAATAAAGTTGATCCAAACGACATTGCTCTAATTGGAGGAAGGTCAAGATCTCATACTCCGCCATTTCTTCTTACTTATGAAATTTTCAATAAAAATTTGCATAATTGTTTAGTTGATTTAGGAGCTTCATCCAATATCTTACCTAAATCGATATGTGCAAAGTTGAACGTTCAACCTCAAAAATCTGTTGTGCGCATAGTGCAGCTGGATCGGTCGCAAGTTGAAGTGATCAGCGAATTAAATCAGGTTACCATAAGGCTGTCATCTAATCCAAAGGTATGTCAAGTTATCGATATTTTAGTTGCAGACATTCCAAAATTCTATGGCTTAATTCTTAGCAAGGATTGGTCAGAAAAATTTCATGGATACTTTGCAACCAATTGGTCGCAACCGATTGGTCGCACATGTGGCTCCCTTACAATGGTAAACCAAATCAAATAAAGGTTGAGCGAGAAAGACATCAGAAATACATAGTAACAGAATTAGAAGGAGAAAATGAACCGGTAGCATACAACAATAATATAATTGGCTACTATTCTGTTGATTCTTTCCTAGGAAATTTTAATGCTCACACTTCACCTTACTCAGAACATTCTGTTTTATCTCAAGTAGAAAATTTTTCTCAAACAGATAGTTCTAAATGTATTAATTTCATAGATAGTCCTATAAATAATTCTTTATTTTGGAAGTTATCTTTTGATGGTTCTAAGTCTAACGAAGGAGCAGGAGCAGGATGCGTATTAGTTAGTGCAGAGGGAAATAAAACTATGCTAACTTGTAGACTCGAGTTCGATTGCACCAATAATACTGCAGAATATGAGGCTTTAGTCCAAGGATTATACAAAGCAATCGGATTAGACATCAAATATCTACAAGTATTCGGAGATTCTGAAATTGTTATCAGACAGGTACGGAATACTATACATTGTCTATCAGGTCATTTAAAGCATTACCAATCTTTAGTACAAGATTTGACTGAACATTTTATAGCATTTAATATTTCGTCAATTCCTAGACTCCAAAATGCTAGTGCTGATCTCTTGGCAAATGTAGCTTCCAAGCTCATTCCCTCATAAGACTATAGCCCCGATAGATTTTCAATCGAACTAATCTTTAGACCCTCGATTCCTAATAACATTACAAATTGGAGAATTTTCAACGATGATCCTGATATTGTAAGCTTCCTCACCTCTGAGGGATCTTACACCAATCAGATAATTGATGAGGACCAACATGACAGACAATTGCAACAAGATAGCACTAATAATGCTATGCCAAAATCAGTAGTCAAATTAGAAGATCTATATGATTTGAAAGATCGATTCAAAAGATCTACCAATTCAAAACTTCAAAGTTCAACTCTGAACTATGAATTAGTAAATCTAGGAACTAATACCAAGCAACAAAATATCAACCTAGGCCTTGGCCTAGCTCCTAAAGAAAAATTAGCGTATGTTCGTCTCTTGAAACAATACAAAAGTGTCTTTGCTTGGAAATACGATGAACTTAAGACTTACGACATTTCTATCATCCAACATACTATCCCAATGATAAACGATGAAAAACCTGTCCAGCGGAAGCTAAGAAAGATCCATCCTAATCTAGAAAACCAGATCAAATCTGAGCTCAATAAGTTATTAAAAGCCAAAATCATTTTCCCCGTGCGACATTCTCAATGGGTTTCCAATATGGTTCCCGTTAGAAAGAAGAACAGAGACATTAGAATTTGCATTGAATTTCAAAATCCTAACAAAGCCTGCCAAAAAGATAATTTTCCTTTGCCTCCTATGGAGAAAATATAGCAGGCAGTTGCAGGATTAGAATTAATTTCCTTCTTGGATGGTTTCTCCGGCTATAACCAAGTTTTGGTCCATCCCGATGATCAATTAAAGACCACATTCAGAACAAAATGGGGTACTTATGCATATCAAAAGATGCATTTTGTTCTGATCAATGCTTGTGTCACATTCCAAAGGGCCATGGACATCGCATTTAAGGGATTAGTAAACAAATCAGTAGTAATCTACCTGGATGATATAACTGTATATTCCAAGAAGCGAGGCAATCATCTCAGAGATTTAAAACAGATCTTCCAACAGTGTCAAAGGTATGGAATTTCACTTAACCCAAAAAAGTCCTTTTTTGCATTAAGTGAAGGAAAACTTCTTGGATTCATAGTGTCAAAATCTGGAATCCATATTGATCCTGACAAAATCAAGGAGATTTCCAAAATACCTTTGCCTCACAACAAGAAAGCTATGCAATCTTTCCTTGGCCAGATTAACTTTGTAAAGAGATTTGTTCCAGATTTTTCAAGAATCGTATCTCCTTTACAAGCAATGATTAAAAAGAACTCAATCTTCAAATGGGGCCAAGACGAATATGAAGCATTCAATCTGATCAAACAAGTAATTGTTAACGCTCCATCTTTAGCAACTCCAAATTTTTAAAATCCTTTCATTTTATATACATTTGCCTCTGATAGATCATATGCTGTGATACTCACTCAAGCAAATCAAGATAAGGCAGAAGCCCCAATTGCTTTTTTCAGTTCAAATCTACAAGGGGCTGAGTTAAATTATTCAGACGTAGAGAAACAAGCATATGTTGTTTTCAAAGCGATAAAATATTTCAGACCCTTTCTGCTTAAAACCCATACAAAAATCATAGTATTGTTTCTAGCGGTAAGAAATCTTTTAGTATAGAAAGATGTGGGTGAGAAAAGAGCCAATTGGGTTACCACATTACAAGAATATGACGTTGAAATTAAACCAGCAAATATTGTAAAAGGTCAAGGCTTTTGCAAAATGCTGGCTGGAGCATCGCTTATTTCTGAAATACCATCTACAGAGATACAAATGTACGAGGTAAGCCTAAACGATGTTGATTCATTATACGTTGATATCATATTTTATCTAAAGAACGGATATGCCCCTTCAAACCTCGATTATACAAAGAAAAGAGCTCTAAGGTTGAAGGCTAAGCAATATCAGCTCGTGAACGATGTACTTTTTAGGATGAATTATGATTCTATTCTCCTTAGATGTCTTGAGAAATATGAAGCTGAAAAGGTGTTGCAGGAACTCCACGATGGACCAGCAGGTGGACATTATGTTGGAGATGCTACTGCACATAAAATCCTCCGCGCAGGCTATTACTGGCCCACATTATTCAAAGATGCGCATAGCTACGTAAGGAAATGTCAAGTTTGTCAAACTACTGCTGGGAGACAAAAGAAGCCATCATTACCTTTGCAACCAGTCAACATTGAACAACCTTTTGATCAATGGGGATTGGATATAATAGGTGAGATCGTTCCTCACTCTTCTAAACAGCATAAGTATATCCTTACAGCTACATATTATTTTACTAAATGGGTAGAAGCAGTTCCTCTCAAGACAGCTGATGCCAAACACATCATTGATTTCATAGATTAGTTCATAATCACCAGGTTTGGTTTACCCTCTACTTTAATATTTGATAATGCATCATATTTTTCTGGCAATGCTATGCCTGAATTTGCACTCAAAAGAGGTTTTAAGCTTAAACACTCTGCCAATTATTACCCACAGGGGAATGGGTTAGCTGAATCTATGAATAAAAACTTAATCAGAATCATTAAGCGAACCATTGACCAGAATCATAAGAATTGGCACAAGTCTTTAATATATGCTTTATGGGCAGACCGAATAACGCAAAAAGCCTCTATTGGCACTTCTCCCTTTAATTTAGTTTATGGGAAAGAAGTGGTTCTTCCAACTCATCTAGTAATTCCCTCTTTGGCTTTAGTTCAATATTTTGATGAAACACCAACTTCTTCCTTACAACTAAGGTAGCTACAAATCCTTAAGCTAGAAGAGCAAAGAGAACAGACTAAAATAACTCATGCCCATCACCAAGCATTAGTAAAAGCTTCTTTTGACTCAAACATGATGTCCAGAAAAGACTTTCAGATAGGGGATCTAGGTTTAAAATGGGACAAGGATCATGAGGAAAAGGGAAAACATACGAAGTTTCAACGAATGTGGCTTGGCCCTTTCCAAATCGCAGAAATCATAGGCCCATCTACTTTTCTGTTACAGGATTTAACAGGAAAAAGAGAATCTTTACCTGTTAACGGGTAGATCCTCAAAAAATACTTTCCATAGGAGATCATTCTTCTATTTTTGTAGATTAGTTTTTCCTTTATTTTCATAATAAAACGAGTGGTAAATGGTTACATTTGGAATTCACGAAAAAGACAAGTATTTCTTTTAGATTTTGTTTTTTCACTTGTATAAATAGAAATAATTTAGAAAAATGGTCATTATTTTTCAAAGATATAATCAAAGGCTATAAGCCTGAATATGATACTAGTTTCAACCTTGTAAATTTTGATAAAAAGTGACCTTTAGTGAGAATTTGTTTTATATCAGTCAAATGAAAGGTATCAATAACAAAACAAAGATTCTCTGTAGAAAAGCTCTTTCCAAAAACTCTACCATTGTCGTCCAGAGCTATTCTTAAGGAAACAATGACTTCCTCCCCACCTAGGGAATCACAAGCTTCAAGGAATAATCCAGTGATACACTTTAAACTTAAAGAATAAGAGGTCTCATCACGAGCCAACTTATCATGATCATAGATATTATAGCTTGCTGACTTTGCCAAAACTGCATACCACAACAGGGCAATGACTCAAGATTGTTGCAATCAAAAGACAAGGGGTCTCATCACGAGCCAACTTGTTCAGCAAAGCTATAAATCAAGTGAGTGGCACTATCATAATTTGGCTACCAAACCAAGGCATTGTTCTTTAAGGATTAAAAGAAAATGAAAGAAATAAGTGTAGATATGGATTTCTCTTTGAAAATTGTATATTTCTCCAAGTGGGATACAGGATCATTGCTGGGTAACAGGTAACCCTGTCGAGGCTATAAACGCCTGCTAGCAGCAGAGGCTCTACCTATGACAAATGAGCAAATTTAAAATTGATTTACAGAGAAGCCTTTGTTTTTATCTCTATAAACTAAGTAGTGACTGATATAGATATAATGACTAGCTCTAGGAAGTAAATAAACAAAGTTGACATAGAAGAAACAAACTATCATTGACGGCTGAAAAGCATAATGTATTTTATCTTTCTATAATAAAGTTTGATTTTCCAGAAAAAATTATGTTTTAGAAGTTTAGGAAATTCAAAAGAAAAGCAGAGATAACTGGTTCTTCCAAGTGAATCGCCAATTGTTGTGGCCAGCAACAATCCCCCTTCTTATTTAGTTTTATCACTAATACTAAATAAGTGGGGACCCTTATTCAAAAATTTAAAAAATTGATTAATGCTTGTATTTCCTTTTTCAATAAAACTTACTATCATAAACTTAGGAGAATACCCTC
This sequence comes from Pinus tabuliformis, assembly GCA_031772625.1. Classification (NCBI taxonomy): domain Eukaryota; kingdom Viridiplantae; phylum Streptophyta; class Pinopsida; order Pinales; family Pinaceae; genus Pinus; species Pinus tabuliformis. Next base: position 19,620,368 of record CM062819.1, read on the forward strand.
AAAAAATCTAAAAAGACTTAAGTTTTATGATAAGTTAGAATAAAATCACTCCTTAAAACACGTCGCATCGCAAAAAGGGTAATGGATGCCTTCTTACAAGCGGAATTCTAAAAGTGCGAAATTGCGATGCGAAATCACGCATCAAAAGACCCTCATCGCATCACATGCCTCAAACATCACTTACGTTGAAATGCCTTAAACCGCCGATATGCGATGGTGCATCTCGCGAATCGCATTTCGCAGAAAACACATTGACGGATGATTACCACACGCAACGGATTTGCGATATTGCGATTTGCGATATTGTGATCTGCGATATTGCGAAGCAAATCGCAAAATCGCCTTATCGCAGATCTGCAGGGCTCGTTGTTCGAGAAAGTTTTTTTCATAAACCGAGGCCCAGTTATGCGCATTAATGTTAATTAATGAGTTAGTTGGCAATCATTAATAAAATATGGTTTTGATCTTATCAAGGAGCCATTTCACGTAAGGTGGTATATTTTATATGTTTTTGGCATTTAAAGATTTCCCGTCACATTTTTCTTACCATTATTCTCACCTCATTTGTAAACTGCAGGAACGAAGAGCAGAGAAGTATACATAGCAGTGTTCAGGATATTATGGGAAAGAAGGGTAAAGCTCCGAGTTCTAAAGATAAAGAGATGACGCCCTTGTACACAGACACCACCTATAACAAAGATGTCGGTATTACTACTTGGGAAGGCATGTATAGTTTACTTGAGGAAGAAGATCCCAAGGTAATGGAGGTTACAGCTACTGCAGGCTCACACAGGTCTTCTGAGGCGTCTATTACAGATCTAGCATGTTCGTTCTTGCACAGGATAGCGACGAGGCCCAAAATTCTTCCATACACGGACATGGTTAAATGGGTACTAGATAATGCTGATATCACGTATAGAGAATTTAAAGCTCATAACCAAGAACGTATAAGTCGTTCTTTCCACAAAAATTAAGCTTTATATCCCCTAACAAAAAGCGCGCAAGAGGCAAAAATTGCACCAAGGAAGGCCAGATCGTGAAACGGAGGCAGTTTTCGATGCGTGATTAGCACATCACCAGACAAAACCCCTCGAGATGGAAAGCCTCTAATTGCTCAGTCGCCTGTAAGCTCGGAAATTTGTAAAAAAAAAAAAGTCCTAAAGACGGAAGGTAAAACTAGAACTCAAAACCAGTGGTATTTATCTTCAAATAGTATGTAAATATCTACCAAATGTACAACATCTACAAACAAGCTCGAGACAGAAGGCTCAAGAAAGGGCAGAGTCAATCAAAAGGTTAACCAAGTTGAATTGGGATTCTTACTGGGCGTACTTGGTAAAACCACACAGCCAGTGCATGACCCTCAAATGTATCATTAATTCTGTCGAGAAGTAGCGCCAACTCTTATTGATTCCATTTTCGCAGGACAGCTAAGGTCGGAAGTCAGCCAGCCAACTCTCCTCAAGCAAATGCTGAATGCTTGCGACTATAAGGAACAGATGCATAGATAGTTAGTTATTAGTTTTAGTTTTAGATTTAGTTTTAGTTTTAATTTTGCTTTATTTTTGCCTAAAATGAGGATGGCCATTTAAACCACATCCTACATTTTTGTAATAAATTATTTTTAGATTTAGTTAGTAGTATTTAAACCCTTCTCATGCATTTAGAGAAGGGTCCAGAAATTTATCAAAAACTTGTCCTCAGAACATGCACTTTTGCACCCTCCGAGGAGGTTTTGATGAATGAATGGAACAGGATTTATTGATATCTGCGTTTAATATCTACCACTGATGTTGCACTTTTGTACTCTTAGTGGATGTTGGATTAAGAAGAGATAGATCATTATTGCTGGAGCTCATGAGTAGAACTAGTTATAAATGGTACTTTTATCTCTTAACTGTTTCTGCTTATGTGTTATGGTGATATTCATGTTCAGTTATTTATATATGAATGCTTAAATGCTTGAGTTATCATTTGGCACTTTTGTACAGTGATAGCTATTTATTTATGCTTAATATATGAGTAGCTTATTATGCGATATGTTTTTCACAACTGTTTCGTCTAAATTTTTATATGAAATGGTTTATCTTTATTGAATTCTTTTCTCATAATAGTTGAATGATCTTTATTACCAACTGTTATTTGAAATCATTTTAGATCGCATAACGGAAAGATTACATCCCAGGTTAGTTTAGAATTAGATATTTCTGTTTATTATAATACAATTGCATGTTGTTAGATTAGATTTAGAATAAAAAGCATTTTACTTAGGAATTATTAGGAAAGAAATATCAATTCTCAACACACACACACATATATTGCGAAACTGGTCCCATATCCCTAGTCGGACCCACTATACCAAACGGAAAAGGAGCTGCTAACCAAGGTCCGGACTGGCTGGGTATCCCCCTTGTTGTAGACCCGATTTTCGGGGCTTCAACAGGGACCATCTCCTACAATATCTTATGGAGGTGCATCTTACTTCGCAACATTTATTGATGATTATTCGAGGAAAGTCTAGGTCTACATGTTGAAAAGAAAGTTTGATGTATTAATTTAAAGCTATGGTGGAAAAGAAAACAAGAAAAACAATTAAATATTTAAGAACTGTCAATGGCAGTGAATTTACTTCCTTAGAATTTGAAAAATATTGCAAGGATGAAGGGATTGTTAGACATAAAACTGCTTCCTATACTTCTCAGCAAAATGGCGTTGTTGAACGTATGAATCAAACTCTTATGGAGAGAGTTAGAAGCATGATCAGCAATGCTAACCTGCAGAAGGAGTGGGAAGAAGCAGTATCTACTGCTTGTTATTTGGTAAAAATATCACCTTCAGTTGCCATTAATTGTAAAATTCCCGAAGAAGTGTGGTCGGGTCAGACTTATGATTACTCACATTTAAGAATTTTTGGTTGTGATGCCTATGCTCTTATTCTAAAGAATCAACGTTCTAAGTTAGACCCAAAAGCAAAATGTTATGTCTTTGTTGGATATGACAATGCAGTGAAAGGATACAGGTTGTGGGATCCTTCTTCACGTAAAATAGTCATTAGTAGAGATGTAACATTTGATGAATCTTCTCTTCTAAAATTAGATGTTGAAAAAGTTGAACAGGAACAAGTATCGTTGAATCAACAAATTCAGTTGGAGACTAAACCTTTTTCGGAAAGTCGAAAGGAAGGAGAGACTTCTGAAGAAAAAGGTGAAGAAGATGTAAAGGAAACTGTAGAAGTTCAAGAACCAGTTCAACAACTAGTCACTCTAAGGAGGTCTACAAGGGAAAGAAGAACACCCAAAAGGTATGAAGATTTTGCTTCATCTATTGCATTGATTACTGAAGATGGGGAGCCTTCTTGTTATCAAGAAGCAATGGATGATCCAAACAGTGAAAAATGGAAGAAGTCTATGGACAAGGAAATGGACTCCTTAGCCAAGAATAAAACTTGGGATCTTGTAGAACTTCCTAATGGGATAAGTATTGTCGGATACAAACGGGTCTTTAAATTGAAACAAAATGTTGATGGAAGTATTGAAAGATATAAAGCAAGGTTGGTAGCAAAAGGGTATTCTCAGGTAGAAGGTATTGACTTTCATGAGATTTTTTCACTAGTCATAAAACGTGTTTCTATTTGTATTGTGTTAGCACTAACTACATTACTTGATCTTTAGTTAGAACAGTTAGATGTTAAAACAACATGGATATTTGGATGAAGAGATTTATATGGAACAACCATAAGGTTTTGTACAAGGTCACAACAGAACATTAGTTTGCAAGCTCAGGAAATCATCGTATGGCCTAATGCAGTCTCCCAAGCAGTGGTACAAGAAGTTTGACTCCTTCATGGTGAGCCATAACTTCACTAGAAGTGAGTATGATCATTGTGTGTACATTAATATTTTCAATGACATATTCATTATCTTAGTTTTATATGTTAACAATATGCTTATTACAATCATAAGCATGGAAGAAATCAACATGTTAAAGGCTCAGCTTTCTAGGACATTTGATATGAAGGATCTTGGAGTTGCAAAACATATCTTGGGCATGGAGATACACAGAGACTGGAAAAATGGAAATCTCTGGTTATCACAATAGAAGTATGTGGAGAAAGTACTTGCAAAGTTCGGTATGGACAATGTGAAACCTGTTATTGTTCCTTTAGCTTCCCATTTTAAGCTTTCTTTGGGTTTGAGTCCTAGAACTGATGAAGAAAATAAGTATATGTCTCGTGTACCATATGAAAATGCGGTAGGAAACTTAATGTATGTGATGGTATCTACAAGACCTGACATTTCACATGCATTTGGAGTTGTCAGCAGGCTCATGGCAAATCTAGGAGAAGAACATTGACGAGCAGTGAAATGAGTGCTTTGGTATCAGTGACAGGCACAAGTGACCATTGTATCATCTTTAATGGTAGTGGAGATTCAGTCTGCAGATATGTGGATGTAGATTATGTAGGTGACTTGGACAAAAGGAGATCTACTACAAAATATGTCTTTACTCTTGCAGGTGGAGCAATTAGCTGGATGTCAAAGCTTCAAGAAACAATTTCTTTGTCCACTACTGAAGCAGAGTATATAGCTGCTTTAGATGCCTGTAAAGACGCAATTGTCAAAATTCTATCACTGCAGCAACTGATTTACTTTTCCTACTTATTTCACCATAAGTTATTCATGAAATTACTTCAATAAACATTAAAATAAATACTGCTACAAATATCACACCGTAATACAGAAACAAACATATGCACAAGAATCAACACATTGACACAGTTATTTTGGACTAATGTCCCCGGAAAAACCCAATGTGGGAAAACTGGTGCAGCAAGGGAGGATTTTATTATTCAACAATTTTCTAGTACAACAGGGTGCCAAACTGGCTTACCCACAGATAGACAAATTTTCTAGCACTTCTTCTGAACCCAACGTCAGCCCTACTGACCTCTGCGTGACATAAAACCCTCTGCGTAAGCCTGTTGAGACTCTGCACAACCCTCTAGCCTTCTGTGTCACTCTTGTAGCCTTTGTGTGGATGACGCAGGCGCTGCTGGCTTTGCGCAGCCTCTGCTACCTCTGTGTGGCTTCCTCTGGCCTTGCGTCTGCCTTTTCTGCCTCTGCGCTGATCTCCCATCTCTCTGTTCGGTACTTGCTGCCACCTGACTGCTCTCCAGGCCACTGGTTCAATTTCTCAGCTAACCCCACTCCAGAAATTGAACTGACTGGTCTCAATCAGTGTGTTCTCCAAGTGACCCTCAAGCCTCCTCTTATAGTTTTTCCTGTTGACAAATCAACGACCGAGATTAAGTCCATAATTAATAGCTAAGATTAGATCTTGCTTGATCCATGACTTTTGGACCATTCTAACATAGTTTTATATTAATACACATTAATTTTTTATTTTCCCTAGGTTTAGACTTAGGGACTCCATTAAAAATATTAATTATTTTAATATCTCCCAAACTGTTTAGAATCTGCCCAAACCCTTTCTAGGTATTGGTGATCTCATGTGCTTTAGCCTCTCCACCAATTTTCGTGGCTAGAGCACATCCGATGCTACCCCAAATCAACACTTCCTCTTAGCGAGGATTGTGCTCTAGTAATACTCCTCTCTGAGTATCACCCTGATCATCTCGCATCGGTCCCTGTGTTGATGCTAAGCCTCCCTGCCCAACATCCTCTGCATTGCTGCATCCTGTACTGCTTCCCATGACTCTGCTACTGCCACTGCTACATCTGTATGACAACTCCCTCTGCATCCATGCTATTGTTGGTCCTTTCTCCCAACACTGCATCTACACTGCAACTCCCTCTGCATCTGTGCTGCTGCTGGTCGTTTCTCCCAACACTGCATCTGCACTGCAACTCCCTCTTCATTCGTGCTGCTAACTCACTCATTTCTACTTCTGAAAGGGGTTCTTTACCATCCCCATCTTTTCCCTGAAGTAGTCAAACTTTGACTTTCCAAGGGCCTTGGTGAGGATATCTACCACTTGTTCTCCTGTAGGAGTGTAGCTCAACTGTACAGCTCCTCGTTGGACACAGTCTTTGACAAAGTGACACCGGATATCAATATGCTTCGACCTATCATGAAACACTGGATTCTCAGAGAGTTTGATGCAACTTTGATTATCACACATGATCTTGGTTGCCTCCATATTTCTTCTGAATAGGTTCACCAGTAGTTTTCTAAGCCATATGGCCTCACACGAAGCTGTGCTTGCTGCCATATATTCTGCCTCAGATGAGCTCAGAGCCACGGACTTCTGTTTCCTACTACACCAGGAGGTCATTCCTGATCTAATGTTGAAACAGTACCCAAAGGTACTTTTCCGATCCACTGAACTTCTTGCCCAATCTGCATCAGTAAATCCACTCAACCTGATATCCTTGCCCTCGGTGTATAAGAGCCCATAATCAACTGTTCCCTATAAATACCTGAGAACGTGTTTGGCTGCTGCCCAGTGTGCCCTCTTTGTTTCCATCATGAACTGACTAAGGTTGTTGACAGCATAGAAAATATCCGGCCTGGTATTGACCAGATACATCAGGGACCCTATGAGCTATCGGCATCGGGTGGGATCGAAATCCTTATCTTCTGATGCATCAATCTTCTTCCAGTTGGTGATCATTGGCGTATCCATAGGTCTACAATCTCCCATCCCGAACATTTTCAGGATTTATGTAGTATGCTACCCAAGGAAGATTTCTTCTTTCTGCTACCAAACTTCCAACCCTAGGAAGTAGTGCATTTGTCCCAGATCCTTCATATCGAACTCTGTGGCTAGATTCTTCTTGCAGTCCTCAATGAGTCTAGATGATCCTGTCAGAAAGAGATCATCCACATATAATACTAAGATAAGAGGCTCATTCTCTATGACCAGATAGTAGAGCTTCGCATCCGCGTCACTCTTGAAAAACCCCATCTTTTGCAAGTAGCCATCTATTCGACCATACCACGCTCTCAGTGCCTACTTCAACCCATACAAGGATTTCTTCAGTCTGCATACATGATACTTCTTCTCATGAGTTTCAAAGCCCTCTGGTTGTTCAATGTATACCTCTTCTTCTATTACCCCGTTCAGAAATGTCATCTTGACATCCATTTGATGGATCTCCCATCCCATCTGGGCTGCAAGAGATATCACGGTCCTAATAGATGTATACCTGGCTACCAGGGCAAAGGTTTCCTCATAGTCAATCCCTTCCTTTTGAGCATACTTAGCCACAAACCTGGACTTATATTTCTCAACACTACCATATGCAACATATTTGATCTTGTAGATCCATCTTGAACCTACCACAGATCTGTCTTGAGGCCTTGACACCACCTCCCAGACTCACCATTATGGAGTTATACTCCTCTACCATCACATATAGCCAGACCTGATGCTGAACTGCCTCCTTGAAACTAGCAGGCTCTCCATCCCGAGCTACTAACGCCCGATATCTGTCTGGCTGTTTTCGCTCCCTCTTATTGTTCCTTGGCTCACCAATGAAGTTCTCTGCATCACGCAGAATCTGACGAAGTTCCCTGCTAGTTCTTCCTCTGCTAGCAGGTGCTTCTGTTCGCTCCTCCTCCTCATCCTAAGAATCTTCCTGACCTGAGGAATAATTCTTCACTTCCGTTGGTTGAAGAGGCATGACCAACGGATCCTCTTTCGATTGCTCCTCGGAAGGCATTTCGTGAGATCTTCTGAAAGCTCTATCCTCCATGAACTTTACATCTCATTGTACTACTACCTTCCTGCTCCCTAGAAGATAGATTCTGTATGCCTTAGCATTCTCACTATATCCCACCAGATATCCCTTTTCTGCAGTCTGGTCCAACTTCTTCCTCTTTTCTTCGGGTATGCTGCAATATGCTAAACTCCCAAATATCTTGAAATGAATAACTTCAGGCGTCTTCCCAGTGAAGACATTCTCTGGAGTAATCTTGCCCAATGCCCGATGAGGAGTCCTGTTCTAAATGTAGACATATGTGTTGCATGCTTCCGCCCACAGGAATTTTGGCATATCCTAATCATATAACATGGCCCTAACTACTTCTACAATAGTCCTATTTTTCCTTTCTGCCACCCCATTTTGCTCCGGATTGTAGGGAGTTGTCCACTCTCTTCCGATGCCCTCCTTAGCGCAATAGTCAGTGAAGTCCTTATCGACATACTCTCCACCGTTATCTGAGTGCAAGACTTTTATTTTCTTTCCAGTCAGATTCTCCACCAAAGCCTTGAACTCCTTGAATTGACAGAAAACCACATCCTTGGTTTTCAGAAAATAAATCCAAGTTTTCCTCGAGTGGTCATCAATGAAGGTAAGGAAATACTCGGCACTGCTGAGAGCTTTTACGGACATAGGTCCACATATATCTGAGTGTATCAATCCTAGTACACTCTAGGCCTTGTGTTTTCTCCTAGGAATGCCACCTTGACATACTTTCCTAGAGCACATCCCCTGCATACATCATCTCGTTCTGCACTCAGATCCGGAACTCCTATTACAGTGCTCCTGAGAATTCCCAGAGCTCCATGGTGCAAGTAACCCATCCTTCTGTGCCATAGTTCGTTCAAGTCCTTGTCCCCATGACTGCCTATTAGTGCCATTGGTGATTCTAGTTGTAATCTATACAACCGATTACTTTTGATCCTGATCTGCACTTTCTTTTTCCAGCTCGAGTGTTTGACGTATACCTTTTCCTTGATGAAGTAGAGGTCATAGCCCTTGCCTTGTCGTTGTGAACGGAAAGTAAGTTCATCCCAAATCCTGGTACATGCAACACATTTGTGGCAGGAAACCACTCTCCCGATTCTGTCTGAAAAACTATGGTACCCTTTCCTACCGGAGTACACTTTGCCTTGTTCCCCATGGTGATCTGAAAGTTCATCTTCTCTTCTCGATATTCTGAGAAACACTTCCTGATTCCTGTCATATGCCACGAGGCTCCACTCTCTATATACCATACTTTTGATGATGCAGCACTAGTCATGCATGCCACTTCTTCTTCTAGCCTGGAAGCCAACATAGAGAAATCGAAATCTCTTTCTCTTGTGCAATCTTTTGAAAATTTGCACGAGTCCCCTTAGGTGGATGCCTTTGCATCGTGGTCTCGACCCATAACTGATTTTCCCTTTCTGTCTCTGATTACTTCCTCTGATACCATGTGAAAATTCTATCACTACAGCAACTGATTTACTTTTCCTACTTATTTCACCATAAGTTATTCATGAAATTACTTCAATAAACATTAAAATAAATACTGTTGCAGATATCACACCGTAATACAGAAACAAACATATGCACAAGAATCAACGCATTGACACAGTTATTTTGGACTAATATCCCCAGAAAAACCCAATGTGGGAAAACCGGTGCAGCAAGGGAGGATTTTATTATTCAGCAATTTTCTAGTACAACAGGGTGCCAAACTGGCTTACCCACAGATAGACAAATTTTCCAGCACTTCTTCTAAACTCAGCGTCAGCCCTACTAACCTCTGCGTGACCTAAAATCCTCTGCGTCAGCCTGTTGAGACTCTATGCAACCTCTCTGGCCTTTTGTGTCACTCCTGCAGCCTTTGTGTGGCTTCCTCTGGCCCTGTGTCTGCCTTTTCTGCCTTTGCGTTGATCTCTCATCTCTCTGTTCTATACTTGTTGCCTCTTGACTGCTCTCCAGACCAGTGGTTCAATTTCTCAGCTAACCCCACTCCAGAAATTGAACTCTCTGGTCTCCCTCAGTGTGTTCTCCAAGTGACCCTCAAGCCTCCTCTTATACATTTTCCCTTTGAAAAATCAATGGCCGAGATTAAGTCCCTAATCAACAGCTAAGATTAGATCTAGCTTGATCCATGACTTTTGGACCATTCTAACACAATTTTATATTAATACACATTAATATTTTATTTTCCCTAGGTTTAGACTTAGGGACTCCATTAAAAATATTAATTATTTTAATATCTCCCAAACTGTTTAGAATATGCCCAAACCCTTTCTGGGTATTGGAGATCTCATGTGCTTTAGCCTCTCCACCAATTTTTGTGGCTAGAGCACATCCGATGCTACCCCAAATCAACAACAATCTAGTTGAAAGGTCTACTTGATGAGCTTGGAAGGATGCAAGAGAAAGTGAGTGTATTTTGTGACAATTAGAGTGCTATTCATTTGGCTACAAATCCAACTTATCACAGCAAGACTAAGCACATTGATGTAAGATACCATTTTGTAAGACATGTGATTGATGGTGGAAAAGTAGCTCTCAAGAAGGTCCACACACACGAGAATTGTGCAGACATGTTCACGAACCCAGTATTGGCAGAGAAGCTGTGGTGGTGTTTGGCTTCTCTTCGCTTGCAGAAAAGATGATGAAGGGGCATGGGCAAGGGATTAGGAAATTGTTGTCAAGGCAGAGATTGTTAAGAATGACAACAATTAAAATCATTGTTAAAATGTAATTATGGTTTTACCATTTAGGCAGTCGTGTAATTATAGGGAGTTATGTAACAGGGTCTTTGTATTAAAATATTGATATGTAACGTTGGAGAGTCATTCTTGACTTTGGTGTAATAAGAATTCCAATCTCTTGCCTCGTAGAGCTTTCCTTGACACACTTTCAGGGTTTTACCATGTAAATTTCTTTGATTTTTCTTGTGTGATTCAATTTCCAATTCCTATGCATTTCTTTCTTATTTATTTATTTATCCGGATGGAATACCAACACAATCTAAGAGAAAGTCAACTCTCCTAGAATCTTAGGTGACAAACTCTTTCATCCCATGGTGTTTGGGAATTGACCAACTACTAGTTTCACTATGAAGCCCGCGGGAGAATTAGTTATAATCTTGACAATGTTCATTTTCTTCTTAAAACTAGTCAAGACAAAGATAATTTGCTCACCTCCTTATAATATCTTAGCTTCTTTTTTCCCTCCAACTCTTTATTTCCCACAATTTCTCCTAAAATTTAGAAGTAAGAATACTATAGGGGATTTTGCAAATGATCTCATTTTTTTATTCTAAGATGATCTAGCCAAGAATATGCATCCTTATGCCACCCTCATTTGAGTGGAAAATGAAAATTTTGGCTAAAATTAAAAAGAAATCTCTTAACATCCATATCATAAAACTTTTTCTTAGATGAGGAAAAAACTAAATTCAATCACTAAACTATCTTGACCCTCAAATATACTCGGACTCATAAATTAACCTCAATGTTCCTCAACTAACTATTCGAACATCACATACGGGACTTGGAAACCTATGGCCAGAGATGTTACAACATGGTAGTAGTATTAACGAGCAGTCCTTTCAAACCTTTGCCTTCTCCTTATAAACATGGCAACTTTTGTAGGGTACAAAAAGGGAAATGTAACATCTACGCATTTGCAAGCGTTTAAATTCTGAGTCAAGTGGAAGAAACCGTCCACTTTCAGGGTCTGACAACTTTTTAGACCTCTTCACTCATTTGGCAGTGACACTATTTGTAACATTTTCCACCACAAATATATATTTGCAACATTTTTATAACCACCTGTCACATTTGCCTCCACAAACATATGAGCGAGAGTATCTACACATATTCAGTCACTCTCACGTGGGTATATATACAGCTTTGGTTATATATACACAAGATCCTGTGGTTTTCTTCATGATGAGCTGAACAGAGACCTTGCATTCGGATTACTTTACAGTTAGTTATGGCCATTTAGTGTTGTTGGTCCCACTTGTCCTTCCAAGCCAGCGTCTGGGATCAATATATACAACTGGCTCTTGGATGGGAGACTACTGTTCTCATCATTCCGGGGAGACTTTCTGCAGCGGGTCTGCAGCATTTAGAATATAAATACGTTATACTTGGGATATCAAGCACTAACAGGTTGAGCGAACATGGGTAGAGCTCCATGCTGTGAAAAGACAGGACTAAAGAGGGGGCCCTGGACTCCTGAGGAGGATAAAATTTTAATCAATTACATTCAGAAGAAAGGGCATGGAAGTTGGCGTGCTCTTCCCAAGCTTGCTGGTCTGTATATTAAACACTGCATAACTGAATCATTTGTATATCTTCTTTATGTATATATACACACACTCTGTATCTGAATCCTGTGTATTTTGAATTTATATATTCCTTGATTCTTTTTGTGTCTGCTCTAGATTTGCATTTAGAGATATTTGATAACTGACTGCGTATATGCAGGGCTTCTTCGTTGCGGCAAGAGCTGCCGTTTGCGTTGGACAAATTATCTGAGACCTGATATCAAGCGAGGCTCCTTTACACAGGAAGAAGAGCGGACAATTATTCAGTTGCACGCAATTCTTGGAAACAGGTAACCAAATTATTCCATCTTGACGTTGTAATTAAATAGAGAACTCCTTTGGAGTCATTATGGTGATAGGAATAGGGTTTCATGGTTTAGATTTAATAATTTGAAAATATTTTCGCGATTACAGGATTCTTAAAATAGGAAAGAATTTCTAAACTATTTTGATTTACAAATTCTCAAAAAAATTCAGTTGTCTAAAGAGTTTTCACATCATTTTCTAGTTTCTAACTTTGACTCTTATTTTGGAATTACAAATTCTCTAGTGGCATACATTATCCCAATCGGCAAGCTATCTTCCTATGAAATCCATCAGAACATTTTGTATATATTGTCTCAATATAATATAGTATTTTTTTTCCTTCTGAAAAAAATACATTATCCCACTGCATGAAATCAAGAATTTTTAAACTATTTTGTAGTTTATAACTTAATTTTTAAAGTATTTTGTAGTTTATAACTTTCATTTCCATTTTGGCATTACAATTAAAAAAATCCGAACTTTTTTCTAGTTTATAACTATTATTTTTGTTTTGACATTATAAATTTTCAATGTTCTTCAATCGTCTATATTAATTTGAAAATATTCTTAGTTGGGCATGATCTCAAGCATGAAATAAAGAGTCTCTGAATCATTTTGGCTTTTACTCAGCTTTTGGCATTACAAATTCTCTATCTTTTTCAGTTTTCTAGATTTAAGAGTTTTCAAACCATTATTTTTAAACAATTTCAACTCTTGTTTTGGAATCGTAAATTCTCTTTAATAATATATATGATCAACATGAAATCAAGAATTTCCAAACCATTTTGTAGTTTAATCAAGAATTTCCAAATCATTTTGTAGTTTATAACCTTCACTCTGGTTTTGACATCACAAATTCTGAACCAATCAAAAGTTTCCCTTATGGTTTTTACTCCTGTTTTAGCATTACAAATTCTCAATGTTTTTAGATGTTTTTCAATGGTGTAGATTTAAGAATTTCCAAACTTTTTTTGGTTTATAATTTGCTATTGCAAATTCTCATAGTTTTTCAATAGTAAAGATTCAATAATTTAAAAATATTTTGTTATACACATGATGTAAATCATGTCAAGAAAGAGTTGTTTTCAAAACCATTTTTCGGTTTATAACCTTCACTTCTGCCATGGCTTTACAAATGATCAACTTTACATATTGCACATAAATATTTTGATGGCTAGCAAGTTCATTTATATGACTGAGCTGGTTTATTTTTTTCTGTTGTACTTGCAGATGGTCTGCCATAGCCTCACAGTTACCTGGGAGAACAGACAACGAGATCAAGAATTTTTGGAATACCCATTTGAAAAAGCGTTTGTTAAAGATGGGTCTCGATCCCTCAACCCATGCACCTAAATCAGAAGTCAGTCCCAGTGCTCCACAGGGGTACGAGGCCATGGCTCTGACGAGGCACAAGGCACAGTGGGAAAATGCAAGGCTTGAAGCAGAAGCTCGTCTTTCCAGAGAATCACTGATCATGTCCTCTGATTATTCTGCTGGTTATCAAACCAGTAACACAGTGGATATGATGGCAGTGCCTAGCAATAACCCACCCACTGATTTTTTCTTAAAGATATGGAATTCAGAAGCAGGGAAGGATTTCAGGAAGGAATCTCGCAGTAGGATAATCAGTAAGAGTTGTGACAATTCATATCATGTGTTTGATAAAAATCATCCAAATGGAGGAGGACACAATCATGTTTTAACCTCTGAAATTCCAAAGACACCCAGATCCTCTGCCTCAGTTTCTTCCTCAAGCTATGCTTCTACTGTAAATAGTTGTGATGAGTCCTTGAACCCAAATGATAAAGATAAGGAGAATGGTCCCCAACAGTGCAATTCTGCATCAGCTGACTGGATTGGGAACTGTAGTGTGAAAACTCCTGAAATACTTCCATGTTTTGCTGATGTGATTGTGGGTCAGGCAGGATATAAAGCCCCTGAGGATTCCTCTAGCTCTGAGAAATTAGGCCCTCCACATGTGCATTACACAGGGTATTCGGAGCTTCCTATGGACAACGATAACAACAATAACATTAGCTCCATGATTACAGAGTTGACTGCAAGTTTTCAGCAGCAGTCTGCTTGGCCATGGCCTGAATTCCATCTCGAAGATGACAGTGATTGCTGGAGCAACGTATCGTTTATGGCATCTGCACATAGTTGAGATTTTGTTAATGTTCTTCAGCATTCTAATCTTTGCTGTTGCTATCCTTTGAGCTCTTATCCTAATTCAATCTATAATAATCAGGCCTACAGCTTACAGTCCACTACATAGCAGCTATACGTACAAAAATTAAGCATCTTTTGCTCAATAATTTTTTCTTTCGCCCAACAATCATAAGTTGTACTATCACAGGTGAAGACAGCTGTGAACTGAGCATAATGTGATTGTATGCTTCTTGTTTATGCATTTTATTAGAAAAAAATGACCTTCATATTAGTTTACTCTACCCATATCAAGGGTTTGAATTGAGTATCTTGTATGGTTTTTTAATTGTATTTAGTAGCAGAGAAAGACACTGCTTCATCAATATGGTCAATTACAAACGTTCAGAGACTCTCTTTATAAACCATACGTGATTGTTATCCATCGAACCTGAGATTTAGGATGATTTTGTTTGTGTCAAGATATTAGCTTATATTATAGTATTTGGTTGGGTTCTGATGTAAGAATTTTAAAACATTATTAATTCTCATTATGGGATAATGGCAAAGGGAAAAGTTCGGAAAAAATTGAAAATTGAACCAGAAGAATATTTATCATTAAATAAATACGGGTAGTTATATAAATTAAATACAAATTTATTAGGTGAATAGACATCAAATATATAATAAACATCAAAATATTCACTTTATCATTTTAAAATTAAAGAAGTCATAAAAATTAATTAAATTATAATTTTTATTTTAAATTATATTATTATTTATTATAAAATAATTAACATATAAGTTAAACATATATACAACTAAAAAAAAGACTATAAATATTATGAGCTAATAATCTTATTTATCAATATAATATATCTAAAAAACCCATGTCTCATTTAATATGACATTTTTCATTAATTAATTTAATTAAAAAATTCTAACCATAACTATTTGAAAATAAATTTAAACTTTTCGATTTGATTTGTATATTTTATTTAAAATATTTAATCAATAAAAATTAAACTTTTACCATCTATTTAATAATTAAATTAAAATTCCAAAACCTATATAATTGTTAAAACCTGCTGCCACACGTCTTTAACTTGAAAAATTATTCCTCCATTGAAGAATAGATTTATTGTGCGAAGCTTTTGGCGGAAGAAACTTTAATTTGAAGCTCAACCGACGGGATCAATGATATATCTCCACTCGGATAAGACAGACCAAACCCACAATGACAGCATGGGTATGTATGGCCAGAAATTTATGAACTTTTTAAAAATTTAAAATTTTTCAGCAACGTTATGTGAAATACTTTAGTTTAAATTTTATGAATTTGAAAAAAAAATTCCTCTTATCTTATATTAAATAAGCTAGTTTTAAATTTAAATCAAATAAATTTCACCACGAGTTGTACATGAGTGTATGATGTAGCGGTTGGGGCAGTTGGTTTACACGCCTCGGCCGGGTTCGAATCCTGCGGAGCTGCGTGGATGCTGCAGCTTATACTGTTTCATTGCGGTGATGGCGATTAAAATTAAGTTTCAATGTGACGGCTGTCAGCCTGTTCTGACATGCATATGTACCAAAAAAATATATATGTACAAAAAGAGGGCCCATAATGCTTCTAAATGGAACTAGCCCCTCCCATTATTATTATTATTATTTTTATGTTTTTTTTAAACTTCACGAGTAGTTTGAGCAGGCTATTTTGGGTGTTTTTCAAATAGAATTAGATTTGATATATTATTGTTTTGAGATTTTTTTGATTCATATTTTGTGTAGAGTTATTTTCCGGATTTTTTCATTTATTTTTAGTGGCTTATCATCAAGATAATCAATAAATATATAAAATAGATCTAAATAGAGTATATAAATAAAAGTATGAAATAGTAATAAAAAAAAGAATGATGAGTAACCAACGAGACCTCAAAGAAAGGAAGGAAAAATTAAGTTCAAATAATATGAAATAAATTAATAATATTTTAATTTTTTACTAAATAATAATTATACAAACTTTTTGACAATATTTATTTTAATTAAATATATAATACATTTTTATGGTTCTTAATACTTATTAGGAATGATAAGTATTAATACTTATTAAAATGAAAAGTTATTTATTTAAAGTTTTAATGATAAGTTATTAATTAGTTTTAACAAACTTTTTTTAACTGGTAAGTAAATTTAAAATTGATAATTATTAAAATTAATAATTTTATCTCGATTAGAATTAATTTAGATTAAGATTAAGATTAAAATTAAGGTTAGTGATTATTTCAAAAAAATGAAAAGCATTGATATACTCATTAAGTTAAAATTATAATTTTATGTAAAAAAATTAAAAGATGAAATTATAATTTTATGTGAAAGTTGAAAAAAAAAAAAACGACTGCAACATAAAGCACGTGGCGTTAATTTAAACAAAATGCAGAAAAGCAGCATTAACGTGAAGGGGAAACGTACATTCCTTCCAGGTGCGAGTTGAACGATTATCCAAAAATCGGATTTATTCTTTCATCGATTTCCGCATTCACGTTAATTGTATGACACCTAGTGACAGTAAAGGCCGTGTAAGACGTAACAGGCAATTTCCAAACTGTCCAAAACTGCGTGCACGGAAAGCTAAACCGCCGCCTCTATCTCGACAAGTATCTGGCCGGCTATCTCGAGAAGTAAGATTTAGGTCTTCTACTCTGGCATTCATTGAAAAATAGACGTTTAAGCGTGAGCGTTTCTTTGTGGATTAATAATTTTCTACGAATCTATGTCTGGTTAATGATTATCACACTCATTGCCCTAAATCGGTACGGGTGATTTCAAAAAAATCAAAATATTATTTCTAGATAAAAATAAAAATTGCAACTTTAACCACTTATATCATTTTTATTATTTTTAACCAATTTTTAAACAAATTTCATAAAAGTACCAAAAAAAATAACAAATAAATTCTTTAAACCTTTAGACGACATTAATTTTAATACATAATGCAGGGTTTTGTGATTCATGATTTACAAAAATGCTTTCCCATAAATCATATATGAAATTTATGGTCAAGGCCTTTTGAACCACTTATTGTAGATGGAACTTGTACTAGAGAACTAATAATAGAGATGCAACTACTAAATCCTCAACTATTGTATCTCTACTATTTATTAGTTATATGTTTCAAGCTATCAATCTATGTTTTGATGATGAACCACAGGAAATAGTTTGAAACATGTAGATGGTAAATTTGATATATGATTTCTCAAAAAAATAAACTTTAATACAATTACAAACTAATTAATTAATGAATTTGTTTATACCATAATTAAAATTTTCCATAATACAATAATTTCCATAATTACAATTACAAATCAATCAATTAATTAATTAATTTATCTATACTTTAAATTTTGAATACTTAAAACTATAATTTCAACAATCTATATATGTCATTTCAGTTAAAAAAAAAAGTTTTAAACATTTAGATTACACTAAGTTTAATGCAATTACAAAGTAATTAATCAATAAATGCACTTATAATATCTTAAAAAGTTTCTATAATACTGTAATTTGCATAGTTACAATTACAAACTAATTCATTAATTAATTAATTTATCTATATTTTAATTAAAGTTTCTGTAATACCTGTAATTTGCATAATTACAGGCTTAGTGTAATATGCTTTAATTCAAGATTTAGGTGGCAGTGTAATCTGTCTTGATTCAATTTGCTATCTTTTGATATAAAATTTTTAATTAATTTTATTTGAAATTTTGATAAAAATTATCAAAATAGTAAATTTTATTTGTTGAATCTGCATAGTTTAAGTGTTTTAAAAGTTTATTATTTAATCTATTAAATCTATATATAAAATAAAAAACGGTTAGTTCAAGTGGTTTAAGTTAAATTTGAAGTTTTTTTATATTATTGTTAGTTATGGTTAGTTACGATTTAAACTTTTTGAATTTAGGGTTTGTGATCCATATCAAAATTTTGAAGATTTTTCGGCCAAAATCAGATAAAGAAATTTTTGTGGCGTTTCGAACCAACCAGTGTGGTTCATCCTCAAAACAAGTTGAATGAACAGATCTCGCTTTGCACATTAAATGCCAAAATTTTTCATACTTTCATTCCAAATAAAGCAAATAACAAAAATTAAATCCAGATTTTTTACTTTTCATTGAAAGACTAAATAATAACAAAATAATAACAGAATAACTAATTAGTCAATGCAATCACATCACAAACTAATTAATACGTGCTGTGAACTTTAATACAAGCAGAAGCCAATTAATTAATAATGGCTATACGATAATCAATGAGTTGCACAACACTGAACCCTGCCTTGAATCAAGCTGCTCTCCTTTTGAGGCAAATTTGTCCATTGACAATCTTCCCTCCAAAACAGGGCATCCAGAGTTTCACAGTCTTCTAAGATTTTGACCAATCAACATTTAATGCCATGCCAATCTTCCACATTTGTCTTTGTGAGTCCGTAATATTGTGTTTTATTTACTGCACGGTAAATCGCGACTGCTCATCTCGATAAAGCCAGCATTAAAAGAGATGAAACATTTTATTAATGGCGGAGTAAAGAATTACTTATATCATCCATGCCCCTGTCCCGGGACCCACCTTCCATCAGAAGAATTAATAAGAAGCTTTTACCTAAATTAATGTGATGTGAATCACGTCGTACATTGACCAGCGTTTGGCAGTAAATGCTGAAAGTCTTATTCACATTTCTCTGAGTCTTTGGCAGTAAATGCTAAAAGTCTCTTCAAATTTCTCCGAGTCTTTGGCAGTAAATGCTAAAGTCTCTTCAAATTTCTGCGTGTGCATACTTACTGACTCTCGAATCATAGCGTGGACACAATCTAAAAGGAAAGTCACCATTAAAAGGAAGAAAAATAAGATAATGAAAATTTATTAATTCTCTGATCGATCTTTTCACGTCATTAATATTTTGGAAAGTACATAAATCGGAAATTATGAGGGTGGAGATTTTCCATTCTCAGGTTTGTATCTGTCTTACTTACCTTGATTGCAATTTGCACAGCTCAACACTTCTTAATGGCCATTGAAGTTCCATCGTACACTCTGTAATACAAATTTATTAGTGTGAGATTTATTACCAGTAATCTCTATTAATTCTATGTCGGTCCTTATCATCTGGCATGGGGAACAGGAAATTGGAAAATTAAATATAAATTTATACCTGTTTTGAAAGTAAGGAAATGAAATAATAAATATCCAGAAGAACCGTTCCTCTTGGAATAGGGGTGTTTTCATGATTGAGAAGTCAGGTGGTTTTTAGTTTGTTATATGCGTGTTTTAATGATTGAGAAATTAGGTGGTTTTTAGTTTGTAGTAGGTTTCAGGTTTAAATTTTACGAGAAAAGTCGAGGAATGAAACATGTCAAAGGCATTTAATTCTGATAATAACATCAGCTTTTAGGTTAAAATTTAGTAAAAAGAGGTTGAGGATGAAAATTATTTTGGAAAATAAAACATGTTAAAAGCAGGGTAATGATATTTTATTGGTATTTTTCCAATAAACTAACCCCAACTTAAATTTAATTTAGTCAAAATATATATAAAAAAAAAAAGAAAGAAAAGCAAAAAACATCATAATTAATAATCAATAAAATATTACAATCGATCAATTTCATTTGATAGTACTGAATGAATCCATACACACGGTGTGAAGAATTCACCACTAATATTTTAATTGATAATGATGATGATGGTGGTGGTTAACGTCCACTAATTAGTTTTGTCTCAGCGACACAATAACTTTTAAAAATAAATTAAATTTTTTAAAATGGTTTAAATTTATAGATACTTACAACTATGCCAAATTGCTTGATTTTAAGCTCAACCCACTTTTCCTTAATAATTTTTAATATCTTAAAAAAATACTTTTAATAGCAAAACTAAACTTACTTTACTTAATAATTTTTTAATAACAAAGTCATTAGCATAATTGAAACAAGTAAAAGGGAATGTGGAAGTGAATTCTAGTGATTACCTTATACTGGAATGATTTCATGTTATTGTTTTCTAATATTGTTGAATTTAAAAAATAATTATTTTAATTTATATATTTTTTATACTGAAAACTCAAAAATAAATTTGATATATAAATTTTAATAAAAATAAATTTAAAAAAATATTATTTTAAATTTAAAAATATGTAATTGTTTTTTTATTATGAAATAAATATAAATGATATTATAAGCTTCAAGGGTTAGTCCAATCACTCAAGATGGGGCCTCACCAGATGGGAGGTCAAAGGATCAATTCCTGAAAGCTCTTGGGGTCAGGGCTTCCAATAGGCTCGGGGTGTCAAGCCCAGATTTTCCAGTGAACGTAGTGCCACTGAAGGTGTCCGTGAACACACGCAAAAATATATATATATATATATATATATATATATATATATATATATATATATATATATGATATTATCCTTTTTTGGAAAAATTAAATTGAATTTTATTTTCTCTTAAATATTAGTTTACTTAGTTTTTATTATATTTGTTTATTAGGAAAAAAAACCATTCCAATTTAATGCGTATATTTTTTTTTTTTGAAAAAAAATCCTAGCCAATGTCTAGGTAAATTAATTAAAAAGAATTGATAATAATTTGTTTTTATTGTTAGATGGAAAAAATTATAAATATTTATAAAATTAGCAAAAAAATAAAATTATTTAAAAGATAGATAATTAATTATATAACAAAAGTGTAATTAAAATATTATAGGAAAGTATTTTAAAAAATAAGATCAACATATGGTTTGAAAGTAAAAAAAAGGAGTTGAGACAAGCAATTTTAGGAATTATTATTCAATTATGAATCATCTTATTACAACTAGATCATTGGACACATAGGAAATAGTTAAGTATAACTTGGTCTAGTGTAGAGTTAGGTAAAGTGTGTTTCTTTACTATGTACTTCTGTAACTTACAATCCGACGGTCACGATATGTAGTGATCTGACGGTTCATTCTCTCCACGGTATTACGACACTTGATCCGTGGCTTAACACCAGATTGATCTATGATCTCTATTTAAAGAGCATGGAGGATCATTTGTAGTGTAACCGTTCATGAGAGAAGCTTATGTAAATTTTCATTCTTTTATTAATAAATTGCCTGAAGTGGTCGCGTTGGCTCAGGCCGTGGACTGTTGGACTGTTTCCCTCTTTGAGGGTTTTAACTGCGTCAACAATACTGGTGTATTGATCTGTGATCTGTTTGTGAGTGTTGTCCTTTGGTGTTCTGTCTGAGGAACTTACCCAGTAAATTCCTACATGGTATCAGAGCTATTTGAGGGCCGCATCTGTTGGTGATCCAAATCTTAAGCCAGTAGAACTGCATCCGATTGTCGTTTCCTAGATCTACTGTTTTTGACTGCTTTCAGGCCAAGAGGACTGCTATGTGTTAGGAGCATATGTTCGAGTGAGGAACCCCTTTCGTTTCACACGAAAAGGTTTCCAGTAGCCCTAGCTACGTCATTTTTAAGATCTTGAGGTATACAGTGTTTATTTGCAGTTTCTAGTTTTTCTTCTCTCTATTTATTTCGGTTTATTTATCTCTTTGTTTTTAATTACCAGATCTACACCTTTCATTTCTGTGTATGTTCTTTGCCCCACGACTTTGTGCGATCTGGGCAAATCAGAAACAAAAAGGAAGTTTTTTTTCTCATGCATATGCTCTTTTCCACCGCGCCTTAGTGTGATCTCGAAAAATCAGAAACATTGAGGAAAATTGTTAGTTTCCGGGTAAAGGTAACTTCAAGCCATAAGGTTTGTTTTTTTTGTATGTCCATTTTGGGTTTTGTTGTTTTTGTTTTTGCAGGCAAAAAAGAGCTTTCTCAGGTAAGAACACACCCCAAAGCTTTGGTGACTAAAAAAAAACCCCTTCCTCTTTTCCAAAAATTACTAACCTTTTAAACTAGCTCACTTGGTCCAAAGTTACTTTGTGAGAATAGAGGTCTTGAGTTCAAGTCTTTCTCTTTGTTGAACTAATTAGATTAAGTTTGGAAAGGGGGCAGTTTTTTTTAAATATAACATTATCATTCATTTCTGCACTTCGTCGGCATCTTCAACAACTTTTCTTCAAAAAGCCATAACTTTTTCATCCGGAAGCCGTTTTCAGAGCCGTTTTTTTAATTGGCCTATTTTTTTGAGATCTTTCCATTAGAACACTTAGTTTCAACATCTATAGCTTCAGTTTCAATTAAAATGGAAAGTCCATGCCAAGTTATTCTTGACAGCACCAACTACTTCCAATGGTGGTCGTACATTATGGATTTACTTAGAAGTAAAGGTCTTACAGAATTGCCTCAGGCCAAGAAACCAAACCGAAAGATGAAGATAAGGCAGCCAAATGGGAAAATAGGCAAGATCAAACACGTGGGTTGATAGGGATGTCTATTTCTCCAGACCTTAGATTTCATATCGCAGAATTGATACTCCTAATGAAGCAATGAAACATATAACTAAAGTTTTTGGAATTAAAAATGAACTTAGAGCCCATCAACTTGAAAATGAGTTGTTTACATTGGACCCCAATAATTTTTCTTCCATTGAAGATTTTTTGTCCAAGTTCAAGACCCTTAGACTTCTCCTGGAAGGTGTTAAGGTTAAGAAAGAAGATGGTAATCTTATCTATTCCATTCTTACTAAGTTGGGACCAGCCTACTCTGTGTTTGTTTCCACCTTCCATTCTACAAGAGAAGCCTTCATTTCTCAAGGACAAGACTACAAGTCCACTTCCTTTGATTCCTTTTGTGATTCTTTAATAAGAGAACAAGAAAAACTCTTACACCTTGGTCTTCTTAATCTTGGAAACTCTTCTAAGAAAGCCTTAGCTGCCCAGCAGCAACCAAATTCAAAAAATCCTAAAAAGTCGTATCCTAAAAAGAATGGTCCTAAACAAAACAAGGGTCCTAAGCAATTTTAGCCTCAAAATGAAAAATCATTTCAACAAAATGATAAGGCAAATAAAAACAAAGGGAAGAAGATTGATAAACATTGCGACTTTTGTAATCGAGATGGCCACTTAGAATCCAAATGCTTTAAGAAGATGGAAGCCTTGGAAGCAGCAATGAAGAAGCAAAACATCCATTTGGAGCACTCTTCAACTTCAACTTCATCTTTAGGAATAACACTTTCTGCATGTGGTTGTCAAACATCTCGGTTTGAATATGCACTAAATGTATCTTCTTCTTCTAATTCTCATGAGTGGCTCATTGATCCGGATTTAAACAGGAACGCAATAAATTACAGAGATAACCATAAACACAGAGATGCGATAACCATAAAGACAGATATGCAGCGGAAATAATACTTCATTTCATTACTGTAAAATACTGAAATATGCTTACAAACAGAAATGGGAAGAAACCAGCTAGGGCGATGGTAGCTTATCTCTGAGAAGAGATGTGCGGCTACATGCCTCTGAACTGTTCCGAACTGTGTTACAATGAGGCTCGAAGGCCTATTTATTGTTGAGAAACAATGGAAAACCCTTCACATCCCAAAACCTTACCCTAGAAGATGAAACGCCAAATTGTGGGCCCCGTTTGGGTAAATTGGTACATCAATTTCCCGGGGTCGTAACTTTGGCATACGATCTCCGTTTGACGCGCACGATAGCTCGTTAGAAAGATCTATCCGAGTACTACCACTTTGGGAGGCAACATGAGTCCATGGACTCATGTTGCCCCAGATTCCCAAAAAAACGTCGTTTAGGGCCTCAAAACGACTCCGGAAGTTCAGGACCCGAAAAACTGCTAAAAATAGTAAACTGTGCTGCAATTTAGGAAACTGGAAAGACTGAAAGAGACAGTTGTGGGGGTCCAAATGGGTTGGTGGGTGGCCACCAACATCCACCTGGATCATTCCTCCCCCCTTAGGAAGCAATGGTCCCCATTGCGTTGAGTTCCTCCATCTGCTGAACTTGTCCTGCAATCTCTGATGTGTCCAGTGATGGTGGGAAGCATGGTTGACGATGGTCCACATTGAACATTTGGTGCCAGTGAAGGAATGGAGGAATGATGTGCTCCAAAGCATTGTTCCCCATAGCCTTGGTACTGCTGTAAGGACCATGTCGGTGTGGTCTGAGCTTCTGATGGGTTCTGGTAAGGCGTTCTTTCTGTCGATGCAACCAGACTTTGTTGCCCACCTGAAACTTATGTGGTACCCCTGTGGGTGAGGAGAAGTTGTTCCTGTGTTCTGTCATGACCGTATCCCTTTGCTGCTGCTGCTGCATGGAGGAACCCTTTGCAGGGGTCATGGGTGTAGCAACGATCTTCCCCTTATTTTGGGAGTGAACCAGACAAATGAATTTCCTGGTCTGTGATATGAGCTTGTTGCCTTTCTTAGTAGTGATCAAAGATGTGGCAGTAGGTGGAGCTACCTCTGGTATCCTGTATAATGAATCACCCAAAGAAATAATGACAGCGCGAGGTCTTGACTCATACACAGCATGTCGCCTCCACAAGTATGGCTGGCCTAATAATACATCACAAACATCCAGAGGTGTAACATCACACAGTACCTCGTCTGTGAAGGGTTTGATGCTGTATGGAAGGCGGCACTGCTGGCGAACTTTCAGATCTCGTCCTTCGTGAAGCCACCCGATACTGTACGGCTGTGGGTGTGGTGTAGTCGGTAGGCCCAACCGCTTCACGACCTCTGCTGAAACCAGGTTCTTTTGGCTACCATTGTCGACAATGAATTGCAGCGGTGAACCCTTCACCCACATCTGTGAGTGGAAAAGACGCTCCCCCTCCTCTGGATCTTCGGGCTCATTTTTCTTGATCTTGGCGGTGGCAACAGTGGCACTGGGATCCGCATCAATGATCTGCTTCCCTTTACCATTCCCCTTGTCGAGTTCTGGCTCAGGGTCGGAACATGCATCTGATTCGGAAGCCTTCAACTCGGCCACCAGCGACTGCTTGGTCCGACACTCACTTGTGTTATGAGTGGGACTCTTGTGGAACTCACACCACTTTCCTGTGTCCTTCTTCGGCTTCGTGGTGTTGTTCTTTTCTTGCGGCTTCGACGGGTTGTCTTGGGTCACCCCGCCTTGGCTTTGTCCTTTGGGCTTCGGATTTGCAGATCCAAAGTCTCGCTTCTTCTGTTTGAACTTTTGCTCGATTTTGACAGCGTATCGGTATGCTGTGCCGAGTGAGGAGATGTTCAAGAACACCATCTCTTCCTGGATGTATCTGTGCAGGCAGCCACGGTATTTGAGTACCAGATGCAGCTCAGAATCTTTGATACCCAACTGTGTGCGAAGGGTATGAAAAATGTTTGTGAACTCCGGCACATCTTGGTCTCGTCCCTGCCGCAGTGTGGTCCATTTGATGTATTTGTCCTCATAGCTTCCGACAGGGTAGTACTGCTCCTTGATGGCATCCCGGAAGTCATTCCAAGTGGGTGCGGCTGAAAACAGTGAGCCTGTACTTTCATCCTTCTGCTCGCAGTAGGTTTCCCACCAGTCCTTGACGTGGGGGGCTGCTTTGAGAAGAGCGAAAATAATCTTTTCCCGACTTGAAAATTCGTGAACAGAAAAATACCCATCTAGCAGATTTAACCATTTATCTACGGCATCTGCGTCTATTTTACCCTCGAAGATGGGGATTTCAAAATTAACTTGTACCTTAAACGGTGTGGCGTTTCCAGAGTCGCTGTTGGAAGCCGATGCGTCGCCTCTGGGTAGCCGTTGAAGGATCTGCGCAAAGCTATCCATCATCGCGTTCCTTTGCCGCTCGAGCGCTTCTTCGAGCAAGATTTTGATAGGATCTCCTGCCCCCTCGTCTTTCTTCTCATCCGCCATGGGAGGCCGTCGGGATTTGCGAGGCTAGTCTTGCAAAGGTTCGACCAGTTCAAGCCCTAACTCCTTATATCCCGACCTCGTTGGGGACATGCAAAGAAAAACAGAGAAAAAGCAGACCGCCTCTGATACCACTGATCCGGATTTAAACAGGAACGCAATAAATTACAGAGATAACCATAAACACAGAGATGCGATAACCATAAAGACAGATATGCAGTGGAAATAATACTTCATTTCATTACTGTAAAATACTGAAATATGCTTACAAACAGAAATGGGAAGAAACCAGCTAGGGCGATGGTAGCTTATCTCTGAGAAGAGATGTGGCGGCTACATGCCTCTGAACTGTTCCGAACTGTGTTACAATGAGGCTCGAAGGCCTATTTATTGTTGAGAAACAATGGAAAACCCTTCACATCCCAAAACCTTACCCTAGAAGATGAAACGCCAAATTGTGGGCCCCGTTTGGGTAAATTGGTACATCAATTTCCCGGGGTCGTAACTTTGGCATACGATCTCCGTTTGACGCGCACGATAGCTCGTTAGAAAGATCTATCCGAGTACTACCACTTTGGGCCCCAGATTCCCAAAAAAACGTCGTTTAGGGCCTCAAAACGACTCCGGAAGTTCAGGACCCGAAAAACTGCTAAAAATAGTAAACTATGCTGCAATTTAGGAAACTGAAAAGACTGAAAGAGACAGTTGTGGGGGTCCAAATGGGTTGGTGGGTGGCCACCAACATCCACCTGGATCACTCATTGATTCTGGAGCTTCTTATCACATGGCCAAAAACAAAGCCATGTTTTCTTCTTTAAATGATTGTAACACCAAAAGTATATATGTTGGTGATGATAGATCTCTTAGTGTTATAGGGACTGGAACTGTTCATATGGACAATGGTCAATTTAATGATGTATTATGTGTTCCAACCTTATCCTGCAACCTTCTATCTGTATATCAGATAACTCATTTAGGTCAAGGTAAAATCGTTGAATTTTCACCTCACGATGTTGTAATTAAGGACCTAAGAGATCCTAGACAGATTTTAGCTACTGGCATTGCCGATGATTCTACAAGGTTGTATAATTTTAACAACTTTGGGTCATCAAATCTTCCCTCGATATTTGTTGCTCATAATGATGAAGTGAGCAAACTTTGGCATGAACGATTTGGTCACTTAAACTATCTCTCCCTTTAGAGTCTATGTAAAGAAAATATGGTGACAGGTCTTCCCATGGTATCTTGCAGAGATGGTGTTTGTTTCGGATGTGTACTCGGAAAACATCATCGAGATAGTTTTGAGAAACGTGCCTCTTGGCATGCCTCAGCCCCTTTATAGCTTGTGCTTAGTGATTTATGTGGTCCACTTCCAATTGTTTCATTCTCTGGCTACAAGTATTTCTTAACTTTCATTGATAATTTCTCCAAACGCACTTGGGTATACTACTTAAAACTCAAGAGTGAAGTATTTAACATGTTCTTGGCCTTTACGACCTTTGTTGAAAAACAATCTGGACATCAAATTCTTAAGTTAAGATCTGATAATGGTGGAGAATATGTTAACAGCAAATTCATCAACTTTTGCACTAAGAATGGAATTCAAATGCAACATACTGTTCCATATACTCCACAACAAAATGGCGTAGCTGAAAGGAAGAATCGCACCTTAAAGGAAATGGCTAATTGTATGCTTCAATCTAAAGGACTTAGTCTTAATTTTTGGGCAGAAGCAATTAACTGTGCAAATTACATAATAAATCGCACCTTAAAGGAAGAATCGCACCTTAAAGGAAATGGCTAATTGTATGCTTCAATCTAAAGGACTTAGTCTTAATTTTTGGGCAGAAGCAATTAACTGTGAAAATTACATAATAAATCGCACCCCTACAAAGGTTTTAAAGAATATCACTCCAGAAGAAGCATGGAGCTCAATTAAACCAGATGTAAGTCACTTTCGTGTTTTTGGAAGTGAAGCATGGGCCCATATTCCAGATGAGTAACATAAAGCTTTAGAACTTAAGAGTGAAAAATGTATTTTTGTTGGATATTCTGAAGATGTCAAAGGATATAGACTTATTCCACTTAAGTCCAAAAATGTTATCATTAGAAGAGATCTAAAGTTTTCTTAAAATATATTGGCCTACGAGCCTAGTTCGGCGGATGTGCCAACTCTCTCTATCCCTTCTACTTCTGAAAATATTTCTTCTTCAGATGATGACAACGAGGATGACAATCCTTCCCCACCTTCTCAAGATCCTCCTTCAGCTCCTCAGCTTCCAAAATGGGTCTGTGCTACTCGAGATGTAGCAAGTGCTCTTTCCGATGATCCTACAAATCAGCAACATACATGTTCTTAGTTCGATAGATCATCTTCTTTACTGGCTCAAGCTTTAGCTAATTATGATCCTGACACCTTTGCAGAAGCTTCAGGCCATCCAGATTGGGACGCAACTATGAATGAAGAATATTGTTCATTATTGGCAAATGATACATGGGATCTTGTTCCTCTACCAAAGGGACGAAAACTTGTTAGATGCAAATGGGTTTACAATACCAAGTATGGACCAGATGGAAAAGTTGATAAACATAAAGCTCGTCTTATTGCTAAGGGTTTTTCACAAGTTGATCCAGGTGGATATTGGTGGCCACCTGCCAAGTCCACCTGGACCCCCACCATTGTTTCTCTCAGCATTTTTCAGTTTCCTTAATTGTAGCACAAGTTACTATTTTTAGCAGTTTTTCGGGTCCTGAACTTCTGGAGATGTTTTGAGGCCCTAAACGACGTTTTTGGGAAATATGGGGCCAACATGGGTCCATGGACCGATGTTGCCCTTCCAAAAGTGGTAGTGTTTGGATAGATCTTTCTAACGAGCTATTGTATGCGTCAAACGAAGATCGTATGCCAAAGTTACGACCCCGGGAAGTTGATGTACCAATTTACCCAAACGGGGCCCACAGTTTGGTGTTTCATCTTCTAGGGTTAGGTTTTGGAATGTTAAGGGTTTTCCATTGTCTCTCAACAATAAATAGGCCTTCGAGCCTCATTGTAACACAGTTCAAAGGAATGTAGCCACCACATCTCTTCTCAGAGATAAGCTACCATCGCCCTAGCTGGTTTATTTCCATTACTGTTTGTAAGCATATTTCAGTATTTTACATTGATGAAATGAAGTATTATTTCCGCTGCATATATGTGTTTATGGTTATCTCTGTAATTTGTTGCGTTCCAGTTTAATTCCGGATCAGTGGTATCAGAGCAATCTATTTTTTCTCTGTTTTTCTTTGCATGTCCCCAACGAGGTCGAGATATAAGGAGTTAGGGCTTGAACTGGTCAAACCTTTGCAAGACTAGCCTCGCAAATCCCGACGGCCTCCCATGACGGATGAAAAGAAAGACGAGGGGGCAGGAGATCCTATCAAAATCTTGCTCGAAGAAGCCCTCCAGCGACAACGAACCGTGATGATGGACAGCTTTGCCCAGATCCTTCAGGGCTACCTAGAAGCGACGCATCGGCTTCCAGCAACTACTCTAGAAACGCCACGCCTTTTAAGGTACAAGTTAATTTTTAAATCCCCATATTCGAGGGTCAGATAGACGCAGAGGTTATAGGTAAATGGTTAAATCTGCTAGAGGGTTATTTTTTTGTTCCTGAATTTTCGAGTCGGGAAAAGATTGTTTTCGCCCTTCTCAAAGCAGCCCCCCACGTCAAGGACTGGTGGGAAACCTACTGTGAGCAGAAGGATGAAAATACCAGCTCACTATTTTCAGCTGCACCCACCTGGAATTCATTTTGGGATGCCATCAAGGAGCAGTACTACCTTGTCAGAAGCTATGACGATGAATACATAAAGTGGACCACGCTGCGGCAGGGAAGAGACCAAGACGTGCCGGAGTTCACCAATCTTTTCCATACCCTTCGCACAAAGTTGGGTATCAAGGATTCGAAGCAGCATTTGCTACTCAAATACCGCAGCTACCTACACAAGTACATCCAGGAAGAAATAGAATTCCTGAACATCTCCTCGCTCGGCACAACATACCGATATGTCATCAAGGTCGAGTAGAATTTTAAACAAAAGAAGCAAGACTTTGGATCTGCAAATCCGAAGCAAGGGAAAGGTGCCCCTAAACCACAGAACAAAGGACAAAGCCAAGGTGGGGCAACCCAAGACAACCCGCCAAATCTGCAAGCAAATAACATCGCCGGGAAGCCGAAAAAGGACATGTGAAAATGGTGTGAGTTCCATAAGAGCTCTACTCATAACACAAGTGAGTGTCGGGCCAAGCAGTCACTGGTGGCTGAGCTAAAGGTTTCAGAATCTGATGCATGTTCTAACTCTGAGTCAGAACCCGACAAAGGGAAGCAGATCATTGTGCGGATCCCAACGCCACTGTTACTACCGCCAAGATCCAGAAAAATGAACTCGAAGATCCAGAGGAGGAGGAGCGTCTCTTCCACTCCCAGATGTGGGTAAAGTGGTCCCTGCTACAGTTCATTGTCGATAGCGGGAGCCAAAAGAACCTCATTTCGGCAGAGGTCGTGAAGCGGTTGGGCTTACCGACCACAGCACATCCACAACCGTACACCATCGGGTGGCTTCACCAAGGACGGGATCTTCGCATGAGCCAACAGTGTCACCTTCGATACAACATCAAGCCCTTCACGGATGAGGTATTATGTGACATTGCTCCCCTTGAATTTTGTGATGTATTATTAGGACAAACATACTTGTGGAAGCGACATGCTGTGTATGAATCAAGGCCCCGTGCTGTTATTATTACATTGGGAAATAAGTTGTACAGGATACCAGAGGTAGCACCGCCTACCGCCATCTCTTTGATTACTGCAAAACAATGCAGTAAGCTCATTTCCAAAACCGGGAAATTTGTTTTCCTGATGATACGCCCTCAAGGAAAGAAGAAGACGGTGGCCACGGCCTCCAGACAGGGCCCCTCCGCACGACAACTACAGATGGACAAGGTCGTGGAGGAGTACGAGGACATCTTCACCTCCCCCGCAGGGGTTTCTCTACATTGTCAGGTCAAGCACTCCATTGATCTGACCCCAGGTGCGCCGCTACCCAATGGACCAATTTATCGGCACTCAGTTTTGGAGAACGATGAAATCAAGAGGCAGATTCAAGAGCTGCTGCAGAAAGGTCACATCCATTCGAGTTCATCGCCTTGTGGGAGCCCGATCGTGTTGGTACAGAAGAAGGATGGGACTTGGAGACTCTGTATTGACTATCGGGCACTGAACAAGATCACTGTCTGTAATAGGTACCCGATCCCACGGATTGATGACCTCCTGGACCAACTAAAGGGGGGAAAATATTTCAGAAAGATCGATCTAAAGTCAGGATATCACTAGGTACCAATCGAACCCTCTGATGTGTGGAAGATTGCCTTCAAAGCCAAGGAGGGCCTTTTTGAATGGTTGGTTATGCCTTTCGGATTGACGAATGCTCCTGCAACCTTCATGAGGCTAATGGACGACATCTTGTGGCCATTCACCAACTCATTTGTAGTGGTATACTTGGATGACATTCTGATCTTCAGCCAGAGTTGGGAAGAGCACCTCCACCACATTCGACAGGTTCTCCAAACACTGTGGCAACATAAGCTATGTGCCAATTTGGAGAAATGCACTTTTGGCATGACCCAGGTTCAGTATCAGGGATACATTATTGATGAACAAGGGGTGCATGTGGATCTAGCCAAGGTCCAAGTCATTCGGTATTGGCCATCTCCAACCACTCTGACAGAGCTCCGCAGCTTTCTAGGTCTTGCCAACTTCTACCACAAGTTTGTGTTGGGGTTTTCTCATATCACTTGGCCCTTGAGTCAAGTCACCAAGGGAGGAGTGAAAGCAAAATTCTTTTGGTCTGAATCTCAACAGAAGGCATTCATAGAGTTGAAAGATCGCCTCTGCATGACACCAGTTCTCACGTTACCATATTTACAACAACCATTTGAGGTCGAGACAGATGCCTCTGACTATGCTATTGGGGCAGTCCTTACTCAATACGGGAATCCAGTGGCATATCACAGTGAAACACTTTCAGACACAGTCTGGAAGTATCCCACTTATGATAAAGAGATGTATTCCATTGTGCAGGCCTGCCGACAATGGAAGAATTACATTTTGGGGAAGGAAACGGTCATCCACACAAACCACCGACCCCTGCAGTTCATACAGACCCAAGGGAAATTGAAGAATGATCGCCATCAGAAGTGGTCTACATACCTGCAACAGTTCCATTTGAATATCAAGTATAAGAAGGGCAACACCAATAATATTGCAGATTGCCTCAGTCGACCACCGTTCATGGCGTTAACCACTGTGCTCAACTCTTGTGGGCACAAGGCTTCTGATTGGCCATGTCTCTACAAAAGTGACCCAGAATTCGGCCACACATACCAGACACTCTTGGAGGGTCGGCATGTTCCAGATTTTCACCATCAGGATGCCTTGTTATGCCACCTGGGTCACCTTTGTGTTCCTTCAAGTGAGCGTGCCAAGATGATTTGGGAAGCACACTATAGTCAGGCTGCTGGGCATTTCGGGGTTGAGAAAACGGTGGCAGTACTGCAAAAGTATTTCTATTGGCCGAATCTTCGACAGGATGTCGAGAAGTACATTAGATCATGTACTGCCTGTGCCATTGCCAAACCGACCATCAAGAAGCAAGGCGTCTATACCCTGCTGCCTACCCTTAGTCGACCTTGGAAATCCATCTCCATGGATTACATGTCAGGCCTTCCTTCCACTAAGAATGGAAATGACTGTGTTTTTATGGTCGTTGACAGGTTCTCGAAGATGGCCATTATGGCGGCCTGCAAGAAGAATATCATAGCAGAAGCCACTGCTAAACTCTTCTTTGAACGAGTGTGGGTGCACTTTGGGATCCCACAGTCTATCATCTCAGATCGGGACATTCGGTTCCTCAGTACATTTTGGTCCAGTCTCTGGTCAATGCTGGACACCAAACTCACTAAGTCCGCAGCCTTCCATCCTCAAACTGATGGCCAGACAGAGTTTGTCAATAGGATGATTGTACACATTCTGCACATGTACAACTCCAAGCATCCACGCACAT
Source organism: Pinus tabuliformis (assembly GCA_031772625.1). Taxonomy (NCBI): domain Eukaryota; kingdom Viridiplantae; phylum Streptophyta; class Pinopsida; order Pinales; family Pinaceae; genus Pinus; species Pinus tabuliformis. Next base: position 19,653,791 of record CM062819.1, read on the forward strand.
GGGACGAGAGTCTCCCCTATGTTCAGCATAGCTACAACTGAGCTCTTCACAGCTCGACTGGCCACAACCATTTTTAGGTGGGTTTGGGATTCCAGCCACTATGCCCCATTGATGTGGCCATGCCACTTGCAGCTACTCACACAGATTCGGCTCATGTCCAGTCTGAAACAGACAAGGAAACCAGCTTCATTGAGCACATCCAACATATTCGCCAACAGGTCCATGACATTCTGGAGAAATCAAATGCCAAGTACAAGCAGCGACATGATTAGCATCGGGTGCCACATAAGTTTAAGGTGGGAGACAAAGTCTGGTTGCATTCGCAAAAGGAACGCCTTACTGGAGCCTATCGGAAACTAAGACCAATCCGCTATGGGCTTTACACCATTACTAAGGCTGTGGGAGACAATGCATTTGAGCTCAGCATTCCCCCATTCCTTGTCCTGCACCCAGTGTTCAATGTGGACTGCCTTCGGCCAGACTTCCCACCATTGCTAGACACATTCGACATTGCAGAACAACTCACACCCACAGAATTAAATCCAGATTGCATGGAACAAGCTGCAACTGATCAGATCATGGACACACAAATCAAGAACACTCGCCAACAAAATATCCAACTGTACCGAGTTGTCAATGCAGGCCAACTCCTTCACCAGGGCAAGTGGCTCACTAGGGACCAAGTTCAGCAAAAGTTTCCTCATCTCATGGAGGAACTCAACGCAATGGGGACCATTGCTTCCTAAGGGGTGAGGAATGATCCAAGTGGATATTGGTGGCCACCTGCTAAGTCCACTTGGAACCCCACCATTGTTTCTCTCAGCATTTTAGTTTCCTTAATTGTAGCACAAGTTACTATTTTTAGCAGTTTTTCGGGTCCTGAACTTCCGGAGCCTTTTTGAGGCCCTAAACGGCATTTTTTGGGAAATCTGGGGGCACCATGGGTCCATGGAGCAATGCTTTTCTTCCCAAAGTGGTATTGCTTGGATAGATCTTTCTAATGAGCTATTGTACACGTCAAATGGAGACCGTATGCCAAAGTTACGACCCCCGGGAAGTTGATGTACCAATTTACCCAACCGGGGCCCACAGTTTGGCATTTCATCTTCTAGGGTTAGGTTTTGGATTGTTAAGGGTTTTCCATTGTTTCTCAACAATAAATAGGCCTTCGAGCCTCATTGTAACACAGTTTAGAGGCATGTAGCCACCACATCTCTTCTCAGAAATAAGCTACCATCGCCCTAACTGGTTTATTTCCATTACTGTTTGTAAGCATATTTCAATATTTTACATTGATGAAATGAAGTATTATTTCCGCTGCATATATGTGTTTATGGTTATCTCTGTAATTTGTTGCGTTCCGGTTTAAATCCGGATCACAAGTAGAAGGCATTGACTATACTGAAACCTTCTCCCATGTTGCCAAAATGAACTCTATCCGCATTGTTCTTTCCCTTGCTGCCTATTTCAAATGGGAAGTCCATCAGATGGATGTTAAATCTGCCTTCTTGAATGGGGACTTGCATGAAGAAATCTATATGGAACAACCTACTGGATTTATACAAACAAACTCCAACCTTGTATGTCGACTTAAGAACTCCCTTTATGGTCTCAAGCAAGCCCCTTGAGCTTGGTATGCCAAAATGAATAGCTTTCTTTTAAAACTAGCTTTTCTAGGTGTCATTCTGATAATACTGTCTACACTAAGAAAGTGGGAAAGTCCCTTATCATTATTGTTCTTTATGTTGATGATCTTATCCTTACTGGTAGTGATCCAAAACTTATAAACCATGTGAAGTCCAGCCTTAAAAAGAAGTTTGAAATGACAGACTTAGGACACTTGCATTATTTTCTTGGTCTTCAAGTCTTGCAATCCAAGGAAGGTATTTCCCTTTCCCAGTCCAAGTATGCATGTGATCTTCTATGCCATTTTCACATGGAAGACTGTAAGCCAACCCCTTCTCCCTTTCAGTCTGGAGCCAAACTTTCAGTCACTTGTACTTCACCTGAAGTTGATGCTACCTTATACCGTCAACTTGTAGGAAAATTTTTGTATCTAACCCATATTCGTCCTGACCTTTCCTTTGATGTTGGCCTTATTGCTCGGTTTATGCAAAACCCACATGAAAGTCATTGGAAAGCAGCTAAAGAATACTTCGTTATGTTCGAGGTACAGTTCAGTTTGGGATTCATTACAATGTCCAAACATCTCCTCTATTGGTTGGTATCTGACCCATATTCGTCCTGACCTTTCCTTTGATGTTGGCCTTATTGCTCGGTTTATGCAAAACCCACATGAAAGTCATTGGAAAGCAGCTAAAGAATACTTCGTTATGTTCAAGGTACAGTTCAGTTTGGGATTCATTACAATGCCCAAGCATCTCCTCTATTGGTTGGTTTCATTGATTCTGATTGGGCTGGTGACCCTGATGATCAGAAGTCTACTGCAGGTTATGTGTTCACTCTTGGTTCAGGACCTATTACATGGGCTTGCAAGAAACAAAGTGCCATTTCTATTTCTTCAGTAGAAGCAGAGTATCTTGTTGTAGTAGAAGCTAGTAAGGAAGCCCTGTGGCTTCGTCAGATCCTATCAGAGTTTGGCTTTCAGCAGTAGCATCCGACTACACTTTGGTGTGATAATCAAAGTGCCATCCAACTATGCAAAGATCCAGTCCAACATTAGCGCAACAAACACATTGAACTGCACATGCACTTCATCAGAAAGCTCATTCATGACCATGTTCTTGAAGTGCAATATTGTTCAACAGATGATCAAGTTGCAGACATCTTTACAAAGGCTCTCAGAGAGGCGAAGTTTACTAAACTTCATTTTATGGTTGGAGTTTAGGAAGTTGTCACTAAGGGGGGATAGGCTCTAATGCCTCCTTCCTTCTCCTATTGTGTCATATTTGTACATCCTTCAATCCTATCCCAAGTTGTTCTTAAGGGGGGAGTTAGGATATTCCGACACATAGGAAATAGTTAAGTATAACTTGGTCTAGTGTAGAGTTAGGTATAGTGTATTTCTTTACTATGTACTTTTGTAACTTACAATATGATGGTCACGATATGTAGTGATCCGACGGTTCATTCTCTCCTCGGTATTATCGACACTTGATCCGTGGATTAACACCCGATTGGTCCATGATCTCTATTTAAAGAGCATGGAGGGTCATTTGTAGTGTAACCATTCATGAGAGAAGCTTATGTAATTTTTCATTCTTTTATTAATAAATTTCCTGAAGTGGCCGCGTTGGCTCAGGCCGTGGACTGTTTCCTTCTTTGAGGGTTTTAACCACGTCAAAAATACTGGTGTATTGATCTGTGATCTGTTTGCGAGCGGTGTCCTTTGGTGTTCTGTCTGAGGAACTTACCCTCTAAATTCCTACAGTCATTGAAGAGTGTCCCAATAATAGCATTTATCTTCTTTGTTGTGTCATTGATTTTTCATGAAAATTTTGACACAATGCCATGAATAATCTTTGGAATAGGTTAGAAGAGCTAAAATTTTCTTATGAGCTAAGAGGTGTTGTAATAAGGTTCTATGAGAGTGTTATTGCCAGTTTGAGAATATTGAGGGATGGTTGAAAGAAATTAATTGGAATATAGGAGTCAAGCAATGTTGTCCCCTATCCCCTACCCTCTTTGGCATATACATTCGTAAGTTAGAATATTGGTTGGATGATGCTAGTTGTACTAGCCCAACTCTTGATGGTATAGCCATCATCCTTCTTTATGTTGATGATATTGTTCTTAATCCCTATGACCTTGATAATTATTTAAGAATCCTCAAGGACTTATGCTCTAGTATGGGTGTGAATCAAAACAAAGGTTATGATATTAAATCCCAAAAAATCACTTATGACACTTTCATATATGACAACAATAGTTTGGAGGAAGTACCTTCATACGAATATCTTGGAATTGATATTCATCACAAGCTTATTTGGAACTATAGTGTTGAGGAAAGGATTAATGGAGGGTGGAAAGCTTATTTTGGGCTTGAAAACAAGTGTAAATTAGCATACCTTTAATTGTGGGATAAGAAAAATCTCATCTTTGATACTCCCACCACTCCTATTATCTTATATGGATGTGAAGTTTGGAGAGGCAATATCTCTAGAGAAATTTGGTGAAAGATAAAGCAAATCCAAAAGAATTTTGTAACTTATAATCTTAATACTAAAGGCAATACACACTATCTTGTCCTCCTCGTAGAAGTGAACCTTCCCCCATTTAGTGGATGACAATGGTTAGGTACTTAAAGTGAAAGAAATGAACAACATCAATGACAAGATGCTCCCGAAAATTGCTTCTAACTCTAACAAAAAGCATCATCTCAAGTGAGGATACCACTAAGATGCAAAAATTTGGCTAAATCATTTGGTAATGAAGGAAGATGTCTAGTTGTAGGATATTGATAATATTAGAAAAAATTATTACATATAATTTTAAGAGAATTTGTAGTGGATAAAGAATTAGAAAATAAAAAGAAGTTAAGATACTACAAGTAGGTGTTCAACCCTAATTTAGAAAATCAAAGCATTTCCCCATAGCACATGTAAGAAAATCAACATTGCTAAAATATGAACCAGCTCCCACTAGCTACATAGTGAAACATGTGGGATGCAAAAATCCATCATCTTTGTGAAACTAAGAGGGTTGAAGACAAAAAACGTTTTCTCCTAAAGTGCCTACATATAGCCAAATTAGATTCAGTTTCAAAATATTTGATAGAATACCGACCTTCATCAAAACTATGGTGATCTTGGTACACTTTTCTTAATGCATTTTTAGCATTGAAATAAGATATTAAAGAAATCTAAGTAAACTCTTGCCTTTTCAAGATCCAATAAACCAATTATATAGTGGACATTAACCATCATCATCATTTCCAACTTTAATATTATTAAAATGCCATTTACCATGTTACAAATTGATTATGAATAGGTTATTGACTAAAACCAAATATAACTATGCATTAAACCTTTAAAGTAGATTATAGGAAACTCGATCAAGCTTGGACGAAGTAATATTAGCTATATATTAGTTATATATTTAATTATTATTATTATTATTTATGCTTAGGTTGAGTCTGGGCTGGGGCCATCCTACCAAGATTGTAGGAAACTCAATCAAGCTTGGACGACTATTGGGATCGTTTTAATTCCCCTAAAATGGCTTCCATCCTCAATCCCTCCCCATGAGGTTTGAACTTGAGACCTGGTGGAGAATAAAACCCACGAAAACCAATTGGTCTACATCTCATTGGTATACTTAATGATTATTTTTACTTTCTTTGTCTTTTCAAAAGTGTCAAAAATTTGTAAGCATATTTTCAAATTCACTTTCATGATACTCATTAATAATGTGACCAGTCTAGTCCTCACTTGTTTGTTAATATGATGTGATTAATAATCACATGCACTCACCTACAAAGAGTACACCCATCTTGTCTTGTTAAAGTGTTTTTGGGAATATTTTTCCATCAAATTAATTCGAAATCGGGTATAGATTCGTTGGAATCACAATTTACTTTCTTATCTTTTCAAAAGTGTCAAATATTTGTAAGCATAATTTCAAATTCACTTTCATGATCCTCATTAATAATGTGACCAGTCTAGTCTCACTTGTTTGTTAATATAATGTGATTAATAATCACATGCACTCACCTACAAAGAGTACACCCATCTTGTCTTGTTAAACTGTTTTTGAGAATGTTTTTTAGTCAAATTTATTCGAAATCGGGTAGAGATTCGTTGGAATTGCAAGTTTGAACTATGAATTCTACACATCCAAGTGCTCTGAGGATTTTTCAAGGTGATGAATCCATTTATGCATTAAAAAATACATCTTAAATAACAAAGAAACATGATCAGACCAAAATTACCGGATTTCAACAAAAGAATTCCAAAACGTAAAATAGTTAAACAATGCCAAATTAAATTAATTACATTTTGTAAAAGATAACGACAAAGTGTAGTCCCATTATTATTACAAGAATACATGGAGCTATACAATATTTTAGAAATCTTATATTTTAAAATTTATTTTATTTATTTGTAAATATTTTTATTAAGTAAAAATTAAAGATACTAAATTTTCAAATTAATTTAATACATATTATTATTTTACTTTATTTTTCTAACCATGGTGAATCCGTAATTCATTGGAATAATTTGGGTGAGACCCAAAATCAAAACTAGTCGCTGCCACATAACACCAAGAGTATATCCAACAACTCGTAATCTAGATATACCAGGAAATTATGACTTAGCAAGAGCTGAGACTCCTCAAGGGTGAGGGAGCCTACTCCTTGAGCCTTATCATAATGGGTCAAAGATGTCTCCCCGTGGGATTTGAAACCGAGTGGAGGGGATAACATCCCATTGTACCAACCACTCGGTCGTCCTACGAGGAAACAATTTAATACATAATATATGATAATAATAATAATAATAATAATAATACTCCAATTTTAAAGTCATAGCCAATCCAAACACCAAATTGGTATATGCGACCTCTTCATTTGTGGGATAAAGTACCCATCTTTATACAATGATTTAACTATTGAAATCTACGAAGACATACATATTGTACCTTAATCTAGATTCAAAGCTATAACCTCTTGGAAGGAAACACATAAGCTTAACTATTTTACCTTTGACAAATATAATAAATATAATAAAAACCAATAACTTGTATGCATGTTTTGTACTTGAAATCAATCTAAAATTCTCTTAAATGGTTGTGACAACCCCTCACCCCTCATGCATTAATCTATCCTCTAGATTTCTAATGGGTTTTTTATGCTAGTTAACTTAATTTCTTTATTCAATCAATTTCCCTTTACTGAAGTTAAATAGTTAAATATTATTTTAGTTAATTTCATGCAACCTTATTAGATTTTTACTTTTTTTTTTTTTCCTTCAATCCTACATTCTTTGTTGTTTATCCATCCAAGGCATTTCTCTTAGTCAATTATCTTTCTAGGTTAATAATAATAAATTCAAGATCTATGCATGTCAATTCAAGATCTATCATTTCAAATCCCTATGTCACTTCATCCTTAAAAACATGAATTTGAACACATCATAATAAAACCATCCACCTATAATACTACCTACTCAAATTTCTTTGAATTCAAGTTATCTTCAACGCCACCTTTGCCAAAACCACCCATTCTGTTATATTCGTCCATTTAGTTCAATCCATATAATCCCATGATTGACTTGCAAACTTTGTGTTCACTAGTCTTTGCTCAAATCCCCTTTGGCTAAAATAAATACTAGTGTTCACTAGGCATCAATGAGATATCCATCAAGAAAATGACCTTCTTCATGCATTTTCAACCAAATTGTATTACCATTAACACCATAATTTTGATGATGTTCCAATTTGATGTAAGTGAAAATATTTACTCAGTATCTCTGCCTTGTTCACATCGTACGTAACCTCATAACTCAAACACCACATTAGTTAGATGGGGTATTTAATATTTTTTTAATACGCTGGTATAATAAATAAATAATAGAAGTATGAGATTTTGAAATTAAATTTAGAATTCATTTATTTTATTGATATAAATGTGCAAAACAAAATTGTAAAATTTTGCGGAAGTAAATAATTATATAAATAAAAAAAATATATATATGGTCAATTTTTAAAGTAATAGTACATTTTACAAATGTATATGATCTTAACATTGTTTACTAAATAGCCATATTTTATATTTGTCTACTAATCTATATGTATTTTATATTTGTCTATCCATCTATATGAGTGATACTTAAATTTTGTAGACTTATTTATTGTAAGTTTCCTTTTACAAATCTATAAATGTATATGATTTGAACATTGTTTACTAAATAACCATATTTTATATTTGTCTACTAATCCATATGAGTGATACTTAAATTTTGTAGATTTATTGATTGTAAGTTTTAAATCTTTATAGTGAATAACACATTCACTTTTTTTATTATTATATAAAATATAAAAGTTAACAATAACATTCACACATAGTACTCAAACATTTACCCCAAAAACTCATAACAAGAAACTCAATAAATGTTTAGAGCTACACCTCTAGTTCTCATTACATTAAATTTACCATTTACAATACAATATGGAGGATCTCACATCATCCAAAACCCTAATCTATCAGAGCTAATGAGATTACAACTCTAATACCTTAATTGGAATTAGAAAACAATGGGCTAAAAAAGCACGAGCCAAAAATCCACCAAAAATGAACCAAGAATAACCACTTTTGTTGTTGTTGGGATTTTCCCCTAACCCTTGAATAAGGGTGGGGGGGAGGATTCTACCCCCCCTTCCTAACCCCTTTGATGCATACATACAACAAGTGGTATTAAACATAACATATACCCAACACCTACAACATATGGGTTTCATTCCCCATGGAAAAATCAATAAACTGTGAAGTTTTATTCTTTATCAGTGTCCTATAATTTACCAATATTACATCCATACTTTCTCATTTTATGCTTATTGAAATTTTGTTGGTTCTATCATTATCATCGTCAAATCATGCTCCAATTATTTTGTCAAACATTTTGCTAGTTGAGAAAATTCCCTTATTTTCCATGTAGGTTTCATTAGTTGATTTAACCTATGAAGAGTTCTTATTATTTATTTATTGGACTCTATTTACTTTATATATACATCAGTTACCTTTTTCTTCATCTAAGTATTCTTTCAACTTTTTGAAATCAACTTCTACAGCCTCAAAATTTTCAAAGCTAACTCTATCTACATTTAAACCATGTTTTTCATGTCAAATTTTCATTAAAACAATCAAACAAACAAAAAAATCTTCTCGTTTAAATATTCCAATCTTGACTTCCTCCACATTTTGTTCTTTCATCACTTCTTTTGTTTCCAATTTATCAATTCCATTAAACATTACATCTCTATTCATAATGACTATATTTGATTCTAGATTTGTAACCCTTTTTTAGATCATTATATCCAATACTTATTTTCTACTTATTGCAAAAAATTGTTAGACAAAAAATGATTGAGAAAATCTCCTCTTAATTTTAGATGTAAATGGCGCAATGGTTCAAGTTGTCATTCAACTTTTTCACTATCTTGCAAACGGTCATGACATTGAGATCTTAAACTTCCAACACAATTTTTGGACCCTTTACATCTTTTTTGGGAGTTGAAAATGACAAAAATGGTTCTTTGGATTCATTACCATGCAAAGGATTATGAATATATTTCCTATAATATATTGCATCAAGAAGTCATAGTTTCTATGTTATGGCCTTGTTGTGCTAGCATTAACACCATCCCATAATATTTTGATTTTGAGACATCTTAAGGCATTTTACTCTTCAACAAACTTAAAATAAAATAGGTCCCTCTTTCTATGGTTAATTATGAAACAGTCTTTTGCCAAATGATGAAATCATTTATATGTTGCCTGTTATTGGATTCACTGTTCCTTTTGGACTTGTGTTTTGATACTTAATAGCCATATTTTCCCTCTCAAATTAACTCTTAGAGAAAAAATTTCCTTAACTATTCTTTCCTTATATCACCAGAAAAAGTACTTTCCCTATGATACAATGCCAAAAAGTTCTTTTCCTTGTGATATAACACGAAAGAATTTATTTTCATAGTGACATATTGCAAAGAAAATCTCTTTCTTGGTGACATAACATGAGAAAAAAGAACTTCTTGTAGTGAAGTGCCATTCAATTTTTTCCTCGGCAATCTTACAAGCTAACTTTTGGCCAGATTTTTGTCCTATTTTATTTCTTTAAAGGTCCTTTCTACATGTTGGAAAATGTCTTTCTTTCAGTGACATAGCATGGAAGAAGTGTTGAGAATGCAACAAGATGATGGAGCTTAGTGGAAAGAAGTTGCCTTCACTAAGTGGGCCCACAGGCTATTTTTGGCGCAAAGTCTATTTTTAGACTATGTCTATTTTTAGACATATGGATCATGGTCTATGAGTTGCAGGATGTTATTTGTGGATGATTGGTCATGTTGGTAAAAATAGATGGACTTCTATTTTTAGACATATGGGCGGTTTCTAATTTTAGACTGCCAGGCTAAAAATATAACAGTCAAATACTATTAGCTCATAATAATATTTGGACTATAAACATTATCTTATCCTCTTGGAGCACTTCAGTTTGAGCTATAGATGTGGCACATGCACCTGTAAGAAGGAAATACGCTTTTCTTATGAGTCAGTTGAGCTATTGCATGATGGACTTCAGTTAGAACTCATATGGTTGAGTTTGGTGGAGTTGATTGAGGAGTTGATGGAGTTGTGTTCAGTTTGACTTGGTTGAACTAGTTGTATTTAGTTTAACTGCAAATACACTAGTGATGAGTGATGTGAATTAATTGTTTAATTAATTCACTAATTATTAACTCATAAAGCAACTAAAGAATACATCAGTTAACTCAGTGCATGGATAGTTCAGTGGAGACAGTGTTAGAGGTTGAGATTGCTATCATTTGTGACTATTGTTGTGCATGAGATTTGCACAATCAATGGATTGAGTATTTCCAATGAGGATTGCATGATTCAACCAAGGAAATACGAGTTTGGATCAGCCATACTCATCTATTCTCATGCAGGATTGCGTAGTGGAGGCAGGCAAGCATCAGAGGAGCTTTGAACCTATGATTGATTCAGATCTGAGCTAGTTTTGTGTGTAACAGGTGGAGATAGGATTGAGTACTTGTGAGGAGTATTGTACTATGTATTGTTACATGTTCTCAATCATTATAATATACAGATAGTGTGGGGTTTTCAGCTGTATGCTTTCCCCGGGTTACATACTGTGTTAATGTGCGCATGCAGTTGATGTTTCATTGTTTTTAATTCCGCAAAATTGATGATCAATGTAGAGGAGGTTATGTATTATGCATGCATTCCACAATAGTGTATAATCAGGATAATCTCTGTGAATAAGTGTCATATTATTCAAAATTTCTACAAGAAGAACACCTTCCAGTGTCATGTTGATAAATGATCATCTTTTCTTAGAAGACAAAATACCATTCTCTAGCAAAATGACACTAAAAAATAATAATCATCTCACGATATGGGAAACATCCCTTTGCCCTTGACACATTGTTGAAGGAATGTCTTTCTCTTATGACACAAAATGGAAAAAAGTACTTTCCTTGATGAAACAATGTATGAGAAAGATATTTTTCCCATGATAAAGTACTCTCGTCATTATTGTTTCCTTGAAAATCACACTAAGGAAAAAAGGTCATAAAAAAATTATCACGCATGTTTGCTTTTATCACCGATTGAGTATAGAATTTTCTACCTCCCTAAAGAATTTTACGCTCACTTGTCAATTAATTGTCCATGGAAACATCAGATTTCATTGCATGGCTAGATCGAAAAAAATTCCTCAATTTTACAAGAGATTTCCTTCAGCCTTACACAATTTTGGATTGGATAAACTGATTGGCATATTTTAATAGGAATATGACATGGGGTAAAGGACCCACCTTAACATTTAATAAGTCATATTTTCTCATGGCACTCCTTAGTTAAGGGTAAGGATTTGGAAAATTGATAACATTTTTCCGAACCCTTGACTATTAAAATGCAAGAGAGTAGACATGAGAGTGCACACATCAAATGTGTTGAGTGTTGTAAATTAATAAAATAATGTAACAATACAAATACAAACTATCTTGAAAACACAATCTTTCGATTGAAAAAATATCTCAATCACACATCAATCTAGGGAGTGAACTAATTGGAGAGAATCTCTCACATATAAATAGGCCTAAAAACCTCCTAGATATGAGGAATATAATTTACTTAAAGAACCATATTTACCTAATCATCGTGAATAATAAAAAAAAATCCATAAACATGATCATACTTAAGACAAGTAGGAGTTACATACTCCAACACTCCCCCTTAACTACTACTTGTCATAATCTTCATTTGTGGAGGTCTACAATTTCTTCTCCTCTCTACAGTAAATGCTTTATTATGACTTGAAGAACCTCCTCAATAGAAAAGTCTATATCTTGTCCATCTTAGTATTATCAATTTATATCTCAATCATGTAAACATCACCAAACTGTCGACATCCATATGAAGGAACAACCATCCAAGGAAATGCATGGGTGCCTAACCACTACAACCAACGATATAGTAGGATGTCCCTTCATGTACATGGTTCAATAAACTTCTTGATGAATTCCCCAAATTTTAAAACTTCGCCTCTAGAGCCTACAACTAATATCATATGTTGTCATAAAGGGATATAATGTTGAAAAATGTGTAACTAGGTTCGGTCTTCATAAGTATGAAATGTATTTTTTATTTTTGTAAATCATAAAATGAAAGAAAAAATATTATTATTATTATTTTGGAGCATGGGTTTCATGCTCAAGGTCTTTTATTTTATAGTTCAAGAACCCATTGAGTGATTCTAAGGTTTGTCCTAGGTCAAGAAGTCAAAAGAGTCATTGGCATAAATTGAAGATCCCATTGGGCACATTGTAACTTCTAAAGAAAAATATTTTTATCCTAAAAAGTGTCCAAATACCCTCCAAGACCAATTCGGCATGGCAACTAGCAAGTCAGCCTAAAGGAAGAGCCACATCCACCCTCATTCTAGCAAAGGAAGAGGAAGGAGAAGACAACGAAGGAAGAAGAGGATGAAGAGCATATTTTGTTTGGGATATTTTCTCTCACACATGCTAATGAGAACTAGGGTTTCTATAACAAGACCTAGGGTTTCTAACTTCAAGTTTGATCTTAGAGAAAAGGAGACAAGTAGGTCAAGCAAAGGTAACCAGGGTAATCCTCATGCTGCTGAAGTGAGCGAAAGTCAAGCGAAGGTCAAAGGAGGGTGTTGTTGGGAAAAGTATCCAATTCGGAATGCCCCTATCCCACTCTAAGGTGTGATAGTGCCTTAGCAACAAACAAGGTAAACTAATTGAGTATTCTTCTTTATGAAATGTAAATGAGGAGGAAGGATGTAACTAACCTGTGTCTTCCGCTAGTTTGTTGATCCAAATCACTCCTCTCTTCAGTGGCTCTCAGCTCCTTGCTCCTTCAATGGCCGAGCTTCACCGAATTCCTGCAAGATCACAAGAGAGAGAAACTACACGAAGATACAGATATACATTCATAAAAAGCTCAAGATCAGATTAAGCTAAACATGTAAGCATAACAAAACATCATTGGTACACAGCATGTAGGAGAAACTCAAATAGTTTATTGATAGAATAAGAAAGTCCAAGAGGAGATACAACCAAGTGAGTTCTGATCCAGTATCTACCTCCCAGCAAAGGAATCCCTTCCTCTCCTCCAACAAAGCATAAATCACCCAATGTACTAATCTCAATCTCAAACCAACAACAATTCTCTGCAAAGTACAAAATTCCAACCTCCTGAACCTCTGGGTGAGAGATTCATATATAGATGTAAGCAGAGAGGATGAGTCAGCTTATGTTTTGACTTGTGGCTTCTCTCTGTCAGTTCTTTCTTCCACTTGGAGGTTGAGAGCCTCTTACTCATCACTAGTCGAATTCATTTAGGCAAGTGTCATTGAGGAAGATTCTGGAAGCTTCCATGGTCTTTCCACCTCGTTGAATGAGCTTGCCATTTGTCATTTCCTGCTCAGCGCACCCTGGTAGTGCTTTTACCTACGTTGCAGTGCACCCAGCCAGTGTAGCCTCTGCATTTCAACGCAGGCAGCTAGTGGAGCCTCTGAATTGATCCTGAATTGACTGTTTCTGAGTGGTTTTTGGTGGAGAACTTCTGGGAGAAGCTGTCATTGGTTGACCTTGTTCCTTTAGGGGTAGGAACAACTCTTTTAGGGACTTTGGATCCCTTGGATTATGGACATTTCATGCTCAATGCTGTAAGGCACAAAAATGTCTATAACAGTTGCCCCCTAAAGTATGAGGCTGTTTATAGGGTGGAATGCTTTATTAGGAGGATCCGAAGTTCTTCCAATGCCGGGAGGAGACCTGTAATAAGATACAATACAATACATTATTTTTCATACTGCTTTCATGATCTAGCTGAGGCGGGCATTCCCATGCTCAGCTTTATAAATTCATTTTTCTGTACATAGAACAGACAATCGTCTGATGGTAGACTGATGATTTTGATGAAATCATCATCCTTTTGGTAGGATGATTATCTGTGCTGTAATGTTGTACATGTCAATGTCTTTATTTTTCCTGAATATATATCGCAGCCTGGATGGACGAAACTAGATCCGGGGTCTTCAATCTCGTCCGATCTTTACTCTAAGTATAAGTCGATCCATGTGAGAAATGTTTTGAAGTCGAACATGGAAAGACATCGCTTGATTACCAGTCAATGATGTAAACTATTAACAAGTGCGAGAGGAATCATCGATAATGATAATGACCCTCAAGGTACTGCAGTACAATTCACGTGGTGTGAATAAAGGACTTGGCGTCGAACACCACACAAAATCTTTCGGTCGAAGGTCATTGATGTATACCTGTCGCCGGAAGTGAGAAACTTGCCATTGAGGCATGCAAGCTTCAAAGTACTGAAGGGGGTGTTCCTAGATCAACTTCTTGGATAATGAGCTGATGTCGACAAGAAGCGATTCGTCAAAGGAGGGCCTTATTGTGTCCCACATCAGTGACACGGAACGGAGCAAATGATTTTGATGGAGGTGAAAATGATCTGATGATATATGGTTCAGGGTGGCGGTCATGAAAGGATGAAGGATAATGTATGGTAGTGGATGGGACACGATTGACTTCTCCGGATGACTTCTCTTGAACATATCGGCGACACTTGTGTGATGGATCGGTAGCATTTACCCCAAAGGTGGATGGTATGGCGAGACCATGGTGATGTGACCGGTGAATGAAACAACCCAACCCGACTCAGGCATGGAGTGGAAGTGTCATGTTCAAGAGCGACTTGCTACCAATAAAAGTTCTTTGAGTTTCTTCCCAATTTTCCCCAGTCATTTCTGACTAGTACCTCTTTATTTTTGTCAAGCTTGAGGAGGATAACATATGCTTGTTCTATAATTTGCCGTTCGGGCAAACCCATCGCTATGTTTTAACGAGCCTAGCGATAGTGAAACTCGTTCTCGTCTAAAGACAAGTTTGTCGCTATTAATGTTTTTAACGAGTCTAACGACAAAGATAACTCGGTCCTTTTCATTTTTAGAGAGTCTGAAAAGGTACGTAAAGTTAACTCCGGAAGTCCTTTTTCGTCATCTAATCCCTTAAGTCCGAAAAAGTATAAAACAATACAGAAGGGATGAATTTTCGATAGTTTTAACGAGCCGAACAAATCAAGCGCTCGATCTTTTTGTGCAATAATCCCTCAGGTCCAAAAAGATTAAAATCTAGAGGAGGGATAGCACTTCCGGTCACTTTAACGAGCTGGAAGGCCAAAACTCGGCAATCTTTTCATATTTTACGAGTCAGATGAAAAGAGCTTAAAGAAGACTCGTCTTTTGAGTAACGAGTGATAAAACGAGTTAGCAGCTGATTCCAGGTAAGGGTTGGAATTTTCCAAGCACGGCAGTGTCACAAGGATGGCTAGTGAAATCACTCTTCGCAGCTGTTCCTCAAAATGGGTAAACAATCAAATGGAAGTGAATGATCGGCCAATGGAAAAGTGGAGGTGACGGTGCGAACACGACCAAGGCTTTAATGGCTGATAATGTTGCATTCACGGTGGTTATTTACCGGAGGGTAGTTCATTTTTTAACGAGCTTAAACGCGGAAAAACACTGCTCGGTCTTATGTTTATTTTTTAACGAGCATGAAATATGTGCTAAAACTGCTCGATAACATGGTTTAGTTTTGATTTTTTACCATAAATAGCTTTGAATTTTTCAAAGATAGTACTGTACCCTCAATTGCTGCATCAAACTAGTTAGAAATGAATAACATTTGCTTGAAAATGAGATTAAAACACTAATATTTCACTTTGAACTACGTAAAAAGCAATTAAAAAGTGTTTTTACCTCTCATTTTACCATTTCATTTGAACTTGGTTTGTTGGAGCTTTGGAGGTGCCTCTTCCCCCTTGATTTTCATCAGCTGATTTCGGGAGATTCTGTGGACGATTCTCGGCGCCGTCTGGACCAGGTAGGAGCTAAACCTGAGCTCTTTCATTTCATGGTTTCCTTTCTGCATTCTGTGCTTGATTTCCTATTTTTCTGAGCCCCTGGGGTTTGATGGGGTCGCTCTGCCATCAGCGCACCTTGTGCACTCGAAACCTGCGCTGAATGTCAAGCAGCATGAAGGCAGTTTGACCTTCAACGCAGGTGGAACACTGTGCAGGTGCGCTGGGCGCAGAAAAGGATTTTGTTGCACAGTTTTTGATGAAAATTTTTGCCTGTTTCTCATCAAAACCAGGATCTAACTCATCTCATGTTTGTTTTTCAGAGATATTGGAGCAAAATGACCCTTACATGGCGAGAACGAGAACATGAAGAAGAGGACATGATTGCCCTACATGATCCGGTTACGGTGAACGCGCTGCGGAACTGTGGTCTGCTGAAGTTCTTCCGCATCTCTAGCATGAGACAACAGATCAACCTACTGCAGTATTTGCTCGATGCTTGGGATCCCATCAACCAAGTTTTTCAGATTAGGGGCAAATCTATCCCCTTGACCGCAGTAGACATTTACTTCTTGACTGGTCTGTCGAGGCGGTGTGCCCCCATCTCTTTGTCAGGTTCGGCCCGAGGGAGTGACTCTGTGAGAGATTATGTCCGCCAGTATTGCAGGAAGGATCTCAGCCGAGTAAAGACGGCAATATCGTAATCCGTGAGGTTGCTGACAGGTCCCTTAGGTCTATCCTGTACACTATTGGCAGGATGGCCGGTAGTGCGTCTCTTCATGTAGCCAATAGATCTTATATGCAGCATGCCTTGGAGTGCCTCCAACCAAAAATATTCAACTGGTGTGATGCAATACTTCTTCAGATGAAAAGTTAGTTGACCAAGGTAAAGGACGGGAGGCTGAAGAACTTTGGGTTTGGTTCTATTTTGACCACCTTTGCTTTGGAGAAGATACCACTGATGCAGCCACAATACATTGCACTCGACTTGCCTTCTCCTACCGA
Source organism: Pinus tabuliformis (assembly GCA_031772625.1). Lineage (NCBI taxonomy): Eukaryota > Viridiplantae > Streptophyta > Pinopsida > Pinales > Pinaceae > Pinus > Pinus tabuliformis. Next base: position 19,670,907 of record CM062819.1, read on the forward strand.
GCCATGCATGCAGAGATGGGTTGACCACATGTCTAGGCATGCTGGTCAATCTCAGATTTCTTTTTCTGATACCTTCTTCAGGTGGTTTGAGCGTCAGGAGATGGTCTATTCTGAGTATCCATATGTTGGCATGGACTTCCGGGGTGATCCGGATTTAGTACTGCCGGACGGCGAGCAGTGGGGCACTATTGGTAAAATCTTTGACCATATCACTGTTTACTGTTTTTATTCATAATGTCCTTGTGCTTTATTCTATCAAGACTTTAATCAAACTCATGTGTGCATGCAGATGTTGGTCCTGTTCGTCCAGTAGTTCGCCTGAGAGTGCCAGTCGTTGCCCCAGCAGGAGAGGCCGCCGGGAGGGTTATCCTTTGTGACCTTGATGTGGCCGAGACCCTTACAGCTGTGCAGGAGCAGGTTGAGAGCCTTACTCTCGGTATTCTAGATGTGAGGATCGACGAGTTACCTTTACAGTTGCAGCGGCATACTACTGGTGTGCCTAGACGATGGACTCGTATCTTACGCATGATCGCACAGGCTGTGACGTGCTATCACGAGCATCACTAGACTAGGGTGCCCCCTAGAATTTTGAGTTTTTGGGTCATGTGACCGATTTTGTCTTGGTTACAGAACATTATATGTAAACCATAAACAACTATATATATATATATATATATTTTGATTTTCGGGGTTTTATTCTGGTTGAGTTTTATGATCCACATGTAAAACATTGATGATGTGTTTCTTTTTATAAATGTCGCAAATGTCTATCTAACACATAGTTTGCTAATGAGTCGGTTAATGTGTTTAAGTTTCTGGAAATATGTTGGTATTGAATTAAATCAAACTGTCTTTCCAAAATCTAACCCTTAGGAACATGCGATAAATGGCTGGGTTTCGGACGGAATATATACCATTGAGTTGTAGTATTACGAGTTGTGAGTCTAGCCTGACGATTAGTCGGCGTATACCATGGGTGATGGCATTAGAGAGCAGCTCTATCAATGCGCTATACTCAGCGATGTTATTCGTTGACTGACCAATACATACACCTCTGAAACTTACTAACTCGCCGCTTGGATCAAAAATGGCCCAGGCTGCGGAGGACAGGTTCCGCGAACTACGACTCGCTCCGTCGGCATATCCCACACATGTCTCCAAAAGGTTCGACATCTACAATAAATGTAAAAAGGTGGATTAATCGACCAAAATGACCACTTTAGCGAAAACAAAATACAACAAAAGCATATTGGTTACTATTTAAGCATAGTAACTTTGAGGTACAACCCATTACGGGGTTGCGCCAGTGGAATTTTGTCATAATCCATTAACTCGTAGGCTCCTTTCGCTAACACTCGTTTAACAATGTAGGGGCCCATCCATAAAGAATTAAATTTACCTGCTCCCAATTTATCGAATTCTTGGTCGTAAAGCAAGACCAAGTCACCTTCTGAGAAGACACGGGGTTTGACATTTTTGTCGAACTGCGCCTTGACTCATTTCTTATGGGCCTCGTTAGCCAAAGCGGCATCACGACGGGTTTCATCCAATTGGATTAATTCCAAGAAACGAGCCTCTTCTTCTGAAGTTCCGGGGAGGAGATCAATTGCGAGTTTAAGAGACGAGATTTCACACTGGACTGGTAAGACTGCTTCTAGGCTATACACCAGTTGGAAAGGTGTGAACCCGGTCACATTCCTTACCGATGTTCGATAAGCCCACAGGGCTGAGTACAGGATTAGGTGCCACCTTCTTTTGTGAACTCCGATCATCCTTTGCAACATACGCTTCAGGACCTTGTTGATCGCTTCAACTTGTCCGTTGGCTTGCGGATAATACGGAGTAGAGCTGTCGTGAGATAGCCCTAGCTTGGCAGCTAATTCAACCATCATGTGATTGCGAAAGTGCGATCAATGATCTGTTACTATTTAAGCATAGTAACGCTTGAGGTACAACCCATTACGGGGTTGCGCCAGTGGAATTCCGTCATAATCCATTAACTCGTAGGCTCCTTTCGCTAACACTCGTTTAACAATGTAGGGGCCCATCCGTAAAGAATTAAATTTACCTGCTCCCAATTTAAATTCCCCAGCGGAGTCGCCAATTTGTTGTTGGGAAAAGTATCCAATTCGGAATGCCCCTATCCCACTCTAAGGTGTGATAGTGCCTTAGCAACAAACAAGGTAAACTAATTGAGTATTCTTCTTTATGAAATGTAAATGAGGAGGAAGGATGTAACTAACCTGTGTCTTCCGCTAGTTTGTTGATCCAAATCACTCCTCTCTTCAGTGGCTCTCAGCTCCTTGCTCCTTCACCGGCCCAGCTTCACCGAATTCCTGCAAGATCACAAGAGAGAGAAACTACACGAAGATACAGATATACATTCATAAAAAGCTCAAGATCAGATTAAGCTAAACATGTAAGCATAACAAAACATCATTGGTACACAGCATGTAGGAGAAACTCAAATAGTTTATTGATAGAATAAGAAAGTCCAAGAGGAGATACAACCAAGTGAGTTCTGATCCAGCATCTACCTCCCAGCAAAGGAATCCCTTCCTCTCCTCCAACAAAGCATAAATCACCCAATGTACTAATCTCAATCTCAAACCAATAGCAATTCTCTGCAAAGTACAAAATTCCAGCCTCCTGAACCTCTGGGTGAGAGATCCATATATAGATGTAAGCAGAGAGGATGAGTCAGCTTATGTTTTGACTTGTGGCTTCTCTCTGTCAGTTCTTGCTTCCACTTGGAGGTTGAGAGCCTCTTACTCATCACTAGTCGAATTCATTTAGGCAAGTGTCATTGAGGAAGATTCTGGAAGCTTCCATGGTCTTTCCACCTCGTTGAATGAGCTTGCCATTTGTCATTTCCCGCTCAGCGCACCCTGGTAGTGCTTCTACCTGCGTTGCAGTGCACCTAGCCAGTGTAGCCTCTGCATTTCAACGCAGGCAGCTAGTGGAGCCTCTGAATTGATCCTGAATTGACTATTTCTGAGTGGTTTTTGGTGAAGAACTTCTGGGAGAAGCTGTCATTGTTTGACCTTGTTCCTTTAGGGGTAGGAACAACTCTTTTAGGGACTTTGGATCCCTTGGATTATGGACATTTCATGCTCAATGCAGTAAGGCACAAAAATGTCTATAACAGAGGGCTTAGAAGATAGATCAAATCTCGCACGTGTGGTAGCAACAACTGTTTGGGGGGCGAAATTTCAAATCTGCAATGGAGGCTAAAATTTCTGCAGCTCAAGGTCGAAGAAGTGCTGCTGGAAGAGATTTGATTGGGTTTGACAAGTAGGGTTAACACATCATTTGGATAGGTTCGTCTTGGTCTCGGAGGGTTCTGAAGTCAGTCTTAAGGTCTTGGAATTCATCAACTAAAGAATCTATAAGGGAGAGAAGATATTTGTTGGTTTTCCTCTCAAGTGGAGAGGTTTTGGCCCTGACTTGCAACCTATATTTTGTGTTCTTGTTATTCTTATTTTAAATGTTGTTTGACGATTCAAAAAAATAATAATAAGTAACAAAGATAATAAGTAAAAGAACATCACAAGCAACTATAAAGTAAAGTGAATTAAGAATAATCATTTCCCTATTGAATTTTCAACATGGTTTCAGAGTTAAGGTTGGCTAAGGGCATCATGAAGATCTCCACTACATTGAAGAAGTTCATCAAGAAGTGTTCACAGGTAGCAAGCTATCTCAAGAAATGCATCAAGGAAGCATGGGGTCCCTTATTCTCTATAAAGAAGGAAGTAATCAAGGAAAAGGATGAAGGTCTCTTCTCGAAACTCACTCGCACATTCCAAGATGTGAGCGTTTTGGTAATTGATAATGGTGCATCTAGGCACATGATAGGTCATCACAAATAATTGAAGACTTTATCAAAAGGAAAATCTTCTTACTCAGTGGAACTTGGAGATAACAAAATCTATCTCGTGAGAGGTATTGGATCAACCTCTATAGAGCTAGAGAATGGAAGAAACATTCACCTCAACAACATCCTATGTGTTCCAAGTTTGCATAAGAACTTACTTTCCATTTCAAGTATAGAATATAAGGGTGATAGAGTAGATTTCATTGATGGAAAAGTTGTAGTATGGAGTAAAAAATCAAGCATGGAGAATGCTAGAGTAATTGGCATCTGAGAAGGAATACTTTACAGGTTGATATCTCCTCTAACACAAGCTTTGGTTCACGTTGAAATTAGCCCATGTGAAATTTGGCATAGAATATTTAGTCATCTGAATTTCAAAATACTTCCAACTCTAAGTTCCATAGTAGATGGAATACCTGAATTGAATGAAGATCATGAAGGAGTATGTAAGGGATGTGCATTGAGTAATAATACCAAGAGACCATTTGGAAGCAGTGCTTCCTGGTCAAAATAAATCTTGGATCTCATTCACTCCGATGTATGTGGGCCTGTGACTCCTAAATCACTTGGAGTTCATCTATATTATGTCACATTTATAGATGATCATTCAAGAAAGACTTGGTTCTACATAATGAAAACCAAGGATGAAGTATTTACAAAATTTCAAGAATTCAAAGCTGAAGCGGAGAACCTTACAGAAAGAAGAATCAAGATACTAATATCTGATAATGGAGGAGAGTATACATCCAAGGAGATTATAGCATTTTGTAAGGAGTCTAGGATTAAGAGGGAGTTGATAGTCCCATATAATCCTGAACAAAATGGAGTTGCAGAACGAAAGAACTGATCCATTGAAGAAAGTGTAAAGGCGATGTTACATGATCAAGACCTACCAAAATTTTTGTAGGCAGAAGCTTGTGGTGAAGTAAAATTATAAGTGCGGACATAAATGAATTCCTCTAGCCCGATAATGGGTCTAGCCAGAACAGTTACATTCTATGGAAGATTTCCGTAGGTTAGAATCAATCAAGAGGGCCTACCTCTTGGTCGCTTGTCCTATTTGATGATGTCCTCACTTGCTCGCTCCAGCAATCTCTCGCTTCCTTCTTCAAGCTCCTGAAACAAGTAAACAACAACAGCACACAAACATAATAATAGAAAAATTGCAATTCAACCTACTTAATGAGTCAAGAAGCATCAAGAAACGAATATGTAATATTACAAAACATGTAGGAAATCAATCGATAGTTGCATATATTAATATAAAAGAGAGATTACAACCATCTGTCTTGACGTCGCAGTCTTCCTCTGACAAGACTAGGTTCCCACACACTTTTGCTAGCATTCCATGATGGCTTCAAACAAAAATAGTTTAAAGGCTCTTCCCTTTAGACTTCACTCCAAACCAAACACACTTCTTCCTCACACAACTAGATGGCTACAACTAGTAATAGCTTGCTTTTCTAATCAAAATAGTATACTCACACTCAGCCAACACTCTAACTAGCTTGTGCTTTGGAAGAAGGGAGGTTTATATAGGAAATATGGATGGGAAATAGATCCTCTTTTCATGGGAGAAGGACTTATCTCTTGAGGTAGTTCCATCATTATATGGAAAAGGAGTCCAAACTGTCATCCTCGACCCCATCCGGCCAAACCATTTACCAGACTTCTGTTACGAAGCTTCTAGAGCTGGAAGCTTCGGCTCTAATTTAAAAAACTTTCCATAATAGGACCGACGCAATTGGAACACAGCTCAGTCACACTGATCGGCACAGGGAATAATGCTAATCTCTGCACATCAGTGCGAGGGAGACAAAGTTCATTAGCATCGACCTTGTAAATTGGGCAAAATAGAAGTTTCAGGGAAAATGGTGCAGAAGGGAAATGATCTGCTCATGAAGAGGGACATAATGGAAGTTTCTCCATGAAGGCAAAGCATGCGGGGTTCACTATAGAGGTCCTCCAAGATCAAGGAATGGGGAGTACAGTGATAGTGACAAAATGTTATGTAATAGATGCCCCCTAAAGCGTGAAGGCTGAACCAGAGTGAGGGATGAAATGATTTATAAATCAGTGCGGGGAATCGATCTGCCATCGGAAAACCTGCAAGAAAGTACATATAGATATACATAAACTAAAATCTTTGTCAAATGATACATGAATCGTGGCATGGATGTAGCCATCTAGAGAATGATCATGTCAATGGATCCAGGTATGGGCGTAGCCATCCGTCAAAGAGGATCATAACGGAACCATGTTATGATCACATCCATCCAATAATGAGAAGGATCACATATGATAACTCATGGTCTGGTCGCAGCCAGCTATATGATAGAAACATGCATATCATCATAACCATGTCACATTGCTTCGCAACCTAGACTTTTGTGATTTGAGTCCAGGGTCTTACGCTCCAACATGACCCAATCAATGTACAGATCCTAGCATGCGAATAAATGTGTTGACGTCGAACATGCTAGAAAGTTGCTTGATTACCAGTCAATGATGTAAATTGTTAACAAGCGTGAGAGAAACCACCAATAATGACGATGGCCCTCAAGGTATCGTCAGTATAATTCACAGAATGTGAACATAGGAACTGAAGTCGAACACCTATGAAATCACTCGATCGAAAGCCAATGATGTGAGCTTGTCATCGAGTGCAAAGAACTTTCCATTAGGGCATGCAAGCGCTATGGTACTAGAAGGGAGTCTCTCGGTCAACTTCTCAGATAATGATTCGAAGTCGACGGAAAGTGACCATTTCGAAGGAGGTCCGTAATGAATCCCACATCATCGACACAAGACGAGACGATGCAAAATGATTTTGGATGATATAGAGAATCAGAGGTAAGTGTAACTGCAGAAGGACAACTCTTGAAAATATTTGCGACACAACTGGGAGTTTGGCAACTTTTGGATTCATGGGATCGGTGGTCATAATGACATGGCAGAGATCAAATGGAAGGAAAAAAATGAACGGCCCAAACCCAGGAAGGTTAACAATGCAAAGGAGGATGTCCCAACTCGACATAAAGCAAAGAGTGTCATAAGAGTAAGTTGCCAACACTACTCGATAGATTTCCAAATTTTCCCCCGCCATTTCTGGCGAGTACCCCAATTATTTTTTAATTTCAAGCTTGAAGGGGGTAACATATGCTTGCACTGTAAGTTCATCCTTCGAACGAATCCGACCTAGTAAGTTGAACTAGCCCTAGGAAGGAGAAACTAGTGTTCGTCATGGTGACGAATCCAATGTCATTTAATAGTTTAACGAGTCCGACAAAGGTGTAACTCGGTATCTTTTTCATGTTTAGAGAGTTTGAAAAAGACACGTAAAAGAAACTCCACATGGTCCCTTTTCATACATTTTTGTCTCTCGAGCCCGAAAAGGTAGAAAAAAATACTTGAGAGAATCGCTTAACCATTTCAGTCAAGGAGTACCTTTTTTGTAAATAGTGCCTCCCAGCTCGAAAAATGGGTAAACTTATACTAGGCGCACGACATTTCTTATCCATTAACGAGTTCGAAACAACAAGGGCTCGACCATCTTTTCGCTTTTAAAGGGTTGGAAAAGAGCTGAAAGCAGACCCCCCATTTTATTTTCTTTAACGAGTCAAAAAGGGAAAAATACTCGGCAATCTTTTCATATGAGTTTAACGAGTCAAGAAAAGAGCTGAAATGTGACTCATCACCATCGTCAAACATTCATCACCTGTTACTTCACAAGTAAGGCAAAGCGCATTATCGAGTCCTTGAGGTAAAATAGGTCAAAAATATTTACAAAACCTGATATTTTCATGAAAAAATGAATAAAAAGGGGAAAAGTAAATATCTTTTTACCATTTTCCATTTTACCTTTGCAGTGAAGACTTTTTACCCACTTGTTATCGGGAAATATAGTGTCTATGCAGAGCTGCTAGTCCCACTAAGGCTGGCAGCAACCTTAGAAACAAACAAACTAAAACCACGTTCGTTTTCCTTTATGAGAGATAGATAAGAGGGGAAAGAAGGAGACCAACCTCTGTCTTGCGCTTGGTTCCTTGCTTGATTCCTCTCCCTTCTGGTAGATCTTCGCCACTTGCTTCCTCGTTTACCCAGCTTCAAAGAGTACCTGTAGAATCAAAGCAGCATAACACTATCCAAGAACAGAGATCTACTATCATAAACAATATAGGACCAGATATATATTGACCACATAAATGCATATATCATCAATCATACAAGAATGTGGAGGAAAACTAGAATAGCTTTATTAATAATCAAGAATAACAAAGAGGATTACAACCAATTGTTCTGACCCAGCGTCATCCTCTCAGCAAGAAAGCCCTTCTTCACCTCATGAAAAGCTTAGATCACCCAACACTATGATGTTACACCAAGAAACCAACAACACTTCCTTACAAGATACAAAATTCCAGCCTCTGGATCTCTGGGATGAGGGATCCATATATAGATGTTTGCAAGGTGGGTGAGTCATCTTTTGAGATTTGATTAGTGTCCTCTCTCTGATAGTTCTTGATTCCACTTGGAGATTGATGATCTCTTACTCATCCCTTGGCGAATGCAGAGAGGCAAGTGTCACAGGAGAAGTTTCTGGAAGATTCCATGATCCTCCACCTTGCAAATTGACCCTGCCATTTGTCCGCTCTCACCCATCGCACCCCATAGAAGGGCTTTTCAATATGCATCGCACCTCCTGTGTGTATTTAGGTGGGATGCAGCGCACTTTGACCATGGAGTAGGTGAGATGGTCTAGTTTTGACCAGTTCTGAGTAGTTTTTCATGGAGAACTTCTGGGAGAAGATGTAATCAGTTGACCTTGTTCTTTTAGGGGTTGGAACAACACTCTTAGGAACTTAAGAGCCCTCGGTTTAGGGACATTTATGATTGGGGTTGCAGTGCCCAAAAATGTATATAACAGTTGCCCCCTAAAGCATGAGGTCGTTAATCTGTTGATGTTGGGTGAAATGCTTTATCATGAGGATTTGAAGTTTTTTCAAGCTAGAAGGTGACCTGTAATAAGATACAATACAATACATTATCTTCATAATATTTTCATGATCTAGCTAAGGTGGGCATTCCCATGCTCAGCTTTATAAATTCATTTTCATGTACATAAGACAGACAATTGTCTGTGTGCAGACTGATGATTCTGGTAGAGCCATCATCCCTTGGATTGGATGATTATCTGTGCAGCAATGATGTACATTTGATGTCTTTATTTTCCTGAATATATATTGCATCCCAGATGGATGAAACTAGATCTGGGGTCTTCAATCTTGTTCGATCTTCACTCAAAGTACAAGTCGATCCATGTGAGAGATGTTCTGGAGTCGAACATGGAAAGACATCGCCTGATTACCAGCCAATGATGTAAGCTGTTAACAGACGCGAGAGGAATCACTGATAATGATGATGACCCTCAAGGTACTACAGTACAATTCACGTCGTGTGAATAAGGGACTTGGCGTTGAACACCACACAAAATCTTTCGGTCGAAGGCCATTGATGTGAACCTGTTGCCGGAAGTGAGAAACTTGCCATTGAGGCATGCAAGCTTCAAAGTACTGAAAGGGTTGTTCCTAGATCGACTTCCTGGATAATGCGCTGATGTCGACAAGAAGCGATCTGTCATAGGAGGGCCTTAGTGAATCCCACATCAATGACACAGAACGCAGCAAATGATTTTAATGGAGGTGAAAACGATCTAATGACATAAAGTTCAGGGTGGCGGTCATGAAAGAATGGAGCGTAAATGTATTGCAGTGGATGAGACACAGGTGAATTCTCTGAGCGACTTCTCTTGAACATATCGGCGACACTGACATGATAGATTGGTAGCGTTAACCCCAAATATGGATGGTGTGATGGACCCATGGTGATATGACCGGTGAACGGAAAAACCCAACCTGACTTGGATGCGGAGTGAAAGCGTCATGTTCAAGAGCGACTTGCTACCAATAAAATTTCTTCAAGTTTTCTTCCCAATTTTTCCCCAGTCATTGCTGACCAGTACCTCTTTATTTTTGTCAAGCTTGAGGAGGATAACATATGCTTGTTCTATAATTTTCCCTTCGGGCAAACCCATCGCTATGTTTTAACGAGCCTAGAGATAGTGAAACTCGTTCTCGTCTGTATGGACAAGTTTGTCGCTATTTGGTTTTAACGAGTTTAACGACAAAGATAACTCGGTCCTTTTCAATTTTAGAGAGTCTGAAAAAGGGACGTAAAGAAAACTCCAATAATCCTTTTTCGTCATATAATCCCTTGAGTCCGAAAAAGTATAAAATAATACAAAAGGGATGAATTTTCGGTACTTTTAACGAGCCGAACAAAACAAGCGCTTGATCTTTTTGTGTAATAATCCCTCAAGTCCAAAAAGATTAAAATCTAAAGGAGGGATAGCACTCCCAGTCACTTTAACGAGCTGGAGAGGCCAATTGCTCGGCAATCTTTTCATATTTTACGAGTCAGTTGAAAAGAGCTTAAAGGAGACTCGTTTTTTGAGGAACGAGTGATAATTTTGGGTAGAAGCTGATTCCAGGTAAGGTTTGGAATTTTCCAATCACGACAGTGTCACAAGGATGGCTAATAAGATCACTCTTCACAACTATTCCTCAAAAAATGGTAAACAATCAAATGGAGGTGAATGATTGGCCAAAATAGAGTGGAGGGGATGATGAGAACACGACCAAGGCTTCAAAGGCTGATGATAATACATTCACGATGGTTATTTACCGGAAATTGGTTCATTTTTAATGAGCTTAAACTCCAGGGGAACATTTGCTCATTGCTTATGTTTATTTTTTAACGAGCTTGAATTCTGCGTTAAAACTACTCGATATAATGGTCATTGATTATCTTGATTTTACCATTGACAACTTTGTTCCTTCAAAGGTTGTACTGCCTGCTCAATTGTTTCATAAAAATAGTTAGAAACGAACAAAATATGTTTGAAAAATGAGTTAAAACACTAATATTTTACTTAAATTACGTGAAAAGTAATTTAAAAGTGCTTTTTACCTCTCATTTTACCATTTCATTTGAACTTTGGTTTTTTGGAGCTTTGGAGGTGCTTTCCCCCTTGAATTTCACTAGCTGATTCTGGGAGATTCTGTGGATGATTCTTGGTGCCGTCTGGACCAGGTAGGAGCTAAACCTAAGCTCTTCAGTTTCTTCCTTTCCTTTTTGAATTCTGAGCATGTTTTCTGGTTTTTCTTAGCCTCTGAGGTTTGAAAAACTCACCCTGGCTCCATCGAACCTCTTCTATATCGAAAGGTGCGATGCATGCTGGCTTGGCCATTGGCCAGTCAGCATGCATCCCACCCAGAACACTGCTGGGGGTGCGATGGGCACAAAGAGGGAAATTTATGCACAGTTTTTTCATGGAAATTTTTGCCTGTTTTCACCAAATCAGGATTCTGACTCTCCTCTTGTTTGTTTTCAGAGATTCATTGGAGAAAAATGCTTGTTACATGGCGAGAAAGTGAGCATGAAGAAGAGGAAATGCTTGCTTTACATGATCTGGTTACGGTAAATTCACTGCGGAACCGTGGCCTGTTCAAGTTTTTCTGCATCTCTTGCATGAGGCAACAAATCAACTTGTTGCAATATTTTCTCGGTGCATGGGATCCTACCACCCAGGTGTTCCAGATTAGGGGCAAGTCCATCCCCTTGACTGTCGTGGACATCTATTTTTTGACTGGCTTATCGAGGCGGGGTGCCCCTATCTCATTATCAGGTTCGGCCCGTGGGGGTGAATCTGTGAGAGATTACATTCGCAGGTATTGCAGAGAGGGATCTCAGCCAAGTAAGGATGGCAAGATCAATATCCGAGATGTCACTGACAGGTCCCTGAGGACCATTCTGTTCAATTTTGCTAGACTGGCTGGTAGTGCGGCTCTCCATGTGGCCAACAGATCTTATATGCAGTATGCCTTAGAATGCATTTAACCAAAGGTGTTCAACTGGTGTGATGCATTACTCTCTGTGATGAAAGAACAATTGACCAAGGTGAAAAACGGAATATTGAAGAACTTTGGATATGGTTCTATTTTGACCGCCTTTGCCTTGGAAAAGATCCCGCTGATGTAGCCGCAGTATGTTTCACTTGGTTTACCTCCACCAACTGAGCCACGGATGCAGAGATGGGTCGTCCTTATGGCCAGACATGCTGGTTAGTCCCAGGTTTCCTTTTCTGATACCTTTTTCGAGTGGTTCAACCGTTAGGAGATGGTTTTTTCCGAGTATCCATATGCCGACATGGATTTCTGGGGTGATCCTGATTTGGTACTGCCGGTTGGCAAGCAGTGGGGTGTCATCAGTAAATTCTCTGACCATAACTCTGTTTATCATTTCTTTTTATAATGTTCTTGTGCTTTCTTCTATCAGGACTAATCAAAACTCATGTGCTCATGCAGATGTTGGACCAGTTCGGCCAGTAGTACGCCTAAGAGTGCCCGCTGCCGTTCCACCAGGAGAGGTTGTGGGAAGGGCTATCCTTCACGACCTTGATGTGGCTGAGACTCTTTCAACATTGAAGGATCAGGTCGAAGGCCTCACTCTTGTTATTCCGGATGTGAGGACTGACGAGCTGCCTCTGAGGTTGTAGCGACATACTATCGGCGTGCCGAGTCGATGGACTAGGCTTTTACACATGATTGCACAAGCAGTGACTTGTTATCACCAACATCATTAGACTAGGGTGCCCCCTAGCGTTTTGAGTTTTGGCTCATTTGAACAATTTTGTCTTGGTTACAGAACATTATGTGTAAACCATAAACAGTTATATATATATTTTTGATTTTCGGAGTTTTATTTTGGTTAAGTTACATGATCCTGATGTAAATACTGATGAAATGCTTCTTTTTATAAATGTTGCAAATGTCTATCTAACACATAATTTGCCAATGAATCTGTTAATGTGTTTAAGTTTCTGGAAATATGCTGATATTGAATAAAATCAAATTGCCTTTCAGAAATCTTGACCCTTAGGAACATGCGATAGATAGCTGGATTTCAGACAGAGTAGATACCAGTGAGTTGTAGTATGACGAGTTGTGAGTCTAGCTTGACAACAAGTCGGCTTATGCCATGTGTGATGGCATCAGAGAGAAGTTCTATCAACGCGCTATATTCAGCGATGTTATTTGTTGACCGATCAATACATACCCCTCTGAAACTTACTAACTCGCCACTTGGATAAAAAATGGCCCAGGCCGTAGAAGATAGGTTTCGTGAACTACGACTCGCTCCGTCGGCATATCCAACAAAAGATTCCAATAGGTTCGACATCTGTGACAAATGTAAAAAGTGGATTACTTGACCAAAACAATTACCCTTAGCGAAAACAAAAAATGTAACAAAAGCATATGGGTTACCACACTGAATCACGCGTAGTAACGCTTAAGGTACAACCCGTTACGGGGTTGCGCCAGTGGAATCCCGTCATAATCCATTAACTCGTAGGATCCTTTTGCTAATACCCACTTAACAATATAGGGGCCCATCCATAAAGACTTGAATTTACCTGCTCCCAATTTATCGGATTCCTGGTCGTAAAGTAAGACCAAGTCACCTTCTGAGAAGACACGGGTTTTGACATTTTTGTCGAACTGCACCTTGACTCGTTTCTTATGGGCTTCGTTAGCCAATGCGGCATCACGACAGGTTTCATCCAATTGGATTAGTTCCAAGAAACAAGCCTCCTCTTCTGAAGTTTCGGGGAGAAGGTCGACTACGAGTTTGAGGGACGAGATTTCACACTGAACTGGTAAGATTGCTTCTAGGCCATACACCAGTTGAAAAGGTGTGAACCCGGTTGCATTCCTTACCGATGTTCAGTATGCCCACAAGGCTGAGTACAGGATCAGGTGCCAAATCCTTTTGTGGACTCCAATCATCCTTTGCAGCATCCGCTTCAGGACTTTTTTGATTGCTTCAACTTGTCCATTGGCTTGCGGGTAATATGGAGTAGAGCTGTCATGGGACAACCCCAATTTGGCAGTCAATTCGACCATCATGTGATTGCGAAAATGCGATCCATGGTCTGTGACTATAGCCTATGGAACGCCGAATCTGGTGACTACATGATTGAAAAAGAAAAGGGCAGCTGTTTCACCGGTGTTATCTAATGTAGGCATCGCCTCGGCCCATTTAGTAAAATAGTCTACTACGACTATGATATACCCATGCCCCCCAGTCGAGGTGGGGTTACATGTCATGAAATCAATGCCCCATTTGGCGAATGGCCCAACAACAACTATCGGTTGCAGGGGTGTGGGTGGTTTTCTGGTTTTGCTATCGAAAATTTGACATGCATGGCAACTTCTGACTGCAGTTATGCAATCTTTGAACATTGTTGGCCAGAAGTATCCTGCTCGTAAAATTTTTTGCGTCGTAGCGTAACCAGATTGATGCCCCCCACACGCGCCTGAATGGCAATCATTCAGGACTTTTTCGGCCTCCTCATGGGTGAGGCACCTCCTCAGAACTGTATCGACACCACGACGGTAAAGTGTATCACCGACAATCATGTAGTATTTTGCTTGGTATCGAATACATTTTTGTTCTGCGCAAGAGGTATTAGACCTATATTTTTGGGTTTGGAGATAGATGATTATATCTCCATACCACGGATTGCTTGAAGATATCAGAAACAAAGATTCATCCACGATGGTTTCTTCAGATGTTTCATCGTTGTACGACGATGGGAGATCACATAGTAATTCCGCGAAAACCAGTGATTTCTTTGATTTGGATTTTACAAATTCCAGATCAAACTCTTGAAGAATTGCTATCCATTTTGAATATTTTCCCCCCAACAACTATCACTAGCAACCAGATTTGTTCCTGGATTTGGAAACGGATCAGTCAATACCGCCGAGGTCTTCGAATTCTTGAAGAATTTCTTAAGCTCAGCTTTATATGGACAATCTCTTGTCCAATGATCCTCATCACATATAAGACATGGACGATTTGATTTCTTATCTCCAGAAGGCTTTGCAGAAGATTTTTCAGGTGATGATTCCTCTTGTTTCTTCTTCTTCCCTTTGTTTTTGTTCTTTCCTCCTGGTTGCTTGGTTTCTTTGCCTTTGTTACTTGAGACGGCATTTACTTCCGAGGCGAGAAGTTCTTCCTTTGCATTTTGACTAGAAATATTACAGGCCTTTTTAGATGTAGCCTTTGTCGATTTCTTGTCTATCATACCAATCACGCCATCGCCGGCATGAGAGTCATTGTTCAATTTAGGAGGAGGAGGAACGGAAAATTCCGGCCTGGGAGCATCAGGGATTTTATCGTAGAGCATGCTAGACTGAGTATAAATCAAGTCCAAATATTGCGCACGAGCAATAACTTGCTCTTCAGTGACGACTCCTCCCTTTGCCACATCTTCTGTAATGGAAGGTAATAATGACTTAATAAACCATTCAGCTAAAAGCTGATCAGGAACATACGTTTTTACCATTCTACGACGATGTCACCACTCATGAATATGATCGGATATGTGAGTGGCCGTTGTTTGTTTGAAATTGGTAAGGAGTTCTGTTCCCGTTTCGTACCTTATGGGTAACTGAAAATGGGTTAAAAAGGTTGTGGCTAGGGTACTGAAGCTATCAAACGAAGCTCTAGGTAATTCGATATACCATTTTGCTGCCAGACCAGTTAACGTCCTCTGAAAAAGGCGAAGCCTAATCGAATCATCGTTTAGGGTGTTTGATGAACACCATAGATGAAAAGTCATCACATGATTCGACGGGTCTTCACCCGGATTTAGATCTGGTAACTCTAAAGTTGCCACGAAGGGTAACTGTTGATTCAGGTTTGGCGAAGCATACCCAGGATAAGATGGAATTGTCTGGGTAGTTGGTCTTTGCATACCAGCATAATGCATTTGATGCTCGTAACTTTGATAAGGTTGATGGGCATAACCACTATAGAATGGTTGATTTTGACCGTTTTGAGTAGTTTTTCATGGAGAACTTCTGGGAGAAGATGTAATCAGTTGACCTTGTTCTTTTAGGGGTTGGAACAACACTTTTAGGGACTTAAGAGCCCTTGGTTTATGGACATTTATGATTGGGGTTGCAATGCCCAAAAATGCCTATAACACCACTTTTACCCTAGTTTTTTCGGAGCAGATTATGGGAGATCTGGGAGGTCAATCGACGAGCTGTCAGTTCCAGGTAACGGCCAAAGCCCTGAGCTCAATTTTCATGCCATTCATTTATGTTTTTAGCCATTTTTTAGGATTTTTAGGGAGGTTTTTGAGAAATTTTTTCGCCCTCGGTTGACACGATTTCCAGGCACGGGATCGCGCCGGTCGAGGGTTATTTGCATAACCATCTGTGCTAATCGGTGCGACTGTTTCTAAAATAGGTGTGTCGATGCCATGGATAGGGAAAAATCATCTTTCTTCAGAAACTGACTGTTAGAACTTGAATTTTATGCGCGAAAATTGATGATTGACTCAAATAAATGGCTTTTGCAGGAGAGAAATTGTCAAAAATGGTGGATTGGAAGGAAAGAGAACACGAAGATGTTGACACCCAGACATCAAATGATCCAAATTTCCTAGAGGCTTTGAGGACTTCTCAAATTTTTCCTTACACCAAGGATGCGGGCCCAACCTGAGTTACTTCAATACTTGATAAGCCTTTGGGATATCAATCGCGAGATTTTTGTCATTGGGGACCAGGAGCTGGAGTTGACAACTTCAGATATCTACTTCATCATTGGACTGTCTCGTAGAGGTGAGCCAGTGAACTTGTATGGGTCACATCCAGTTGGGGCAAGCATATCTGCCCTGCTTGTCGAACATTGTCCTGAGGCCCTAAAATCCAAGAGCGGGAAGATAGAAATTTCTAGTGTGCGGGATCTGACACTGAGGGCACTTCTGTTGACTATCAATAGAGTGGCGGGGTCCCAGGCGGAACATGAGACTAACAAGTCGAAGTTACTTTATGCTATTGACTACACAACTCCTACGGTCTTCAATTGGGCAGAGGCCATGACGATGAACATCAAGCGCTAGTTGTCCAAGGCCAAGGCGGGGAATCTGAAGAAATTTGGATTTGGATCAGTACTTGTGACTTTCTTCCTAGAACGAGTGCCACTGTTCCAGTATTAATTGACTGAGGTTGATCCTCTTGCGCCACATGATTCGCGGATCGATTGCTGGAGTCGTTTGATGTCGAGGATCACTGGGGGTCAACATATGTCATACCAACTGACATTCTTCTCATGGCTACAATGACAAAAAATCGTCGTGGAGGACTGGCTGTACAACGACACTGATTTCTACGGAGACCCAGATATGCCATTACCAGATGGAGAGGACTTCAATGAGGAAGGTAAAAATCAAATTTTTGATTTTGATGTTTTTTAATTTTTTTTGGTATATGCATGCTTATAACATTTCTCTTGTCTGTGTAGATGTTGGACTAGAGCGTCCAACCGAGATGTCCTCGATAGCCAGGCGCGTACCTCACCCCATCGATGTTGTCGCCCTTTATCAGGAAGGGAGCAACAATGAGGAGGAGATCACGAGGAACCTCGAGAGGTTGACTCATGGTATCCCAGTGCTCGGATAGGACATGCCTTGGTGGTACTAGAGGCAGTCTCAGATCGGATCTGCCGCCTACTGAGTCGTGTTGCATGAGCTGTCTCATGCTATCATGACCACCATGCTGAGTAGTTCCTAGGTCCAGTACTTACATATTTTTTAAGGCCTGCATGCCATGGATGTACGAGGCCTGCGAGCCGCCGATGTTATTATAGACATACATATTATTTTTTTGGGTTCTAATGTATCAAACATTCTTACACACACACACACACACACAGATATATATATATATATATATATATGTTGTATTTTCCTGTCTATTATGGTACAAATGGTTTGTCTTATCTTTCACATGTTTCGCAAATGTCTATCCAACACGTAATTAGCTAATGCATCTGTTAATGTATTCATGCGTCTAGGAATATGATGATATGTAATATAATCAAAATGTCTTTCCAATAGACGAATACAGAGATACATTCGTAATATTTGAGGGTTCCTGATGGAATATTGTTCGTTGAGTTGAAGGATGACAAGTTGTGAATCCAAGTTGACAACCAATTCTTTGATGCCTAGAGCGATGGTTTATGACAACAGTTCGATGAGCGCACTGTATTCAACAATGTTGTTGGTTGTATGACCTAGGCAGATACCTTGAAGGTCATTCAACTCACCGTTAGGGTTGTAGATATCCCATGCCGCGAATGATAGGTTCTGGGTGCTTCGAAAAGCACCATTGGCGAAACCAACGTGAGGAGTTGCAGACATCTGTAAAGCAAGAAAATCATAGTAAACAAGAAAGCTGTTCGACAACTATCACACAAAACCACACTGTACAAAAATGAATCACACACTAATGTACATAAGTAACCATGCAAGATGTCCTAAGCATGGTACTTTTTGAGGTAGGTGTCCATTCAGGGACTCGGGTATTTGATCAATACAAAAGGGCACTAGAGTCTAACCGTTTCCATGATGAATAAGCATTGACTTGGCTAAATAATGGAGTAGAACTCATATAAGGATTTGCCCCCATGCCCCCTGGGTGAGGGAGGGTTACGAGTTAGAGGACAATCAGTGAAAACTCGGGTAGGGTGAAAAATCTTGAATCCATGAAGGGATAAAGGTGCCCTCAGTTGAAAGATCTTGATTATGTTGGGATAAACTGACACATCAATGAACAACGATGAAGGGGACTCTTCGAAAGCGGTAGAAATGACCGTCGGGTGAGGCAAGAATGAGGAGTGATGATGGGTATCGATCCATGGTGGTTCCTCGAGAGACATGATTTCCATGATACCTTCATTGGCGAGGAAGGTCTCGGCTAAGGGATCAGATGATTCCAAAGGGCCAAGCCATGGGGATTGAGAATACATATCGAGAGAGGTCTTCGATATATGAGAATCAGAGGATGCAGAGTTCAAATCTGAAACAATTTCCACGTAATTGACTTTGGTGGGACTAAGCGACATGACCTTGCCTCAAGTATCAACAAGATCTGTTGCAGGTATGACCCAGGGATTAGATTTGACCAAGACTATATTGACAGAGGCAACATGAGGAGGTGGGAGTGGAAAATTTCCCATTAAGGCAGAATCTTTGAAGAGTCTTAGCCCCACACTCTCATAGGGAGCACCAAAGTGCTTTACATACGGAACGTTGCCACCCGAGGAGGAAGAAGCAAAGAAAGACAGTTGATCGATAGTGACAATCTTCCCTTGATGGGGAAAATGGATCACGTGAAACAAAGAGGAGGCCACGACATGCATGGCATGAGTAAAACGTTGGCTGAGTAGAAGATTGTAATTGAGATTGGCATCAACAATCTCTACTTCAACTTGCACTGTCTTTCCTTCCAGGGCGATGGCAAGGTTAGGTAAGACACCGAAGGGTCACGAATCGCGCCCATTGAAAGCTTCTAAAGTGTTCAGAGATTGGTTCAGTACAGGAGAACCAATAGATTTCCAGCATGCAGTTGACATGATACAGGTGGGAGCACCTTCATCTATGACAGTGCGGTGGATGGTCTTCTCGTTAATGATTACCTGAATAAGAAAGGCAATCTGATGAGGGAGCTGTGGAACATGGTTCTCCAGATCGAAACATATCAAATTAGAATCGGTGGGATCGATTCCCACAATAGTTGACAATAAAGATTTCCACTGTGATGGGAAGCTTTGGAGTACGTCGAGAGCTAACATGGCTGATGGTGCCTGAGCCATATCCTCAACAATATTATAGTGCTAAGCGGCTCAGGCATTGGGATTATACGAGGATTTCCGCAGAACACCTCGAGAGGGTGGCCGAGTAGCGAAATTAGGGTTAGGGCGATCGATTTGCAGAGGGCCATAATTCGGGGTGGAAGAAGAAGGAGCAACTTCTTTTTCTTTCCTAGCTGCCGGAGCTGGAGTTTGATAATCTTTCGATTGGGTGGCCACATTAATGGGCATGCTCATCATGAACACTTGAGATCTAGAGGAGGCAGATCGGGGTTGGTCTACCATTTGAGTCTGTTGAGATGGAAATGGCTCTTTAAGGACAACAGGGGTCCCTTTGATCAGGCAACTAACTTCATATCGTCATGGACAATCCTTGGTATAGTGTGTTAGTTCCAGTGTTCGCAACCTGTCACCAGGGATCAAAATGGGCTCTTACTATGTCTGGTTTTCAGAGATGTTTTGCACATGAGTTTCAGTGAAAATCATATCCTAAGTATGTTCATCAGAAGTAGATCGGAAATATATTTCCAATGGTATATTGCACGCCTGAAACTAGTTCCTGGATCAGAAGATATGATCGAAATGAATGATTGATTCTTGGTTATGCATGTTTTGAGGTCATTTGTTGCACACAGGGACAAGTTTACTACAAAATCCGTTTCTGAAGTAATGGACATGAATTTTACAAAAGTGAAAGACATTTTTGCCAATCACATATCAAATAAAAAAAATGTCCTTCAGTTTATGCACATGTGTTACTATGTGGGAGATATTCAGTGATATTTGAAGCCTACATTAAAACAAAACAAATTTTGCATTTGTTTTACTGTTTTAGTCATTGTAGTGCGGTTCCATTTTATAGCATATGGAAAGTAATTTTGAGAAAACAAAGGAGGTTTTTGTCAACCACGAACCATATAACAAAAATTTCTTTCAGTTTATTCATAGGTGTCGTGAATTGGAATATTTGACTAGATCTTCACAGCGTATTTTTACAGATTTAAATATTTAATGATTTCCTATTTTAAAGATTATTTTGTGGCATAGATTCCAAGCAACTGGAAACGAATTTCCAAAATTTGAGAGAGGTTTTTCTCAAAAATGACCTTATCTAAAAAAACCTCTTTCATTTTTGTAACAGGTGTTATGGTTCAAGAGAAACGAGTTCATCTTTGACCCCTATCTTCAGAAATTCGGTCCAAATTTAATGTAACTGTTTATATCTTTAGAGAGATGGTTGAGCTCAATTCCCTTAGTACAGGGATGAGCTAATTGTATATATTTTATGAATTTTAGAGTGTAAAAGGTTTGAATTTTTCAGCAGAGGAAAGCTGCTTTTGACTATGTAAAGCTTTTTCTGAATATTATTTTTAATGGAGTAGTTTCTGCCCTTTAGATTTGGGATCCATCACGGTGTTTAATGTGCAGCATGTTTTTCTTGTAAATTCATTTCCATGCTTTTTTTTTTTCTACTAATTTCATTACAACATTCTCTAAGGGAAGTGTTAGGAATCCATCCACGCATGATGCTCCTTTCACAATGATTATATTGTTTAATGTAGTGGTTATCTTTTCAGAATCCATCCTCTATTAGATGCTCTGTTGAGTAAACCTGTGCTTCTCTTTCTTCTAAAGTTGCCACTGTAGATCCATCCATTGATTGATGCTTGTGGGGTAGCGGTATTTTTCCTCTTTTCTTCTCTCATTATATCTTTAATCTGGCTAAACATTGCGCCTAATTTGCCCCAAGTTTGTCGACAAAAACTAACCTCGATTCCATAGCCCAATGGTCCCTTCTCTTGTTGTTTTCGACCCACAATTTTCAACCAAATCCTCGTTCTTCATAGCTAACCTAAGATTCATTTATTTCAGCCACCCTCAGTTGGCAAAGAGAGAGCCCTCTCTGGTCTGGCAGGGCTAGATGCCAGATCAAAAGCTTGGTCTATGGTTACCTCAGAATTGCCTCTTCTCAGCCTTGAGGTTAATTCTGAGTGCTAACATAGTGATCCTCCTCTCAAATGAGGTAGGGATACTTAGGTTTCTGTTGCAAAGATTTGCCAGCAGACGATTTGGGAGGACCTTGTTTCGGGGTGTCAGCTTTGGCTTTTCCTTTTCCTTTATTTTCTCCTTTCGAGGATTTGTCTGCTATGGTAGACTGGACAGCGTGGACCTCTGAGGTTTTACCAGGGCTTGGCAGATTTTGAGATGAATTATTAGGAACAATATTCGAGACTGACTTATGTTTGGAAGAAGTTTTAGCGGGGGTCTGGGATACTGAACCAATAACTCCATCAACGGGAGGAACAACTGGTGACTTTGATGTTGCGGGATCGAATGATGGCCATGGACCATTGGGTAACAATTCGTATAAGGTGCCAGACTGAGAATAAACCAGATCCAAGTACTGGGCATGGGAAATGGTTTGCTCTTCAATGACGCATCAACCCATAGCTATATCGCGAGCAATTTGGCTATGAATGATTTTGTAAACCATTCAGTGAGCAACTGATCAGCGATCTCGAACTTGATCAGGTGACGTCTACGTCTCCATTCATGGATATGATCAGATATGTGTGTCGCAGTGTCTTGCTTAAGTGATGTGAGAAAATAGGTGCCAGTTTCATAATGAACCAACAGTTGAAAATCTGTGAGGAAAGCCATGGCTAACGAATTGAAGTCATGGAAAGTACTTCGAGGTAGCTCGATGTACCATTTCGCTGCGGCACCCGTGAGGGTTCGTTGGAAAAGACGAAGATGAATGGAATCGTCCACGTATGAGTTCGACGAGCACTAGAGGTGATATGTCATCACATGGGCCTGAGGATCTTCCTTAGCTTTTCCATCGAACTTTGAGCAATCACTTGGTATCTTGGACGACACTGGAGGCCAGTATGGCAGATGAAGAATCAGATCAATTGTAAAACACGATACATCCTACAACTCAAGTGTAGCCAAGAAAGGTAATTGAGTGTTAAAAGGCATGGGAGGTCGATAGGCGGGCCCATAAGGAGGAGCCCATCCCTGCTGGTAAGGATTTTGACCCCACAGTGGGGGATTTTGGCCATATGGCATCTGAGGCTGCCCCCATTGCGGATTACCTTGACCAAAGGGAGGATTCAGACCTTGAATACCTTGAAACTGTCCATGCACAGGTTGTTGATAGGCAACGTATGGGTTAAAAGGCTGTTGAGCCTGTTGACCTTGGACATATGGGTATGGGACCTGTTGTCCTGGAACATAGGGCTATTGGGCCTGTTGTCCCTGAACAAGAGGGTTCTGGACCTGCAGTCCTTGGGCATAAGGTTGATACGCTTGTTGCCCTTGGACGTAGGGGTTTTGTACCTGGTGCCCTTGGCCAGCAGGATTCTGAACCTGTTGACCTTGGACAAGAGGATTCTGCACCTATTGCTGTAGGATTTGACCTTGACCGTGTCCCTGCAAGGGTTGACCTTGTTGATATGTATACAAGGGTTGCTGCTACCCGGGTTGGTTTTGTTGTTGCAAGGGCTAACCTTGCGGTTGCAAAATTTGTCCCTGGGCTGCAGAGGTTGGCCTTGTGAGGGTATGGGTTGGGAGGTGTTGGGTCATGGAAAAGGTATGCATTTACTATTAAACTCATCATCCTTTTCCTTTATTCTTATCCTTTCTATATCTCAATGCGCTAATCTATTAGGGAATTACAGTAAGAAATGAAGAAATTATCTGCAGTTACACCTTAGCTAATTATTACCTTCCTTTATGCAGGAAAACAACAAAAGGGACAAATGTTGTTCCCTAAGAAGGAACAACAAGAATCGACAAGCTAAGGAAGGAATGCTGCGGTTGCAGATACGGCTAAAAGCAAATCAGCAAGATCATCGCAAGAAAGGAAACAATGTCTGAAGATGGAAAAATGTTGCGAATCCCTCAGGATCTCTCGCGTTTATCATTTATCTTTATACCCTTTTTGGTTATAAAAAGAGATGTTTTGTAAGAAGAAAGGGGGGAGGAATTTTTGTATTATTGTAATTGTAACTGTATTCACAGACTCTCGCTATCGAGAAGAACATGAATGTATTGTAATGCTCATTTAGTTTGATGATTAATATATAAGTAAAGTTGTTGTTCCCTCGCGTTTCCTGAAGTAACTTAGCAATGTTTCACTGGCGGCTAAGGGCCCGGCCTCTACTGGATTCAACTGCTCTTCTTGTGTCATACATTTCCAATTCTCGCAAGTGTGATGGTTTTATAGTATTCTTGCTTTCTGTGATTTTATCGCTGCGCTGTTTATTATTTTCCAATGTTGACAGAATATCTTTACTTTATATAATTTGCAGGATTGTCGTTGATTCAGTTTGATTTCATTTCAGATCAAGTTTCTTAGATAAATATTCCGCTTGATTTAATCAACTATAAAGAGTATTAACTATTGCTGTTGAAACTCTCAGGTTGATATCATTCGCTGTTTAGATTAATTATTAAGGATTGTATTTGACTTAGATTAAATCAGTTAAATAGGGATGAGTTATCATTACTCTACTCTCAACTGATGTTGTTGTTACTTTGATGAATGTAAGATTTGATTTCATTAAAGGATTGAGTTTTCTTTAATTACAATTGGAATTTACTAGATGCATCCGTTTACTCTTGTATTTAAAAGATCTGTACTACAATTTAGAAACATTACTCTCTGAGTTAAATAGTAGCCACACATTGTGTACACTCTTGAAATAAGAAGACTTGCCCAGATTAATAATTAATGTGAGGATAATTAGGAGTTTTAAAAGGCACCTTTTATCGACCAACATTTTGGTGTCGTTGCCGGGGAGAGTATAGCCATTTCTAAAGAGTAATGTATATCTGATGATTGTTGTTGAAGAAGAATTGGGTATTGAAAACGGAAGGTAAGAACCTATGTAACGAGCAAGTAAAGTGCTTGCTCCTTTGCCTGCTTTTCAGCACAACTACAGAAAACTGAAGTAGGTATTTGCTGCTTGTCTGTTGAGAGAGAACTGGGTATTAAAAATGAAAGGTAAGAACCTGTGTATGGAGCATGTAAAATGCCTACTCCTGCACCCGCTTTGCAGCAAAATTGTTAGGAAATTAGGGCAGAGATAAACATTTGAATTGTTTGCATGAATGATTAAGAAGAAAAACCCCGAAAACAATCCAATTCCACTACCCAAACCCGACACATCTAAGGGACCAGTGACCCTTGGATGATCAACGTTCATAGACGACATCTTAAAGTAAGCCAAATCTCAGCCATAAATAGTTCCCAGAAACGTTGCTTCCAGACAACCTACTATCTCCCTTTGGGCCACAAGCTCACCATCTATAGCCTACGCTGAGGTCCACAACAAAACAGTAGGCACCGAGCAAAGTTTTCAAGAAATTGAAAATTCACGCCCAATTTCCTCACAAGAAGGGAATTCTTGTAATATTCGTGAAGGATAAGGAGAAACAGGGGAAACAGAGGAGCCAAGATCCCCTTAGGTAGTAATTCAACAAGGAACACCCAATATCCCAGATTGAGGGAGTGTTGTTAAGATCATTCCCACCCCTTCTAACCATCCTAGGAATAAATCTCTAGAGATCTCGGAAGGGTACTGGCATATATTTGATCAAATGGACAACAACCCACAAGTACCTCAGACATCTACATTGCAGTATGCCATCGTTGACACAGCTGTCAATGCACCCGTGAAAGCTATCCCTCTCCAAAACATTCCTACCTTTCATGGACTAACATTAGAAGATCTAGATGCATTTTTGTTTGAATTTGATGTATTATGTCGAGGCTATGATTATACCAGCGACCCCCAAAAACTAAAGATGTTTCCTTCTACATTGAAAGCAGCAGCCTTGCGTTGGTTTATGGGATTAGGTGGGGGCACAATAAATGATTGGGATAAAATGAAAACCGCTTTCCTTAAAAAATATCAGGACTATTGCAGATCTAGGGAATTGAAAGACGAAATATTCCAAATGGTAGCAAGACCCAGTGAAACGTTAGAAGAATATGTGGAACGCTTTCAATATAACCTCCAACGGTCTCCCTATGCAACTCTGCCTTTGCTTGATAATGTGCTAAAAACTACACTGATTAAAGGGATGAAAGAACAATGGATAGAGACATTAAATATTATGGGTAAAGGTGATATATATCAAGAAGAGTATGCTGACATTATTAAATTGTGTATCAGGTGCTCAAGAGGCAGTACGAGATTGAAACTAGCAGAATGCGACATGACCTCCAGGGACAACAAAATCTCTGGTGGAGGTATAACTCGTGCAGAAATTGGAAACCTGCTACAGGATTTTAGAACAAATATTTTGGGAACTCTGACGATGCAATTAGACATTATGCAAGCCAAGCAAAAGCAGGCTGAAGCAAAACAAAACTTGGTGATATTTTTTCATATTTTCAGGAAGAAGCATAGTCACAAAGAGTGCCCGCGAAATATGGTGCAAACCTATGCCATATGTACTAAAGATCATGCCACAGAAAACTACCCATCACTCCCTGGGTTAAAAGCAATCTATAAGGAGGCAGAGGAAGAAACAAAACCAGTCTACCTACTAAATCAACGTCGCCAATGGCAACCACGACAAATAAGTATGCCTACTGATCCATCTTCTTTCTTTCAACCCTCGCAATATAATTCGCAACAATACCCAGGAGCTATGTGGCAGAACCAACCACCTTTTTCTAATTGGTCACAACAACCATTCTCTATGCCACCTTGGCCCAACCAATCAAATCAAAATAAAAATTGGCCAAATTCCTCTTACTTCCCACCATTCTGGAAAAATAATGCATATCAATCTCAATGGTCACCCTCCACTTCACAGAACCAGAACTGGCAGTCAAGCTGGCAAAGACCTACAAACCAGCTAGCAGGAACAATCCCCCTACCTCAACCTACACTGCCAACACCCTACAAATTGCAACAAAACCCTCATACCAACCTACAACCGCAGCTCCCAGCCCAACCCAACCCGAACCCCAACAACGGATCGGTTCAATCTGTACAAATTATTGAAGGACTAGAGTGAGAAACCAAGTTAAGGGAGTGCAATGAGCTTCAGTTAAGGTTAGGATGGATAATAGAATCAGAGGAGGATAAAAATAAACAAATTGAAGATCTGTTACCTGTAGAAAAAGCACCACAAGTGGAGAACATGGTTAAACAGAAACTCACGATCAAACGATCACTTCTTCTCCACCATTCCCGGAAAGATTAATCATACCTCACCCAATCGAATATCCCGATTTTGATCTTCTGGGAGAATTGAAAAATTTGTGTGTAAAAATACCTCTCCTCCAGGCTATTCAGGACATTCCAATTTATGCAAAAACTATTAAGGAATTGTGTACGAAAAAGTCAAAGAGGAAAATAAAAACAACCCCAACTATCCATATAGTCGGTACCTTATCTGATTTACTATTAGGCAAAGAAACTCTTGTAAAATATGAGGACCCAGGAAACCCTATAGTCACTGTGCAAATAAATGGATGCTCCTTTGCCAATGCATTAGTCGATTTAGGAGCAGCAATCAATATTCTTACAACAACAACTTTTCAAAAGCTCGGAATTACATCCTTGGACCCAACCATGACCTTGTTGGAATTGGCTGACCGATTGGTAGTTAAACCAGAAGGCACATTACAGGATGTAATGGTGTGTGTAGACTCCTGGGAATACCCAGTAGACTTTCTGATCATCAATCCTAGAAACTGGCTCGATGGACATCCCTTAATTCTAGGTAGACCTTGGCTAGCAACCGTGGATGCTTACATAAGCTGTCGAACAGGCAGCATGACTATAGCAAGAGGAAGCAATGTGTAGAATTTAGCCTTATATCCCCCAGCTCAGCCAAGTTTAACAATAATAAAACTTAGAAAAAAACTTGTATCATATCTAACTGAAAACATTAGATCACCACTAACTATAGAAGATGCTCTCGAATTCAAGGATCAAATAGAAGATGACATCATTAACACTTACATTAACCAACCAGATGTCGTATCCCATCCAAAATGTCACATGATCGAAGCAGCCCTCGATAATGAAATAGAAGTGTTGGAAATAATACTGAGAGGGGGGGGGGGGGGTGAATCAGTATTATCAGATCAATAAAACTTTTCAAATTTCATGCTCAGAAACATATACGCTACTTCAGTTAAGTGAACCAGCGTGTACACGCTACTGTGTCTAAAGCAACTAGCGTATATCCAGAAATCTTATGATTCAGTTAGCTTATCTTCAGTAAATGCATCAGAACATTATTAACCACATTGACAGTAAATAGGTGCAGTATAACAGAACAGATCATCACATAAAATCCACACACATGAACACCATGATATAAGGTGGAAACCCAATGTGGGTGAAAACCACCTGCTGCAAGTCGTCTCTTTCTTTCTTTAATAAGAAACTTCAGTTTACAATCTTTTGTACTGGTGCAACCTTATACCAGTACGCAGGCTACAACCTGCAGAGGGCTACAACCCTCTCTCGTTTTCCAACTACTTTTGGAAGGGAGCTACAACCCCCTCAGCTCTTGTACTAGCCGATCCATTTACTAGTACGCAGGTGCTGACCCTACAGAAGGCTACAACCTTCTTTCCTACAGGGACCACGTTTCATCAATTTTCAGACTGGATCCATGAGTATAAAACAAACACTGTTGCAATACAATCATCAACTTATACTTGCATCACAATTCTCTAGATCACCCAATATTGAATCACTGAAACCCTATCAACAACAACCAGACAACATAACAACAACCAGATCCAACTCCATCTTCAAATATCATACTTCACATTGTATACGCTACTTCGACGAACCCAACCTGCGTGTATACGCTCTTTTACCAAAACCAACCCGCGTACAGATCTGCAAATTCTAACTTATAACTCCGCAGCTATATCAGACATCAAAACATGCCCAGATCATAATAATAAACATGCGTCAATATATCTGGTCTATCCACAGTCATACCATATGAAGATAATCATTCCAAGCCTTGAGATCTCGTTCCATCATTCATCATCCTCCACATGAGTGAAACCTTGGTTTAGATCACCAACCCATAACCAGCACTTGGATCTCACACTTCCTCAGATCTTCATCACTCACACACTCTTGCACACCATGTGGCCTAATGATCTTCTCCTTATATAGGCTTAGGCCCTTCACAATACCACGGTCCAAAACCATAGTAACACAATACCATCAACTTCAAAACTAGGGATCGACACGCCCGTTGAGACACCATGGTCCAAAACCATAGGCACAACTTCCAAGGACTAACCGCCACGGACCAAAGGTACTTTTCACATGTACGCGCTTTTACTGAAGCCAACCTACGTGTACACGCTGGTTTTCCTTAATGAACCTGCGTATATCTCTTTCTTGTCCTGCTGTACTGAGATCTGTCCTCTGATCAAGTTGCCATCACTTGTACCTGTCTCTGAGTGAGTTTCCATCAAGGACAACACTTGTATCATAATGCCAACAATCTCCCCCTTTGGACTTGATGGCAACCACCACACCAAGTCACTCTCCCCCTTTGACATCAAGGGAAAAGGGCGGACCAAGATATTCTCTTCTTTGGTATACCTTCTGCTGTCCATACTCCCCCCGAGTACCTGCTGAAATCTCCAAATGTGCTCCCCCTTTGTGTATGCCAAAGTGTACCAATCTATCCATGATCCCCCTGAGCAGATGCAGGTTCTAAGACCAGCAATAACTAACATTTATCATATATGATCTGTGCCATACGCATAAGCCTGCAATACCATTCCTTTGATCAAACAACAAGATGTATCATTTAGTTTCATCAGCAACTTCCAACCATAATGCCAACAATGAATTATTTGAAGTATATGCTCCCCCTGAGCGTGAGCCAACCATGACCATTTCCTGAGTCTGTTCTGCTGCCTTTTATGCTCCCCCTGAGCCTGAGCCAACCATGACTGAAACATTTCCTGAGTCTGTTCTGCTGCCCTTTCTACATATACGTGACTTTGCAGCCTGTAACTCGCGTATATACGCGACTTGTCTTCATTATATCAACGTATGCAAGATGGAATACTGAAATTCATCACTCTCAGATTCCCCTGTGTCTGTTGTGTCAGCTGACTGAGTTATGCCACACCTTTCTGTCTCTAATTCTGTCTTCTTCAATTCCTGGAACTGTGATGATGTATGGTCCTCTTGTTTTGAATTTTGAAATATGCTCCTGCATTCCCTTGCTTTATGCCCATATTTGTTGCATGTATAACATCTTACATATTTCACGTTCCTTCTATTGCAGTCAATTTCTTTGTGTCCATATTCATTGCAGGCAAAGCAATATCCTCTGAAATACCTGGGATGCGATGATCTTTTGTAATGGTCTTGAACCATTCTACTTCTACATCTGGCTGCAACATGTCCAAGATTATGACATACATAACATTCAACATTATTCAGAGGAGGAAATAATCGTCTATCACTTCCATAGTTAGGAGTAAAGGATCTTCCTTGAGGAATTTCTTTCCTTGGTTGTTCCTTGTTCAGCATTTCAGATTTCTCATTAGAGTTTCTTGCCTCACCTTGTGAACTAGATTCACCTTCAACATATTCATGAAAACCAAGACCAGTTTTGATAGCAGGAGACCTTTGACTATTAAGAATATCGTCCAAGACTTTAGTACTATCTTGAAATCGTAAAAGCTTATCCTTTTCTTCTAATTTACCTTTTAAGATATTTACCTCAACTTGATGTTGTTCTTCCTTTTCCAGATACTGATTCCCTAGGTCTTCTTCAGCTTTTCTTCCTTCTTCCACTTGTCGCTTTAGTTTGATCACTTCATGTTCTTGATCTTCAAGAGCTTCTCTGTTCTGTTCTCTTGATTTTTTAAGATCTTCTTTTAGAGAGAGGATCTTTGATTCAAGTCTCTGAATAGTTATGCTCTGATCCTTTACTATATCCTACAATTGCTCCCTTACCCTGGTTTCTGTCTCCAATTGTTCATTTAATTTGGTAACTTCTTCAGTTTCTGCATTCTTATGTTCATGTGCCATGAGACTTCTAATATCTTCACTATTATTGGATGAAGCATTCTTCTTTTCATGTGCCATGAGACTTCTAATATCTTCACTATCATTGAATGAACTTTTAATATGGGTATAATAGCTTCTACCATCTTCTTCAGATATCTTTCCTTTGTTATGAGGGCATCTAGCAGCATAGTGACCAACTCTATCACATAGAAAACATTTGAAAGGTATCTTACCTTTGAACCGTCCAGTTCCCCGTTCAAGATTCTTGACAAAATTTACCTCATCTTCTTCCTCTGACGCTTCGAATGCGGCTTCTCATGGTACCTCTTGTCGCATTTCAAAAGCAGTTAAGATCCCGTGAAGCTGTGACATGGTGATTTTCTGCACATTCTCCTTTTCTTCTATGGCAGATACTTTAGAATCAAATTTAGCAGATAGAGATCTCAAAACCTTTTCAACTAAGACAACTTCCTCAAATTCTTCACCCAGATCCCTCATACAATTTACAATCTCATCCATACGCAGGAAATAATTAGCTATGCTTTCATTACTATGCATCTTAAGAGTTTCATACCGGATTCTGAGAGTTTGAAGCTTTGCTCTTTTTACCTGATCATCTCCTTCGTAGCTTGTAACGATTTTGTCCCTTATTTCCTTAGCTGATTCGAAATGCATGATCTTCATAAATTCTGATTGTGTCAAACTACTCAATAGAACAGTAATAGCTTTGGCATTGAGCTCATATTGCTTTTTCTCTGCTGGATCTGTAGGAGTTGCTGATGGGAATTTGTATCCTCCTTCTACGATTCCCCAAACTTCTACTCCAAGTGATTGTAGATATGCAGTGGTTCTTATCTTCCAGTGGGTAAAATTGTTCCCGTCAAAGACTGGTGGCCTGATGTGTGCCTCTCTTTCTGGATTAGCCATTCTGATGGATCTTTTCCTTCAAGCGATCAAGCTTCCTCTGAAGAACCTGCTCTGATACCAATTGTTGGAAATAATACTGAGAGGGGGGGTGAATCAGTATTATCAGATCAATAAAACTTTTCAAATTTCATGCTCAGAAACATATACGCTACTTCAGTTAAGTGAACCCGCGTGTACACGCTACTGTGTTTAAAGCAACTAGCGTATATCCAGAAATCTTATGATTCCGTTAGCTTATCTTCAGTAAACGCATCAGAACATTATTAACCACATTGACAGTAAACAGGTGCAGTATAACAGAACAGATCATCACATAAAAGCCACACACATGAACACCATGATATAAGGTGGAAACCCATTGTGGGTGAAAACCACCTGCTGCAATTCGTCTCTTTCTTCTTTAATAAGAAACTTCAGTTTACAATATTTTGTACTAGTGCAGCCTTATACCAGTACGCAGGCTACAACCTGCAGAGGGCTACAACCCTCTCTCGTTTTCCAACTACTTTTGGAAGGGAGCTACAACCCCCTCAGCTCTTGTACTAGCCGATCCATTTACTAGTACGTAGGTGCTGACCCTACAGAAGGCTACAACCTTCTTTCCTACAGGGACCACGTTTCATCAATTTTCAGACTGGATCCATGAGTATAAAACAAACACTGCTGCAATATAATCATCAACTTATACTTGCATCACAATTCTCTAGATCACCCAATACTGAATCACTGAAACCCTGTCAACAACAACCAGACAACATAACAACAACCAGATCCAACTCCATCTTCAAATATCATACTTCACATTGTATACGCTACTTCGACGAACCCAACCTGCGTGTATACGCTCTTTTACCAAAACCAACCTGCGTACAGATCTGCAAATTCTAACTTATAACTCCGCAGCTATATCAGACATCAAAACATGCCCAGATCATAATAATAAACATGCGTCAATATATCTGGTCTATCCACAGTCATACCATATGAAGATAATCATTCCAAGCCTTGAGATCTCGTTCCATCATTCATCATCCTCCACATGAGTGAAACCTTGGTTCAGATCACCAACCCATAACCAGCACTTGGATCTCACACTTCCTCAGATCTTCATTACTCACACACTCTTGCACACCATGTGGCCTAATGATCTTCTCCTTATATAGGCTTAGGCCCTTCACAATACCACGGTCCAAAACCATAGTAACACAATACCATCAACTTCAAAACTAGGGATCGACACGCCCGTCGAGACACCATGGTCCAAAACCATAGGCACAACTTCCAAGGACTAACCGCCACGGACCAAAGGTACTTTTCACATGTACGCGCTTTTACTGAAGCCAATCTGCGTGTACACGCTGGTTTTCCTTATTGAACCTGCGTATATCTCTTTCTTGTCCTGCTGTACTGAGATTTGTCCTCTGATCAAGTTGCCATCACTTGTACCTGTCTTTGAGTGAGTTGCCATCAAGGAAAACACTTGTATCATAATGCCAACAAGAAGAATATCCCTTAAAAGATATTAACAACTAGTCAATACCAACAACTTCTGTTTATAACAGCAAAACCATAGAAATTGAACCAGGAAAAACTTTAAATATTAACAAAAACCTGACTGTTGACCAGGAGCAAAAGCTTGTTCAACTTTTGAGAAAATATAAAGAAGCCTTTGCATGGGATTACCTAGACATGAAATGGATTGATCCCCAATTATGCATGCACCACATCTATACAAAGAAATATGCCAGGCCCATTCGACAACCTCAATGGAGGTTAAACCCTCACCTTAAAGACATTGTTAAAGCTGAACTACAAAAATTGTTAGATGTAAATTTCATCTACCCTATATCTGATAGCAAATGGGTCTCTCCATTAGTAGCGGTGCCTAAAAACATTGGAAAGTGGCGTATATGTGTTGACTATAGAGAGCTTAATAAAGCAACCCAAAAAGACCATTTCCCCCTTCCGTTCATTGACCAGGTCTTGGAAACATTGGCAGGAAAAAAATTCTTTTCTTTCCTAGACGGCTTCAATGGCTACAATCAAATACAAATTGCCCCTGAAGACCAAGATAAGACTACATTTACCTGCCCTTGGGGGACATTTTCTTACAGGGTCTTACCTTTTGGGCTATTCAATGCACCTGCCACATTCCAAAGGGCTATACTCAACATTTTTTCAGATCTGATAAATGAACGGCTCGAGGTGTACATGGATGACTTTACACCTTACGAAGATGACTTCGAGCTGGCATTACAAACATTAGAGAAATTTTTGCAAATATGCATTGCTACCAGGCTCTGCTTAAGCCATGAAAAATGCCACATGAAGATGACCGAGGGCCTCATCTTGGGTCATGTTGAGGGCCCGTAAATCGGGTCAACAACAAGGGGGATACCCACCCGGTCCGAAACTTGGTTGGCATCTCCTTGTCCGTTTGGTATAGCGGGTCCGACTGGGGATAATGGGACCAGTTTCCCAATGTAAGGGGGTGTGTGTGTGTGTGTGTAGAGTTTGATGATGCTGATCTAGAAGTAATTTAAGCTAATTTAATTCTAACTTCTAAACTGACTCTATGCTACTGTAATCTAACAAAAACAACACATCTAATCTACGCTAACCCGGGGTATATTTCCTCTATTATGCGATCTAAAAATATTTCGAACAATAACTGGTAATAAATATTATTCAGCTATCATAAGAATAGAAATCAATTAAGATAAACCATTGTGCATAAAAAGTTAGGCAAAACAGTTGTGAACAGCATATCGCATAATAAGTTATTCATATGTCAAGCACAAATAAATGACTCCACCGTACAGAAGTGCCAAATGGTAACCCACACATTCATACATTAACATATAAACAACTCGGCTGCATATCACTCTAAGAATATAAGCAGAAATTAATCAAGAGATAAAAGTACCATTTATGACTGATTTCACTCACAAACTTCAAGAAATAACGATTTATCTCTACTTGTTCTAATATCTACTAAGAGTACAGAAGTGCAACATCAGTAGTAGACATTAAAATTCAAACATAAATAAATCTCGATCCATCCATTCATCAAAAACCCCTTCCGAGGGTGCAAAAGTGCATGTTCTGAGGACAAGTTTTTTGACAAATTTCCGGACCCTTCTCCAAATGCCATGAGAAGGGTTAAATACTACTAACTAATTAATCTTAATTACACAAATTTAGGAAACGGCTTCAAATGACCGCCCTTTTACTAAAACAAATTTATTTCTAAAAATTGAATCTAATGTCTAACCGTTTCTGTATCTGCTCCTTAGTGCTGTAAGCGATGCAACGTTCGCCTGGAAAGAGTCGGCTGGTTGTCTTTTCCTTTCGTTCGAGCGATAAAAGTGGAAATAACAAAAGCTGGCACCTCTTTCTGACAAACTAGAAGATATTTTCGAAAATCTTCCTCTGGCTGGGTGTATTTGCTGTGTGTATTTGCTGTGTGTATACTTAGTATAACCCAGATTTCTTTCAAACTGATTGTGTTGTTGCTATTTCGGTTTCCGGCCGTGCGAATGACTCAATGAGTTAGGGGTTTCGTTGCCTGAACAATATTTCGTATTGGAAATTGCTTCCGTTCTTTGTTCCAGGCTTTTCTGGAGCGTCCTCCCTCTTTAGCGTTTTTCTTTTCGCTTTACCCAGTCTGAGCTTCAGGATCTTTTGCAAACATGCTGCTTTTGTGTGCCTTTGACTCTGAGTCTTGGATAGTCTATTTTCATCAGTGTCCGTTGAGTGATACTCTGGAATCCACGGTCCTGCTGCATGCGACATCCATTTGCGAAGGCATCTCCTCTCTGTTCTCCTAGTATTGGCGCTTTCCCCTTTTCCTTAGATGTTTCCTGCATATTGATTTATATTAGTTACTGCCTTACAGTTTACGCAAGGGAAAAGAGAAATGACGAAAAGATTGACATGAAAGCTTTAAGTTCTAATGAATGCATAATCATGACACTCATAATGACTTGACTCTTCGAAAAACGCAACACAATCATTCTTGGATATTTTGGCGTACAATCATTAATTTCCCTTAAGGTGCGCGCTCAATTTTGGGTTTACAGACCATGTCGAGGGAATCCTGCGATGGGTGGTTCCTGCGATGCGCATCGCAGTATTGAGGATTGCGATGTCAAGAAGTTTCGTCGCAGGAATTGATAGTCTCATTCATCGCAGATCGCAGATCGCATTTTCATTTATTGTGTGCTGCTTATGCGATGTTGCGATATGCGACGTCGCATATCGGCCGTCGGCGATTCCTTCAGATTTTTCATTTAAGGATGCTTTCAATATATGCGATGCGATGAATTTCGCGTCGCTTCTTCTCAGCTCATTTATGCGCATAGAAAACGCTTCACTCTCTCTTCGCAATGCGATCTAGCTTTAGGGAGTAGAAATACAAAAATTTTGATACAAATATTTTTTGGATTTTTATGTTAAGGGTCCCCCTTTGCTTGGTGTTATTGCTAATATCAAACAAAGAGGGGGGTTGTTGGTGACCACAACAGGTCACTATATCTCAGCAGCTGGAATCCAGGTAGATCCAACAAAAATTCAGATAATTCTTTTAATACCTACCCCTTCCACACAAACTGAGGTACGCAGTTTCTTGGGATTTGCTGGCTATTATAGAATATTTATAAAGAATTTTTCTCAAATTGCTGCACCATTATATGCATTAACAGGAAATATCAATTTCATTTGGACTAACACATGTGACATCACTTTTGAAGATTTAAAACGGCTTGTATCAACAGCCCCAGTATTATGGGGCCGAAACTGGGATTTGCCATTCCAGATTTCATCCGACACTTCAGACACAGCCATTGGAGCAGTTCTTGGCTAGGAGGAAGTTAAAATTCATATACAATATACTATATCAACAAAAATCTATCTCCTGCTGAATTAAATTATACTGCTACTAAAAAATAATTTTTGGCTGTAATCTATGCTATCAATAAATTCAGACATTATATAACAGGATACCCTGTGGTTTTGTATACTGATCACTCTGCTATTAAATATCTAGCTAATAAACCTGTTACAAATGGAAGAGTGACAAGATGGTTGATCCTTTTGCAGGAATTCGACATAACAATCAAAGATAGACCAAGAAAAGAAAATCTAGTAGCAGACGTCCTTTCACGAATTCCAAAGACAAACAACTTGGCAACAGTAGAAGACTAATTCCCTGATGAACACTTATTCGCTGTCACCGTGAAAACACCATGGTACGTGGATGTCACAAACTACCTAGCAGTGGGAAAATTACCCAAGCACCTGACGCCTAATGAAAGAAAACAAATAGTACAACGTAGCACTCGGTTCTCCTAGATCAGAGGATATTTATTTCATACAGGGGCCGATATGCACATTCAAAGATGTGTCAGGGAAGATGAAGTCTTCGACATCCTGAAAGCTTGCCACGATGGGCCTTGCGGTGGTCATTTTGCAGACCGCAGGACTGGTCACAAAGTCTTACAGACGGGCTATTATTGGCCCACCATTTTTAAAGATGCCAAGAAGTTTGTCTAGGCATGCGATAGTTTCCAAAGAATGGGATGCCCTGGGCAGTCTGATGAGATGCCCCTGCATCCGCAATTAGTCATTGAACATTTTAAATGATGGGCATTAGATTTCATTGATCCAATAAACCCATCATCTAATCAAAAGACATACATACTAGTCACAACAAAATATGTGACTAAATGGGTGGAGGCAGAAGCATTACCAAGGGCAACAGAGGACTCGGTAATCCACTTTCTTTTCCAACTATTCGTGTGATATGGCTTGCCTAGAGAAATAATCATGGATGGAGGGCCACAATTTATAGGCCATAAGATTGCTGCAACATTAAAGAATCATCATATCATGCACAAAATCACAACTCCATACCACCCACAGGCAAATGGCCAGGTAGAAAGCACCAATAAAGTAATCGAGGCAATACTCACAAAGACAGTTGCATCACATAGACGTGACTGGGCTACCCGATTGCCAGAAGCCCTGTGGGCATACCGCACGACATGGAGAAATACCACAGGATATTCCCCATATTAGCTAGTGTTTGGCAAAGAACCTATCTTCCCAATTGAATTTGAAATCTAGACATTGAGGATAGCTCAGGAGGTAGGCTTGGACTTAAATGAAGCACAGATTAATAGGCTACATCAAATCAATGAATTGGATGAAATCCGACTATTAGCTCTTCATCACATTGCACTGATCCAACAACAAAGAGAGAAATGGCATGATGCCCTTATCAAGAAGAAGATATTCTAGGGCACTCCTGTATGATTCTAGGTTCCAGGATTTCTCGGGAAAACTCCAGACCAGATGGTTAGGGCCTCATGAGATACAAGAGGTGCATGATAATGGCACCCTGACATTAGCCACCATTGATGGGTCTGGCTACTCTTTTAAAGTGAATGGACATCGAGTACGACTCTATCACAAACCGCTTACCAGGGAGTCCTTTTGCCAACAATTACGAGAAGATTCCACCATACAAATTCTTGTTGAGGAGGGCAACCCATCCACAGCATCGGCCCAATGAATAATTCATTTTTTTTTGAAATTTGTACATAAATTTTCCTTTCTATTTGATTGAATTTTCTTGTATAAATTGTATATAAGTTATTTTTTTCTACTTTTTCTTTGTTATTACCTCTAAGGAATAGCTGTTGTTCCCTCTAAGGAACAGCTGGTGTCCCTTCTAAAGAACAATAATGTTCGTATGGATTTTCTTCTTGTTGTTCCCTTTAAAGGAACAACTATTGTTCCCTCTAAGGAACAGTCGTTGTTCCCTTTAAGGAACAACAATTTTATGTGCAGATTTCCTTGCTATCCCCTTTAAGAAACAACTGTTGTTCCCTCCAAGGAACAGCCGTTGTTCCCTCTAAGGAACAAAAATTTTGCGAACAATTTTTCGCTTCTTTCTTTTCCGGTTGTTCCCTTTAAGGAACAGTTGTTGTTCCCTCTAAGGAAAAATTGTTGTTCCCTCTAAGGAAAAATAGTTTCATATGTATTTGTTTTCCCGTTGTTCCCTTTAAGGAACAATTGTTATTCCCTCTAAGGAACAACTATTGTTCCCTCTAAGGAACAGTTGTTGTTCCCTGTAAGGAACAATAGTTTTGTGTGTATTTGTTTTTTCGTTGTTCCATCTAAGGAACAGTTGTTGTTCCCTCTAAGGAACAGCTACTGTCCCCCTAAGGAACAACGATTCCATGTGTCTTTGTTTTCCCGCTGTTCCATCTAAGGAACAATTGTCGTTCCCTCTAAGGAACAACTGTTATTCCCTCTAAGGAATAACAATTTCATGTGTATTCATTTTCTTGCTATTCCCTTTAAGGAACAGTTGTTGTTCCCTCCAAGGAACAACTGTTGTTCCCTCCAAGGAACAACTTTTGTTCCCTCTAAGGAACAATTGCTGTTCCCTCTAAGGAACAACGATTTCGGGTCCAATTTTTCTTTCATTTTGTTGTTCCGTATAAGGAAGAGCTGATGTTCCCTCTAAGGAACAACTGCTGTTCCCTCTAAGGAATATCCACTGTTCCCTCTAAGGAACAACGATTTTTTTCGACATGTATTTCCTTTGCTGTTCCCTACAGGGAACAGTTGTTGTTCCCTACAAGGAATAGCTGCTGTTCCCTCTAAGGAACAACAGTTTCGGTGTGCAGTTTTTTTCTTGTTTTTCCTACTAAGGAATAGCTATTGTTCCCTATAAGGAACAACACTTTCATGTATATATCCTTTTGCTATTCCCTACAGGGAACAACAACATCTGCCTGTATTTTTCATTTACTGTTCCTTACAGGGAACAACTGTTGTTCCCTCTAAGGAACAACACCTTTTTGTGTGTCTTTTTTTTCTTGTTATTCCCTATAAGGAACAACACTCTTTGTGTGAGGTTTTCTTTTGCTCTTTCCTTTAGGAAATAAGCACTTTGTGAATATCATCTCTTTCCTTTGCTCACTCTTTATGATCCTCTATAGGGCAAGTATACAAATATATATGTAAGGATACAAAATTTGAAGTTTACTGGAACAAGCAAATCGAATATTATCATCTTTAATGAGATTGCTTTGTATTGATCGAAAAAGGAAGGACACAACCATCTATATCACTTCACTGTCCTTATTTTCACTATAAATCGAATTGATTGATTATTTGTACCATGCTGGTTCTTCCCTAACCCCTATAATTCTCTTTGTTCATTATCATCAAATAAGGTTAAGGGCATATTTTTTTTCTATTGATATGTTCAGACTTCTTCCACCATCCCTACTCTTAAGGAGTGTTGAGCCACCCTCTATATATAAATAGGAAGTGATGTCTATATATATATATATATATATACATATGTTTACTAACAATTATATGATTTTTCAGATAGAGGATGGGGGGTCTCACCATGATTTAGCCTACAATGATCATAAGGAAGCAGTGAAGTGGCATTCCCATTATGGCCACCACACCAGGGATATGATCCAATGGATGCATCAGAAAAATAAAGTCCTTGGAACAGGAGGTCTCATCACGAGCCGACCTGCCCACCTTTCGCTCCTTCCCAGTGAATGGAAATGTATTCATCTAGTTACCAAGCCAGCACATTGGTCTCTACTCTAACATCATAATGCACTTTCCTAATTATACATAGAGGATCATGGTTCCAAAGGGTGAAAAAGCAACTCTGTCGAGGTTATAAACACCTGCGGGCAACAGAAGCTCTGCTGATGGTATTGGAGTCGTATTTTCAACATCAATAGTTATTATAACTCCCTTTTCTTATTTTTTATCTTTACTACAAAGAGATTATGTTCCTAATCTATTTTTGAACCTTTATGCATGCGATATCTTTTAAAATCAATTGTAGTAGTTTAAGTGGAATGATGATAGAAACGTATCTTTCCTTCATCAGATGTCCTTTTTCCTTTTTGAATCACCTCACAACATCTCCACACTTATTGATAATTTTCGTTATATGCATTGATTTCAGCATTCTGATATATTTTGCGATCCCATCATTAATATGTGTACCTTGCCACTTTTATCACCCCTGTACTTCACTGCCAGCACGTCATTCCTTCACTCATTCGGTCAAAGGCAACCTATCATTTCAAAGGGGGGAGAGGAGCAACCTCCAGTGTATTTATGTATGTGTGTCAGTCCTTTATTCGATTGTGCAGGGAAATACGACATTCCATGATTGCGAGTAAGTGGTACGAGAGCAAGTCCTAGTTAATAGTATTCATGCCTGTAAAGTATCATTCGAAATAACCATTATAACAACTTGTTGTTCTCTCACTCAATTCTGTCTATTGCTGTGATATCTCTGCTACACTAACTGTTTGTAGAATCTAGATAGTATGGGAGGAAGAACAATGCATAGGGAGCTGCTAATACTGGTTGTTTCTGATGCAGCCAGAGAAATTCTAGCCCGAGCTAGGTGGATAACATATTTCACACGGTTTCAACAACCCAACGAAGCAATTTCTATTGAATTCCTACAAAATTTATAGAACGGACAATCTATGATAAGAGGGAGGAAAATCACAGTGTTAGATGCAGTGATAGCTGAAGTGTCTGGATTACCAGCAGAAGGACCCATATGGGCTAATAAAAGATTAAAGTTGCAGGATGCTATTGCAGTCTTTAAGGACGAGGGACAGGACCTGATCATCAAAGGCAAAGGAGTTCGACCATCATCCCTTGGAGAACCGTGGGGAGAACTAGCCAGAGTCGTCTAGAACTACATCACATGTGATGGGCGAAAAGACGTGGTAAGGCCACGTCAACTTAAACTCCTAGCAGTTCTAAAACAAAAATGTTCTGTGAATTTTCCTGCATATTTGAATTTCCTATTGCATGACACCGCTCGAAGCATGAAAAAGTCCCAACATATAGAAACCGTCGTGAGCCACCACTGCTTGATTAGGCTGATAGTGAGTTACAACCTCACCCAACAGCAATCAAGTTGGGAGGAATTAGTATTTTCCATTGAAGGGGGCCTAGCTCTGCCTACACCTAACCCTATTCTGAAAAGGAAGAGGACTACCCTTACAACAAACACTCCCCAAAAGCGCAGACATTCCATTAGGCCGAGGACAGACCTAGGAGCAGCCGAAAACCCCCAGGGAAATATTAGCTAGCCCATATAATTGTCTAGCCTGGGAAGTGAACAACAATTGCAGATAGAAGGCCAGGATAACCCTGAGTTGGACCATGGGGAAGAATCAAGGCATTCTGGAGAAGAAGAAAGAAATGAATCAGAACTCCCCTCAACATCAAGTCCCCCAGGTGATTTACTACATGATATCGAATTGGCCCAGATTTTGGCCAATATGAATGATTTCATACAACCCGAAAGCTTGCTCAATTTGAACATTGGAGCAACCCAATCTACAGAGAACTCTACCCACGATAGAATTATATCAGAAAACATAAGTTGCGAAGCAGAAAAAAGGGCAGAGGCCACTCAAGAAGAGGTGAACCAACTTGGTGATATGCCTCCAGAAGAACCCAGTCAGGTAGGCCTAAATACAGAGAATGTAGGCCAAACAAGAGAAATAGAAACAAAATAGGGAGAGGACACAGTTCTTGCAGAACAAAGCCAAGATGAGCAACCGAGTTCGTTACGAGCATAGACAATTAGCAGAATAGTTGTTCCTCCAAAAAAGCAGAAAAACAAAATTAAAAAGCTTAGGAAGTAACAACAGAGGCTGCGGAAAATAGTAAAAAGGCTCAGGCGAAAGATAAGAAAATTAGCAGTGGGGAAGGGTCCAAATGAAACCCCGGAAATAATAAACACAACCGTTCAAACTGAATCACATGAAACAAAAGCTACAGGGACTCAAACTGAGCCCATACTCACTGAACTTGTTAGGGAACATCATGCAATTTTTGCAAAAGCAACTACCCAAACAAAGGCTATAGCTTCTCATGACTTAGCCAGACAGAGATGGTACCCTCCTACAACATGGCTACCCAGACGGAGGCTTGGGCCTCCTACAACAAAGAAACACAAACAATAGGCATCCATTCTCATAGCAGGAGTACACAGACAAATACCCAAGCCAAAGATATCATGACGAGCAACGACCCCAGTATAGTGAATCTTCAAGAAGATTTAGCCCAGGCTCGGCTTACCATAGAACAGCTTGAGCTAGAAACTGTCTCCCAGCAAAAATACCAAGAATTACAGAGGCAACTTCGGGACATGAATACATCAGAAAGTGAGACCTTCAATAAATACCGAAAGGCAGAGGAAAGAATTGAGAAAATGAAGCTCAGATTAGAGAAGGTCATGAGTCAAATGGATACTATTTGCTCATTGTACACTGATGTCTTGGCATGCAGATCCCTTGCCAATAATTATGCCTTATTTTTGCTAGAAAGATACTTGCAGCTGAAAATCAAAGCCGTCAGGGCTAGAAAACTGATAGAATTAAAAACAATTGAGGATTTCATAAACTGTTGCAAACAACATGGGGTAAAAGTTCAGAGATTGCTGTGTGAATTTTATTTACATAATTTTGTATTAGAGGAAGAAATCGAAAAGAACCCCAGTCCTTTTGTGGGGGATGTGCAATTTCAAGCTTTTATTTCATTCGATGTTAATCAATTGAAATGGTTCAAGGCTCATAACACGTTCCAGAGGCAGGAAAATGGACTGGACCTTTGGGTCAGAGGTGAACCAAAACAACCGTTACAAATGTTGGCCAATTACAAAAGTTTGACGAAAAGGGAAGGAGTAATCAAAATTTTGGGGCCTATTCAGAAATAGATTGTCCAGAAGAGAGTAGAATACTTCCTCTCCATTCAGGAAAGCTCCTTGGCTGCAGCCAAGTTTAGGTGGACAGTCTCCAATAATAATGTAGAGAATAGAGAGCCATTTAATTATAAAAATTGTAAATTGGCTACAGAACGCTTTGTCACTTATAACAATCTCATCTTAAGATAAGGTCTTTATTGGCTAGGCTGTCGGTTCCACAACCCTTTTATTTGGTATCCTATTGAAGGGTATTGGGCTATATATTAACTTCCTGAAGGACAAACATGGCACATCTTTGAGCTCTTGGCCAAGAATCATGGTTTCAGATCGCTTTACAACATTCCTTCTCTAGCTTATTCTTTGACTGCTCTGCATACGAACTACATGGTTTTCATGAGGACATGAAAAAGGGTAAACAGGGGAGTATGTTGGGTCATGGAAAAGGTATGAATTTACTATTAAACTCATCATCCTTTTCCTTTATTCTTATCCTTTCTATATCTCAAGGCGCTAATCTATTAAGGAATTACGGTAAGAAATGAAAAAATTATCTGCAGTTACGACTTAGCTAATTATTACCTTCCTTTATGCAGGAAAACAACAAAAGGGATAAATGTTGTTCCCTAAGAAGGAACAACCAGAATCGGCAAGCTAAGGAAGG
Organism: Pinus tabuliformis; assembly: GCA_031772625.1. Taxonomy (NCBI): domain Eukaryota; kingdom Viridiplantae; phylum Streptophyta; class Pinopsida; order Pinales; family Pinaceae; genus Pinus; species Pinus tabuliformis. Next base: position 19,714,994 of record CM062819.1, read on the forward strand.
AGCATGGCAGTTGCAGATACGACCAAAAGCAAATTAGCAAGATTAGCGCAAGAAAGGAAACAATGTCTGAAGATGGAAAACTGTTGCGAATCCCTCAGGATCGAGAGATCCTGAGGGATTGTGTTTATCATTTATCTTTAGACCCTTTCCGATTATAAAAAGAGATGTTTTGTAAGAAGAAAGGGGGGAGGAATTTCTGCATTATTGTAATTGTAATTGTATTCACAGACTCTCGCTGTTAGGAAGAACACAAATATATTGTAATGCTCATTCAATTTGATGATTAATATATAAGTAAAGCTGATGTTCCCTCGTGTTTCCTGAATTAACTTAGGAGTGTTTCGCTGGCGGCTAAGGGCCCAGCCTCTAGTGGATTCAACTGCTCTTCTTGTGTCATACATTTCCAATTCTCGCAAGTGTGATGGTTTGATAGTATTCTTACTTTCTGTGATTTTATCGCTATGGTGTTTATTATTTTCCAGTGTTGACAGAATCTCTTTGCTTTATATAATTTGCAGGATTGTCGTTGAATCAGTTTGCTTTCATTTTAGATCAAGTTTCTTAGATAAATATTTCGCTTGATATAATCAACTGTAAAGAGTATTAACTATCATTGTTGAAACTCTCAGATTGATATCATTCGCCGTTTAGATTAATTATTTAGGATTGGGTTTGACTTAGATTAAATCAGTTAAAGAGGGATGAGTTATCATTACTGTACTCTCAACTGATGTTGTTGTTACTTTGATAAATGTAAGATTTGATTTCATTAAAGGATTGAGTTTTCTTTAATTACAATTGGAATTTACTAGATGCATACATTTACTCTTATATTTAAAAGATTTGTAGTGCAATTTAGAAACATTACTCTCTGAGTTAAATAGCAGCCACGCACTGTGTACACTCTTGAAATAAGAAGACTTGCCAGAATTGATAATTAATGTGAGGATAATTAGGAGTTTTAAAAGTCACCTTTTATCGATCAACAGGAGGTATGCAGAGCATATTGCATCTGCTGTTGCGCGGTGTACTACAACTGTTGAAAGGACTGACCTTGTGGTTGTTGCAAGTGACCTTGCTGCGGGATAATATGCGCTTGCTGTTGCGCAGAAAGCCCTTGTTGCAACAAAGGTTGCCCTTGCGGTAACAAAGGCTGCCCTGGTTGGTGCAAAAGATGTCCTTGTTGTTGCAAGGGTACTTGAACAGTGCCCAGGGAATTACCGAACTGAATCTGGCCGTAGCCAGGTTGGATGTACTACCTAGGTTGGAGGGTGTAAGCTTGATTAACCAATCCTTGAGAACCATATGGAACATAAGGATTTTGGTATTGGACTTGAGCCCGATAGGGCTGCTGATACTGAATATTGCTTAATCCAGATGGACCACTAGGATTCTAAACCTGTTGGTACTGGACATTGCTTGATCTAGTAGGGTCAGCAGGGTTTTAAATAATACCAGAAGAGGGCTGGTTTATACCTAGCATGTGAGTTGCTCACATTAGTGGCACCTGACACCATAAAGACATTCAGGTTCTGCCCCCCATGCGGTGGCACAATCTGGCCACTGACTAACGGGACAAAAGAACTGGCAAAGACAATCTTTGAAACCATCGGTTGAGACTGACGCGTAACTGGGATCGATGATACAGGAGTGTTTGGGATGGTGGGTTGCACCAGGATTGAAGTAACAACTAGTTGGGAAGTTGTGTTCATGACGAATGGGCCTGATGTAGGCTTGATGCTTGAAGCCCAAACAAAATTATGGTAGAGTGATGAGGCACTAGGTGTGACTAAGACTAAGTGTCCGAAAGACCCATAGTCGAGTGGAAAACTGGCGGGAATACCTTCTAAATAAGGGAAACCCTCAGGAGGGAATTGCAACTACAATTCTTCCCCCTCAACAGTGTGTGGAGTAGAAACTTTGGACTCATCTGGAGAAGTGACTAGGGCATCGCCTTTGGGTTCCATGTCTGAAAATAAATGACGACGAATGGCCGAACGTGTACTAGGGGATAGTTCCAAAGGAACACTCGGTTGGTTGTACGGACTATAAGGACACTGCGGTGATATCTCAACAACGTCAAATAGAGGGTTCGAAGGATAGATAACCAGTCCAAGTTGACCGTCAGTGGTTGGCGAGTTCTCTGGAGTTCGAACGGGATTATCCGGAGATTCCGGGCCAAGATCAGTAGATGACCCTGAATCGAAAGTAGGCGAAGGACGAGATGACAATGGTTGAACACTCAAAACAATTGCGAGTTCAACATTTTGGTCCTCAAGTGACTCTGGTAACTCAGGAAACAACTCCTCAGACAATCTTTCAGATGAAGAAGAGGAAGAAGATTTGGGTGAACCAGATGGTTCAGCCACGATGACCTTGTTTTAGTTGACAGAACAGGTAACTTCAAGGCTTTTAAAAATGTCCTTTTAAGGGAACTCATGATTTGGTAAAAAAGACTAACATGATGTTTTGGATCGTGGGAAATCAATTATTAAGATGCATAAAAGACTGATGTTCTTTCATTTTTAAAGAGTCGAGAAAGAAACAAAGATGACTTTATCACTTTCGATTGGAAACGAGCTCGAAAGGACAAGTGCTCGGATGATATTTTAAGTTTAATGAGTCAAAAAGATCAAATGACTACTCTAGATGATCTAGGTAAATAGGATTACCAGGCAACCGTGAACTACATAATACCTCCTGGCGAACCAAGAAGTACGAGCAGGCAATCTCCCCGAATGTTGTGTTCGGTGTATCACGCTCGCAAGGCAACCGACTTGGATTCCTAAGGATAAAAGGATTGCAGCCTAGTGGGGTCTCCCGTTATATACTCAATGGTATGGGGAGCACAAATCCGTGTTAGCACTGTCTAATGCCGAAGCTAATGACAGCTGCTAGGTTTACAGACACCAGAACACGTCTCTAGCCTAGACCTTCTTGATATGATCGTTAATGTCAAATGCGCCTTAGGTTAATTGAATTCATTTTATAGTTAATCTTGAGTTAAGTTTTAGCTTTCAGGTCTTATCGATGCTACTCGAAAAACCTAAAATGCAACTAAATGGGACAAGACGCTTTCAATTCGATGAAATGCTTACACTAAAGAGGGTAGAAATTACTCAATCAAATGCAAACAATCAAGCAACTGAACAAGAAATGATCTTTCACTACTTCAATTTTTCAAAAAATAAACTAATGAAAAATGCATTCCAATTCCTAATTTCCTGACAAGCACTTATCTATTAGTCCTTTCAAAATGAGAAAATTTCTCTTCCTTTGTCAAATGCTGATGCAATTCTAGTTTTTTAAGAGATGCAAATCATAATGATGCAACAAGCTAGAATTTCATATTTTCTCATGAAGCAACGAAACAAACTTTTCACACACAATATTTCAATGAAAAAAATTTCGAGACTATGAGCTCTTCAAGCAGATGCAAACATGAAAAGAGAAGTTCATTCAGATCAATGAAACACCGACTTTACCAAACACAAGACCGACAATGTAATCTATGCTGGGAAAAGACGTTCAAACTAGTAAACAAAACCTTTTCAAACTCGTGCAAAAAGAGGTTAAAGTAGTAAAAGGGACCAAAAACAAATGCAAGGAGAAAAAACACCCACAGCCAGACTTTATGAGTCCACAAGCTTCTGAATGGACGACTAGCTAGATGTCCTAGTGTCACTAGCCATTCAAGGACTAGATTAATCAAACAGCAAGATGACAAGCCAACAAACAAGCAAAACCAAATGAAAAGTGGCTTCCTAATCAGGGAGAAAACAATCAAAAGAGTTCATGAGCTCAAAAACAAAAGAGCAGAACACATTGACCAATATTGGGGTCTAGCCCTAATCTTCACTTACAGAGATTGGCGAGACTGCCTAACTGACAACAAGCGCCAGAGTCGGGTCAGAGCAACTGTTCCTCCACAATTCGCACTAGTCAGCGCGACTGTTAGCCGATTAAACGTGCTATCTGAGGGAACTAAGGAAAAAAAAAATTCAAAATAGGGACCAGATCTGCTACTATGAATTTTAGACTTAGGCCAATATGCAGGAGAAAAGAAACAGAACCAAAGGGAAACATGAAAATAGCAAAGTTCTAACAAAATAATGAAATCCAAAACAAACAAAAGATGGGATCTCCTCAGCGGAGTCGCCAATTTGTGGTGAAGTAAATTTATAAGTGCAGACACGAACGAATTCCTCTAGCTCGATAATGGGTCTAGCCACAACAGTTACATTCTACGGAAGATTTCCTTAGGTTATAATCAATCAAGAGGGCCTACCTCTTGGTCGCTTATCCTATTTTATGATGTCCTCGCTTGCTCGCTCCAGCAATCTCTCGCTTCCTTCTTCAAGCTCCTGAAACAAGTAAACAAAAACAACACACAAACATAATAATAGACAAATTGCAATTCAACCTACTTAATGAGTCAATAAGCATCAAGACACGAATATGTAATATTAAAAAACATGTAGGAAATCAATCGATAGTTGCATATATTAATATCAAAGAGAGATTACAACCATTTGTCTTGACGTCGCAGTCTTCCTCTGACAAGACTAGGTTCCCACACACTTCTGCTAGCATTCCATGATGGCTTCAAACAACAATAGTTTAAAGGTTCTTCCCTTTAGACTTCACTCCAAACCAAACACACTTCTCCCTCACACAACTAGATGGCTACAACTAGTAATAGCTTGCTTGTCTAATCAAAATAGTATACTCACACTCAGCCAACACTCTAACTAGCTTGTGCTTGGGAAGAAGGGAGGTTTATATAGGAAATATGGATGGGAAATAGATCCTATTTTCATGGGAGAAGGACTTATATCTTGAGGTAGTTCCATCATTATAGGGAAAAATAGCCCAAACTGTCATCCTCGACCCCATCTGGCCAAACCATTTACCAAACTTCCGTTACAAAGCTTCTAGAGCTGGAAGCTTCGGCTCTAATTTAAAAAAGTTTCCATAACAGGACCGGCACAACTAGAACACAGCTTAGTCGCACTGATCGGTGCGGGGAATAATGCTAATCTCTACACATCGGTGTGAGGGAGACAAAGGTCATTAATGTTGACCTTTTAAACTGGGCAAAACAGAAGTTTCAGGGGAAATGGTGCAAAAGGGAAATGATCTGCTCATGAAGAGGGACATAATGGAATTTTCTCCATGAAGGCAAAGCATGCGGGGTTCACTATAGAGGTCCTCCAAGATCAAGGAATGGGGAGTACAGTGGAAGTGACAAAATGTTATGTAATAGATGCCCCGTAAAGCGTGAAGGCTGAACCAGAGTGAGGGATGAAACACTTTATAAATCAGTGCGGGGAATCGGTCTGCCGTCGGAAAACCTGCAAGCAAGTACAGATACATATACATAAACTAAGATCTTTGTCAAATGATACGTGAATCTTGGCATGGACGTAGCCATCTAGAGAATGATCATGTAAATGGATCCAGGTATGGGCGCAGCCATCCATCAAAGAGGATCATAACGGAACCATGGTATGGTCGTAGCCATCTAATAACGAGAAGGATCACATATGATAACTCATGGTCTGGTCGTAGCCATCCATCTGATAGAAACATGCATATCATCATAACCATGTCACATTGCTTCACAACCTAGACTTTTGTTATTTGAGTCCAGGGTCTTGCGCTCCAACACAACCCAATCAATGTACAGATCATAGCATGCAAATAAATGTGTTGACATCGAACATGATAGAAAGTCGCTTGAGTACCAGTCAATGATGTAAACTGTTAACAAGCGTGAGAGAAACCACCAATAATGATGATGGCCCTCAAGGTAGCGTCAGCACAATTCACAGAATGTGAATATAGGAACTAAAGTTGAACACCTATGAAATCACTTGATCGAAAGCCAATGATGTGAACTTGTCATCGAGTGCGAAGAACTTGCCATTAGGGCATGCAAGCTCTATGGTACTGGAAGGGAGTCTCTCGGTCAAATTCTCGGATAATGATTCGAAGTCGACGGAAAGTGACCGTTTCGAAGGAGGGCCATAATGAATCCCACATCATCGACATGAGATGAGACGATGCAAAATGATTTTTGATGATACAGAGAATCTGAGGTAAGTGTAACTGCAGAAGGACAACTCTTGAACATATTGGTGACACAACTGGGAGTTTGGCAACTTTTGGATTCATGGGATCGGTGGTCATAATGACGTGGCAGAGATCAAATGGAAGGAAAAAAATGAACAGCCCAAACCTAGGAAGGTCAACAATGAAAATGAAGATGTCCCAACCCGACATAAAGCAAAGATTGTCATGTTCAAGAGTAAGTTTCTAACATGACTCGATAGATTTCTAAATTTTCCCCCACCATTTCTGGCGAGTACCCCAATTATTTTTTAATCGCAAGCTTGAAGGGGATAGTATATGCTTGCACTGTAAGTTCATCCTTTGGATGAATCCGACCTAGTAAGTTTAACGAGCCCTAGGAAGGAGAAACTCGTGTTCGTCATGGTGACGAATCCAATGTCGTTTAATAGTTTAACGAGTCTGACAAAGGTGTAACTTGGTATCTTTTTCATGTTTAGAGAGTTTGAAAAAGATACAAAAAATAAAACTTCACATGGTCCCTTTTTGTACATTTGTGTCTCTCAAGACCGAAAAGGTAGAAAAAAATACTTGAGAGAATCACTTGACCATTTTAGTCAAGGAGTACCTTTTTTGTAAATAGTGCCTCCCAACTCGAAAAAGGGGTAAACTTATACTGGGCACACGACTTTTGCATCCATTAACGAGTTCAAAACAACAAGGGCTCGACCATCTTTTTGCTTTTAAGGGGTCGGAAAAGAGCTGAAAGCAGACCCCCCATTTTATTTTCTTTAACGAGTCAAAAAGGGAAAAATACTTGGCAATCTTTTCATATGAGTTTAATGAGTCAAGAAAAGAGCTGAAATGTGACTCATCGCCATCGTCGAACATTCATCACTTGTTACTGCACAAGTAAGGCAAAGCGTATTATCGAGTCCTTGAGGTAAAATAAGTCAAAAATATTTACAAAACCTGATATTTTCATGAAAAAATGAATAAAAAGGGGAAAAGTAAATATATTTTTACCATTTGCCACTTTACCTTTGCAGTGAAGACTTTTTACCCACTTTTTCCCTAGTTTTTTCGGAGTAGATTACGGGAGATCCGGGAGGTCAATCGACGGGCTGTTAGTTCCAGGTAATAGCCAAAGCCCTGAGCTCCATTTTCATGCCATTCATTTATGTTTTTAGCCATTTTTTTTTATGATTTTTAGGGAGGTTTTTGAGAAATTTTTTCGCCCTCGGTTGGCACGATTTCTGGGCACGGGATCACGTTGGCCGAGGGTTATTTGCATAACCATCCACGCCAACCAGTGCGACTGTTTCTAAAACAAGCGAGCCGGCACCATGGATAGGTAAAAATCATCTTTCTTCAAAAACTGACCGTTAGAACTTGAATTTTATGTGCCAAAATTGATGATTGACTCAAATAAATGGCTTTTTCAGGAGAGAAATTGTCGAAAATGGTGGATTGGACGGAAAGAGAACACGAAGATGTTGACACCCTGACATTGAATGATCCAAATTGCCTAGAGGCTTTGAGGGCTCCTCAAATTTTTCCTTACATCAGGGATGCGGGCCCAGCCTAAGTTACTTCGATACTTGATAATTCTTTGGGACATCAATCGCGAGATTTTTGTCATTGGGGACCAGGAGCTGGAGTTGACAACTTCAAATATCTACTTCATCACTGGACTGTCTCGCAGAGGTGAGCCAGTGAACTTGTATGGGTCACATCCGGTTAGGGAAAGCATATCTACCCTGCTTGCCTAACATTGTCCTGAGGCCCTAAAATCCAAGAGCGAGAAGATAGAAATTTCAAGTGTGCAGGATCTGACATTGAGGGTGCTTCTGTTGACTATCAACAGAGTGGTGGGGTCCCAAGCAGAACATGAGACTAATAAGTCGAAGTTACTTTATGCTATTGACTACACAACTCTTACAGTCTTCAATTGTGTAGAGGCCATGAATATGAACATCCAGTGCCAGTTGTCCAAGGCCAAGGCGGGGAATCTGAAGCAATTTGGCTTTGGATCAGTACTTGTGACTTTCTTCCTAGAACGAGTGCCACTGTTCCAGTATCAATTGACTGAGGTTGATCCTCTTGCGCCACATGATCTATGGATGGCTTATTGGAGTCATTTGATGTCGAGGATCACTGGGGATCAGCATATGTCATACCAACTGACATTCTTCTCATGGCTACGATGACATAAGATCGTTGTGGAGGACTGGCTGTACAACGACACTGATTTCTGTGGAGACCTAGATATGCCATTACCAGATGGAGAGGACTTCGATGACGAAGATAAAAATCAAATTTTTGATTTTGATGTTTTTTAATTGTTTTTGGTATATGCATGTTTATAACATTTCTCTTGTCTATGTAGATGTTGGACTACAACAGCCAACCAAGATGTCCTCGATATCTAGGCGCGTACCTCGCCCCATCGATGTTGTCGCCCCTTATCAGGAAGGGAGCAACACCAAGGAGGAGATCGCGAGGAACCTCGAGGGGTTGATTGGAACAAAGCTTAGTCTCACCGATTGGCGTGGGGAATAGTGCTAATCTCTACACATCGGTGTGGGGGAGACAAAGTTCATTAGCGCCTACCTTCTAAATTGGGCAAAACAAAAGTTTCAAAGGAAATGGTGCAAAAGGGAAATGATTTGCTCATGAAGAGGGACATAATGGGAGTTTCTCCATGAAGGCAAAGCATGCGAGGTTCACTGTAGAGGTCCTCCAGGATCAAGGAATGGGGAGTACAGGTACAATGACAAAATGTTGTGTAACAAAGCTATGAAGACAATAATATATACTCAAAATCAAAGTCCCCATAGGTCATTGAACAATATGACTCCCTAAGAAGTATTCACTAGAAAAAAACCAATTGTAGACCATCTTCATATCTTTGGGTGTCCCATATATATTCATATACCAAAGGACAAAAGAAAGAAGTTGGATCCATCAGCCATGAGAGGAACATTTGTTGGTTACAACAATCCCTCTAAGGCCTATAGAATCTACATAAAGGAAGGAAACCATACATAATTAAGTCGAGATGTCATATTTGACGAGAGTATCACATTCAAAAGAGCTTCTCATGGACTTTGATGACGAAGAACTTCCAGTATTTGAAGAAGAAGTTAACAGGGAAGAAGAAGAATCTCATCATGAAGATGAGGGTCCCAATGAACCTGTTCAACCTATGGTCTTCCCCAAATCAAGAAAGAGACCAAACTGGTTGAAATCTACACTACTTGATGCAAAAGGACATGGGGCAGTGAAAGGCTCATTTAGAGAAAGCAAGAAACCTAAGAGATATTTTGGGTATGCTGCATACATGACAAAACTAATAGAAGAAAATCCATCCAATTTTTAAGAGGTTTTCAATCATCAGGAATGGAAGGATGCCATGAATGAAGAATATCAATCTATAATGAAGAATGGAGTTTGGGAGATCGTACCTAGGCTCGAATACAAATATGTGGTAACTTCCAAGTGGATATATAAGTTCAAACATGCGGCTGATGAAAGTATAGATAAGTATAAGGGAAGATTTGTGGCTAGGGATTCTCTCAACAAGAAGGCATCGAATACAAAGAGAAATTTTCTCCAACAACAAGATATACAACGATTCATTCATTTATCTCTCCGGCAACATTGATGGGATGAAACATCCACCAAATGGATTTCAAGACTGTGTTTTCGAATGGCACAATAGGTGAGGAAGTCTATATAGGTAAACCCTTAGGATTTGAAGTTAAATACAGGAAGGCATATTTTTTTAGATTGAAGGAAGCATTATATGGCCTCAAACAAGCACCAAGGGCATGGTATGCTAGAATAGATGCATACCTACAAAGAATAGGCTTCACAAAAATATATGAACCTTTATATCGAGGTTATAGATAGAGAACTTGTAATCATTCTTTTTTATGTATATGATCTTCTCTTGATAGGTGTAGAAGGTCGAATTGAAGAATGTAAGAAGCAACTAGGAGCAGAATTTGACATGAAGGATCTAGGGTTGATGCATTAGTATTTGGGACTAGAAGTCTAGCAAGGATCTGATGAAGTTTATTTGGGTCAAGGAAAGTACGTGATCAATATGTTGAAGAGGTTTGACATGATGTATTGCAAACCTATGACCACTCTGATGATCACAAACTTGAAGAGACTAAGGAATTATGAATCAAGACCTGTCAGGATCCTTCCAAGTATAGACAACTGATTGGCTCACTGATGTACTTGGTGAAAACTCGACCAGGCATATGTTTTGCAGTAAACATTCTCAATCAATTCAAAATGGAGCCAAAGCATGATAATTGGATAGCAGAAAAACATATATTGAGATATTTGGGTGGATGTTTTAGTTTGGGATCCTCTATGATCTCATGGGTGAGCAGAAAGCAAGACACATTTGCTTTGAGTAGTGTTAAGGTTGAGTATTGTTGGCTTGTATGGGCCTGACCCAGGTCCAGAGGTGATTTAGCCAAGCAAATCACGGTACTACTGGCCCTTTCGGCAATAGTCTGTAGAGCACGGACTGAGGTCTCACCCGAAGTAGTATGGGAGGGTGCTAGAACCAAGTTTCCACACCCTGGGGATGTTTGATGAGCTTCTAGATGTCCGTGGTTTGACCCTTCGCCTACGTCACTACGTGCACTTGCTATCCCTTCGCAACCTGTGATGCTGCTTCCGCACAGCCCTACTCGGGGCGCAACCCATATAATACCCAAGTCCCTTGCTATTTGATCTATTATTACCCAATTACTTAGGTTATTGGTGCAAGTTTAATGATTATTATAGCATATTCAGCAATCATGTCAGTGCGCGTGATAAATAAAACAGTATAAATGTAAACAAGGAAATGCACAAGCAGATACATAGAAATAGGAATCAACTTCTCTTTATTATTCTTTGATCAAGGTTACAGACTCAACATCGCCCTGCGCACTTAGCTGCCTACTCTACTAGGCCTATGAACACTCAGCTGCAGAGCCTCTTCCTACTACTACAACCCAATACACTTAGACTCCTACTCTATGCTCGAACCATTCATATTATTCTCTCTAATTCTCCCATTAACTATCTTTACAACTTATAGCCTCACTCTATTTATACAATCCCATGGTCTGCGGACCATGCGTAGGCCGACATGACTTTTCATTACATTACAATATTTTAGGGCAGACAACCCTATGACTTAACCTATACTTCGCGCTCCGGGCCCGCAATTCGCGGAGTCTTACAACACCTTTGACCAATACCTGGGCTTTTAGCCCCAAAACATGCTGTGGGGGGATTCCATGCCCAACAGACCCCCAACACAATCATCGTGACTTGTTCCGAGTCACTCTGCTGGTGCGGTGACCTTGGCGCGAAGCCCTTCCAACTGGTCCCATACTACTCGGAGGTCCGCGGCACACTGTCCTGCGGTTTGCTAGACTTGTTGCATGCTCTCTTCCAATGCTTCTTTGTGAGGATCAAATACCTACCTTAGCGCATAGAGGCCCTACATCTGTGTGAGCTTTCCCTCAATATCTGTCGTAATGGTGAAGGCCTTATAAATCCATGGTTGGACACGTGCCTTGAGAAGTGCCTCTTTCTATATGGTGGCATCCACCTGCTCTTTCAGTACCCTTGCTTGCTGCATCTTTGCCAGCCGTTGGGTGAGGACGATTGTCTGCGCAGTTCCCCTTACATTATCATACTGCTCCTACAGTTCGCATGCCTCTGTTTCCAGGCATTGTATCTCAGGGTCCTCCTGCAATGATGTGAGGACATCAAAGGCTTGGTCCAACATCCCAGTATAGTCCTGCACTGCCCGTCCAATTTCTTCCAGTCCTGTTTGAATCGTGCTAACGCACTGCTCTCTAACTTCCGGAGTGGAAGGTTGTGCCTTCAGCCGTAGCTCAGCAATCTGGAGGTTCAGCTCCAGCTGCACTCGCGTTGTTTCCTCGCGCGCGCTTCAGACTCCACTTGCCAAACAGTGGATCCGCATCTCTGTTGGTAGGTCTGTGGCGATGGACAACTCTGGGACTCGCCGACATGCTTCATCAACTGTCTTCACGATCTGCTAGTTCTGTGACACTAGTTATTAACACTACAGGTTGAGCAGTTCAATGTTGATCTTTTTCTCACTCATCACCTAGATCATGCGGCCCTCCCTGGGGCAGAGTTCTGCTCTTATGCCATCCTGTAGTTAATACGATGTGTCTCACGGAAGGGCAGCCAAATTAAGGCCAAGTTCGTTGATCCTGCTCACTGCAGCTCTGTCCTCCTTGTGCTCTGCTGTTAGTGCTCCTTTTGGTAGCACTATGGTGTTTGCCATATTTGCGCATAGCAGTTGCACTGTTGTTGATGTGCCTGTTGTGTCGTAGGTGGCTACAGTTCCTTCCTGTGGGGGCCGCACCTATAGTTCCTGCAGTTGCGCCCTTAGGGCCCCCAACACAATCTGTTGCTCTGACATGGCTTCTTAGAGCGCTTCCTTGGTGACCTCATGAACCGTGTCACCGATGTCATAGAGGTCGCCTTCTGTTAGTGTGGTCGGGTCGATGGCCAATTTGGATGCCTTGACCTTTTTTCGTAGACTCGATCTCTTTGTGACGCACAGCATTTTTAGCTGGGTGGAAGTTGTGCCCGGGTCCGCACCTTCTTCTATGTCCTCTACTCCCTATCCTGTAGAAAAGTCCTAGCCCCCCTCGTCCTGTGTTGTGGTGGCCACTGTTGCTTGTGCTGCTGCTGCTTCTTCGACAACCTTTGCCTGCTCCGTGGCTGCCCTTGCTACCTCGCGAATAGCCCTTACCTCCAGGACCGCTTTTTCATTGTGCCTTTTCTCGACCAACTTCGTGACACACAACTTGCTTGTATCCTTCTGTTTCTATTATGATGTTTTATCCATCTCCACCAGATCCGGGCACACCACTCGGGGGCCATGATTCTAGCATTGAAAAGATTGCATCATCAATGGCGATGAAGGGGAGCTTGGTCACCGGGTGTGCCTTGATGTACACATTATGCATGTCTGCCTTGAAGTCTTCCAAGCTTCGTAGACTGTTGTACACCGTGGGGGATAGGTGCGGCCATCTATTGATCCACATTTGGATGCTCGCCTCCATGAGAACCTAGAAGATCTTTGTCTCACGAATCCGCTTTGTGTCTTTGGTGGCCCAGAGCGACGTGTACTTTGCAACCTCTGGTAAGTCCTGTTCAATGCTAGGTAACTGACTGTCCTCAGGCAGTTCCCCTATTACCAGTAAAATGGACAAGAGCAACCACGTGTAGTGGAAGGTCTTGCCCTACTCCTAGGCTTGCTTGCAGTTAGTCAGGAACTCTTCGTAGAGGAACTCAGCCCAAAAGAATTGGACCCCCTTCGCGCATTGTTCAGTCAGCGCAACTACCGACACTAGTACCTCATCGCCGAGGCATTTTCTCATTACCTTCCCGGCCAGGAGCTGGGTGGCTATGCATACCCCTTTATCTTTAATGCTGCTGATTGCATAACCCCTCTTTTTCTTCTCCAGTTTGTATTTTTTCTTCATGGCCTCTACGAGTTCCAAATCTCCGCTTTTTCCTGCTATCGCCGCGGGGTCCTTTCCCTTACAGGGGAGCCAGAAAATTCTATGGATGAGATCCGCCGTGATGGGAATAGGCTCCTCCACCCATAAGTACCCATCGTGCACTAGTCAAAGCAGTTGCATGATGATGAAAATAGTGATAGGCACGTGGTGAAAGTGTGGAATCCATAGTAGATGAAGTAATCCAGCCTTCTCCACACTGCGCAGCCATTTCCGCGGCTCTAGTGTTGTGACTGGCCCCTCTGTGCTCTGCTTCATGAGGCTCTCTGTCTCTAAGTGTGGGAACTTCTTATTGTCCATGAGGTCCCAATCTTCAAACTTCATTGTGGGTACGCGACCCAGGTGCGAGCCCTCAAACACAATTCCATCGGGGAGGAGCGGGGTCTGGAGTGCACTCTTAGTGGCATCCAAGTCCTTGGGTATCTTAGCTTTCCCTTTTCACGGAGGGACATACTCGGGCAATTTCACTGCAGAGCGCACCGGCTAGATGTCCTCTTCCATGTCTTCTACTACCTCTATCTCATCGATGAGAGCCTGTAGGTCCTCCTCCTCATCATCTGTCTCAATGGTGACAGCCTTGCCTTTTTCTTCCATTGAGATTTTACCGAACCACAGATTCCTCGGGGACATGTGAACTGGTCCCGCTGCCTACTTATCTTTCTTGGACCTCAGCGTTCGGGGCGATTCTAGAATTTCTAGTGAGACCCCAGTGTCTCCAGGAACATCATGTACCGTGGGGTTCTGCGCAGCCTCATCGGTGGTTCCTTCTGCCGAGCCCAAACCTCTCCTGGTAGTCGTCATCCTGGTTGAGCTGTATGTGGGCGTTCATGAACTTCGGGGCTCAAATCTTGCTCAGCGCTCAAAACTCTGTGTTTTAATCAACTACTCAAATCTCAAATGAACAAGTGTTGTCTCGTGGTTATCCCATGGAGTTTTATAGCATTTTTCAAATTCAAATTCGACCATTCCCCCCAATTATAGGCCATCAATGCTTTCTTAGCGGTAGATTGCCCCAAATCTCGCCCTTAATTCGTGTCTTAAATGCCCGCAGCCCGCTCCCTTTTGCCTTAAATCAGACATCTTGTCATGAATAGTGACACCAATGATCACTTCCCAGCCTACCCGCACGGTAGCATAGCCCCCTGTGTGCAGGTACGAACCTTGTGACATGTTGACTCTGCGTGCACCTCCCTCATCGCGTAGCTCCCAAACATACTCTTTTATAGTGCCACGCTCTCTTTCAACTACTTGGAGCACTGAGACTTTGCTCCCTATGGTTAGTCAGGTGGTCACACCACCCGTGCGAGACTTCAACTCGCCTCCCAGTATAGTCCGCGGGAACTTCTCAATTGCCTTTGCGACAGTGAGCGTCGCACATTCTACTGTATGTAGTGCGCTCCCCTGGTTACTGCATTTGGTGAGGTGCAATCATAGCCATGGTAGCAGAGTCATAATTCTCAACGAAAATCTTCTAATATAGTGGTATCATCATCTGTATCTTGCTTTGTCATCCTTGGTTTATCGAGGAGACATTCTTGCATGATCTCGTTTTCCAGCCTCTTGATCTCAGCATCCATCAAAAGGCTTTTCTTTCTCAATCGTACCTGGTCCTTTTCGAGTTCGCGAAGTCTAAGGCTCCCTCACCGGATGGCTTCCTAAATCCTTATATGTTCGACCTCGCATAGATGTGTGATTTATTCCTCCCGGTCATTACACACTGTCACCACTGTAGGAGCTATTATGTGCAGATTCCTTTTTGTATTTTCTTCAGAAATTATGGTCTCTACTGTGTTCCGCACCTTTGGAATCGTCTCTGCATTCAAGGTTTTGCACATGGTCCTATAGGCCCATCAAACCGCTGGTACGCACAAGTCCCAATCAGTTCGTCTTACCTGGTGAACCTTGTTCAATACTCTACACATCCTATCAAATGCTTCATCGTGGAGGATTGGTAGCGCGCATCGCCTTTCCTGCTCTTGCGGTTTGTACCGATTCTCTATTCTGGGGATGGTGTGCACTTGTGCAAGCTGTACAACATATGTCTGCACCCATCAAGAAAGGTGGGCTCGCAAGATGTCCCCCCCTGCTGGTTTTCGTTCGGAGCTAGGGTTTTCCAAACGATAGGCGCATCATCCTTCTGCATCTGCACCAGTCCTAAAAATTTCCTTGATGCGTACCCCACCATCGTGCGGGTGTTGCGCGTAGTGCCCACTTCAGCACATCGAACCGCTGTTGTTCTGGTACTGCGCTTTCAAATATGCTCAAGAATTCATCCACCACTGACAATCCATCATATGTCGGCAGCTCCCTTGCCTATGTTGTCACGCAACGCAATGATCTAATCATCATGTTGTAATTCAACGTTGTTACTTCATGCAGTCGATTCTACTATCATTCTACTTCTTCGTCTGAATCTGAAGTGTAGGAGATTTTGTGCTCTCACGAAATCCTTCCATCTGTAGTCGGATTCACCCAATCATGTTCTCGCGTAGTTATCTTATAAATACAATTGAGATTGTCATCACTATCATCGTCGCGCACCGGTTTAGTGTATCGCGCTCCTTCAGCTGGATCTAGCGGTACTACCACGCGTAGTGACTTTTTTCTCAAAGATCATTTTGTGCTTCTTCAGATTTATGACTTCGTTCATGTCAATGGCCGAGTCTATTCCTAGTAGCGCGGGATAGGGATTATTTTCATTGACAATCTCTATCACTTCAAAATCTGCCTGCGTGCTCGCACCGTTAATATCGACTGTTACCCCTTGAAATCTTCCCATGGGAAAAATCTTCTGTTGGTTCACCATTCGTAATTGAATAGGGGACCATTGTAACGCAGGTCTGCCCATGTGTTCCCATCTCTGCTTTGGTAGCACATTCACGTCCGAACCCAGATCCAGGATTACCTGATCCATTTCATACTCATCTATTTGTGCAGTCAACCTCATTGCCCTTCCTGTGCGCAATGCATGCTTTCCTAGTTTCTAGACCACGCATGGTTCTCCTGACCCCGCGCACCTAGTGATAAGTTCCTGTAGTCCTTTGAATACCTTTCTGTCGTGCAACAATTTCATGCATGTCTCCAGAAAGGTAGTGAGCATTGAAGGATCCATCCCTAGTTCTAGTTGATCCTTACTACCTGAAGTGGAGGCCTCCATGAAGCTCTTCTTAGCTTCCATGAATGACTCCTTCGCGTGTTCTAAATCAAACTCGGGTTCCTTTGTAGGAGCCTTGCGAACCCACAAACTTTCTTCTAGTTGCTTCCCTTTACCATCTCCCATGGCCATACCGCTCTTGAGCATCATGTTTATATTCGGGTCTTCTTCGCGCGGCTCAGACCTCATCATCTGTAAATTTCGAGTCAAAGGGGACTGAAGTACCCCTTTTTCTCACATCCTCGCTATCAGTGAAGGGTAGTCTTCTACCTCATGATCAAACCGAGTACATTACCAACATGATGTCCTTGGCGGGTTTGTACAATTACAAGCATAGTGCCCTGGCCCTCCGCAATTGTAACAAATTAGTTGTCCGCGACCCCTTCCTGGTCCCATTCCGCCTTGACCTCAACCACGCCCCTGAAATCTAGCGCGCGCCATCCTTGCATTTGTGTCAAGGGCTCACGTTTCGGTCTGCACCCTGTAGGCAGGAGTCTGATCCATCATTAGTTTGTAGCTTCGGCAGGTGCGTTCATCATGGCCTACTGACCTGCAAAAATTACAAAACAATTGTTGGGACGTCTGCATATACTTCTGCAACAGATGACAATTGTCCATAGTGTGTTTTCCTCCTATCTGGAAGATCACGCACCATAGTACAGATGCTGTGCTCGGCCCTACCTATGCCTCCGGTCTTAATGACATCGACCCTCCTCCTACCAAGTAGTTCACAAACACTGGACAGTGGTCCTTGTTATGCCCTTAGCCTTTGCATTTTATGCACCATACTTCCTCACGCACCTTCGGCCGAGGTGTCCTGTCCTGTTTCAAACTTTGCATTTCCAGACACAGGTTTTGTAGTTGCGCGTGGATTTGTTGGACTCCCAACCCAAGGTCTTGTATAGGGGTCTCATGTAATCTCATTTCCATCTCCAATTCTTCGGCATGGGTGGAAAGTTTTTGCTGTGACAGCGTCATCCTTAAGTGTGGTGTGTGAGGCCACAAACCATGCGTGATGCTGTGCATCTATTAACGTCATATTGGCTCCACGGATCATACTCTTCGGCCTTTGGTCCACATCCCAGGGGGTCTCACCCGGGAGCATCGTGATCTACTTAAACCTGATGATTGATTGTGTTTCTGATTTTGGCCTGCTAAATTCCCTGTTCAGCATGGCTTGGATCTCTGCGATTCCTGCGTTCGGGTGGTCATTAGAATTCTTGATATACCATGTTAATGCGCAATCCTGAAGCGTGCTCACCAGCGTAGACTTTTTAATATTGTCATCCACGACGCCTTGTGCTTCCCGTACTGCTCTTACCACGAACCAGAATTGGTCCGGATCTTCATTCCCTACTCCTCTGAATACTAGTAGTTTGATCACACTCGCCATACTGAATTGCAGTGGTGGCAGAGGTGGGATGGGTGGAGACGGAGGTGAGGAGGGTGAGACGATGGCAGTGTGGGTGGAGGTGGTAAACGCGGAATACGTTGCCTTATCAGACTGACCGCACTTCTCGGAGAAACTTTCACGAGCTCTTCCTCACTTTCTTGTGAGGGTGAAATTAAGGGACTGGTTTCCAACTCTTCACTACTTCCGCTTCTATAGATCTTCCCGCTTCACGTAGTCCCAAACATTAATTTATTCGCATAACCCACTTTTCACACAATAGCATCTTAATCCAAGTGTTCAAAGATTTAATATACTTACCTCACGGTCCCTTGAGAAAACGTCACTCTGCCTCACTGTAGCTGACAGTCGTGTCTACCACGAACTCAGTGATAAATCCTCCTATTATTCATTCGAGCCAATGGTCCACAGCTCACGCGATCTTATCTCCTGACGCTTCTAGTCTGTGCACTAATTTTGAAGTTCACACTATTGGTTTGTCGAGCCTACATCTTCCCTAGCTATCTGCTAACTTCATGATCCAGTCATACAGCTCAGAAGGAAAGGATGCAAAGAAAATTTTGTGGATTTATGTATACAAGTAGTTCTCCAACCACTGTTCCTTAGTTTCTCGCGGATTTCTATTTTCCTGCGTCGTGAACTCGTGAGTCTTCTTGTCCAACCACTCTTCAATTTCTTTCTTTGTTGGATTCCAATGGCACGACATCAGACCTCCCTTATTCAAATCTCAGTCTCGACAATGAAACCATTTGTTGGCTTGTATGGGCCTGACCCAGGTTCAAAATAGATTTATCCAAGCAAATCCCAGTACTATTGGCCCTTTCGGCAATAGTCCGCGGAGTGCGGATTGAGGTCTCACCCGAAGTAGAATGGGAGGGTGCTAGAACCAGGTTTACGCACCCTGGGGATGTTTAATGAGCTTCTGGAGGTCCGTAGTTTGACCCTTCGCATACGTTGCTATGTGCACTTGCTATCCCTTTGCAGCCTGTGATGTTGCTTCCGCGCAACCCTACTCGGGGCGCAACCAGTATAATACCCAAGTCCCTTGCTATTTGATCTGTTACCCAATTACTTAGCTTATTGGTGCAAGTTTAATGATTATTACGGCATATTCAACAATCATATCAGTGCGCATGATAAATAAAATAGTATAAATGTAAAGAAGGTAATGCACAAGCAGATACATAGAAATAAGAATCAACTTCTCTTTCTTATTCTTCGATCAAGGTTATAAACTCGACATCGCCCTACGCACTAAGCTGCAGGGATCCATGCATTTAGCTGCAGACTCTACTAGGCCTCTGTGCACTCAGCTGCAGAGCCTCTTCCTACTACTACGACCCAATACACTTAGACTCCTACTCTATGCTTGAACCATTCGTATTCTTCTTTCTAATTCTCCCATTAACTATCTTTAAAACTTAGAGCCTTTATTTATACAATCCCATGGTCCGCGGACCATGGGTAGGCCGACATGACTTTTCATTACATTACAATATTTTATGGTGGATAGCCCTATGACTTAACCTATACTTCATGCTCCGTGCTCGCAATTCGCAGAGTCTTACAAAACCTTTGACCAATACCTGGGCTTTGAGCCCCAAAACATGCTGTGGGGGGATTCCGTGCCCAACAAGTATGTTGTAGCCTGTGAAGTAAGCAGAGAAGTGGTTCGGTGAAATAAACTACTATCTGACCTATTCGAAGGACCAATGGACTCTACAATGATACATTGTGACAACACCAGTTGTATATGATTGTCTAAGGACCTAGTATTTTATGGAAAAACAAAGCATATAAACAACAAGTATCACTATATTTGGGAGCTAGTACAAAATGGTTTGCTACAACTATAGTATATCTCCACTAATGAGTAGGTAGCTGACATATTGACGAAATCTCTTCCTAACAAGAAGCTTGTGTACTTGATAGACAACCTTGGCTTGGTTGATATATCCTACCTAGTTGAGAGGGAGAGATAGGCACATCATTCTTGTATTCACTTGGGAAGACATAATGGAGGATTGGGTAACCATTTGACATCTGATACTCTTTGAGGATGAGGTAGGGCATCCAAGATAAGATTAGTTGTGGACCAATATTATTTGAGGACCAGTTATCCAAGACAAGAATAGTACAAAGAAGGTCATACTCAGTGAACACTCGAGTGGAGTATGTACCTTGAGAGACAATGATGATGGTGTCTATAAATCATTGGTCTCACCAGCATTGTTCTATGATCTTGTGGAGAGATAGAGAGGTTATTCAAGGCCTTGCTATATGCCAATGTTGGTTGATATGATGCTAGAAAGATGGGCTACCAATATGACTCTTCTTATGAGATCTCTTCAGATTGAAAATATCCATGTACCTCTTATGAATACCTCCCTAGTTAAGAGGTAGTGTTGAAAAATGTGTTACTAGGTTCGATCTTCATAAGTATGAAATGAATTTTTTATTCTTGTAAATTATTGTTAGACAACACCATGGCAAAGACCAAAAATGAAGGATAAACATTGAATGCATTATTATTCACAATGATACATATTTATAATACATTTACCCTTGGTTTCATATTCCAAGTGGTCTATTGGACTCCCTTTGATTGTTCAACTTCCACACCAACCCTTAGAGGATTAGGTGTCCAACATCCCCCCTTAATCTGAAGGGGTATGTATGAGTCCAAGAAGAGAGTTGTAATACAAAATGTGCAAAAATGCATGGTAGCACTAGGTTGAATGTGCTCTCTAAAAGGTTATCATAAGGTGGTGGTTTAAGGATGACCGCCAACACTGGAACGCTTAGTACAGTTCCCAGAACTCTTCCAAATATGGCATGAAGCTGAAGTCTTCTGCTAAAGAAAGTGCTCCTAATGCTTTGAATAGCGAGACCTTCAACTTGGAAAAGGGAGGTATGCAACCTGTGGTGGTTTAAGGATTACCACCAACTGTTGGGATAGGGTCCGTAGGGTCAGTTTTGGGGTTAGTTAACCCAAATTTTGTAAAATATTTGTAAAAGAATGTAAAGTCTCCGTGAAATGTGGATGCGGAGCACACAGATAGATAGAGTTAAAGGGGTTTAGCCCCTTGTTTGGATAAGTAAATAGGTCGGTTTTTGAGACCCACCCATGGTCTGCGGACCATGGTATTGTATTGAGAATGCTATATATATTTGAGTCATAGCGAGTCTAGAAGAGGTAACTAAGTTAAGCGAAAGCAAGATAGAGATTGTTTTGGGCAAGTGCTAAGGCAGGAAGGCTCTACTTCCTATCTGTAGCTAAGTGCACAGGGTGAAAGAGTCTATATATGAACGTTGAGAATGAATAAAGACTGATTTTGAAGAATTATCTTTCAATCTGAGCATTATTGTTGATATTGTTTATGTTATAATATGTCGCTTTATAATATGTTTTCTATGGAATAGTGAATAAATGTTGCGTGAAACCACTGAATCTGTCTTATTTCTGCATGAATAAATTAATTATCCATGTTCACAAAGTTAAGGGTTAATTCTCTTATGTTTTTTAATGAATTAGGAAGATCTGCACGAAGGTAGATCTAGGGTTATTGATTAATGCACGAAAGTGGATAATTTGTCTGTTTAGGGTCCACAAAGGTTGATCGTAGACCTTCGCAAAAGTCTAGAAGCCATTTTACCTGAGTTATAGTAACTATCCCCAGAAGGATACCAATCTACGTGAAGGCAGATCTGAGCTATAAGAACTAAGCCCACTTATCACACTGTCTCTGGATGCAGAAACTTGGTTCTAGCATCCCCCAATACTGCTTTGGGTGAGACTATAGCCTGCGCTATGCAAGTTGTTTCTGAAAGGGAAAGGAGTTAGGGTTTTGTTGGTTGGTGTGAACAACTCTGAACCTGGGTCAAGTCCCCTTAAGCCAACAAGTGTTTCCGTTTTCGGGATCAGGATCTATCTGAGATTTGTGATAAATGGTTTCCTATGAAGAAAGAGCTTGATAAGTGGATTGATTGAAAATCACATGCATTCGCAGCTCAGGAGAATAGGAGCCCTAAATTATCCAAGGAGTAGTGGTTGAAGATATTTTTGTACACAGACGAGACCAACGTGTTCTACTGCTTCTTCCCAGAAGAACTATACAAGTGGTTGTCTAAATTGGCCGATAGTCAAGGGACGTGAAGGCTCGAAGGCACTATAGTGTGGACCCCTGAACTGGTGTGACATCTGGAAGCATCAGAAAGAAATATTGCATGGTGTTAGCTTATAGGGGCCTGACCCAGGTTCAGAAGAGTTATTTAGCTAAGCAAATCCCCCAGCTACTGACCCTTTCGGCAATAGCCCGCAGAGTGCGGACTGAGGTCTCACCCGAGGTAGCAGGGGAGGGTGCTGGAACCAGGTTTCCTCACCCTTGGGATGTCTTGATGTGGTCTGGAGGCTTCACGCACCGTTTTGCAGCCTCGCGCTGCTCTGCTTCCGCACAGATCCGAAATAGGGCTACTTCTCAATACTAATTACTTAATGAGTTGTTATAGATCAGATCTACTTATGAGGGTCTTTAAGCAAAAATTTAATCAAGATAACCAGTTCGCGCACTTAACAGAGATACAGATTCACATTAACCCAAAACATAAGCACGCGCATAAAGAATCAATAGAAATATCAATCATAAATTTACCAGATCTGCACTAGCTCATATTTACACAGAGTTTCCAAAATCAACATATCTTTATTTCCTCTTTATCACCGATACATCTAGATCTATCCTGCGCACTCAACTGCAGGGGTCCACGCACACAGCTGCAGGCTCTACCAGGCCTCTGCGCACACGACTGCAGAGCCTCTATCCACTACCCAATACCCTCGACTCGGACTTACAGACGCTCCAAAACTCCTTAGCTCATACACCCATTACCATTTAGATCATTCATCATCCCAAAAAACTAGCTACCTCTACCCATAGAGTCTCGCTCTATTTATACATTTCCATGGACTGTGATCCATGGGTGGGCCGGCTCAACTTACATTTCTTTACATTATTTTTGGGCGGACTACCCTTTGACTTCAACTTATTACAAATCGCGCTCAGCAAATCCCGCAGAGTCTTTACCTTATCTTTACCCAAAATTCCAGGCTTTGTGCCCCATGACTGTTGCGGGGGGCTTCTACTACCAAATAGTCCCCCATCACAATCATCATGACTCGTCTTGAGTCACTCAGCTGGTGCGGCAATCTTTGTGTGGAGGTCGGTTAGTAGCCTCTGTGCTTCGCTTGCACTGGCAGCAAACTCTTCCCTCATTCGTTGTATCTGTTCCACGCGTGTCACCGACACATCAATATCTATCTCTGCTAGCTCCATGGTGGCATATTCTGTCTGCATGTGTGCTACCTTGCGCTCTATAGTGGTCGAGACTGCAAATTCCTCATCTGTCTAGCGATGTCGGCTTGGATTTTCAGGTCCTGGGCCTCCCTTATCTTAGCCAAGCGCTGCATAATAGCCATGGTATGCACGGTTCCTTTGATTGCATCGTAGGCTTGCTGGAGCTCCCTGGCCTCGGTTTCCAGTCGCTGAAGTGTTGGATCCTCCTAGAGGGAGGTGAGCGTAACAATCAACTGGGTTAATAGGTCGGTACATTCCTTCATTGAACGTGTGAGCATCTCGTGCCCAAAGGTAATGATGTTTCTGCGCTGCTCGGTGATCTCTAGGGGCGTCGACGGTGGAACCTGCAGTTTTAAGTCCTCGATCTGCAAACTGAGCTCCAGCTGAATCCGCGCGGCCTCCTCCTTTGCTTGACGGAACCCGGTAGCGAATTTGTGTATTCGTGTCTCAATAGGCAGCTCAACCCCAATCTCCAACTCAGGGGCACTCGAGCAGGCTTCTGCTACTAACTGCTCCACTTGTTGCTTCTATGTGACTGCTTCATCCTGTTGGAGGCGTAGATGTTCTATATTAATTCTCTATTCCCGAAGTACCTATTTGGCGCGGCCTTCTCTAGTGCGAAGCTCCATTGTGGTGCTATCCTAGAGCTGTTGCAAACTTTCTCGCAGTAGGGCAACCACATTTAGTCCCAACCCTGTAAGCTGTCCTAGCACAACTCAGTCCTCCACATTTGCAGTGATCAATGCTCCTACTGGAATCACGATGGAATGAGCCATTTGGGCCTTCAGCAACGGTTCAGTGGCTGTCATACTGGGAACCCCCTGAGTAGCGTTGGTGCCCATTGGTGCGATCCTTATCCCAAGTTCCTGTAGCTACGTACGGAGTTCCCCCAACACAATCTGCTGCTCTGACATGGCCTCGTTGACTGCATCCCGAGTGGCATCCCGAACGGTGTTTTCTATGTCATTTAGGTCACCCTCGGTTAAGGTGGTCACTTCGCTGTCCGCTTTAGACACCTCATCTTATTTCATGGCTTCGGTCGTTCTGTTGGCGCTGATTGTTTCAAAGGCGCACCCATGGTGGTTGGGGGTGGTTCTTCCATGGCGGTCTTAGTGGGTGTCGTCTGACTAGTGTTGTCCTTTGTCGACGTAGACCCTCCTAGTTCTTCCTTTCCTGTTGCCGTCTGCACTGCCTCCTGGGCTGCCCAATCCTCCGCACTGAGCTGTTCATTCTGCTTTTACTGTGCGGCGTGCTTAGCTTCATCCTTTTACTTCTGGATAGTGGCCTCATTGCACCCTACTACCTCGGGTCCGCGCCATGCTGGTGGCCAGGTATCCAACACCGCGTCAATAGCTTCATCAACGGTAACAAAAGGGAGTGTGGTGCATGTGTGGTCAGGGTCCTTGTGCACCCTGATGTAGACAAAGTGCATGTCTGCTTTAAACTCGGCAATATGCTTCACGCTTTCATAGATTTCATTGGAAAAATGGAGTTGCTTGTTAATCCATTGTCGCACACTCGTGTCCATCAGTATCCAAAAGATCTTGATGCTCTGGATTCGTCCAGCGTCCCTTGTCACCCAAAGGGAGGCGTATTTGGCGGCTTCTGGCCAGTCCTGGTCCAAGACAGGAAACTGGCTGTCTTTGGGTAAGTCAGTGGTAACCAACATAATGGACAGCAGCAGCCACGCATAATGGAAGGTCTTGCCCTCCTCCTGGACCTCTCGACAGTTGGTCAGGAACTCTTCACAAAGGAACTATGACCAATTGAACCGTTCTTTAGCTGCACATTCCCCAGTGAGCGCAATGACTACTGTTGAAACCTCAGTGCCATGGCATTTCCGCATCACTTTCCCTGCCAGCAACTGGGTAGCGACACGGACTGCATTATCAGAAATGCTATCAATGACGTATCCTCATTGCCCCTTCTCGAGCTTATACTTATTTTTCAGAGTGTCTATACTTGTTACATCGCCACTTCTATCAACAATTTCCCGAGGGTCTCTTCCCTCGCAGGGGAGCTGCGAGATCCAATGAACAAGTTCGGCTGTGATGTAGACAGGTTTGCCGATCCATAATATGTCCTCATGGACCAAACAGAGTAACTTCCGGATGACCAACATTGTGATAGGGGGTCAAAGAAAGTGGGGAATGGACAAGAGACAGAGCAACCCGGTTTTTTCCACCTTTCATAGCCACTCCTTTGGCTGAAGTGTTGTAACCATCCCTTCTGCACTCTACTCCATCAATGGGCCATTCGCCAAATGGGGAAATTTTACTGTATCTGTCAGGTCCCAGTCTTCAAATTTCATTATCGCAATACGGCCAACCACCGAGCTTTCCACTGGGACTCCTTTTGGAAGAGATGGGGTGATGAGTATAGTGTCGAATTCATCCAGATTGGTAGGTACCTTAGCCTTCCCCTCTTTTGGAGGCACATACTTGGGCAGTCGTACTGGCTGGATGGGATCCTCTTCAGGGTTTATTTCTTCGACATATGTGGGAGAACCCTCTTCAGGGTTTATTTCTTCGACATATGTGGGCAAACCTAGGGCAAATTAAGTGCCATGTTCAGCCAAGTGAAGATTGTAAATGTGAGAAGTATAAGGGAGAAATCCCACTACCCTGTAGGCATCTAACAAAGGATGGATCTGCAACAACAACTTTAGATGAAAGATAATAACGAGGTTGCTCAACAGAGCATCTAGCAAAGGATGAATTCTGCTAAGACAACTATTACAACTAATAGAAAAATCATCATGAAAGGAGCATCATTATGGATGAATTCCTAACATATCACTTAGATAATGCTGAAAAAAAGTAGAAAAACATAATGTTTAAATGAATTTATGAGGAAAAAACATACTGAACATTTAAGCACCGTGATGAATCCCAGGTCCAAAGGGCAGAAAACTGATTTATTAAAATGATATTCAATAAATTTTACACAATGCCAAGCAGCCTCTCTGCTGCCAAAATCAAACCCATACACTATGAAATTCATAAAATATATACATTTTCTCATCCCTGTACTAAGGGAATTGAGCTCAACCATCTTCTTCAAAATAGAATCAGTTACATTAAACTTGGACCGAATTTCTAAAAATAGGTGTTGAAGATGAACTCGTATTTCCTAAACCATAGCACCTGTTACCAAAATGAAAGAGGTTTTTGTAGATAAGGTCATTTTTGAGAAAAACCTCTCTCAAATTTTGGAAATTCGTTTCCAGTTGCTCGCAATCTGTGCCACAAAATCATCTCTAAAACAAAAAATCAAATTTAAATCTGTGAAAATGAGCTGTAAAGATCTAGTCACATATCAAAATTCACGACACATGTCAACAAAATGAAAGATGTTTTTGTTATATGGGTCGTGAGTAACAAAAAAATCCTTGGGTTTTTCAAAATTACTTTCCATCTGTTGTAAAATGGCACTGCACTAAAATGACTAAAACAGTAAAATAAATGAAAAATTTGCTTTCTTTTAATGCAGGCTCCAAATATCACTGCATATCTCCCACATAGTAGCACCTGTGCATAAACTGAAAGAGGTTTTTATTATTTGGTATGTGATGGAAAAAAACCTCTTTATCTTTTGTAAAATTCCCGTCCAAACTGATTTTGTCGTAAACTTGTCCCTATGTGCAGCAACTGACCTCAAAACATGCATAACCAAGAATCAATCATTCATTTCGATCATATCTTATGATCCAGAAACCGGTTATAGGAGTGTGATATACCGTTGGAAAGAGATTTCCGAGCTTCTTCTAATGGAAACATTTGTGACATGTTTTGTGCGGAATATCATGTGCAAAAAATCTAACCAAACCAAACCTAGTAAGAGCTCATGTTGATCCCTGGTGACAGGCTGCGAAAACTGGAACTAACATCGGCCTTATTGGGGATGGCAGCTCCTTGGAGGTGTCAAGAACATTGTAGACCAAGTGCCTCATCCATTGGGTAATACAGTCAAACAATTGAAAACCCAAAACAACTCATACCAATCCAAAAACGTATACATACTGCAACCTGTACATAAAAAATACCGAAAACTGAAATGCTGCCTCAGGCAACTTATTTATGTACAAATATAACCTACTTTGCTGAAAAATTGATAGATAAAGTAACGTTGTAATGCTAGATCAACCAATCAAGTAACTGTGACAAGGATGTTGCTTGAAAGTGCTTCAACCATGACACAAATGTAAATGTTGACAACCATCCATGCACAAACTGAATTTGGCTATGTGAAAGACAATCTGACTTATCATTCAAACTGAAAAAATACTCCATATATGCGACAATAGGATCAAAGAAACTAGACTCTATTTGCTGACCTAACTCCTCAATATAGACCTCCAACTGCAAACTTTCAATGCAAACATCCATGGGCAGCTCTATTGTTTCTTGTTTTGAAGGAGGGAGAGTTTCCAAGAATTTTTTGGGATCTCAGAATTCATATGATTGGATCTGATCATTTAAATACTGAATCTCCTTCTCAAAATTTTCAACAACTAACTCAAAGAAACTAGTTTTAGCTTTAGGAGGAAACTTCATAGATCTCAAACATTGAAGCACGGTAATGAAAAATACTTCATCAATTTCAATATCCACTAACTGATATCTAAATTCTTTTAAAACTTCACAAAACACAGGGTTTGCCACATACCCTGTCATCGGTGATTACCATCAATGTTCTGAAAACTGGATTCTTTGGCAGTGAACTTGAAGCTCAGGATCTTGAACATTGGAGTCACCAGGTAGATGATTTCAGCCTTCATATGTGTCTGACTGTTGTCCACCATCAGCAATCAGATTTGCAACTTGAATTATCTTTTTCGGAGAATATTTTTCACCTCTTCCCCAGCAGAGTCGCCACGATGTTAGAGCCTAGATCAACCTCAGGCTGAAGGGAGGAAATCCTAGGATAACCACAAACCAAGCTTAACCTAGTAGCTAGCCCTACCAGGTCGGGAGAGGGCTCTCTCCTTGTCAATCTCAGTTAGGATATTGGAAATTAGGGCTTGAGATGACTAAATTTAATGTAGATTTTAGGCTAGGTATAGTAGCTCTAGGGTTTTTGATTGATTTTTGTTTTGGGTCGAAACAACAAGAGAAAGGATGATTTGGATTATGGCATCGATGTCAGTTTCTGCCAGCAAACCTGGGGAAAATTAAGTGCCATGTTCAGCCAAGTGAAGATTGTAAATGTGAGAAGTATAAGGGAGAAAGCCCGCTACCCTGCAAGCATCAAACAAAGGATGGATCTGCAGCAGCAACTTTAGATGAAAGAGAATAACGAGGTTGCTCAACAGAGCATCTAGCAAAGGATGAATTCTGCTAAGACAACTATTACAACTAACAACAAAATCATCATGAAAGGAGCATCATTACGGATGAATTCCTAACATATCACTTAGATAATGTTGAAACAAAGTAGAAAAACATAATGTGTAAATGAATTTATGAGGAAAAAACATACTGAACATTTAAGCACCGTGATGAATCCCAGGTCCAAAGGGCAGAAAATTGTTTTATTAAAATGATATTCAAGAAATTTTACACAGTTCCAAAAAGCCTCTCTGCTGCCAAAATCAAACCTCTACACTATGAAATTCATAAAACATATACATTTTCTCATCCCTGTACTAAGGGAATTGAGCTCAACCATATTCTTCAAAATAGAATCAGTTACATTAAACTTGGACCGAATTTCTGAAAATAGGTGTTGAAGATGAACTCGTATTTCCTAAACCATAGCACCTGTTACCAAACTGAAAGAGGTTTTATAGATAAAGTCATTTTGGAGAAAAACCTCTCTCAAATTTTGGAAATTCGTTTCCAGTTGCTCGCAATTTGTTCCACAAAATCATATTTAAAACAGAAAATCATTAAAAAAATAAATATGTGAAAATGAGTTGTAAAGATCTAGTCACATATCCAAATTCATGACACCCGTGAATAAACTGAAAGAGGTTTTTGTTATATGGCTTGTTATTAACAAAAACTTCCTCGGGTGTTTCAAAATTAATTTCCATCTGTTGTAAAATGGCACCGTACTAAAATGACTAAAACAGTAAAATAAATGAAAATTTTGCTTTGTTTTAATGCAGGCTCCAAATATCATTGCATATCTCCCACATAGTAGCACCTGTGCATAAAATGAAGTAGGTTTTTGTTATTTAGTATGTGATGGAAAAAAACCTCTTTCAATTTTGTAAAATTCCTGTTCAAACTTATTTTTTAGTAAACTTGTCCCTATGTGCAACAACTGACCTCAAAACATGCATAACCAAGAATCAATCATTCATTTCGATCATATCTTATGATCCAGAAACTAGTTACAGGAGTGTGATATACCATTGAAAATATTTTTCTCAGCTTCTTCTGATGGAAACATTTGTGACATGTTTTGTGCTGAATATAATGTGCAAAACATCTAACCAAACCAAACCTAGTAAGAGCTCATGTTGATCCTTGGTGATAGGCTACGAAGACTGGGTCTAGAATCTGGGGGTCCTTCTTGGTCCGTGGTGTCTAGGGTGATTTAGGGAGCTCGGTTGTCTGCGGTGTGTCTTTCTGCGGACTATCTGTGGTAGGGTTTGCTGACCTGAGAATTGCTTCCCACTAATGCTTTGGTAATGCCTAAAACCACAGACTTTCTTCTAGTTGCTTGTCATTCATCTTGCGCTCGGTTTGGACCCAGGGCATCTTCTGTGTGGAAAGGTAAATCAGGGTTGGGTGACCCTTTCCATGTTGATTATATATGATTTCAAATTTAAAATCGGCCATTTGCCCTTGTTGTGGCTCATAAATGCGATTTTGGCAAGTTACTATTACGCCTTAATTGCCCACTGCCCGCTCCAACATGCTTTAATTGGGTCATCATGTCATGAAAATTACCTGCAACGGTCGCTTTCCATCCTTTCCCCGCGGCAGCGAAGCCCCAGGTACGTAGGTGCGTTTTTGGTATGTGATCGAGCTCACGCGATGCGGCCATGTCGCACAGCTTCTCGACAGCCTGTTTTATAGTCTCGCGCCCTCTTTTAACTGCGTGGGGTGCTGGGACTGGGCCTCCTACGGATAGTCAGGTGGGTGCACCCATCATGCGGATCTTTCATTTTCCGACTAGCCCGAGTTGCAGGCACCCTTCACGTTCCCTTGATTTTGATAGCGGATTGAGGTCTGTGCGTCCTTGTACTCCAGGGTGCAATCGAAACCATGCTAGTAGGGTCATGGCTTCGCGTAGTAGTGTAGGAGAGCTAGCCATGCCCGATCCCGTCACTAGTTCCTTGGCGTAGCCCGTGTGGGTGACTTCTAATTGTAGATTATCAATTTCTTCATCTAGTCGCACACTTTGGTTTTGAAGTCGGGCCCCCGTTTCTTCTAAATTACATAGTTGTATTTTGCCACGCCAGACGGCTTCCCAGAGCTGCTGAATCCTTTTGCGGATGTCTTCATAGGTAGGATGGACTGTAGATGTACTGGTTCGTTCAGTCATGAGAGAGTTCCCTGCCCGGTCCCGCAAGCCCTCGTTCAGCACCGATCCTGTGGGGTTGATGATCGCGCAATGTGCACCCATACCCTTTGTTTTTTATGGATGTCCACCTAGTGATCAGCTCCTGTAGTCCTTTAACAACTTTACTGTCACGCAACAGCTTCATGCAGGTCACTAGAAAGGTATTAATCATGGAGGGATCCATTCTTGGCTCAATTTGGTCCCTCCGACCTAGAGGAGAGATTTCCGTGAAGCTCTTCTGAGCTTCCTTAGGTATCTTGTTCCCTTGTTCCTGCTCAAAGTCAGGTTCCTTTGTGGGGGTGTCACGCTCCTTCCGCGTATCGCATCCTGTGGTTGCGCCACTCTTTAATACCATGTTTACACTGGGGTCTGCTTCGCGTGGTTCCGATCGCATCATCTGGACATTTTGAGTTAGTGTAGGCTGTAACACTCCCTTCTCACGCATCTGGGCAATTAACGTCAGACAATCTATCATTTCATGATCAAATTGCTCGCAATATGGACAAGAGATCCTGGTCGAATTAGTACAGTCACGAGCGTAGTGTCCTGGCCCTCCACAGTTATAACATATCAGCTGTCCGCGGCCCCACCCGGGCCCCATTCCTCTTCCTTGGCCACATCCTTGAAATCCCCTACGTGGCCCTACAGCTGAATCGAAACCTCATGCTTCAGTCTGCACTTGGTAGGCCGAAGTTCTTTCGATCATTAAATCATAACTTCGACATGTTCACTCACCGTGACCCACTGATCGACAAAAATTGCAATACAGTTTCTGCGGGGTTTGGGTGTATTTATGCAATAGGTTATAGTTATCCGTTGCATGTTTTCCACCCACTTGACAAATTGCACACCAGAGCGCAAGTGCGGCACTCGGTCCTGCTTGTACCTCCACTTTTAATGGCATCGGGCCTCCCCCCGCCAGATAGTTTGCAAAGACAGGGTAGTGGTCCTTATCATGCCCTTGACTTTTGCATTTAATACAACCTACCTCTGCACGTGCCTCCAGTCGGGGCACCCTTTCTTGCTTCAAGCTTTGCATTTCTAAACTCAGGTTTTGTAGTTTCGCATGGATTTGCTAAACTCCCAACCCTGGATCTGGTATTGGGGTTTCGTGCAACCTCATTGCTGTCTCCAGCGCTTTAGCTTGGGTTGAGATCTTTTGTTGTGACAGAGCCGTCCTCAAATGTGCTGTCAATGACGCCACAAATCACGTGCAGTGCTGTGCATCCGTCAATGTCATGTTAGCCTCACGAATGGTGCTTTTTAACCTCTGGTCCAGATCCCATAGAGTTTCACCAGGCAACATTGCGATCTTCTTGAACCCAATAATTGACTGTGTTTCTGATTTTGGTCGGCCAAATTCTTTGTCTAATGCATTCTGGATTGCCGTTATTCCCTTGTTTGGATGATCGATTGAATATTTTATGTACCACATCAACCCACAGTCCTGAGTGCACTAACTGGGGTAACATTTTTTATGTTTTCATCTATTATGCCTTGAGCGTCCCATACAGACCTTATCACAAACCAGAGCCAGCCTGGTTCCTCATTTCCTTCACCCTTAAATATCGGCAGCTTCACTGCACTTGCCTTCCTAATTTTTGGTGGTGGAGGGGGGGGGGGGGGGGGGGGTGGGTGTGGTGTTGGTGTGGATGGGTTTGATGTAGGTGACGCGGGTGGTGGCGTGGACGGAGGTGGTATCAGTGAAAAGCGATCCTTAATCAACCGGACTGCACTTCCGGGTGAGAACCTCGCGAGCTCCACCTCGCTCTCCCATGAGATAGAAAGCAGAGGGTTGTTCTCTATGCCTCCCATTCCTCAGTAACCCCTTCCGCTCCGCGTTACTCCATACATCAATAGATGCGCATAATCTATTTTTCACACAACAAAATCTTAATCCAAGTATTTAGTGATTTGACATACTCAGTCCTCAGTCCTTGAAGGAATCACCTTTCCGCTTCACTATAAATCATGGTTGTATCTATCACGAACTCAGTGATAAATCCTCCTATTACCCGATCCAGCCAATGATCTACTGCACGTGTGATTTTATCTTTGGTGGCTTCTAGCCTGCGCACCAGTTCTGGGGTCCACACAATAGGATGATCTAGTTTTCATCTTCCCACACTGTCAGCTAACTTCACGATCCACTCGTACAACTCTATCAAAAATGTCGTGAAGAAGATCTCGTGGATATCTGTGTATATATAGCGGTCCAACCAATCTTCCTCCGATATCCGCGGGTTTTTGTTTTCCTGAACCACGAACTCGTGGAGCTTCAGATCCCACCACTCTTCAAGCTCTTTCTTTGTAGGGTTCCAATGTTCCCACATCAGACACCCCTTAGGCAGATTCTAGTCCTGGCAACGGAACCATTTGTTGGCTTACAGGGCCCTGACCCAGGTTCAGAAGAGTTATTTAGCCAAACAGATCCCGCAACTACCGACCCTTTCGGCAATAGCCCACGGAGCACGGACTGAGGTCTCACTTGAGGTAGCAGGGGAGGGTGCTGGAACTAGGTTTCCACACCCTTGGGATGTCTAGATGTGGTTTGGAGGCTTCGCGCACCGTTCTGTAGCCTCGCGCTGCTCTGCTTCTGTGAAGATCCGAAACAGGGCTACTTCTCAATACTAATTACTTAATGAGTTGTTATAGATCAGATCTACTTATGAGGGTCTTTAAGCAAACATTTAATCAAGATAACCAGTGCGTTCGCTTAACAGAGATACATATTCGCATTAACCCAAAACATAAGCATGCGCATAAAGAATCAATAGAAATATCAATCATAAATTTACCAGATCTGCACTAGCTCACATTTACACAGAGTTTCCAAAATCAACTTATCTGTATTTCCTCTTTATCACCGATACATCTAGATCTATCTTGCGCACTCAGATGCAGGGGTCTGCACACATAGCTGCAAACTCTACCAGGCCTCTACGCACACAGATGCAGAGCCTCTATCAGCTACCCAATACCCTCGACTCGGACTTACAGATGCTCCAAAACTCCTTAGCTCATACACCCATTACCATTCATATCGTTCATCATCCCAAAAAACTAGCTACCTCTACCCATAGAGCCTTGCTCTATTTATACATTTCCATGGACCACGATCCATGGGCGGGTCGACTCAACTTACATTTCTTTACATTATTTTTGGGTAGACTACCCTTTGACTTGAACTTATTACAAATCGCACTCTATGCATCCCGCAGAGTCTTTACCATATCTTTACCCAAAATTTTGGGATTTGTGCCTCGTGACCATTTCGCGGGGCTTCTACTACCCAACAATCCCCCAACTCTTCATATTGCCCACACAGAGTCTTCAAAGTTACCTCATGATGATATCAAATAGCCATCATGATCTCCAATAATGTCTCGACACAACTTCAGTGTGTCTACAGTGAATTGCACTAAGCTCTACACAAAAGCCAACTCTTTGTTTCAAGCCTCTGTTCTCACTGTCACAGTAAATGCGTCCGACATGATTGCTTGTCACTGTTCTTGCTATCATGATCTCTTACTTCCCTGAAACAAATTCACATACGCTTCAATGCTGGTGTTGGTTACTGCTCCCTTCAAGTGATGTCAGATGAAACTTTATTTTTCCCTTCACAGAAGTGTTCTTCAGGTTGCGTTATGTACCTGATTAATTTATCAGTAGTTTGAGCCTTTCAAAGGTTAACTTGATCAACAGATTTCCTCGTCCTTCGGCTTCCTCCTGTCCTGGTGGAACTTCGACTTCCTCCTGTCTTGCTGGACTTTTGGCTTCGTCCTGTCTTGTTGGACCTACCACTTACTCTCCTTCTTCCAGTTCACTCGTTTTGAACTTTCCTTGCTCTTTGTTATAGATTCCTGATACGCCTAACCTTTGGCTTCATTTTTCGCTCACTTGATCTTTGGCTTCTCGATCTTCAGCTCCCTCTATCTCTTTGAGTTCACCAATACTCAAAAGACACGTTCATTCGGAAGAGAGGTCAAATTACAATAGTGTTGCATATTAAAATTATATCAGGGAGGCCCTTTTTAATATTCATACAATAGACTCATTATTTTTGGAGGATTTCATAGGAGAGGCTATACCCACAGGGAAGTCCCACATTCCACATCACTACCTCAATTTGTAATCATAACTTTCGGAAACTCCCGTAATCGCAACCCTTTGGCTTCACGATATAACATTGCCGATGCCCCTATTTCTGATGGATGCGATATTCCAATAAGCTTCTTTTGATAACTCAATCAAGTCCACAACTTATATCGCAATTGGCGGTCGGGTTCACAAGACTTATCACAATCAGTAGTCCGGTGATGTCAACCCTTTTGAACTTTGTGATTCAACGGATGTGATATTTAGTTAAGCCATGATATTATGGTGTAACGGGTCTGCAATGCTATCACAATCGCAATTTTCGAGTGGAATTCCTTTGTGACATCTCTAGGGTGCGGAAACCTCGTTCTAGAAACTGCCCATACTACTTCAAGTGAGACCTCAGTCCGCGCTCCACAGACTGTTGCCGAAAGGGCTAGTAGTACCGGGATTTGTTTGGCTAAATCACCTCTGAACCTGGGACAAGACCATACAAGCCAACAAGGAGATGGAGACCATTGGTTCCAGGGTGAACGGAATTGTGCTGAAGGAGGGGTAGAGTATTGCCATGGATATTGCTGGTTATTATATGCATTGTTCCAGAATTGAAAGAGAAAAACTCTTGAGACATACCTCAAGGTCACGGTTTCCATGGCATCATTGGTGCGATGAAGTAAGAGGACTGCACTCCTTCGCTTGATTCTCTGAGTACTGCCTTTAGTCTAGGAAGCTCCCAACATTTCTCTGTCAAATGATCCAACTTACAGATATTACACAGGATAATGTTGTTCAATTCGCATTCCGTGAAAGGATGTTTCTTCTGACAAGTCGGATAGAACACAGCCAGGGTTGTGTCAGCTTCTGCTTGTGTCTTCTTGATCTGCATTATCATTATCTGGGTTGAGAGAGTACTAAGGATATCGGTCTTGAAATTTTCGAACAAATTCTCGATCTCCGCTCTAGTTACTCCTCCGCCTGTAGATTTTTGTATACGAACAGAGGCATCCCGAATTGTACTCCTTCCTTTGGACGACCCTCGAGAGCATCTTAGGTAGAGCTTTACAATTTCAGCGAATGGCTCTTGCGATATATCCCCTTTTCCCAATAGGTTCAGGGTGTCAAGGCAGTCATCCCTCATTCCTCTGATGAATATAGTCTTCAAGATTTCCTGGTCTAAATCGTTGTGTTTAGACCTCTGCAGATTTTAGTGGAACTGTTCCACATAATCTTCCAGGATTTCATCCTCCTTCTGTGTCATTCTGAATATTTCTTCCCTTAAGTCCCTAGTCTTGCAATAGTCCTGTTAGTTTGATCAGAACGTCTCCTTCATATCATTCCACGTTGAAATAGAAGCGGAGCCCAATCGCATGAACCATCTCAAGGATGCCCCTTTTAACATAGTAGGGAATAGCTTTAATTTATGAGTGTCTAATGTATAATCATAACTTCTACATAATACATCAAACTCAAATAGAAATGTGTCTGGATCTTCCACAATCATCCCTTGAAAGGATGGTAAGGATGATAGAGGAATATTTTTCATAGGAGCTTCACCTCCGATATTCCTGATTGGGAACTCAAAGGTGGTGATAATGGCATCTGTTTTAGCATTGTTATCATTGTTGTCCCCCATGACTAATTCTTCTAACCCTTGTTGTAGCAGACATCCTTCAAATTTTTTTTGTGATGGCCCTGTAGATGTGATTAGTGCCTCAGATACCCCTGGGGCTAGTTGTTTCACCGCACTACCTGTATCTGGATATTGATAAACCAACAGGTGCTTTTCCATCTCAGTTATCTGATGTTCCCCCTCAGTTTCCCCTTGCCCTTTGGTCCTCAAGTTCTGGCTACTAGCTTCCCCTTCTTGCTCATGAATTCAATCCTTGGTCTTGGGGGTATGAGTGCTATCTTTAGAATGATACGATCCCAAGATCGAGGAATTAGAGGTTTTTTCTTTTGCTGTGGGAGTAACATCTTTTTGTGGCCCTATTTTCCTTGCATTCCATTGAGAGCTGGACGGTTATTTTTCCGCCTTAGAGATTAGTTCCTGGATAAATGTCTTCCTTCCCAAATCTTCACCATTCCTTTCCATTTTACGACCCGTCGTTCCTGTGACTTATTAGAGTGGGGGTGATTTCAGTATCTTTGTAATTCCTAGAAGTGCACACATGGACCCTATGTGTATTAAATCACACCCTAAGTGTCTCAGTCTTCGATAGTGGTGAGCTCGCCCAGGTATGTTAGAGTGATGCGCAGGTTCTTACCTCTCATCTTACTGCCCAACGACTGAAGAGTTGAAGACACGCTAACAAAACATCAAAATGTCCTAAGTGTCCTAGTAATCACAATGGTGAGCCCGCGCAAGTATGTTAGAGCGATGCGTAGGTTCCTACCTCTTGTCTTATCGCCCAACAACTGTGGACCAGGAACACTCTATATCAAACAAACAACCTAGCTGACTGTATCATCAACTGCCATCCCCAGCGTTAGAGCTTAGATTGACCTCAGGCTGAAGGGAGGAAATTCTAGGGTAACCACAAACCAAGCTTAACCTGGTAGTTAGCCCTACCAGGTCAGGAGAGGGCTCTATTCTTATGAATTTCAGTCAAGATGACTGAATCATGAACAAGATTTTATGCTAGGTATAGTAACTCAAGGGTTTTGATTGATTTTGTTGGTTTTTTGTTGGATCAGATGGAGCTAGGCAATTTGGGTCTGGGAAATTAGGTCAGAGTGTAGGGTGTTCTATGGGGCAAGGTAGGTAGAGACTTTTACACTTGAAATTGAGTGAGGTGAGATGTCTAAGACTGGTGAGGAGATGAGGAGGGAATATAACAATCATGTATCCTTCTCAAAGAACAAAAAACATAGAATATTGAATGGTTTCCCAAGGTAGAGCACTGCAAACAATGAATTATACCTATCTATCTTCATATCATTCAGTTAGAAGTAGTGAAATAGATGATGGCACACATAAAACATGTAAACAACTGATAACAAAAGAAGAAACTATATAAAATGACCATACCACAGGTATCCCATAAATAGCTGCAACTCCTATTAATTTCCTTGCCAAACTGCTTACAATGATGTACAATATTGATCTGAAAATGGAATGTACTTGTTTAAAGGTGCAAGGTATCCATTTCCCATAATTTCAAATGTGAGCTATACACTCCAAGTGACCTCTGAAAATGTGAAAACTTCTTATTTCTTTTACAGAGATAGACTGTAGGGGCATTCACTATACATGTCACCTCTAAAGAGAGGATGAGTTCCAGAGGCTACCTAGACCTCTACAGGCTTTGCCTAAAGAAATAACGAAGTAAACACTTAGAAGTCATTGACATACACATACTTGAAGTTTGATGTCTTGCGGAATAAAACAAATAACTTTCTGCAGCTGTATAGGTGATTATGTATGTATGCAAGTTATGTATATTTGATGTTTAACACTTTATATCAGTTTTGTTTAGCATACCATCTTCAGCAAATAAAGACATCAAAATGATGAAGTAGTTCACCCCTCCTGGGCTATATATGCTGGACCAAGCCTCTCAAACTAGGCTTGTCGTCTTGTCTTAAAAATGCTACAAAGGCTAATACAAGAATATGAGTGTCTTGAAAGACAGATCTGACTGTAAATACAGAATCAGAAGATAGGAATTAGCTAAAAATGCTCTTTCCCGAGCACTAAACAGTGAAATTGTACCTTATACAGTACTTTCCTCAATTGGCCCCAGTGGCCCTTTAAACTTGCATGGAGAATTTCGAGGTGAAGATGACCTAAATTGGTTTTGAAACCTCTGCCATTAGACTTAGAAGGTCGAAAATAGCATACATAGGCTTTTGAATCACCAAAAATGGATGAACACAGCCCCCAAACAGCTCAAGCACTGAAATGGCCCTAGTGGCCCTGAAAGCTTCCCTAAAGCTAAACAGTGAGAAGAATGCCTTAACAGGAAAAACAAGCTGTAGAAATGGATTCAAAATTCTTAAAACCTTTAGGAATGACCTTCGTTCCACATTCACTAGCTGCACAATTCCCAATGCAACTCCCAACTGATTTGGCCCTAGTGGCTCCTGGAACTTCCACGAAGCAAAATCACCTGCAAACGACCTCAGATGGTTGTAAAACCTATGCAAATGGCTTCAGAAGGTCGAAGGGACCCAAAATAAATAAAAAAATTCGTCCAAAAAGGACTTTCCTAGCCAAAGTTATGGCCATTTACTCCCAACTGCCAGTTGCCCCTACAAAAACTCCCGATAACTTTAGTTGGAGCCAGTTAACGTCGCCAATTATGGTGGACCCGCCCAAATCTGGCGCTCCGCTAAAAATCCACCAGTCTAACCGCGCATTAACCGGGTGTGAACTGTTACGTGTGAGTGGATTTGTGGGGTGGTGGTTAGTGCATAGGATTGCGTGCCCCAAACTCTGGGTTAACTGTCGTTTACCTCCGCGTTCAATGGTTATGTGACCTGTTGAGGGCCCTGAAATCGGGTCAACAACAAGGGGGATACCCACCCGGTCGGGAACCTGGTTGGCGGCTCCGTGCCCGTTTGGTGTAGCGGGTCTGACTGGGGATAACGGGACCAGCTTCCCGTTCTAAGGGGGGTGTGTGTGTGTAGAGTTTGGTGATGTGTGTGTGTGTAGAATATGATAATGAAAATATGGAATTATTTCTAAGCTAATCTAGTTCTAAACTCTGAGACTGAATTTTATACTACTTTAATCTATCAAGAACAACACATCTAATCTACGCTAACCCGGGATAGAACTTTTTCCATTATGCGATCTAGAAAGATTTCACACAATAACTGGTAATGAAGATTATTCAGCTATTATGAGAATATAAATCAATTAAGATGAACCATCCTGCATAAAAAGTTAAGCAAAACGGTTGTGAACAACATATCACATAATCAGTTATTCATGTATTAAGCACAAATCAATGACTCCACCGTACAAAAGTGCCAAATGGTAGTCCACTCATTCATACGTTAACATATAAACAACATCAGCTGTATATTACTCTAAGAATGCAAGCAGAAACTCGTCAAGAGATAAAAGTACCATTTATGACTGACTTTATACTCACAGACCTGAAGCAATAATGATCTATTTCTACTTACTTCTGATGCCTACTAAGAGTACAGAAGTGCAACATCAGTAGCAGGTATTAAAATGCAAACATAAATAAATCTTGATCCGTCCATTCATCAAAAACCCCCTCCGAGGGTGCAAAAGTGCATGTTCTGAGGACAAGTTTTTTGACAAATTTCCGGATCCTTCTCCAATGCAACGAGAAGGGTTAAATATTACTAACTGGCTAATTTTAATTACACAAATTTAGGGAACGGCTTCAAATGACCGCCCTTTTACTAAAACAAATTTATTTCTAAAAACTGAATCTAATTTCTAACCATTTATGTATCTGCTCCTTAGTGCTGTAAGCGATGCGTTGTTCGCCGTGAAAGAGTCGGCTGCTTGTCCTTTCCTTTTGTTCAAGCTTGAAAATTAGAAATAACAAGAGCTGGCACCTCTTTCTGACAAACTAGAAGATATTTTTGAAAGTGTTCTTCTGGAGGAGTGTCTTCACGGCGTGTATACTTAGTACAACTCAGATTTCTTTCAAACTGATTGTGCTGTTGCTATTTCGGTTTCCGGCCATGCGAATGACTCAATGAGCTGGGGATTTTGTTGCCTGAACGATTTTATCAATTGAAACTTGTTTCCATTCTTTGTTCCAGGCTTTTCTGAGACGTCTTTCCCCTTAAGCGTTTTTCTTTTTGCTTTACCCAATTTGGGACTCAGGATCTTTCATAAACGCTTTGCTTTTGTGCGCCTTTGACTCTGAGTCCGGGATAGCCTATTTCCATCAGCATTTGTTGAGTGATACTCTGGGATCCGTGGTCCTGCTGTATGCGGTATCCATCTGCGAAGTCATCTCCTCTCTGTTCTTCTAGTTATGGCGCTTTTCCTTAGATTTTTCCTACATATAGATTTATATCAGTTGCTGACTTATAGTTCACGTAAATGAAAAGAGACAGAAGAAAAGATTGACATGAAAGAAATTAAGTTCTAATGAATGCATAATCATGTCACCCATTATGACTTGACTCTTCAAAAAACGCAACATAATCATCTTTGGATACACAGGCGTACAACCATTAATTTCCCGTAAGGTGCGCGCCTAATTTTGGGCTCACAGATCATGCCGAGGAATGCCTGCGACGAATGGCTTCTGCGATTTGCATCGCAGCATCGAAGATTGCTATCTAAATAGGTGGCATCGCAGCGATTGATAGTCTCATTTGTCGCACACCATAGATCGCAGGTCGCAGCTTTGCATGGTCGCAGATCGCATATTGCAATATCGCAAGGTTTTTCGCTTTGTCACTTTGTGCTGCTTATGCGACATTGCGACGAGCGACGTCGCATATCGGCCGTCGGCGGTTCTTTAGGTTTTCTCCTTTTGAGCGCTTTTAATGCACGCGATGCGATGAGTTCTCGCGTCGCTCCTCCTCAGTGTGTTTATGCGCTTTGGGAAAGCGCTCCCTTTTTCCTTGCGACGAGATATAGCTCTTAGGGAGTTAATACAAAAGATTTTTCAAACAAAAATATTTTTTGGATTTTTTGGTTAAGGGTCCCCCTTTGCTTGATGTTATTACTAATATCAAATAAAGAGGGGGGTTGTTGGTGACCACAACAATGGCGATTCACTGTGAAGAACCAGTTATCTCTGCATTTCTATTGACCGTTCACTTCCGAAACAATTTTTTTTTTATATGTCTAAACTTTGTTATGGACAGATAGAGTAGATTTCCCCTCACCTTGTCGACGATATTTTGTCTCAACCCTTTTTATATCCCAATTTCTTGCTTCCTCAGGTTTTTTCTTGCATTCGCATCAGACATTACTTGGTCTTGATAAAAGATAAAATAAGGTCTTCTCTGCGTACTGGCTTAAAAGTATGCTCATTTGTCGTAGGTAGAGCCTCTGCTGCCCACAAGCGTCCATAGCCTCGACAGGGTTACCATGTTATCCAGCAATGATCCTTTTTCCTGCTTGAGGTTACTCGCAACATTCCAGAGAAAAATCCTTTTTGACACACTTTTCCTTTTTTAATTCTCTAAAGAACAATGTCTTGGTTTGGTGGCCAAATTATGACACAGTCATTCACCTGATTTACACTTTTGCTGAACAAGCCAGCTCGTGATGAGACCTCTTGTCTTTTGATTGCAACAATCTTAAGTCGTTGCCCTGTTTTGATAGACAGTATTGGCAAAGTCAGCAAGTTATAATATCTGTGTTCATGATAAGCCGGCTCGTGATGAGACCTCTTATTCTTTGAGATATAGTGTTTTGCTTGGATTGTTTCTCTGAATGCTGTAATTTCCTTTTAGCAGGGAGGAAGTCATTGTTTTTCCTTAAGAAAGCTCTGGACGATAATAATAGAGTTTTTGAAAACAATAGCTTTGCAGAGAATGCTTATTTTATTATTGATGATACCTTTCGTGGTGCTGATACAAAACAATTCTTTTACCAAAGGTTGCTTTTGTCAAAGTTTTTTTTAGAGGTTGAAATGAGTATCGTAATCAAAGTGAAGTTAACTCTATTTGTCAATAATAAAATTCAGATTTTCAAAAATTTTGCTATTTGTACAAGCGAAATCAAAATCTGATAGAGAATTGGCATGCTCTTTCATGAATCCTTTTTAAATGATCATTTACAACGGGTTTTATTCATAAAAAGAGAAAAACAAAACAAAATAAAAACTAAAAACTAAATCTATCCTACAAAAAATAGAAGATTTCTCTTCTATGGAAAATATAATTTAAGAATCAGTCCATTGACAGGTAAAGAATCTCTCCTTCCTGCCAGATCCTGCAACACAAATTTAGACGGGCCTA
Organism: Pinus tabuliformis; assembly: GCA_031772625.1. Classification (NCBI taxonomy): domain Eukaryota; kingdom Viridiplantae; phylum Streptophyta; class Pinopsida; order Pinales; family Pinaceae; genus Pinus; species Pinus tabuliformis. The sequence continues at coordinate 19,758,098 of CM062819.1, forward strand.
CGACTTCTACAATCTGAAAAGGGCCAAGCCACAGCTTCTGAAATTTCGTATGTTTGCCCTTTTCTTCATGAGCCTTATCCCATTTCAAAACTAAATCACCCATCTGAAAGTTTTTTCTGGTTATGATGCTTGAGTCAAAAGAAGATTTTATTAGCGCTTGGTGATGAGCATGGGTTTTCCTAGCTTGTTCTCTTTGTTCTTCTAGTTTGATTATTTCCATTTGTCTTAATTGTAAAGAGGAAGTAGATACTTCATCGATATATTGCACTAAAGACAAAGAGGGAACGACTAGGTGAGTCGGAAGAACCACTTCTCTCCCATAAACTAAATTAAAGGGAGAAGTGCCGATTGAAGCTTTCTTTGTGATTCTATCAGCCCATAAAGCATTTACCAGCGCTTTGTGCCAATTCCTTTGGTTTTGGTCGACTGTTCTTTTGATAATTCTGATTAGGTTCTTGTTTGTTGATTCAGCCAATCCATTACCTTGTGGATAGTAGTTGGCAGAATATTTCAGTTTGAAACCTCTTTTAAGCACAAACTCAGTCATAGTATTTCCAGAAAAATATGAAGTGTTATCAAACATTAATGCTATTGGCAATCCAAACCTAGTGATGATAAATTGATCTATGAATTCAATAATATTTTCAGAATGAACTGTCTTGAGAGGAACTGCTTCTATCCATTTGGTAAAATAATCAGTTGCTGTAAGGAAATACTTATGCTGCTTAGAAGAGTGAGGAACGATCTCACCTATTATGTCCAAGCCCCATTGACTGAATGGTTGATCGATGATGACTGGTTGTAGCGGCATGGATGGTTTCCTTTGTTTTCCTGCAGCAGTCTGGCAGACTTGGCATTTCCTTATGTGATTGTATGAGTCTTTGAATAGCGTGGGCCAATAATATCCTGCACGCAAGATTTTATGTGCAGTCGCATCTCCGGCATAGTGTCCACCCACTGGTCCATCGTGGAGTTCCTGCAAAACCTTTTCGGCTTCAGTTTTCTCAAGACACCTAAGAAGCACAGAATCGTAATTTCTTTTAAACAAGACATCATTTATGATCTGGTATTGTTTAGCTTTTAATCTCAGAGCTATTTTCTTGGTATGATCGAGCTAAAGAATGCGATTGGAGCCTCCGCTTTCTCTTGATTTGCTTGGGTCAAAATCGCGGCATAGGATTTCTCTGAGGCAAAAGTGTATAAGGTAAAAGATTCCGAAAAATTTGGGGTGGCCAAAGATGGAGCATTGATGATAGCTTGTTTGATTAAGTTGAACGCTTCGTGCTCATCTAGACCCCATTTGAAATTTGAATTCTTTTTTATCATATTTTGTAAGGGAGAAATAATACGTGAAAAATCCGGGACAAATCTTTTGACAAAATTGATCTGTCCAAGGAAGGATTGCATGGCTTTCTTGTTATGGGGTATGGATATTTCGGAAATTTTCTTGATTCTGTCGAGTTCTATATGAATACCAGATTTCGACACTATGAATCCGAGCAATTTCCATTCGCTTAACGCAAAGAAAGATTTCTTTGGGTTGAGCGAAATCCCATACCTCAAGCATCTTTGAAAGATTTGCTTCAAATCTTTGAGATGGTTGTTTCGTTTTTTGGAGTACACTGTTATATCATCCAAGTAAATCACCACTGATTTATTGACTAACCCTTTAAAAGCGATGTCCATGGCTCTCTGAAAGGTAGCTTCGGCATTGATCAGACCAAATGGCATCTTTCGATATGCATAAGTTCCCCATTTGGTTCGGAACGTAGTCTTTAACTGATCATCGGGATGCACCAGTACTTGATTGTATCCTGAAAATCCATCCAAGAATGACATTAATTCTGAGCCTGCTACTGCCTGTAATATTTGCTCCATAGGTGGGAGGGGAAAGTTATCTTTCTGACAGGCTTTGTTGAGATTTCGGAAATCGATACAGATTCTAATGTCTCCGTTTTTCTTCCTAACGGGGACCATATTGGATACCCATTTAGAATGCCTGACGGGGAAGATTATTCTGGCTCTCAACAACTTATTAAGCTCAGTTTTTATCTGATTTTCTAGGTTAGGGTGTATTTTTTTGAGCTTCTGCTGGACAGGTTTTTCATTGTCAATCATAGGGATAACATGTTGAATGATAGAAGTGTTGTATGTTTTTAGTTCATCGTAATTCCAGGCAAAAACGTTTTTGTATTGTCTCAAAAGACGGATATATGCTGATTTCTCTTCAGGGGCTAGGCCGTGACCTAGGTTAACGTTTTGTGGCTTTTGATCGGTCCCTAGGTTTACTAATTCATAGTTCAGGGTAGAACTGCAAAGTTTAGCATTGGCGGACCTTTTAAACCGACTTTTCAAATCATATAAATCTTCTAACTTGACCACCGATTTCGGTATAGCATTGTTAGAGCCATTTTTTTGTATTTGATGATCATGATGGTCTTCGTCGATTATCTGATTTGAGTAGGATCCTTCAGAAGTAAGGAAATTTATGATGTCAGGATCGTCGTTGAACACTCTCCAATTGGTGATATTGTCAGGGATGGATGGTCTAAAGATTAATTCTATTGAAAACCTATCAGGACTAAAATCTTCAGAAGGGATGAGTCTAGAGGCTACGTTAGCTAATAGGTCTGCGCTCGCGTTTTGAATTCTTGGAATTGACGAGATGTTGAATGCTACGAAATGTGCAGTGAGATCTTGAACTAATGATTGATAATGCTTTAAATGACTTGACAGGCAATGTATGGTGTTACGTACCTGTTTTACGACGATCTCCGAATCTCCAAAGACTTGAAGATACTTAACGTTTAATCCGATTGCTTTGTATAGGCCTTGAACCAAGGCTTCGTACTCCGCTGTGTTGTTCGTGCAATCAAACTCAAGTCTGCATGTGAGCATAATCTTGTTCCCGTCTGGGTTAATCAGAACGCATCCTGCTCTTGCCCCCTCATTTGATTTAGATTCGTCAAAATATAATTTCCAAAATAAAGATGTATTTACAGAATTATCTAAAAAACTAAAACATTTTGAGTCATCAGTTTGGGAGAAATTTTCAACTTGGGTTAAAACTGAATTCTCTAAGTAAGGTGAAATATGAGCATTGAAATTACCTAGGAAAGAATCTATTGCATAATTGCCTACAATGCTGCTATTGTACGTTATGGCCTCATTTTCTCCTTCCAGTTCTGTCACTATGTATTTTTGGTGCAACTCTCGTTCAACCTTTATCTGATTTGGTTTACCATTGTATGGTAACCACATGTGCGACCAATTGGTTGAAAAATATCCGTGGAGTTTTTCCGACCAATCCCTGCTAAGAATCAAACCATAGAACTCGGGGATATCAACTACTAGAATGTCGATAACCTGACACACTCTTGGGTTAGACGACAATCTTATGGTCACCTGATTGAGTTCACCAATCACTTCGACTTGGGATCGATCAAGTTGAACTATACGTACTGCGGATTTTTGAGGTTGCACATTCAATTTGGCACATATTGACCTGGGTAAAATATTCGTTGAAGCACCAGAATCGACCAAGCAATTGTGCACGTTTTTGTTGAAGATTTCATATGTGAGAAGAAAAGGAGGAGTATGAGATCTTGATCTTCCTCCAATCAAGGCGATGTCATTTGTATCAATTTTATTGATCGTGTTGGTTGGAGGCCTTCCCAGATTGTGAGAAGCTACAACTGTAGGTAAAGATGTAGTAGGCACATCATGTAATTCTTTCATCATTATTTTCTGCTGGTGTTTCAATTTACTCAATTCGTACAGAGTGATATTAGCCCTAGTCTTCTTCATATCATCAATGATGTTATATTCCATTTCATCCGACACTATTAGTGTTCTTGATGGAGGCATTTGATCAGATTGGACTGGGCTAATCTGGGTCGCTTTAGCAGTTGTCTTTTTTGTTGCGACCTTTTCTTTTGTTGCAGGGCTTGCGCCCTTTTGTTTTGGGGTAGTTAGGGGAGGATCAAGTTGATTTTTGCTTCTCGTACTAACAGGAAATGCTTCTTGATCCTCTTCTTGTGGGAGGATGAAGTCCCACATTCCTTGTAGTTCTACGACCTCTTCATCGTCGGTCTACCCTTCAATGGTATTCTCTTCTTCTTCATCTTCTTCAGATTCAACGTTTGAGACAACACTAGGTGGTCTTACCTCCATGGGAGGATTTCTTTTAAAAGTCCTAAAGGGCTTTTTCGAAGAAGTCTCTGCTACTTTTTTCTTAATATTAATCATCTCATTTGACATGGATTTCAACACTTTTTGTAATCCTTCCAAATCGAAAGGATCTTTCGTTTGCTTCTTCTTGGTGTCTTCTTTGAAAGAGATCTTCTTAGATTTGCGTTCTTCTATAGCAGATCTCTTTTCTAGGGCTACCACGCGTTTTTCCACCGCTAACACTTCTGTCAAGTTGTCGACTAAGGTGGTCTTGTTTTCCCTATCTACGAAGATAGCCAAGTTTGGAGGTAAAGCCGTGATGTACCATTCACATCTTACTTCCTCTCTGGGTTGTGAGGCAGCGGGGATTTTGTTGAGGATCTTATTGAACCGTAAGTTAAAATCTTTAATGGGTTCTCTAGCCTCAGCCTTAAGATTAGATAGGTCATTGATCAATGTCGTCGTGGATCTGTCATCACCAAACTTGGTGAGGAACTGACTTTGAAAAATGTCCCAGCTTGTGATGGATCCGGAAGGTAACGAAAAGTACCATGACCCGGCTGTTCCTTGCATTGTATAAGGGAAAAGCCTGACAACAGCGTCTTCGTTAGTGACTCCGTTGAGATTAACAGAAAGCATGAAATTATTGATATGTTCCTCGGCTAGCATTCCTGCTTCTGGATTGAATTTAGGCAGCCATTTCTCAGGATGGGCCGGTATAGGGCTCAGGGGTGGAGGCATTAAAATCGCCCCAGGATTGTTCCATGGAGACTGGGCCATCGCTGAGCTGCTAGTTAATGGAAGTGCAGAAGACGATCCCTGATGCTGAGAAGATGAAGATATTAAGATCTTTGATGTTCGAAGAGGAAGGTTTGTAGAAGATGGGTGAGTGAGTTGGAATGAAAGAGTGGGTGGTTGACTTCGCGGTGAGGGAGTTGATATGGACGAAGTGGATGAAGGAGTCTGACTGTCAGACTCTGGTGGTGTTTTCCTTGCTCTTTTCCTGGTAGGGAGAGGGAGTTCACTTGGTTGTATGCCAAATTTCTCACTCTTTGATCTGGTAAGGGGATGAGCAGGGTTGTACTGCGAAGTCACGCTGCTTTTAGATTTATCAGACTTCTGGTTAAAAATAGAGAATCCCTGGAGTTTACGAATCAAAGTTCGAATTTCAGGGGGTTCAAAGATAGATTGGTCTGATATATTCGAATATGTAGCAGCGGTAGATACTCGAGCGACTTCAAATTCCGGGTTTAACCGTGTTGGAGAAGTCGAGGGAGTTGATGAGGGTGTATTACTCTCAGAATGGTATTTAGATATTTCTTTAGGTGCCATTCATAGTTCGTGCCCTCCTTCTAGCGCCAAATATGTTGAGGGCCCTGAAATCGGGTCAACAACAAGGGGGATACCCACCCGGTCGGGAACCTGGTTGGCGGCTCCGTGCCCGTTTGGTGTAGCGGGTCCGACTGGGGATAACGGGACCAACTTCCCGTTCTAAGGGGGGTGTTTGTGTGTAGAGTTTGGTGATGTGTGTGTGTGTAGAATATGATAATGAAAATATGGAATTATTTCTAAGCTAATCTAGTTCTAAACTCTGAGACTGAATTTTATACTACTTTAATCTATCAAGAACAACACATCTAATCTACGCTAACCTGGGATAGAACTTTTTCCATTATGCGATCTAGAAAGATTTCACACAATAACTGGTAATGAAGATTATTCAGCTATTATGAGAATATAAATCAATTAAGATGAACCATCCTGCATAAAAAGTTAAGCAAAACGGTTGTGAACAGCATATCGCATAATCAGTTATTCATGTATTAAGCACAAATCAATGACTCCACCGTACAAAAGTGCCAAATGGTAGTCCACTCATTCATACGTTAACATATAAACAACATCAGCTGTATATTACTCTAAGAATGCAAGCAGAAACTCGTCAAGAGATAAAAGTACCATTTATGACTGACTTTATACTCACAGACCTGAAGCAATAATGATCTATTTCTACTTACTTCTGATGCCTACTAAGAGTACAGAAGTGCAACATCAGTAGCAGGTATTAAAATGCAAACATAAATAAATCTTGATCCGTCCATTCATCAAAAACCCCCTCCGAGGGTGCAAAAGTGCATGTTCTGAGGACAAGTTTTTTGACAAATTTCCGGACCCTTCTCCAATGCAACGAGAAGGGTTAAATACTACTAACCGGCTAATTTTAATTACACAAATTTAGGGAACAGCTTCAAATGACCGCCCTTTTACTAAAACAAATTTATTTCTAAAAACTGAATCTAATTTCTAACCATTTCTGTGTCTGCTCCTTAGTGCTGTAAGCGATGCGCTGTTCGCCGTGAAAGAGTCGGCTGCTTGTCCTTTCCTTTTGTTCAAGCTTGAAAATTAGAAATAACAAGAGCTGGCACCTCTTTCTGACAAACTAGAAGATATTTTTGAAAGTGTTCTTCTGGAGGAGTGTCTTCACGGCGTGTATACTTAGTACAACTCAGATTTCTTTCAAACTGATTGTGCTGTTGCTATTTCGGTTTCCGGCCGTGCGAATGACTCAATGAGCTGGGGATTTTGTTGCCTGAACGATTTTCTCAATTGAAACTTGTTTCCATTCTTTGTTCCAGGCTTTTCTGAGACGTCTTTCCCCTTAAGCGTTTTTCTTTTTGCTTTACCCAATTTGGGACTCAGGATCTTTCATAAACGCTTTGCTTTTGTGCGCCTTTGACTCTGAGTCCTGGATAGCCTATTTCCATCAGCATTTGTTGAGTGATACTCTGGGATCCGCGGTCCTGCTGTATGCGGTATCCATCTGCGAAGTCATCTCCTCTCTGTTCTTCTAGTTCTGGCGCTTTTCCTTAGATTTTTCCTGCATATAGATTTATATCAGTTGCTGGCTTATAGTTCACGTAAATGAAAAGAGACAGAAGAAAAGATTGACATGAAAGAAATTAAGTTCTAATGAATGCATAATCATGTCACCCATTATGACTTGACTCTTCGAAAAACGCAACATAATCATCTTTGGATACACAGGTGTACAACCATTAATTTCCCGTAAGGTGCGCGCCTAATTTTGGGCTCACAGATCATGCCGAGGAATGCCTGCGATGAATGGCTTCTGCGATTTGCATCGCAGCATCGAAGATTGCGATCTAAATAGGTGGCATCGCAGCGATTGATAGTCTCATTTGTCGCACACCATAGATCGCAGGTCGCAGCTTTGCATGGTCGCAGATCGCATATCGCAATATCGCAAGGTTTTTCGCTTTGTCACTTTGTGCTGCTTATGCGACATTGCGACGAGCGACGTCGCATATCGGCCATCGGCGGTTCTTTAGGTTTTCTCCTTTTGAGTGCTTTTAATGCACGCGATGCGATGAGTTCTCGCGTCGCTCCTCCTCAGTGTGTTTATGCGCTTTGGGAAAGCGCTCCCTTTTTCCTTGCGACGCGATATAGCTCTTAGGGAGTTAATACAAAAGATTTTTCAAACAAAAATATTTTTTGGATTTTTTGGTTAAGGGTCCCCCTTTGCTTGATGTTATTACTAATATCAAACAAAGAGGGGGGTTGTTGGTGACCACAACATGACCACGTAACCATAACATAACACGATGATCGTTACAATTTAACGCTGGCGGGTATGGGGGCATAAGCCCTGGTCCTGGGCCACGGTCACGTCATATGGGGGGCTGGCCCCCGACAGCCCCGCCCTAAGGTTCCTCAAACCTTAAATGCAATCTTTTCCATCATCCTTACAAGTCCTAATCACATGGCGCAGTGGTAAGATGTTTGGCTGTTACCTATGAGATCGTGTGGTCGAAACTTGTGGAGGCTCAAATCTTTTGAACTACGCCCTCGCTGACATCACCCTGGCCACGTAGCGACCTCCGGGCCTGCCACGTAGCAGTCTATCATTCACTGCCCGAAAAGGAATATTCCAAGGAATATTCTATTCTATTTTTTTTTTTGAAAAAATTTAAAATTTCAATGTTATTGGGCAATTCTTCTTTTTGGCATAACTTTCTCATACGGCGACACTTTTCTGAACCGTTCACAGCGTCGAAATCAGGAAGATGAGCTCTATCCAGCCGTTCAGGTTCAAACCAATTCTGTGCACTTTCATTTTGACCATTTTACGACACTTGGTCCTGAGCTCCTGATCACACCTCCCAAATGAGAAGGCTTTTGGTCCCCAAAAGCTTACTAAATCTCTAAAATGAACTGTACAGCATTTGAGAGAACACAAACATCCTCTTCCGTTTAGCCAAATGAACATACTGATGCCAAAATGTTCTGCCTTATCAACTGTCATCATGACGAATGTTGCTACATAAGCCAAGTACTTGTTGAAACCCAACTAAGCTTGCTCGCCAGACAAACTGAAAATTTGCAGAAACCAGCAATGAAACTTGCTAATATTTGAGCCCTCTTTACTTGCATGCTTTTCCAGCTCATAGAATTGTTCATTGCTTTGCACCAAATTCTTTCCTCGCACCAAATGACACCAAAGGTACTTGTGCAACAAGACAATCATCAATAACAAGTTGTCATGAAATATACTAAACAATGGACTTAACCATCAACATAGCAAGTGTGTACACAATCGGCACAAGTCGACAAAACATGTGCACCACAATCGACACAAGTCGACAAAACATGTGCACCACAATCGACACAAGTCGACAAAACATGTGCACCCCAATCGACACAAGTCGATAATCAAAGTGTGACACAATCGACACAAGTCGATAAGCAATGTGTGACACAATCGACAATGTAAAAGTGTGCTCACAAGCGACACTAGTCGACCAACAACAAGATACATTTACAAACACCTATGCATGTATCATGTACAATGAACTATATAAAGTTCGACAAATACACCTACAACATCTATGTACAGGTGTAACTTCAACTCTTCTTTTCTAAGACCAACAGGTACATCAACCCAATAAAAACACATGTGGGTGGCAAGAGCTGAAATGAAAAACATTGTTGCAATAACAGTGAGTACCATACTCATCTCTTAGCCTCATGGCGAGATTTTGCAACAACATAAGAACAAAACATGCATACCCAAATTGACTGTATGTAAAAAAGGAGTATGTCTTACTGTGTCAAGGAGTCCATCCACTTCTTACCAAGCGATTCAATGGCAATTTTTGCTGCTGCAATTCTTCCTCATGTGAAACTTCCCTGTCGACATCAATGATAGAATCTGTGGTTCCATCTTTTCCAATCTTCTTGTCATCTTGCTGCATGTGTGTGGGACGACAAGTTGGATGTAAAGTCCAACAATGAGAGACATGTCCCTTCTTTTGGCAAAAAGTGGAAATCTTATGCACCTTCTTAGAAGGTAGTCTTTTCTTCATCTGTTCCCTGTGTGCTTTTTTCCTCATCCAGCATCTCGAAACATGATGATTAATTTGACCACAATATGTGCAAGGAAAATTTCTTCCATTAAAGCATGTAAATTTTTTTTGCCTGGCAGAAACACATTCGAATTGATCATGAGAAGATTTATACCTCCTGCGCTGCTTTGCATGTTCATCCTTTTTGTCTCCATGAGGAGATGAACTAGTAGAGGCTTCAGCTTTCTTTTGCAGACAAGCATTTTCGTTCTTGTCTTGAAAACTGCATAACATTGCATGCTTGCCATAAGCTACATGTCCACCATCTTCTTGCTGCAACAAAGGCTTAAAACAATGGCAATCATCATTGAAACAAATTTGACATATTTGCCTCATGGAACTTGAAACAAAAGTTCTCTTTGAATTAACCTCATATGCCTTCATGGCTTTTGAGTCTTTGCCATTAGATTGCACATAACCCAGTCCAACATTCTTGGGTCGTTCCTCAACAGGAATGGGTTCAATCATGCCTTGTCCATGCTTTCCTAATCCTTTGCCTTCATAACCCATCTTAATCATGAGCTTGGATCCTATTCCCCTGGTATGCTTTTCGAAAGATCCTACACATCTTTCTGAAGAGGAAACTGAAGACAAATTAGAATGGATTACCTCTTTCTCACGCATGTTCTTGGTCAAAGCCTCTTGGGCTTGATGAAGCTGCAACTCCATATCATGCAATCTTTGAAGAATTTCTTCCTTCTCCTGCTTCATGGCCAACAATTTCTCATGAAGCATTGTGCTTTCTCTTCTATCCTCAAACATGATCTGCACCATATCCTTCAAGATAAGGAATTCACGCTTCATATCCTCATCGAAGAACCTTGTGAAGGAGGAAACTTCACTTGATGAAGTTGTCATTATAATGTCAATGAACAAATTAACTTCAACAATCTGCTTAAAGCTTTTCAAAACAAGTGAAAAAGATTTCTACCCAAATGTCTTTACAGACATCACATTCAAGCAGCCAACAACAAATCAACTCAAGAAAAATTATTAGAGTGATTTTAAGGTCCTTTTGGGGTAAGGAAAATATCTTCTATTCCTTTTTGTCTTCTCCAAGTCTTAGCTAATCAATGGCTATCCCCAAACTTCAGCAAACTCAAACAACATGCAGTTTGCAAAATAGTAAAGCAGTCAATATTCAACACTGCTTTAAAACACCTTTTACGCTATACAATCAAGCTACTGTGATGTCAATCAAGCAAACCAAGTGCTCTGATACCATCCTGATCTGAAAATGGAATGTACTTGTTTAAAGGTGCAAGGTATCCATTTCCCATAATTTCAAATGTGAGCTATACACTCCAAGTGACCTCTGAAAATGTGAAAACTTCTTATTTCTTATACAGATATAGATTGTAGGGGCATTCACCGGATATGTCACCTCTAAAGAGAGGATGAGTTCCAGAGGCTACCTGGCCCTCTACAGGCTCTACCTAAAGAAATAACGAAGTAAACACTTAGAAGTCATTGACATACACATACTTGAAGTTTGATGTCTTGCGGAATAAAACAAATAACTTTCTACAACTGTATAGGTGATTATGTGTGTATGCAAGCTATGCATATTTGATGTTTAACACTTTATATGAATTTTGTTTAGCATACCATCTTCAGTAAATAAATACATCAAAATGATGAAGCAATTCACCCCTCCTGGGCTACATTTGTTGGACCAAGCCTCTCAAACTAGGATTGTCCTCTTGTATTAAAAATGCTACAAAGGCTAATACAAGAATATGAGTGTCTCGAAAAACAGATCTAACTGTAAATACAGAATCAGAAGATAGGAATAGCTAAACATGCTCTTTCCCAAGCACTAAACAGTGAAATTGTACCTTATACAGTACTTTCCTCAATTGGCCCCAGTGGCCCTTTAAACTTGCATGGAGAATTTCGAGGTGAATATGACCTCAATTGGTTCTGAAACTTCTGCCATTAGAATCAGAAGGTTGAAAATAGCAGATATAGGCTTTTGAATCACCAAAAATGGATGAACACAGTCCCCAAACAGCTCAAGCACTGAAATGGCCCTAGTGGCCCTGAAAGCTTCCCTGAAGCTAAATAGTGAGAATAATTCCTCAACAGGAAAAACGAGCTGTAGAAATGGATTCAAAATTCTTAAAATCTTCAGGAATGACCTTCGTTCCACATTCACTGGCTGCATAATTTCCAATGCAGCTCCCAATCTGATTTGGCCCTAGTGGCTCCTAGAACTTCCACAAAGCAAAATCACTTGCAAACGACCTTAGATGGTTGTAAAACCTATGCCAATGGATTCAGAAGTTCGAAGAGACCCAAAATCAAAAAAAAAAATCATCCAAAAAGGACTTTCCTAGCCAAAGTTATGGCCATTTACTCCCAACTGCCAGTTGCCCCTACAAAAACTCCAGATAACTTTAGTTGGAGCGAGTTAACGCCGCCAATTATGGTGGACCCGCCCAAATCTGGCGCTCCGCTAAAAATACACCATTCTAACTGCGCATTAACCTGGCGTGAACTGTTACGTGTGAGTGGGTTTGTGGGGTGGTGGTTAGTGCATAGGATTGCGTGCCCCAAACTCCAGGTTAACTATCGTTTGCCTCCACGTTCAATGGTTATGTGACCACATAACCATAACATAACACAGTGATCGTTACAATTTAATGTTGGCGGGTATGGGGGCATAAGCCCTGGTCCTGGGCCACGGTCACGTCGTGTGGGGGGCTACCCCCTACGGCCCCGCCCTAAGGTCCCAAAACCTTAAATGCAATATGTTCCGTCAGTCTTACAACTCCTAATCGCATGGCGCAGTGGTAAGATGTGTGGCTATTACTTATGAGGTCGCGTGGCCGAAACCTGTGGGGGCTCAAATCTTTTGAACTGTGCCCTTGCTGACATCACCCTGGCCATGTAGCTGCCTCTGGGCCTGCCACATGGTAGTCTGCCATTCGCTGCCTGAAAAGGAATATTCTATTCTAATTTTTTTTTTTTTAAATTCAAAATTTCAATGTTATTGGGAAATTCTTCTTTTTGGCATAACTTTCTCATACGGCGACACTTTTCCGAACTGTTCACCACACCGAAATCAAGAAGACGAGCTCTATCTAGTTGTTCAGGTTCGTACTAGTTCTGAGCACTTTCATTTTTGAGCATTTTACGACACTTGGTCCTGAGCTCCTGATCAAATATAGCTTAGAGCATCCAAGTGAACCCAACCTCTGCTAATGACAAAGAAAATACATAATATAGACATCAAAACTACTCAATCTGGCGATCAGGGGTCAAATCCATGAGAAGAGGGGTAGTTTCAACCATTCCCAACTAAGAACTGGAATATAGGCAGTCAAACAACTTGCCTCTATAAGTAGGGAAACTGATTCATTAGCCTCAAAACCACCTCTAACTAATGAATCTACCTTCTAAAATTATTTTACCCTCACATTTTCCATTTCATTAATCACATGAGTAAAATCATCCATGATGAGAGAGAAGACAAATCCACAGTCAAACCAGGCGAAATTTTGATTTTTTGGGCAAACTGGTCAAAAGCGCAGCGCCACTTTCCACTTGCCTTTGGAGGCCTTACCCTTAACCAAATTGAGCCCAGGATAGCTCATTGGAAATTTATTCAAGTCTAGTTTCTGGAACAACTAGAAGTTTTGAATCTGGAGGTCATTTTCCCCCTCAAAACTTAAATCTCCCAAGACTGCTTCTGTGTGTCCAAAAAGAGGGAGAGAGGTCATTTTCTGGTAGTTTTTGGATCTTTTGGTGACCCAGATTTGCTCCAAAACTTCTAAAACTTTCCAGGGTGTATGTTCTCATCATGCTGAATCCAAAACTACAAAATTTTTCTCCATTTGATGCTCCAGGAAAAAACGTAGCGCTGCGCTTCTAGGTCAGTTTTCTGTGTTGAAAATTCCAAAATTTGAAAAATGCAAAAAATCTTCAAACTTTGCCCAAATTTTGCATGGGACACCACCATCAACTACTTTGATGGACTAGGGAGGCTTCAACCAACATTCTCAATCTATCTTGCTTCTTTTTTCCCTCCAAAGCTCTCCTTAGCCTTGCCTTCAGCTTCCTAATCCTCATATTACAAATTTTGTTGCGGGTCATGTAGTGGTAGGCCATGTGTCGGAGCATTTTCTTATCCCTGTTGGCCTTCTCAATCAGCCCTTCAAGATATATATTGACCCTCTCAAGCCAAGTTTCCCTATCATTTTCTATCTCTTGCTCAATAGGAGTTAATGTAACATGAGCCTCTTTAGCCATTTGCTTGTTTGCTTTGATCATTTGCAGCACCATGAGGACTTGCTTGTCACTCAATTGTTTGTTTTCCTGCTCTAAATATTTGATGATGAACTTGGCTCTCTCTAAGTTGTCCTCCAAGGATTGTATGTCATCTTCTCTTTCTTGAATGAGGAGGTCTTTGATGGTGTTTTCATCCTGAGCCTCCAAGTCATTAATGTCACTTCCATGATGAGTAAAGTGTTGTCGTGGCTCTTCATGTTCAATTAGATCAAAATATCTTCCTCCTCATCACCAAAATCTTCCTCCTGCAATTTTTCCTTGCCTTTGCTCAACTACTCAACTTGTACCTATTTTGTCGATGATGAAGGAAAAGCCCATTCCACACCTTGTGGAGATAACATTTACCTGTGGACTGATGATGAAGGCAAGGCCCCTTCCACACCTTGTGGAGCAAAAGCTTGCCTAGCAGCTGCAAAAAGTCTCATTATTCCTCTCTGATATTTTAATTACACTAGCACCTCAGCAATTTTGGTTTTCTTGACCTCTTCCCTTGTTTCTCCACGGCTAGAAGGCCCACCTTCTTCTTGATGCACTGGTGAAGGGATCTATGGACCTTTGAACATCTCATGAGTAATGAAAGTCTCCCATGGAATGTTAAGAAGACTAAGATGGTGAAGAACAATTATTTTAATCAAAGAGAAATGATATATGTTGTTCAACTGTTGGGGATATGGTTTCCTCTGCACAATGTGTGCCATTTTCTCAATATTTCTAAACATGAATTAAGGGAGATTCAACATCTTTACTCTAGTGAAATGCATGAGGAGTCTAATATGATAGGCATACAACTGGGAGAACCGACCTTCACAAGTCAAGTACTTGATAATAATCCTCATCAAAGGAACATACCTGTTTTCCAAAAACTTAAAGGGGAATAACCTCTTCACTTGATTTCTTTATTTATCCTTGATATAGGGCTCATAGTAATCCTCATCAAGATCATGACCCTTGTACCATTTTTCACCCACATTAGGAATTCTAGAGGCCTCTGAAATGACAGGTGGTGATATTGTAAAGGTTACTCCAGCAAGTGTCACCTCGTTGTTATGTAGATGAGTCACGAAAATTTTCGCCAACTCATGGTGAAACTGAACTCTTTCCACCATTTCACAAAATTCAAAACATGCTTGATGTCTGAACAAGAAACTGCAAGTGGGCTGTGGAGCACTCGAAAGGTATGCTTTTGAAAAACAATTTAGTGGCTTTTCAGTAACATTTGTAACCTTTTCTGCATCATGAACTCAAAGAAATAAATAATTCTAATAAAACGTGTGAGAATCAACATGGAAAGCTTAATCGCTGATAATTGTCATTTTTCTATGCAGGGAAAGGTGGAAACGAAGAGCTGCCGTTCAAAAGGGAAAGACAAAGGAGGAATAACTGTTGTCCCTCTAGAAGGGAACCGGATGCAAACGAGATCGAGCAGATCGAAGCAGAACGACCCAGGAAAGGAAGAAGGGATACCAATTCGGCGGAAAAGGGAAAGAAAAGTAAAAGATTAACAGCTTGGTGAATCCCTCAGGATCTTTGATCCTGAGGGATCTCTGTTTTACTTATTTTGTTACCTAGATATCTCCGCCGTTACTTTTATAAAAAGGAACAGCATCGTTAAGCAAGGGGACTTTTATGTAACTTTCAGTTTCAGACTAAACTTTGATCATCGAGTCTCACTGAGACCTGGTTTACTGTACGTTTGTTGATGCGTTAATATAAAAGACTTGGTGTTTATTTCATCTTTGCGTCTGGAGTAATCTAAGGCGGTGTACCATTGGAAGCTAAGGGCCCGGCTCCGAAGGACACTTGCTTTTGTATCATTATAACTTGATTTCTGCGTGGTTTGCTTATCTTTATTGCTCGGTAATCTGATATGCTTTTCATGTGCTGTTCCATGCTCTGCTACGATTAATTCATTAATGGTTCTTTCAGGAAATCCATGTAGTGACTCTGCATTGCATGATTGAATCTTTTTAGAGTTGATTGCATGTTATTAGTCTAAACCAGCTATTTTTGTTACAGAGCGTTTGTACTGAATATTACTATTATTGGATTCATTTGAAATCCCGATTATTGGAATCTGAAAGTAATGTTGTTCTATTTGGAAACATAGTCGTATTCTCCTTAATCATCAGATTACTATACTAGCGTGTTGCGTGTATGTATGATTGATTCCTGCTGTTCCATAATTCATCAATGAGTGTTGTTCCATAAAGTACATTCCATCCAATTTGCCTTAAGAGAGAAGATTGTTATCGCAGAGTGTGAGTTTGGTTCAATAGAGCAAGTTTGGTTCTGACTCGCGAGACTTAGTTCATTTGATTGCTGTTCCATTTACTGCTGTTCCATTTTAGACTTGCTGTTCCATTTCCTATTTGTTGTTCCATTTTACTTTCTGTCGTTCCATTTACTTGCATTTGCTGCTTTGGTGTGAGAGAAGGTCTAAGGCTGTAGTGAGCCTCAGCAGTCGCTGCCTAGCTCCCAGACATATGGTCCCTGCTCTAATTTCCTTTCCATCAGTTTCTAGAGGGATGGGTTATTGCTTCCGCACCCTTGACTGATAAGCTGTCTTGTGTGATTTTATCCTTTTGAAGTAATTTAGTCATAGTCTAGCATCCGTTTACTCTTGTATTTTCTGAACGCTGTACTACTAAGCATTACTCTGACGAATAGCCTCGGATTGAGATACTCTTTGCAATAACAAAACGTTCCCGGATTGACTTGTTAATGTGGGATAATTAGAGGTGAAAGAGACGCTTGTTACAGCTCCACATTTTGGCGCCGTTGCCGGGGAAAGAGTATAGCCATTTGTCTTTTACAGAGTAGTGTACGAATCTGCTAGGGGAGAGTTGGATTTTAAAAACGAAAGGTAAGAACCTGCGTACGGAGCATGTAAAAGCCTTGCTCCACCGTTCGCTTTCCTAGCAGAATTGTTGGTAGAATAGGATTTAGTAGTTTATTAGAGTGCATGACTAAGCAGAAAAAGCCAGAAAAGAATATCAAACCTCCATTCAAACCCGAAAAATCCAAAGGGCCGGTGACCCTTGCCTGAACAACCTTCATAGACAAAATCTATAAGAAAACTGAATCTCAGCCATCAGTAGGCCCCAGGAAAGTCAATTCTAAACAGCCTACTAGCTCCCTTCAGGCCACAGGATCACCATCTGTAGCCTTCGCTGAAGTGCATAGTCAAAATGAGGAGCAGGACTTTCAAGAAATTGAAAATTCTACTCCCGAGCTATTGCAGGAAGGGAATTTCAGTAACCTTTGTGAAGGAGAAGGAGAAACAGGGGAAACCAAGGAACCCAAATCTCCTATTGAAACAAACCAGCCATTAAATAGCCCAGATAAAGGGAGCGCTACAAAAATCATTATTGGAGGAATTCAATCTCCTCAAACAACAGGGACTTTCATTATTCCAGAAAAAGGAAGTGTTATTAAAACAATCCCTGTCAAGGCCGTTCCTTCTCAGCCTAGGAATACCCTCCTAGAAATCCCGGAAGGTTATTGGCATATATTCGATCCCATGGTGCAGAATCGGCTAAATACTCAAACTTCTACATTGCAATATCCTATAGTGGATTCCGCAGCAAATGCGCCCATGAAAGTTATCCCTCTCCAACATATCCCCACATTTCACGGTCTCACATCAGAAGATCCGGATGCATTTTTATTCGAATTCAATGTGTTATGCAGGGGGTATGATTACACCACCGATCCCCAGAAATTGAAATTGTTCCCCTCTACCTTAAAGGGGGCTGCTTTAAGATGGTTTATGGGCCTAGGTGGTGGGGTCATTAATAATTGGGATCAAATGAAAGAGTCATTCTTAAAAAAATATCAGGATTATTGTAGGTCTAGAGAATTAAAAGATGAAATATTCCAAATGACAGCTAGACCAAATGAAACATTAGAGGAGTACGTAGAACGTTTTCAGTATAATTTACAAAGATCTCCCTATGCATCACTACCTCTGCCTGATAATGTGTTAAAAACTGCATTGATCAGAGGCATGAAGGAACAGTGGATTGAAACATTAAATATCATGGGAAAAGGGGATATTTATCAAGAGAATTTTGCTGACATCATTGATTTATGTATCAGGAGTTCGAGAGGCAGCACAAGGATAAAACCAGCAGAATATGATCGGTTTGTCAGAGATAACAAAATATCAACAGAAGGAGTAACACGTGTAGAACTTGGAAATTTATTAGAAAATTTTAAAACTGATATTCTGGGGACATTAACTACACAACTTGATATTGTGCAGGCTAAACAGAAGCAGATGGAGGCGGAACAGAATTTGGCGATCTTCTGCCCCCGATGTAGAAGAAAACATAGCCACAAGGAATGTCCACTGGATGCATTTCAAACATGTGCTATCTGTACAAAAGATCACCTTACTGAAAGCTGCCCCTCACTTCTTGGATTGAAGGCAGTATATAAGGAAGTGGAAGAAGAGCCAGAATCAGCATACTTCATTAACCAGCGTCGCCAATGGAAACCAAGGCAATCTGGTATGTTTACAGACCCAACTTCTTCTTTCCAGCCTCCGCAATATAATTCTCAGCAATATAGTATGTGGCAAAACCAATCTCAACCCCCATTTTCGAACTGGTCACCATGGTCGTTTCCTTCTCCAAATCCGTGGATGAATCAGACAAGCCAATTTGGTTGGCCGAATTTTCCTTACGCCCCACCATATTGGCAGAATAACCCATATCCTCCACAATGGACTCCCCCTACTTCACAAGGTTCACCCTGGCAGACAAACTGGCCAAAATCGACATATCAGCCAGCAGGAACTATTCCGCTCCCTCAACTGACTCTGCCAGCTTTACAACAAAACCCCCAGTCTAATCTGAGACCGCAACTCCCAGGCCAACCTAATCCCAATCCAAATAATAGACTGGTCCAATCCCTCCAAATCATAGAATCATCAGAAATCGGACCTGACCTGAGGGAGTGCAATGATCTTCAGTTAAGATCTGGACGTATAATAGAAACAGAGGGAGATAAAACAATTCAAATTGAAGATCAGTTACCAATAG
Organism: Pinus tabuliformis; assembly: GCA_031772625.1. Classification (NCBI taxonomy): domain Eukaryota; kingdom Viridiplantae; phylum Streptophyta; class Pinopsida; order Pinales; family Pinaceae; genus Pinus; species Pinus tabuliformis. The sequence continues at coordinate 19,777,029 of CM062819.1, forward strand.
AACAACCGTTACAACAAGAGGGTGTAAATAAGGAGCAGACCCATCATCAAGCAAGTACATCATCTCCTCCCTTCCCAGAACGATTAGTTATACCACGACCTATACCATATCCAGACTTTGACATTCTGGGAGAGTTACAAAATCTGTACATAAGAATTCCATTCCTCCAAGCCATTCAAGACATCCCTATATACGCAAAAACTTTAAAAGAATTGTGCATAAAAAAATCAAGGAGGAATGCAACCACTAACCCAAGAGCCCAAGTAGTCGGTACTTTATCTGACCTGTTATCAGGAAAAGAGACACCCATTAAATATGAAGATCCGGGAAATCCAATCGTAACTGTTCAAATCTATGGTCAGACCCTGACTAATACTTTAGTTGATCTAGGAGCTGCAATTAATATTTTGACAACCTCTACTTGCCAAAAGCTCGGCATTACATCAGTAGAACCTACTTCTACTTTGTTAGAATTGGCCGACCGATCTGTAGTTCGACCAGAAGGTACTCTATACGATGTCATGGTCTCTGTAGATTCCTGGGAATACCCAATCGATTTCCTGATAATTAATCCAAAAACTCGACTGGATGGACACCCGCTAATTTTAGGTAGACCTTGGCTTGCTACTACCGATGCTTACATTGGTTGCCGACAGGGAAATATGACTATAACTAGAGGATCAGATATTAAAAATCTAGTTCTATACCCTCCAGCACAGTCAAGTCTTACAATGATAAAAACTAACCAGCGCCCTGTGTCATACCTTACTGACAATATCAGATCCCCATTGACTGTACAGAAGGTTCTAGACTTTAAAGACCAAACAGAAGACGATGCCATCAATAATTTCATTAGTCAAACTGAATCTAGATCTCACACACAGTGTTTCATGATAGAAGCAGCATTCGATAGTGAACTAGAAGAAGATCCTTTGAAAGATGTGCATGAACAAACAATACCTGTGACTTCTGTTGCCAACAGTAAAGTAGTGGAAATTGAACCGGGAAACACTCTAAATATCAATGCGAACCTTACACCGGACCAAGAAATAAAGCTCATCCATCTGTTACGAAAGTATCAAGAAGCATTTGTGTGGGATTACCCTGATATGAAAGAGCTTGATCCCCAATTGTGCACCCACCATATTTATATAGAAAAAGATGCAAGACCTGTTCGTCAACCGCAAAGAAGACTCAACCCTCATCTAAAAGATGTTGTAAAAGATGAACTTCAGAAACTTTTAGATGTTAATTTTATCTATCCGATTTCTGAAAGTAAATGGGTCTCTCCGCTTGTGGTGGTACCCAAGAAGAATGGGAAATGGAGGATTTGTGTGGATTACAGGGAGTTAAACAAAGCCACACAAAAAGATCACTTCCCTCTCCCATTCATAGACCAAGTATTGGACACTTTAGCAGGAAAGAAATTCTTTTCTTTCTTGGATGGCTTCAGTGGATACAATCAAATTCAGATTGCCCCTGAAGACCAGGATAAAACTACTTTTACTTGTCCTTGGGGAACGTTTGCCTATCGAGTTCTACCCTTTGGCCTATGTAATGCTCCTACCACATTCCAAAGGGCTGTCCTTAGCATCTTTGCAGATTTAATAAATGATGGACTTGAAGTGTACATGGATGACTTTACACCATATGGAGATGATTTTGATCCAGCTTTAGACACTCTAGAAAAAGTCCTACAACGTTGCATTGCTACCAGGCTTTGCTTAAGCCACGAAAAATGTTATATGATGATGACTGAAGGGCTCATTCTAGAACACTATGTTTCAGCAACTGGCATTCAGGTAGATCCGGCCAAAATTCAAATACTTTTGCTTATCCCCACCCCCACTACTCAAACAGAGGTACGCAGCTTTCTTGGATTTTCTGGGTATTATAGATGATTTATAGAACATTATTCACACATTGCTGCACCTCTATATGCACTAACTGGTAATGTTGATTTCTTGTGGACAGAAAAATGCGATCGTGCTTTCAAGGAATTAAAGAAGCTTGTATCAACAGCTCTAGTCCTTCGAGGACCAAACTGGAATTTACCATTCCAAATCTCATCTGATGCCTCAGATACAGCAATCGGTGCAGTCCTTGGGCGGGAAGAGGATAAAAAACCATATGCTATCTATTATATCAGCAAAAATTTATCCCCTGCTGAATTAAATTACACTGTCACTGAAAAAGAATTCCTGGCTGTAATACATGCTGTCAATAAGTTTAGACATTATATCACAGGCTATCCCGTTATTTTATATACAGATCATTCTGCTATCAAATATTTAGCAAATAAGCCTGTCACAAATGCTAGAATAACTAGATGGTTGATTTTATTGCAGGAGTTCGATATCACAATCAAGGATCGACCTGGCAAGGAAAACCCTGTAGCTGATTTTCTCTCACGAATACCAAAATCAATTGAAGCAGCAGCAGTGGAAGATCAATTTCCTGATGAGCACCTGTTTGTTGTTGCTGTTCAAATACCTTGGTATGCTGATGTTTCCAATTATCTTGCAGTAGGTAAGCTACCAAAACACTTAACCCCTAATGAACGTAAGCAGATTGTTTAGAAGAGTACTCGATTTTCGTGGATTGGGGGCTATTTGTTCCACATAGGGGCAGACATGCAAATTAGTAGATGTATTCGACAAGATGAAATTTTCGACATCTTAAAAGCCTGTCATGACGGACCATGTGGGGGACACTTTGCTGAACGAAGAAGAACACATAAAGTATTGCAGACAGGATACTACTGGCCTACAATTTTCAAAGATGCGAAGAAATTTGTCCAAGCTTGTGACAGCTGCCAGCGAGCAGGATGACCTGGTCAAGCCGACGAAATGCCTCTGAGGCCACAATTAGTCATTGAACCATTTGAACGATGGGCTCTTGATTTCGCTGGACCCATCAACCCATCATCAAATCAGAGAACATATATCTTGGTGGCGACATAATATGTCACCAAATGGGTTGAGGCCGAAGCGTTGCCTAGAGCTACAGAAGATTCTTTAATACAGTTCCTGTTCCATTTGTTTGTACGTTATGGCCTTCCAAGAGAAATAATTACAGATGGAGGACCACAATTTGCTAGAAACAAATTAGCTGCAACACTTAACAATTATCACGTCCAGCATAAAATTACTACCCCATATCACCCGCAGGCGAATGGGCAAGTAGAAAGTAGCAATAAGGTAATAGAATCAATTTTAACAAAAACCATTGCGTCACATAGGCGTGATTGGGCCGCCCGATTACCCGAAGCACTGTGGGCTTATAGAACCACATGGAGAAGTACCACCGGTTATTCACCCTATCAATTAGTGTTTGGAAAACAACCTATTTTCCCCATAGAATTCGAAATCCAAACGTTACAAACCGCACAGGAAGTTGGCCTAGATCTAAGTGAGGCACAAATTAATCGATTACAGCAGATTAATGAATTGGACGAAATCAGGCTCTCTGCATTACAGAATACATCACTTATTCAACAGCAGCGAGCTAAATGGCATGATGCACTCATCAAGAACAAAGTCTTTCACGAAGGAGACTGGGCTCTGTTATATGACTCTCGGTTTCAGGACTTCCTGGGGAAACTTCAGACTCGTTGGTTGGGACCATACGAAATCCAGAAAGTACATGATAATGGGACCCTCACTCTGATCACAATCAACGGTTCTGGATATGCATTCAAGTTAAATGGCCACCGAGTTTGTCTCTATCGCAAGCCACTCACTCGAGAATCCTTCTGTCAGCAGCTACGTTGAGACACTGATATGGAAATTTTAGGAGAGGAAGCAAAATCTTCCTCACCTACAATTCAGTAAGGAATTCATTTTTTTTCTATAACTTGTACATAAGTTTTTTTGTATATACGTTTTCTTAACATTTTCATTGATCTTTCTCTTTTTTTCAAAATTTTGATTTTTGCATTCTGCGTGTCTTTGCTGTTCCTTTTCCAAAAGGAACAACATTTGCGTGTTTCTGCTGTTCCTTTTCAAAAGGAACAACATTTGTGATTTTCTGCTGTTCCTTTTCAAAAGGAACAACATTTGTGATTTTCTGCTGTTCCTTTTCAAAAGAAACAACATTTGTGATTTTCTGCTGTTCCTTTTCAAAAGGAACAACATTTGTGATTTTCTGCTGTTCCTTTTCAAAAGGAACAACATTTGTGATTTTCTGCTGTTCCTTTTCAAAAGGAACAACATTTGTGATTTTCTGCTGTTCCTTTTCAAAAGGAACAGCATTTGTGATTTTCTGCTGTTCCTTTTCAAAAGGAACAGCATTTGTGATTTTCTGTTGTTCCTTTTCAAAAGGAATAGCATTTGTGATTTTCTGTTGTTCCTTTTCAAAAGGAACAACATTTGTGATTTTCTGTTGTTCCTTTTCAAAAGGAACAACATTTGTGATTTCCTGCTGTTCCTTTTCAAAAGGAACAACATTTGTGATTTCCTGCTGTTCCTTTTCACAAGGAACAACATTCGTGATTTTCTGTTGTTCCCTTTCAAAAGGAACAACATTTTTGCTCTTCTACTGTTCCTTTTCCAAAGGAACATCATTCTTTTTGTTGATTATTTTTGCTGTTCCTTTTTCAAAAGGAACACCATCGGCATGTTTTTGCTCTCTTTGATGATTTATATTGAGGATGCTTTTCGCCCATGTTCTCTCCAGTCTTTAAGATACAGCTATGCACTTATGCAATGAACATAAATCATGACATACCGAAGTCAGCGGATCATAAATCGCTATCTTTATAAGGCCTAGTATTGATAAGAGGACAAGAGGAGGGACACACTTACTTCTCATCTTTGTTGTCATTGTCTTATCACCTTTGCTCTGGTTGGTTATCTTTATCATGACGATCTCCCTAAAAATTCTTTGATTATTACTTAGGAATAAGAGCAGAGAATTTATATCTTCCTATTGGGATGATAAGACTTCTTCCACCATTCCCACTCTTAAGGAGTGCTGAACCACCCTTATGTGTAAATAAATAAGAAAAAGTGCTTTGCAAAAAAAAAAAAAAAAAAAAAAAAAAACTAAATATGGATTATCAATTGTCAAATGCAGGATAGGGGGTCTCATCAAGAGCCAACCTACCATGATCATAAGGATGGAAGCGAAGTGGCATTCCCATTATGGCCACCACACTAGGGATATGGTCCAAAAGGTACACTAAATAAATAGACCTTGGAACAGGGGGTCTCATCACGAGCCGGCCTGCCCACGTTTCGCACCTTCCTTGTGAATGGCATTATGGCTACCTGGTTACCAAGCCAACATAATGGCCTACAGTGTGACAAAATACTTTTCAAAATACACACAAAGGATCATGGTTCCGGGGGTGAAATAAACAACTCTGCCAAGGTTATGAACACCTGTCGGCAGCAGAGCTCTGTTAATGGTATTGAAGTCGTAATGGTTACACTAATAGGTATGATATCAATACTTCTTTGTCTCTTATATCCTATGAATAAATCATATTTTATGTCCCGATGTATACATCTCATGAACACTCATTACCACCAATCATGGCAAAGGAACTGACAACGACCGCTGGAGATTTCGTACGATTGACAGACGTCCCATCCCCCGCCCTCACATCATATCACGCAGGCTCTTATGTAAAACGCGATCCACCTTTTTGCCTCGATTTCAGTATTTCGTTGTCCATCTAAAACATGGCATAATTTCATATGTTGTTCCTTTATGACTTGGTTACAGAATGGTTGCTGCTCCTCTACTTGACAGCTGGGACAGCCTATCATATTGCAGGGGGAAGGTAACCTCATTACTCCACAAATTACGTGTAAGCACACCATTCGGGGAAGATAGTGTATGAAGGTATGGCATGGTTTAACGGCATGATAATTCTATTTTTACGAAAGTTGCTGTCCACAATCCATTTTTTGCATACTCTGTGTTTTTTTTCCAAAACCTTGCAACGATCACCCTTTCTGCGTCTCAAACAGCACAGGCAGTTGCTGTTCCATTGGGAATTCTTAGTGGAACCATGGGGGGAAAGGCAATCCGAAGCGAACCTCAGAAGTTGACAGTCTCCGCTGCTGCCCGGGAGATCCTGGAAAAGGCAGGGTGGCTGAATTATTTCAGTCACCTACAAGAATCGAATGAAACAGTGGCGTTGGAGTTTCTGCAAAACCTGCAGGAGAACTACTCCATAGTAAGAGGGAGGCGGATAGCGGTCACTGACGATATAATTGCAGAAGTCTCGGGACTACCAGCCGCCGGACCTGTATGGACGCTGAAGAAAGAAAGATTACAAAAGATTATGGAGATTTTCTAGGATGAAGGCCAAAGCTTGACAGTTAAGGGGAAGGGAGTTCTGCCAGCAACGTTAGGAGAACCCTGGACCGAATTAGCAAAGATAGTGCAGAGCTACATCACTTGCGAAGGAAGGAAAGACGTGGTAAGACCACGTCATCTTAAACTCTTAGCTGTTTTGAAAGAGAAATGTTCTGTAAATCTGCCTGCACTTCTAAATTCATTATTGCATGATGCGGCCCGAAGCCTGAAAAAGGCACAGCACGTAGAATCAATTGTTAGCCACCATGGATTGATTCGATTGATAGTGAGCCATAGTCTCACTCAACAGCAGAGCAGCTGGGAGGAGCTCATTGCAATGATTGAGGGGGGATTGGCAACACCATCCCCAAAACCTAAACATTCCTCTAGCACACCAGAACAACCAGAAAAACGTAGAGAATTGGCAGCAGAAAAACATGTTGCTCCAAAACGTAAACATTCTTCAAGCACACCGGAACGACCAGAAAAACGCAGAGAATTGGTAGCAGAAAAACATGTTGCTAGTACACCCGAACAACCTGAGAGACCAAGGAAATCAGCCCGGCTAGCCCGGATACGAGGGAGGCTGGAAAAGATCCAGGAGAGCACCAGCCAGCCAATCGAGATTACGGACGAACCTCCAGAACCAGAAGGAGGACCTTCCGAAGAAAATGCTGAACAATCTGGGGGCGAGGCTGAGCAGCACGGAGAAGGAGTCGAGGAGGGAGATGAGCATTCCGAAACAGAAACAGAAGTTGAACACTCCAAGGCAGTCACTGAGCAGTCCAATCAAGAGGAGGAAGTAGGACAGCCGGAGGGCAGCCCGCCGCGGGACCCTGTGGGTGAAGACGAATTGGCCGCAATCCTGGCCAATATGGGGGAGTATGGCCAACCCTCCAGCCCAGCAGGCCTCCCTGACAGACCTCCGAAGGAAAACACACCTGAGAAATCACATGCAGAAAAGGTAGGAGAAGAAAACCTGCCCGTTCATGATGAGGAAATAAGAGACACCAATTGGGAACAATCTGTTCCCAAGACACTAGAAGAAATTCTAGACGGAGTAGGAGTAAATTTAAGGGCCAGTCATGAGCCCTCTGCTGAGGCAATAGAAATCAAGAAATTAAGGAGGAAACAGCAGAGGTTGCTTAACACTATAGCCCAGCTCCGACAGCAAATTCGGATTCTGAAAGCCAACCTGAGGATACGAAGAACCACAAGGAAAAGAAAAAGGGCCACTGCAGCAAAATCCCGTAGGACAAGAAGACGAAGGACTTATAGCCGCCCTGTTGGTCAAAACCCTGCTGGAAGACCTACTGACGTTCCAAATGACATTGAAGAACAGACTGCTGTTCCAAATGACATTGAAGAACAGACTGCTGTTCCAAATGACGTTGAATAACAGACTGCTGTTCCAAATGACACTGAAGAACGGACTGCCGTTCCAATTGAGGCAGAGGAACATGATGATGTTCCATTAACAGGGGGGCCACAACAACCTTTCATTCGTGTTAAGAAAGAAAAGGAGAATAAGGAGATCCAAACAGAGGCACCATCCTCAGGGGTAATTCGGGTTCTGAACTCCAAACAGCATAACAAAAAGGTTCAGGTAAAACTCCCGGCCTCTACGGCTCTATGGAAAAAGGATCCGAAAACAAGAACCTTGCACAAGATGATGAAGCAAGCTCAGCAAGAAGCTGAACAGCTGAGAGAACAAACAGTCCCCTGGGAAAAATATGAAGAGTTACAACAACAACTTCAGGATATTAGTCAGTCCGAGAGCCAGGCCTTCGAAGGATGGCAAAAGGAGCAAGAAAAGGTTGCCAAGGTAACTCGTCGATTAGATATTGTTATTAGGCAGATGGACACTGTGTGTTCTTTGTATAATGACATTCTGACCTGTAGGGCCCCTGCTAAAAACTATGCTTTATTTTTTACTGAACGATATTTACGATTAAAGATAAAAGCTGTTAGGGCGGGTGCCCCTATACAAATCAATAATGTTAATGATTTCATAGATTGTTGCAAGCATTATGGAGTTAAGGTTCAAAGATTATTGTGTGAATTTTACTTGCACAATGTCGTGCTAGACCACGAAACTGACTTAAATCCTGGCCCTTTTGTTGGGGACATACAATTGCAAGCCTTCGTTTCATTCGGGGTTAATCAGATGAAATGGCTCAGAGCTTATAACACTTTTCAGAGACAGGAAAACAGCCTAGACTTGTGGGTGAAAGCCGAGCCTAGAGACCCAGTGTTGTTATGGAGAGCGCATAGGAACCTTATGAGAACCCCGGGTGTCATGGAGACATTAGGACCCATGCACGAGGACCTAATCCGACACAGTCTGGAATATTTTCTGACTATTAAAGACCTCGTTATCGATGCTGCAAAATTCCGATACCGGATTTCTATCCCAAACATCCAGCTCAGGGAACCATTCAAATACGAAAATTTTGAGCTGGCTGCTAGCCGATTGAACCTTTATGGCGAGCATATTTTGCAAGCAGGGCCATCCTGGTTAGGGTATCGATTTTGTAGTCCAATCATTTGGCACCCTGCACCCGGATATCAGGCCTTGTATGAAATGCCTGAAGGTCAAACAAATCAGTTCTTTGATGATCTAGTTGCTCATCACGGTTGTAGGCCTCCACACGAGGTTCCCTCTCCGGCCTATTCTCTTACCACCTTGCATGTCAACTATAATGTTTTCATGAGGGCATGAAACAGGGTAAGCAGGGGGGTGTGTGGAGCACTCGAAAGGTATGCTTTTGACAAACAATTTAGTGGCTTTTCAGTAACATTTGTAACCTTTCCTGCATCATGAACTCAAAGAAATAAAGAATTCTAATAAAACGTGTGAGAATCAACATGGAAAGCTTAATCGCTGATAATTGTCATTTTTTTATGCAGGGAAAGGTGGAAACGAAGAGCTGTCGTTCAAAAGGGAAAGACAAAGGAGGAATAACTGCTGTCCCTCTAGAAGGGAACCAGATGCAAACGAGATCGAGCAGATCGAAGCAAAACGACCCAGGAAAGGAAGAAGGGATACCAATTCGGCGGAAAAGGGAAAGAAAAGAAAAAGATTAACAGCTTGGCGAATCCCTCAGGATCTTTGATCCTGAGGGATCGCTGTTTTACTTATTTTGTTACCTAGATATCTCCGCCGTTACTTTTATAAAAAGGAACAACATCGTTAAGCAAGGGGACTTTTATGTAACTTTCAGTTTCAGACTAAACTTTGATCATCGAGTCTCACTGAGACCTGGTTTACTGTACATTTGTTGATGCATTAATATAAAAGACTTGGTGTTTATTTCATCTTTGCGTCTGGAGTAATCTAAGGCGGTGTACCATTGGAAGCTAAGGGCCCAGCTCCGAAGGACACTTGCTTTTGTATCATTATAACTTGATTTCTGCGTGGTTTGCTTATCTTTATTGCTCGGTAATCTGATATGCTTTTCATGTGCTGTTCCATGCTCTGCTACGATTAATTCATGAATGGTTCTTTCAGGAAATCCATGTAGTGACTCTGCATTGCATGATTGAATCTTTTCAGAGTTGATTGCATGTTATTAGTCTAAACCAGCTATTTCTGTTATAGAGCGTTTGTACTGAATATTACTATTATTGGATTCATTTGAAATCCCGATTATTGGAATCCGAAAGTAATGTTGTTCTATTTGGAAACATAGTCATATTCTCCTTAATCATCAGATTACTATACTAGCGTGTTGCGTGTATGTATGATTGATTCTTGCTGTTCCATAATGCATCAATGAGTGTTGTTCCATAAAGTACATTCCATCCAATTTGCCTTAAGAGATAAGATTGTTATCGTAGAGTGTGAGTTTGGTTCAATAGAGCAAGTTTGGTTCTGACTCGCGAGACTTAGTTCATTTGATTGCTGTTCCATTTACTGTTGTTCCATTTTAGACTTGCTGTTCCATTTCCTATTTGCTATTCCATTTTACTTTCTGTCGTTCCATTTACTTGCATTTGCTGCTTTGGTGTGAGACAAGGTCCAAGGCTATAGTGAGCCTCAACAGTCGCTGCCTAGCTCCCAGACCTATGGTCCCTGCTCTAATTTCCTTTCCATCAGTTTCTAGAGGGATGGGTTATCGCTTCCGCACCCTTGACTGATAAGCTGTCTTGTGTGATTTTATCCTTTTGAAGTAATTTATTCATAGCCTAGCATCCGTTTACTCTTGTATTTTCTGAACGCTGTACTACTAAGCATTACTCTGACGAATAACCTCGGATTGAGATACTCTTTGCAATAACAAAACGTTACCGGATTGACTTGTTAATGTGGGATAATTAGAGGTGAAAGAGACCCTTGTTACAGCTCCACATGGGCAAGCCTATAACTCCCTCAAACTAGTGGGCTCCTCTCTAATGATTCTTCCTCCTTTATGAGGGTTCCTTTGTTGTCTATGTCTCTCCATGGAGTTGTCACTAATTGTCTCTTCTTCATACTCATAATCACTGTCTCTATCCATGTTTTCCTTTGGCTTGAACAATATGGTTATATATGGATAGTGTTATGGATAATGGTGTGGAGGAATGTAGTGGGCAATATGTATGGATGAGGGAGTTTGAAAAAATGTATGTGTGAGGGGGATTTGGGGGGAAATAAGAAGTGGATAGGGTAGGAAAACAATAGTAGAGATGAGGGTTTTAGTTCATGAGGTAAATTGTAGGAAAACTAGGGTTTTCCCTAGAAACTAAGGTTTTGATCTTGGAGATGAAAAAACCACAAAAACTTGATACAAAAACCCTAGACCACAAAAGATATTAGTGAACTTACTTGCAAAAGAGGGAAACTTGAAGAAATGTGGTGGAATTTGGCGATTTGAGGTGATTTGGGGCTCTGTTGGGCAAAGCGTAGCACCTCCTACAGGATCACAACGCATGTCTCAAAGCGCAGCGCCTGTGTATTTTTTCACTGCAAAAATTCTCCAGAAGTGAAACGCTGGCTTCAAAGCGTAGTGCCACCCCTCAAAATCGTAGCGTTGCTCCAAATTCTCCAGAAGCGCAACACTTTGCTCTGTTTGCTCAATAACACTTGAAAATCGACCTTTTCTCTCTTCTTGGCTCTTTAATCTTCAATAATGATACAATGGGATGAAAAATAGGAAGATGGGTTTATATAGTTTCACCTTTTGATTTTTTCTTGTGAAACCCACTTTTATAATGTCTATTTGTCTTTTAAAATGCTCTGTTTTTTTATGCTTGTTTTCTTTTGCTTGGCAAGTGGACTGATGTTCAAAATCACTTGCTTTTGGTAGTGGCAGATGCTTGGCAACATCACAAGCTTAGGAGGAGCTTGGGAGTAAATATTACATATAGAAACAATAAAATTACATCATGAATAAAGATAAAAAACAATAATACTCTGTTTTCACCTCAAAACAAGTTTTGAGGTGAGAACTACATTCAGCTTCTCAACTGATAAATTATAGTTTTAACAATCATTATTAGTCTCCTCATATCCTTACTGATCATTATTGGCATGAAATAACTGACTTTGACCATGATAAAACCCTAAAACCTAAAGACATCAAACCCTAAGACCTAATAACATAAACTACAGAGTAAATCATGAACCATGACTGAAGTATGAAAGAGGACCAACAAGTACAGATCATGAGGAGAAAAACTGGATGTAAACCCTACCATCAGTGAATCCATGACCTAATGGAATGACTCTATTGTATGGGACTCCTACCATGAGATGAAAAAGAGCAAATTTTGATGACTGATGGCAATGTGGAGACACTGACACTAACATTGGCTCCAATGGGGATGGTAGCTTCTTAGAGGTGCCAAGAACACCGTAGACCTAGTAGCCTCATCCATTGGGCATGGAGTAAGAAAAACTCAATCTAAAATACATGACTGAATACTGATGACTCAAAGACACCAACTGACTTTTACTAAAAACTAACTCGATACTAAAACACAACTGACAAACTGGAAAAGATACTCAAAATGGAGCTTATTCATTAAAACCTACTCTAATTGTTCCATTCATCACCTGATCAAGTGAAATGAAACAACCAATGCAACCAAGTAAGCATTCTGGCTGCTATTTGAATTCTCCGCAAGTGCTTTCTTATGAACAACAAGAGAGAACTACTAAAAGGAAACTCCCATGAAAACTTGTAACAGATCCATTGAATAATATGGATTCTCTATCCGACTCCAAAAATACTGCATAAGGATCTTGAAATTCATGTGCACTGGGGCTTAGCTCATCCAATGGATTACTTTTCTTCTCCTCATACCATGAATGCAAACTTTCATCTGAGCTTTGTGACGAGACTCCTGCTGATAATGACATAGAAACCGGTTGTCGAATCAAGTTTGTATCAATACTTTTTTCAAGCTCACAATTAGATGTTGGAGAAGGACTTTGACTGCAGACATCATCCAACACATCAACTATTGGATCGTGAAAAATTTGAAAAGACTGTTGCAACCCATTTTCTATTAGTTCTAATGAGATTGCATGATTTTCTACAGGCTTCTCATCCTTTATTGAAGATATACTTCCCTTAAAAAACTGAAATGATTCAAAATAGAATGGTACGGAAGCATCTTGCATCATTTGATCATATGTTCTAGCTTCCAAGTCTTCATCTGCAACTTGATAATCAATGGCATTCGGGGGCTGCAAATCGAGATATGAGAAGTCTTGAACAAGGATTGCGTTGCCCTCTAGATGGTCAAGATCAAAACTTATCGACGATTGATTCTTGATTGCACGAAAGTTTTCTCTGATGAACTGAAATGAAGTAAAACAAAAAGGCAAAGATCCTTCAATTACTTCAAAATTTTCTACACTTTCCTCCTCACTTCCATAGCTGATATGCAACGACTGATCATTGTATTCAAACTGCTGAAAGTGAACTTCCTCCTTCCACAAACCAGCTGTTGATTTGTCTGCAAGACTAGCTTCTGTTTGGAGAACATAATCACCATCATACTAATCGAACTTAGGCAAATCATCAATATAAAACACATCATCAAGCATACATGTCATATCAATAGATCTCTCTTCTGCAAGCCGATCCATAAAACAATCATTATCAGATCTATGACAACTAGGATAAGAAAGAAAATGTTTTGGATCAGCCACTTGTTCTTCTTCAATCAGCAAGCCATGGTCTTGAACATCATACTCATTCCTTGTGGTGATATTTTGCATCATCTCTTCCACTTCACTTACTAAAATGTCGAGCCTTACCTCTAAAGATGTCGATTCCTCTGGATCTATGTCCTTCATCTCTTCTTCCTTCAACTTTGCCCTTTTGATTAGTAGATTAGCCTTTACATCTATTGCACTATTTTGCATCTCTTCAAGTGTTGCAAGGTTCCTTTCCCTCAGCTGAAACTCCATTTCCGGATCAAAGGCTTCCGAGTAGTGTAAGAGAGTGGATCCAGAAGGAGGTCTTATATTAACCGGCATAGAAAAATAGACTTGGTTAAACCTAGTAGAAAATTTGTATTGTCTCCCCTGGAAGTCTTTTTAGCTGGTTATACTCTTCTAGAATCAAGAAAGGGTTTTGTCTGACCACCCACTTGTCGAGGAACACTTTGACGAACTGCTAGAAATCTAAGATGCTTGCATCATGCAGGTTTTTGAACCAACTCTTGACTTTGCCTTACAAAGAAAGAGCAAAAAGCCTAATACTGACATCCTCTTCATAAACTTCAAAAAGGTCGAGAAAAGACTCAAAATTCAATACATGTCTCTCAGCAGTGATGTTGTCACATTCAACATCAAATCTTGGTAGATATAGGTAATTCTTTTTAGGGAGAGCATGGGATATAGGAGGTAAAATCAAAGGCTTGTATCTATGCGGAATTTTACAAAGTATCGGAATATGTACAGAAGGTGTAGAATCAGTCTTGGTCTCTTTAGGCTCGTCAGTTTGAAGACAGTCATCATAAGATTCGAAAGAAGTGTCTTGATCAAGATCAAAGGCATGCGAATATTTGGTATTCACAATATTCAAAGGGAAAGAATCAAATGCAGATCTAGAATCTTTTCTCAAATACAATATACTTTGTAAAGCCTTCTTGACATTCTCGGGAAAAGAGAAGCAATAATTTATAATAAAGAACATATTGTCTTGGATGAAATTCCAACTTGAATACCTGATCTTTCCATATTGTCCTTTCATGTTTTTGTTGGTTGGGTTCATCCTCCAGTGGAGTCCTTGGATCTGATCTCGAAACTGATTTATAGTCGCCAGGTGAATGATTTCAGCCTTTCGATGTCTGATCGTTGTCCACCATAAACAATCAGATTTAACTTGATAAATTTTACTGAGGAACATAAAACTACGTTCCCCAGTATGGTCGCCATATGTTAGAGCCTAGATTGACCTCAGGCTGAAGGGAGGCAATTCTAGGGTAACCACAAACCAAGTTTAACCTGGTAGCTAGCCCTACCAGGTCGGGAGAGGGCTCTCTCCCTATGAATTTCAGTCAAGATGACTGAATCATGAACAATATTTTATGCTAGGTACAGTAGCTCAAGGGTTTTGATTGATTTTGTTGGTTTTTTGCTGGATCGGATGGAGCTAGGCAATTTGGGTATGGGAAATTAGGTCAGAGTGCAGGGTGTTCTATGGGACAAGGTAGGTAGAGACTTTTACACTTGAAATTGAGTGAGGTGAGATGTTTAAGACTAGTGAGGAGCTGAGGAGGTCATGTAACAATCATGTATCCTTCTCAAACAGCAGAAAACATAGAATATTGAATGGTTTCACAAGGTAAAGCGTTGCAAACAATGAATTCTACCTATATATATTGATATCATTCAGTTAGAAGCAGTGAAATTGATGATGGCACACATAAAACATGTAAACAACTGATTAAAAAAGAAGAAACTATGTAAAGGCACCATACCACAGGTATCCCATTAAAATAGTTGCAACTCCTATTAATTTCCTTGCCAAACCGCTTACAATGATGTACAATATAGCTTAGAGCATCTGAGTGAATCCAACCTCTGCTAATGACAAAGAAAATACATAATTGTGATGCAGGAAAGTGTTCCCTCTGCGGACAGAGGAAACCCCTCTAGCCCTAGAGTGGGTCTAGTCACAAACAAGGACAGATCAACAATAGCTTTCCTTAAACAATCATAGTTGGAGGCCTACCTCAACCGGTGGTCGATGGAGTTCCGTTGCGCTTCTCCAGCTTCCGCTTACTTCTCCTAACAAGTAATCAACCTGAAACAATGCAAAGGAAATACAACAAAGCACGTAACCAGAACAACAATGATCTATTTACTCACAAAGTCAAGAAGTCATGAGCTATCAAGTACATTACATACAAGACATAGGAAAACATCATTGATTGCATTAATTACGAAATAAGAGCAAGCTTACAACCAAAGTCTTGATGTCACAAGCCTTCTCAGAGGGATCTAGCCAGCATGTTCCTCAAGCATTCACTCTTTGAAGATGGATCTCCCAACATACAAGTCTCTCTCACTCACAAGTTTTACACAATATTAAGGGCACCTCACAACCTTCCTCAAGCTATCAACAATCCCACACTTGTCACACTCACACCAACTATCTAGCAAACTCACAAACACTAACAACACTATCAGCAACCATTCCAAAGACTAAGAACTCCAAAACTAGCAGCACATAGCAATGGTGAGAGTTTAAATAGGTGAAGGAGTCTCCATGAAAGGTGGAAGAATGACCTTATCTCCAAGGAAGGTAGCACAAATGATGAAAAGGCCTCGCCAGAGAAGGGAGGGCAACATAAACTAGGCCAACAACTAGGTCTGGAGTCATCTGGAAGGCCGACTATTGGAATAAATTCGCCCAATCTGGATCATCGCGGGCACATAACTGGTCTTCCACGCTGACATCGCTATTGAATAACATAGCTAGTCAGGTCATCGCTGAAGACTACAAGAGATAGTCGTGCTGGCACATAAAAGCGGACCATCGTGGGAATCAAGTGTACTTCCGCGATGGCAATGCTTCCAGACTGTTTTGGAGCACCCTTCATCGCGTTTATTTGGCCAACAGACACGATGAGGCAGAAACCTTTTGAAAAGTGGGTCATTTGGCAACATCAGAGAACATTTGTCTAATATGAGCATGTATAACTTTGGACACATGACACAGTAGGAAGACTGGAGTGAAGACAGTGACAAATTACTGTGTAACAATAATATAGACATAAAAGCTACTCAACCTGACCATTAGGGGTCGAAGCCATGAGAAGAGGGGCAGTTTCAACCATTTCCCAACTAAGAACTGGAATATAGGCAGTCAAACAACTTGCCTCTATAAGTAGGGAAACTAATTCATTAGCGTCAAAATCACCTCTAACTAATGAATCTACCTTCTAACATTATTTTACCATCATATTTACATGCCATGTCATTAATTACATGAGTAAAATCATCCACGATGAGAGAGAAGACAAATCCACAATCAAACCAGGTGAAATTTTGATTTTCTAGGCAAACTGGTCAAAAGCACAGTGCCACTGGTCAAAAGTGCAGCGCCACTTTCCACTTGATTTTGGAGGCCTTCCCCTTAACCAAATTGAGCCTAAGATAGCTCATTGGAAATTTATTCAAGTCTAGTTTCTGGAACAACTAGAATATTTGAATCTGGAGGTCATTTTCCCCCTCAAAACTTAAATCTCCCAAGACTACTTCTATGTGTCCAAAAATAGGGAGAGAGGTCATTTTTTGGTAGTTTTTGGATCTTTTGGTGACCCAGATTTGCTCCAAAACTTCCGAAACTTTCCAGGCTGTATGTTCTCATCATGATGAATCCAAAAATACAAACTTTTTCTTCATCTGATGCTCCAAGAAAAAGAGCAGCGCTGGTGGCGCTGCGCTTCTGGGCCAATTTTCTGTGTTGAAAATTCCAAAATTTGAAAAATGCAAAAAATCTTCAAAACTTGCCCACATTTGGCATGGGACACCACCATCAACTGCTTTGATGGACTAGGGAGGATTCAACCAACATTCTCAATCTATCTTTCTTCTTTTTTCCCTCCAAAGCTCTCCTTAGCCTTGCCTTCAGCTTCCTAATCCTCATATTACAAATTTTGTTGCGGGTCATGTAGTGGTAGGCCATGTGTCGGAGCATTTTCTTATCCCTGTTGGCCTTCTCAATCAGCTCTTCAAGATGTATATTGACCCTCTCAAGCCAAGTTTCCCTATCATTTTCTATCTCTTGCTCAATAGGAGTTAATGTAACATGAGCCTCTTTAGCCATTTGCATGTTTGCTTTGATCATTTGCAGCGCCATGAGGACTTGCTTGTCACTCAATTGTTTGTTTTCCTGCTCTAAATATTTGATGATGAACTTGTCTCTCTCTAAGTTGTCCGCAAAGGATTGTATTTCAGCTTCTCTTTCTTGAATGATGAGGTCTTTAATGGTGTTTTCATCCTGAGCCTCCAAGTCAATAATGTCACTTCCATGATGAGTAAAGTGTTGTTGTGGATCCTCATGCTCAATCAGATCAAAATCTCTTTCCTCCTCATCACCAAGATCTTCCTCCTACACTTTTTCCTTGTCCTTGCTCAACTACTCAACCTGTACCTATTTTGTCGATGACGAAGGCAAAGCCCCTTCCACACCTTGTGGAGATAACATTTGCCTGTGGACTGACGACGAAGGCAAGGCCCCTTCCACACCTTGTGGAGCAAACACTTTCCTAGTAGCTGCAAAAAGTCTCCTTGTGCCTCTCTAATATGCTAAGTACACTGGCACCTCAACAATTTTGGTTTTCTTGACCTCTTCCCTTGTTTCTCCATGGCTAAAAGGCCCACCTTCTTCTTGATGCACTGGTGAAGGGATCTGTGGACCTTTGAACATCTCATGAGTAATGAAAGTCTCCTATGGAATGTTAAGAAGACTAATATGGTAAAGAAAAATTATTTTAATCAAAGAGAAATGATATATGTTGTTCAACTGCTGGGGATATGGTTCCTCTACACAATGTGTGCCATTTTCTCAATGTTTCTAAACATGAAGTAAGGGAGATTCAACATCTTTACTCTAGTGAAATGCATGAGGAGTCTAATATGATAGGCATACAACTAGGAGAACCTACCTTCACAAGTGAAGTAATTGATAATAATCCTCATCAAAGGAACATACCTGTTTTCCAAAAACTTCAAGGGGAATAACCTCTTCACTTGATTTCTGTATTTAGCCTTGAAATAGGGCTCATAGTAATCCTCATCAAGATCATGACCCTTGTACCATTTTTCACCCACATTAGGAATTCTAGAGGCCTCTGAAATGACAGCTGGTGATATTGTAAAGGTTACTCTGGCAAGTGTCACCTCGTTGTTATGTAGATGAGTCACAAAAAGTCTGGCCAACTCATGGTGAAACTGAACTCTTTCCACCATTTCACAAAATTCAAAACATGCTTGATGTCTGAAACAAGAAACTGCAAGTGGGCAAGCCTGTAACTCCCTCAAACTAGTGGGCTCCTCTCTGATGATTCTTCCTCCTTTATGAGGTTTCCTTTGTTGTCTATGTCTCTCCATGGAGTTTGTCTCTTCTTCATACTCATAATCACTGTCTCTGTCCATGTTTTCCTTTGGCTTGAACAATATGGTTATATATGGATAGTGTTATGGATAATGGTGTGGAGGAATGTAGTGGGCAGAATGTATGGATGAGGGAGTTTGGAAAAATGTATGTGTGAGGGGGATTTGGGTAGAAATAAGAAGTGCATAGGGTAGGAAAACAATAGTAGAGATGATGGTTTTAGTTCATGAGGTAAATTGTAGAAAAACTAGGGTTTGCCCTAGAAACTAGGGTTTTGATCTTGGAGATGAAAAACCACAAAAACTTGATATAAAAACCCTAGACCACAAAAGATATTAGTGTACTTACTTGCAAAAGAGGGAAACTTGAAGAAATGTGGTGGAATTTGGTGATTTGAGGTGATTTCGGGCTCTGTTGGGCAAAGCGCAATGCCTGTGTATTTTTACACTGCAAAAATTCTCTAGAAGCGCAGCGCTGACTTCAAAGCGCAACGCCACCCCTCAGAAGCGCGGTGCCGCTCCAAATTCTCCAGAAGCGCATCACTTTGCTCTGTTTTCTCAATAACACTTGAAAATCGACCTTTGCTCTCTTCTTGGCTCTTTAATATTCAATAATGACACAATGGGATGAAAAATAGGAGGATGGGTTTATATAGTTTCACCTTTTGATTTTTTCTTGTGAAACCCACTTTTGTAATGTCTATTTGTCTTTTAAAATGCTCTGCTTTTTTTATGCCTGTTTTCTTGCTTTCTTTTGCTTGGCAAGTGCACTGATGCTCAAAATCACTTGATTTTTGCAGTGGCGGATGCTTGGCAACATCACAAGCTTAGGAGGAGCTTGGGAACAAATATTACATATAGAAATAATAAAATTACATCATGAATAAAGATAAAAAAAAAACATAATACTATGTTTTCACCTCAAAACAAGTTTTGAGGTGAGAACTACATTCAGCTTCTCAACTGATAAATTATGATTTTAACAATCATTATTAGTCTCCTCATATCCTTACTGATCATTATTGGCATGAAATAACTGACTTTAACCTTGATAAAACCCTAAAACCTAAAGACACCAAACCCTAAGACCTAATAATATAAACTGCAGAGTAAATAATGAACCGTGACTGAAGTATGAAATAGGACCAGCAAGTACAGATCATGAGGAGAAAAACTAGATGTAAACCCTACCATCAGTGAATCCATGACCTAATGGAATGACTCAGCTGTATGGGACTCCTACTATGAGATGCAAAAGAGCAAATTTTGATCACTAATGGCAGTGTGGAGACACTGACACTAACACCTGGCAATGGTGCCAAAATGTAGTGTTGTTTTAATCAATCTTAATTGACTGAGACTGCAACATTAATTGTCAACCCAGGGTAGGTCTTGTTGTTTCTGTTAGCCCCTGAGGTGCAATTCCAAATAGATCCAAAACATTCTCTGAGTCTTTAAAAATCGTTTAAAGGATCGAAATAATCGCAAGAGAAAAACCTTCAGACAGGCGGAAAAACACTATCGGGAGGCAATAAACCAAGGAAGCTATAAAAAATAGAGCAACAGAGTCTTGAGGAATGAATGCACAGCAGCCATCAGATCTAGCCGATCGACGATCTAGATCCAATCGGTGGATCACAATCAGGGGTGGCAACCAGCGGATATCAGCGCAGACTGTATGAAACTGGCGATGCAACGTGGACCATCTATCAAGCGTGCAGATTGATGGCCCACGTCACATCGCAGGATTGCTATCGAAAAATACAAGGAGCACTCACCATGGGCCCGAGGCATGATTGATATGCAATTGCAATCAATCGCATTGGCAGATCGTAATTGGGGAAACATTATGGAACGGGGCCTTTATACAAGTATAGGCACGATGCGATTAGCCAGACTCGACGACTATATAGGAATTATTGCATAGATTTTGAGATCCGCAGGAAAGTTATTTTTAATGCATTTTCACAATTTGAACGTATTTCTAAAATACAAAGGGGAACCTTGGAGCAGGACCAAAACGACTTGCGATATGCGATAAGACCCGGACCCGAAAGGTTTCGTGAAGGGAAATATATAAAATTTGAAGTCCATCGTGAGCCATTTTTAATGTATTTCCAGTGTTTCTAACGTCTTTCAAAAATACAAAGGGAAGACTAGGAACAGGCCATTTTCAACTTGCGATAGTGATAAGGACGGACTCGATAGAGTAATAGACAATGTTTAAGGACTTTTAAAGTCCGAAATAAATAGAGCTTGGCGGGATTTTACAGTGTTGCAACATTTTTCTATATTAAACAGAAAACAGTCATCGATAGTATTTCAAATGATTTCAAAGGCCCGAAGACCCACTTCATCATAGAAACAGAGGCTGGGAGACAGATCGTCGGGAGACAGATGGCCGGAAAGGGAAAAAGTGCCACAACACGATGCAACCCGCAACAGAAGTGATCATGGATCATCCCTAGCATGAGCGAGCTCCTTGACAGTGTAGCGGATTACCAGAATGTGATTACGCTACTGTTAGAAAAGAAACCTCCAAGCTCATGCATGCCTAGTCATGGCATCAAATAGTTAAAAAGACATAGGGGGTAGATTAAGACCTATCGAGCCTCAAAAGGCTCGAGAGCATTGTAAAAGGCCTATAAATATTTGAAAGTTTAGAGTAACAAGGGTTCAACTTTTGGGGGCTATGGATACTCTGCTACTCTAGCTTCTCATCTTCATTCTAGCAATATAAGCTTCTTTTTTTGTTACATGTTCAATTTCCATTTTCTCTTCTGTTCTGAGCTTACACTTGAATAGGTTATTCATGTTTTCTTCTGTGTCTAATGCCAGATAAATGTCATGTTATCTCTACGTTGATAAATTAGATTTGCAAGCTTCATTTACTTCTTGTAGCTAGCCATTCATATGTGTTTATGTATGCATATGTTGGTATAGTCAGTATTCTCCATCTATCCATTGAATCTATAAACTATTGAGCATTAGTGGTCTAAAGCCTTGTAAATCTGAGGGTGTTCATGCATGTCTTGAGTGAAAACAAAGTTGAAACAGTCATCTAACTTGATCCAAACCATCATCCATTCCAATAGTTCAGATAACAATATTGAAGATTTATATGTTACCAGGCATCTCCTAGCTACAACCTAGGAGAGCTTCCTGTAGTGATAACATAATTGGCGTTGTTTTCGGGGAGAGGAGACTGAAGCTCGGCTTCCCTGGGAGACGACACAGATCCAACTTTGATGATAGACAGAGTCTGGGCACTTTTTCGGTTGTAATCATCTTTCTGGCGACTCTACTGGAGGACGAACCTCTTGGAGACTCCACTTCATATTTCTGGCTTAGTTTGTGAGGCATACTCGGAGAAATCCTCAGAAGCCACGAGTTGATTCAGTACCTGACATTGAAAAAATCATCAAAGAAAGAAAGGTATTGCAGAAAGGAGCATCGGGTTCAGGTAAATCTAAACAATATTCTATATTTCTTCAAGAAGATCCTGTCATAGAACAAATACATGTTGAGAGTATAGCATCTAATACTAGCAGTGAAGAAAAAATGTCAGAGATTCATAAAGCTCCTTATTCTTTAGGTTCTCCTTTTGTTGCAAGCCCAAAGGAAACCTCTCCTCCTATCCATCATACTCCTTTAGTCCTATCAGTCACTCCTCAACCCCCTGTCATTCATATTTCTAGTACCCTTATAGCCATTACAGCTATGGCGGGTCCACAACCTACCAAAATGGAAAGAATCATAGCTGCTAGGTATGGACCTCTAGTACTGCCCACTCCTTTGAATGCCATGCCTACTGGAGAATATCATAAGTACATGCCTAAGTTCACTGGGACTGAAGGTGTTACAACTGAGGAACATCTTGAATCATTCTATAGCTATGCTAATAACCTAGACATTAGTGAAGATGATGTGTGGATGAGAGTCTTTTTCCAAATCCTAGATGGAGAGGCTAGAAAATGGTTCAAAGAACTGACCGCAAGATCTATAGTAGATATTGAGGCTTTAGATGAAGCATTCCTAAAGCATTAGGGGGATAAGAAGGATCTACTCTACTACCACACTGAGTTTGGGAACTTAAAGAGGGAAAATGGTGAATTGTTGTCTGAATTTAATAAGAGGTCTAACCACATGTACAAAAAGATACCAGCTGAAGTAAAACCCACCACTGCCTCTGCTAAACTCACCTATGCTAGTGCCTTTGATTCTGACTTCTGTCTACTATTGAGGGAGAGGCGATGTGCTACTTTGGCTAATATGAAAGTTGCAGCCTTGGAAGTAGAATCAAACAACATGGCTGCAGAGAAGCTCAAGGGAAATTTCGATAGAAGGAGACAGAGGGGCGAGTCTTCATCATCTTCAGATCCCAAGATAGATAAAATGACCAAGATGATAGAGTCATTAGCCTCTGAAATCTCCAAATTAAAGTTTTACTAGCACCCTGGGAAAGGAAGAGTTCCTAATACCTTTGCTTCTAGAAATCAAAATCCATATAGAAGAGCTAATGAGCAGTTGCAGATTTTGCAAAGAAGAAAAGATGCCAATGAAGACCAAAGGGTGAATATCCCTTTCCAAAATGTAGTCATGGAAGAAGAGAAGTTTTAAGAAGACGATGAGATCCATTGTCTGGAATACAAAGGCAATGCCTCCTTTTTGACCTTAGCTACCTATGAAAAGTCATTATTTAATGACCCAATCAACCAAGAATGGGATGGTGAAGTTGTTCTCCAAATTGTTGATCAGCACAGATATAATCTGAGGTCAAAGATGAATAATGCCAAAGAAACTCTTGTTCAGAGAGTTGTTGTCCTTGCAGTACAGCAAGCTAATAAGCAGAAGTGACTGGCAGTTGATCCCATCATCCTCAAAGCTCCAACTCACGAGGTAAGAGGCCTTGATAAGTCTCCTTCTCCTTTCAATTTTCAATTAGAAATTCAGAAGCTAAGAATACTTATACCTCTGATTGAGCTAGTGAATAATGAGTCCTTCAAGAGATATATCCTCGAGGCCCTTGAGCCTAATGCCATCCAAACCTCCATCGACTATGTAAATCTGCAAGATGACAAACCAGTTGTTGTTCTCAGCCCAATGATTGAAAATTATGATGACAGCTCCCCATCATTCTATGTCTCTCTGACTATCCATGACAAAATCCTTCACAACTGCCTTCTGGACACCGGAGCCAGCCATAATCTAATTCCCAAGGATGTCATGGATGAGTTGGGTCTTGACATTAGCAAGCCTTATCATGACCTGTTTTCTTTTGACTCTAGAAAAGTGAAATGTCTGGGATTAATCAAGGACCTAGCCATCACTTTGTCTCAGCTGCCCATGAAGAGCATGATGATGGATATTGTGGTAGCAAATGTACCCCCCAAGTTTGGCATGTTTCTTTCCAGAGGTTGGATCAAGAGATTAGGTGGAACATTACAAAATGATCTGTCCTATGCTACTGTCCCAGTTTTTGGAGGTGAGAGCAGGAGATTATACAGAGAAGCTCAATTGGCTTATATCATCAGTGATGAGAAGAATCCCACTAATCATCCCATCTATACTGTCGACACTGATTTTGGAGCTTGTATTCTTCAGATTGAAGAATCTCAGTTGGCCTCCACACAGCTTAAGAAACCAATTTGCCAGATCACAGAGGAAGAAGGCCCACAAATTTGGGACATGTTCTTTGATGGAGCTTGCTCTAAGGAAGCTGCAGGGGTAGGTGTAGTCCTTGTGTCCCCCACACAGGAATGCATTCATTTATCTTTCAAATTAACTTTTCAAGTCACAAATAACATAGCAGAGTACGAAGCCTTGATATTGGGCTTAAACGCTGCTAAAGAAATGGGCATCAAAGGTCTGAAAGTGTTTGGAGACGCAGACCTCATCATTCAGCAGGTCAACAAAACATTCCAAGCAAAGCATCCAAGGCTAAAAGCATACAAAGATGAGGTATGGAAGCTTAAGGACTCTTTTAATGTTTTCATCATTTCTTACATCTCGAGAATGAAGAACTAGCATGCCGATTCCCTTGCTGTGTCCGCTAGCACGTTTATTCCTCCTTTGCCTCCTAAATTGACTTATGAAGTTCAGGTGAAATGTAGACCATCTCTGCCTAACTATTTCGTTGAGGAATTTTCTGAAATGCACATCGACCAAGAAAACGAAACCATGGAAGAATGCAATCAGTCCAAGCTAAAGGATGAGATCGGTCAGGACACCATTGTTCAGCTACCTAGTAACCATATACCCAAAGGATTGGTGCCCCTAGAGAAGTTGTTTGATCATAACGATGTACCTTATAAGCTTGCAAAAAATGAAAATGAGTCTGTTGTTCATAAACATAATATAGGGAGTCTACCCCATCCGAAGTACATAAATCTATCCACTTAGTTGCTTCTGCCCAAAGTTCTAAGTATTGCACCCTGATGAAGAAATTCGCTGATATTTTTGCTTGGGAATACAATGATCTTAAACCTATGACACAAACATCATTCAGCATGAGATTCCACTAGAAAAGAACAACATCCCTTTTAAGCAGAAATTAAGACCTATCAGCCCTCTCTTATTGCCTTTGATTGATAAAGAAATCAAGAAGTTGTTGGATGCCAAGATCATAGTTCCCCTAAGGTATTCAAAGTGGATAGCTAACCTTGTGATAGTAAGAAAGAATAATGGAGAAATCAAGCTTTGTGTTGACTTCAGAAATCTAAACAAATGCTCCAAAAAAGACAACTACCCCTTGCCTAAGATGGAACACTTGCTGCAAAAAGTTTCAGGGGCTAGAGTCATGTCTTTCTTAGATGGATTTTTAGGTTACAATCAGATTGATGTACATCCAAAAGATCAGGAAAAGACCAACTTCACTACTCCTTGGGGCACTTTCATGTACTCCAAAATGCCTTTTGGATTGATGAACGCTAGGGCTACTTTTCAGAGGGCCATGGACATAGCCTTTGTGGGAGAGAAGGACAAGTTTGTCCTTATTTACCTTGATGAAATAACAGTCTTTTCTAGAACTCACAAGGACCATTTGCAACATTTGAAGAAGGTGTTTCTTAAGTGCCGATAGTTTGGAATTTCTGTGAACCCAAAGAAGTTGCAGTTTTCTCTAGAGGAAGCCAACTTCTGGGACATATTTTTTCTGTTGAAGGTGTGAAGATTGATCTAGAAAGAGTTCAAGCAATTCAGACATTGTCTATCCCAAGATCAAAAAGGGACATTCAATCTTTCCTGGGTAAGATCAACTTTGTCAGGAGGTTTATTCCAAACTTTGCAGAACTAGTGAGGCACATCACTTCCATGCTGAAGAAAGGATCATAAATAAAATGGATAGATGCTGCAAGAAGCTCTTTTGAAGCCATAAAACAAGCTATCATGGAAGCTCCCACTCTAATCAGCCCAGATTACACCAAGGAGTTTTATATATTCTCTTTTGCCTCTTGTGATACACTTGCAGCAGTTCTGTTGCAGAAAAATGATGAAGGCGTAGAGCACCCTGTGGCCTTTTTTAGAAAAGCTATGAGGGATGTTGAACTAAGGTATGACCTTATCGAAAAACAAGCTTATGCTCTCATAAAATCTTTAAAGGCATTCACAATTTGTATTCTACATTCCAAAGTGGTTGCATATGTACCTTCAGCCTCAGTAAAAGATGTCTTAACTCAGCGAGATATTGATGGAAAGAGAGCCAAATGGATTGCAAAATTCATAGAGTTTAACATAGAGGTGAAGCCCACTAAGCTTGTCAAAGGCCAAGGCTTGGCTAAACTTATGGATGAGGAAAATTGCAGTTTGTTGGACATAAATTGCATGGGTTCAAATTCAGGTGATGAGTAGACAGAGGGGGCAACAGAAGAGCAGGAGCAGAATCAATCTTTGGCTAAAAATCTAGCCACCTGTGAATGGTATTCCAGTATAGTTCATTTTTTGCAGAAGCTAGAAGTCCTTCCAGGGCTTTGCTCAAGTCAAGCTCGGTCCATTAAGCTCAGATCAACCAAATTCTACATTAATAAAAATCTGCTTTATTAGAAAGACCCATCAGGAATCCTCTTGAGATTTCTAGATAAGGACAATCTGTGGAATTCATGCACCGGTTCCATTCTAACATCTGTGGAGGGCATCATTATTGGAAAACCACAGCCCACAAAATCTTGAGAGCTGGGTATTACTGGCCTACGCTGTTCTTTGTTGTGTTTTCTTTTTTGAAATATTGTGACATATGCCATAGGTTTGCAGGAAGACAATAGCTGAAATCTCTGCCCTTGAAGCCAGTACACGTCAATGGTCCCTTCCAACAATGGGGCTTGGACTTCATAGGTGATATTAATCCACATTCCAGTGGCTAGCATAAATGGATCTTGGTAGCCATTGATTATTTTACCAAGTGGATTGAGGCTATACCCACTAAGAATGCTAATCATCAAGCTGTCATAAAGTTCTTGAATGAGAATATTCTCACTAGATTTGGTTGCCCAACCAAACTAGTCACTGATAATGCAACAACTTTCAGGCAAAAGAATTGGTGGACATGTGTGAATCCATGGGCATTCAATTGGTGCATTCTACCTCATATTATCCTTGTTAGGCAAAATATATGTCATAATAATAGCATTTTAGTACAGTTTCCCAACTATTTACTTGTCAATCCAGGGTACGTAAGCTGATGAAACATGTACACTATATATGCAGGACTGAAGTAGAACTAATCTAGTCTAATCTACATTGTTGAAATCAACTTAATCTATGAATGGAGATTTGCGTGTAAGAAAAGCATTATAACATGTGAAGAGTTAACAACAAATGACATATGTGAGCTCACATCCATAAATCAATATTACAATAATCAAATGACAAACATGAAAGCATAACAATGAAAGAATCTAAGACTAATCAATCTTCTTACAATTTCCAACTGTCCTCCCCTCCCTATGGAGAGGGAGCACTCTCCTTTATACATGAGAGTATTTGAAGATAAGATAAGAATGCATTAATTACATACCCACTATTCTCTCAACTACTCTTAACCACTTTCCCATTATTACAAAATATAGTTCCTTCAAATCCTCCACACATCTTTCACATATCTTAAATAAGATATGCCAACCAAATATTCCATGGTCTTCTCCTTAAGAATAGGCTTGAATAACTATCTCCCTAAAATGGTGGAGGAGATATTCGAGAAGTCTCTTTGAATTAATCATTCTCATATTTCTACATATTACAAAGCTCACCCATATTTGAGATATATATGGAAACATGTATATTTTCTAATATTAATCATAAATTCACTCTTAATACTAAAATGAATAGATTGGAAAATAATAATATGAAACCCAAATGAATTTATGAAAATGATATGATGAAGGGTTTAATAGGACGATGGAATGTAAGGAATAGTGAAGGGAAAGGTGGATGAAAAAGTGACATTCCTGAGTCCTAACATCCCCCCAACTGAAGTTGTTGCATGTCCTCATGCAACCATGCATGGATCGTGTTAGCGCTTGAAATTTCACCTCAGGCTGAGAAAGGTAAACCTCAAGGCAACATCAAACCATTTAGCCTCGTAGCTAGCCCTACGGGGCAGGAGAAGGCTCTCTCTGGTCTATCTCGGTAAAATCTTCAATAGATGAGATGACCAATAGGGTAACACTGATTTTAGGCTAGTAAACTGATCAAAAAGGTTGATTTGGGGTTTTTAGGGTTTTGGTGGCAAATTGAGGGGATGGCAATTTTGGGTGCGGGGATTGGACACAGTTTCTGCAGGGGGTTCTTTGGGGCGAGGTAGGAGACAGTATTGATGCCTTTGATTGAGGTGGATGGTCAGGAATGAAAGGTGAGGAGCTAAAGAGAGCAAACAATAACTTTGAATTCTCTTTAGACAGTAGAAAACATTGAAATTAAACAAACTTAAAAGCAGAGCATGGCAAGCATGAATTCTTACTTTAACACTTCATTTGTTTAATGTGCAGAAGTAAAAGAAAGGAAATGAGTCACATAACAAGCTTAAATAGTAACCTTGAAGAAATGATGTTTAGAAGAGGACGGACCTGATGGATGGATGGATGGATGGCGAGGTCTGGCTTCGATCCTGGTCCCCTAGGGCCAGGGTCTAGGTAGCATAGGGTTTCTGCAAACTGACAAGCAGGTACAGGTAGACGCGACGCTGGCATCCACAGAGGGAGACGGGTGCAACAGTGGTCAAGCAGTGTGGGGCGCGCGGGTCAAAGGGTTATCCCCTCAGGCGGGCTGGTTATTGCCAAAGGAAGATTGATCGAGCGGTTTATTCCAATAACCCGTGACTTTTACCTCGGAACTGACCCAGTCTAGCATTTTGTATGCGTTTTTTCGGTTGTGCAGGCGGTTTTACTGCTGGCTTTCTCGGGTGTCGGTTGGAAGTTTTTTACCATTTTCCGGATCTCTAGGGTTTTACAATGGTTATTGCTAGTGAGTCAGTGGAACTTGACCCCTCGCCGGAGGATGTGCTTACAGTGTGGGGGAAGGTTTTAAGCGAGCAGAACATTAGAGAGATGGTTGAAAAGCTCGAAGGGAATGGAGCTGGTGCGGTTTTGACGGCTGGTACTAGGGCTGCAGATTTTGCAAAGGGGCTGTTGGAGGAAAGCTGGGATTTATCGAGCATTTTAGGCGTTGATGGCAGGAGAAAGGAGAAGGAGCCCTCACTGACAGTTTTGAGCTCGTGGAGAGACAAATGTTTCGTTGGGCCGTCTGGTAAGTTATCATCTCCAGCCAAGATCTTTTGTCCTTTCGGAGGATTAGAAGACATAATTAATTCAGTCCAAAACAGAGGGGTGTGGAGATCGGTAGGTGGTTTAAACGTCACAGGGAAGGAGGTCGGGAGTGGAGCTCTTCCACCCGCTGCAAAAAAGGGGCTTTTTCCAGAGAACCCTCTTTTGGGAATCGGTGAGTCGGCAGGATTGCTACCCGGAGAAGGCGGTCAAGTTTCACAAGGAACGGTTCCGACTTCACCGGCAGTAGGGTCGGTGCATGGAAAGGTCTTTCCGGAGTTTGAAAGGGTAGGTAGCCCAGTTGAGGGTTTGGTCGATACCCCACCATCGGATGAGGATGTGCAGGTTACCAGGCCGGTTTTCGGGTCTCAAAGGGACGACCTACATGACCCAGAGCCCGGGGACCAGAATGGATACTCGGAGGTGACAAGGGCTGGGGAGAAAAGAAAGAAAGCAAAGCCCTTAAAGACTAAGACTTTCTCAGAACTTGTTCTTGATATGGATATGCATGTGGATGGCGTCCTTGAGATCGCAGAAGTTACTCTGGTGGGCAGAATCAGGGGGCGGCCCGTCTCCGGCAAAGATCTTAGACAATGGGCATCGAGTCAGTGGGCAAATTCCCCAGCGGCCTCATGCAAGATAAACTCTCTGGTCAAAGGTTGGTTTATGGCCCGTTTCAGCAGTAAAGAGGCCATGGAATGGGTTGAAGGGAAAATTTGGGAATTTGGGAACAGACCGGTTTTCTTTAAGAGATGGACGCCGCTTTTCGATGCAGCAAAAGAGAAGGTTGATGAGTTTCCCGTCTGGGTAAGGGCGCCGAGTCTCCCTCCATATCTCTGGGCGGACTCTGTTTTCAAGTCTATTGGAAACCTATTGGGAACATATCTGGACGCAGATAGATCGTATCTTGAAACTTTTGAAATGGGGGTGGCGAGGATCCTGGTGAGGTTAAACCCCAAGGAGGGACTGGCAAAATCCATCACTCTGAGATATAGGGATTACGTGGTTGAGCAACCGTTGGATTATGAACTTCTCCCGTTTCGTTGTCATCGCTGCCATGAATATGGGCACCTGGCAAGGGATTGCCCGCTGGGTAGGAGGAAGAGGAGGACCTATAGAGATGAAAAGGAATGGGAAAGGAGCAGCAGGCGGGTCGGGAGCGAGCAGGAGAAGGTCATTCCAGATGGAAAGCCTGTGGAGGAGCAATTGCAGCAACCTATGGAAGGGGAGCTCAAGGACGACGGAGATGCGAGGATCTTGACTGAGGATCAACCAACTTTGGACCCCTCTCCTTCGGCTCCGGTCGCGGTCACAGCGGAAGATCATCCGGGTATGCTTTCCCCTCATCATACCTCTGTCTCTTGTTCTGAATCTGTTGAAGGAGGGGTTTCTAAGCTAGAAACTGTTAAGTCTGATATGCAAAATATTGAAAATATCACGTCTGATCTTCCATCCTTAAATCTGAACTGTGAGGATTTCCCCCCTTTGGGTTCCGGTGTTGGAACCTCTTCTGGTGGCTGTCAATATAATCTTAGATCTCATAGTAAAAAACCGGGGTGCTCGAAGGAGCTTTTGGATCCCGTTGGGGGTTTGGGCACTGAAATTCCAAAATCCTGCCCAAAAAAGGGCAGAGGAAGAAAATCCATGTTTTCAAAATCTCAAGCAAAAGCCGTTTGTGATGTAGCAGATGGGAAACAAATGACAATCCCCGGGGCGCTTAGAGCAGCAAAACCCCCAGAGTCTGTTATCAAATGATCTGTCTTTCATGGAACTGCAGGGGGTTAGCTAGTAAACCCAAAAAACTAGCTCTAAAAGACCTTATTGCTCGAAATAATCCGGACATGGTCTTCCTTCAAGAAACTCATGGAAAAGGTTCGGATGTTGAGTCCTCCTTGGGCTCTCTTTTTCCAGGTTGGGTATTCATAGCTGCCGATGCTAGTGGACACTCAGGAGGACTCGCATTGGGCTTTAAAATGGGAAGACTGAAGGTTTTAAGATCCTGGGGGTTAACAAATGTGCTGGGGGTGGAGGTGGTATCCCCTGATCTCGATATTCCTCTGCTGTTTGTAAATGTCTATGGTCCTTGTCAGGGTCGGGTCTCTTTCTGGAACAACCTTCTCGAAAAAGACTTGTTAAAAGACAAAAATCTTATCATTGGGGGAGACCTAAATTTCTCGATGGGAATTGCTGAAGCCTGGGGGCCTCTTGCAAGGGAGGATCCTTTGACTGACTTTTTCTCAAATATCCTTCTCACTCATCATCTGATTGATGTAAACATCATTAAAGCAAAGCCTACTTGGAGAAATAGAAGAACGGGGGAGGACAGAATTGCGAAAAGACTTGATCGTTTCCTTATAAATGAAAGATTGGCCTCTGGTATTCCTATGTTCCGTCAATGGGTGGGTGATGGGGGAAACTCAGACCACTTTCCTATCTTTCTGGAGTTCTCCAAGCCTCCCTCAAAACCTGCGGCGCCTTTCAAATTCAATGCTTCTTGGCTTCAGGAGGAATCTTACATCAAGCTCTTTAATGAGACCTGGAGACATACAAGCCCGGAGCATTCGGTGAATAAAGCTGGCCATTTCTTGGAGAATCTCAAAAGACTAAAAAAAGCAACTATTGAATGGGCAGCAGCGAAGAGGAAAGAACAAGTGGAAGATTTGGTGAGTATTGATGAGGCACTGGGGGCTCTTGAAGATCCTGCAAACGATTCTTATTCATCTCAGGAGTCGAAAGAAAGAATTCTGGCTCTGGAAAAGAGAAGGGCGAAGATCCTTTTGGATAGAGAAGAGGAGTGTAGATTAAAAAGTAGGGCTATTTGGTTAAAAGCAGGGGATGAAAATACTAAATTCTTCCATAACTTTGCAAAAGGGAGGAGGAATGCAAACACTATATGGAAGCTAAGGGATGCTGAAGGCAGGGAGGCTTCATCCTTTGAGGACCTGTCCTCTATGGGGAAATCTCATTTTCAATCTCTTTTCTCGGATCCGGGGGACATCATTTTGCCCGAAATTATTAGAACTGCTCAGGCTTTCCCTCGCTTTGTGGATGAGGAAGAAGCGGATGATCTCTTCAGAGAAGTGACAAAGGAAGAAGTAGAACATGTAATAAAGTCTATGCCTAAAGACAAAAGTCCAGGACCCGATGGATGGACCATAGAACTTTTTGCACATTTCTTTGAATCCATTGGGGCTGAGCTTACTGAAGTAGTTGAAGAATCTAGAGTTAAAGGGGAAATCTATGGTCCTTTCAATGCAACCTTCATTGAACTTATCCCTAAAAAAGAAGACCCTGGCTCTTTTGAAGATTTTAGGCCTATCTCTTTGTGCAATACAATTTACAAGATTATTGCAAAGATCATTGCTGTCCGTTTGAAACCCATTTTATCTGGCTGTATTTCAAAGGAAAAATTTGGGTTCTTGGATGGGAGACAAATTCATGAAGCTATAGGGGTAGCTCAAGAAACCATTCACAGCTTAAGGCAAGCAAAAAAGAAGGGGGCAGTGCTTAAAATAGACCTATCAAAAGCATATGACAGGGTTAGTTGGATGTATTTAAAGTTATTGCTGACACATTTAGGGTTCCAGGTGGGCTTCATAAACTGGATTATGGGTTGTGTCACAAATGTAAACTTTGCTGTCCTGATTAATGGAGCTGCCTCACAATTCTTTAGAAGCCAAAGAGGCCTGCGCCAAGGATGCCCTCTTTCTCCTCTACTCTTTCTTCTTGCTGCGGAAGGTTTGAGCAGGCTGATGGCAAAGGCAAAACAATCAGGTTTGATAAAAGGTTTGGAAGTTGCTGTCAACCTGTTTATTACTCACCTGCTCTTTGTTGATGATATTCTTCTCTTTACAAATGGGAACTTAAATGAAATTGTAGAGATTAAGCGCATTCTTGATCTGTTTCTAAAGGCTACAAGGCTCCAAATAAACGAGAGGAAGTCACAACTAATTGTTGAAGGCTTCAATAGACAAGAGGAGAATATGATAGCAGGCCAGCTGCCTTTTGACATTTGTAATATGGAGCAGCCTTTCAAATATCTGGGGTTTTGGTTAAAACCTTCTTCTTATAGAAAGCAAGACTGGAATTGGCTAATCGCGAAGATTGAACAAAAAATTTCTCATTGGAGCTTTAAGTGGCTTTCAAGGGCGGGAAGGCTGACTTTGGTAAACGCTGTTCTCCAGGCTATTCCGGTATTTTGGGCTGCTTTGACGTGGATTCCAAAAGGAACTCTTCACAAAATCAAGCAGATTTGTAGTAGATTCTTATGGTCAGGATCAAAGGAAGATTTCGTGCTCCCTTGGGTGGCATGGGACAAGATAGCCAGACCAAAGGACTGGGGTGGTTGGGGCTTGAAAAGTCCCATAGATTTCAGTCAGGCTTTAGCTGCAAAATCGGGATGGAGGTTTATCACTATGGAAAACCTCTGGACAAAGGTGGTAAGGCGAAAGTACATTGATCCCACTCCAATGGAAGATTGGATTAGAATGCCAAATAAAAAAGGAAGGAACTGCTCTGTTATTTGGAAAGCCACTATGGAGGCTTTCAAGGTTATAGAACAAGGGCTAGCTTGGAGGGTGGGGAATGGAGAAAATGTTAGGATTGGAAGGGATCCTTGGGTTGGGTGTAGTGATCGTTTTGCTCTTTCCCCTGGTATGCTAAATCACCTGGATGATATTGGTATTAGGAACTTAAGGCAGATTGCAATTTTGGAGCAGTATTCCATCTGGGGACAGATATGGAGGTCTGAGGTCGAGCTTGGAATCGATCCTGCTTGGAGTGTGGAATGGCAGGCTTTCATCCAAGAACTTAAAAGATCAAACGTAAGAATCTCGGACAGATCAGATGCTCTGGTCTGGGCTCATGCGGAGACAGGTTCTTATTCGCTGAAGGCAGGCTATAGTTTACTGATGAAGAATAAAGGTTGGAACCCACCAGTCTGGTGGTCAAAACCTTTATTTAAGCTAAAGTGTCCTAAAAAAGCAAGAATTTTCTTCTGGTGTGCCTTAAAATATAAGATCCCTACATGGGATGTACTGCAAGCTCGCTACAAACAAGGACCTGGTAGATGCCCTTTGTGCTTCAATGAGTCTGAATCCATCTCGCATCTGTTCATTTTTTGCCCCTTCACAAAACAGGTGTGGGTTGAAGTGGAAAGATTGATAAATGTAAAAATCAGATGGGAAGGCGACTGTCTGACTACAGCATGGGAAGACTGGTGGAATCATTTTAAAGAGAGAAATTTAAGGAATTTACCTCCCATCATATGCTGGGGTATCTGGATAGCTAGGAACCGAAGCATCTTCGGTGAGCAGCGGACTCCGGGGACAGCTATTGCCATACAAAGCAGTGCTATTCTAGAAAGCATTCCTGTGAAGGAGGCTTCTTCAAATGCTCCCCTGCGGAAGGAACCAGACATCAGAGAAGGGATCCCGTGGGCCTTCTTTGACGGGGCTGCTCAAGATGACTACACGGGGGCCGGCTTGTGCATCCACCTTAGTGGTTCACATTCTCTCAAAGCTTCGGTGGGAATTGGAAGGGGGACAAATAATTTTGCTGAGCTTACTGCCCTAAAACTGCTCCTTTGTTGGCTTGTTCACAAACATATCCTCACAGTTCAGATTTTCGGTGATTCGCTGAATGTTATAAATTGGGTATTGGGGAAGCATAGATGTCAGAACTACTTGTTGTTGCCACTACTTGAAGAGATCCAATCCTTAAAACAGCAGTTTAATGTCTTCTCAATTGCTCACATTTACAGGGAATTCAATGAAGAAGCGGATAGATTTTCTAAAGAAGGCTTGCAGCAGGCTGTGGGCGCTTGGAGGATAACAGAACAGGAACATGATCAGATCCGTGTGTCGGATCAAGCCCCAAATTTATAAATCTTAGGCTCTGGTTTTTTCTTTCCTGTTTTAGCGGATAGAACATGATGACTTCGTTCCATACTGTTTATATACTCTTATATGTGGTTTTTGTTTTTATATGCTCTGGTTTAATAGAGCGAACTATATCCTGATCCCCCTTTTGATGCTTTGATCCTGGGTTGTTTTCCATATGTATGGAGGCCCAGGAAGCACTACGGTGTGCTCCCTGAGAGCTCATGCAAAGAAGAAATGGTTGTAAAAGCCGGCTTCAGCAGATGTTTTATTAGAGCCCTGTAGGGGCGCTAATGATCCTACTAGAGGAGTCTCGGCTCCTAAACAGACAGTTTATGCAGAATGTTAACTCAAAAGTATTGTAACTTTTTTATATCTTATAAGAAAGTTCGTTTTTTCCTTGGAAAAAAAAAACAAGCTTAAAAGTACATTGAGAAACACACCATCAACACATGAGTCCACAAGAATCCCAAAGAGGACTACAAAACCCTGGTCTTCCTTAGCCAAAAATTGCAGAGATACAGTGAATAATACAATGATAGCTTCTCCCTCAAGAGTCCAACCATGAAAATGAGCAAGAAAGTACATAATATAGATGATCTAACCTCTTTCCCTGCCTCCATGGTTCGAGCTCACTATCCTAGGAGTTGTTTCAACTACTTCTAAACTAAGCACTACAAACTAGGCAGTCAAAACAACTTGCCTCTATAAGCTAGGAAACCAATTCATTCATTTAATATTTACCCTTTTCATGAATGAATCTTCTAGAAATGTTACATAAGAGTAAAAGTGTCTAAAAAGTACAATAATTACATCAAAGAGGATCATAATTCACCCCAAAAAGTCAAACTGGGTCAAACTGCGCTTTTCTGAGCTGTACAGTGCATTTTTGGAAAAATCTGCCTGACGGGTCGCGCGCCCCTGCCTGACGGGTCGCGCGCCTTTGGAGCCACTTTTGGGGCACTTTCAGGTGGCCAAATTGAGCAAAAGTAGGCTTGTTGGAAAGGTCTGTGAGTCTACTTTCCAACCCAACTGGAATTTCTGAATTTGGAGTTCATTTGCCCTGTCACAAATCAAATCTCCCAAGACTGCTTTCTGGAGTTCAAAAAAGTGGCAGAAAGTCATTTTTTGGTAGTTTTTTGACTTTCTGGAGGCCCAAAACTTTACCAAATCTCAATTCCATCCATGATCATGTGTAACTTTGCATGAAAAATCTGGAAATGCTGAGTTTTTGTCAAATGGAGTTGCCATGATGAAGGGTCGCGCGGGGGGCGAGACCCGTTAATGGGAAAAACCTGCAAATTGCCTGAAAATGCCAAAATTCACCCAAAATTCTCAAAATTTCTTGGGATTTGTGTTGTGGCTAGGCTATTTAGTGCCTTGATCTTTGAGTGAAGCCTTAGCTAAGATACAGAGGGGATTGGGCCTCTTTCTCCATTTTAGTGCCTCGGTCAACCGCCTTTGAAACATTTTCATCTTTGCTTTGCACACATGCATTCTTGCCCAGTAATGGTTCTTCATGTTCCTCAGCAATTTCTTCTCTTCGTTGGCCTTAGCCAACAGCCTCTCCAAGTGTGCATTTACCTGGATGAGCATGGACTCTCGGTCAGCGGGCAATGGATCACTGGGTCTTCTTCGGTTCAAGACTCGGTCACTACGAATCCTCCACAACTCATCAAGAGTTTTCTCATCCTCCAACTGTTTGTTGCGCTACTCCAGGTATGAGATTGTCCATTGTGCACCTTCTAGTCTCTTTTGCAATACCTCATTTTCAGCTCTAAGGTGCTGAATGACCTCCTTTGCCTCTTGGCTCGGAGAAATGGCCTCAAGATCAACAAGCTCAATATCTGGAACTCCTGATGGCCCCTCATCAATCATGGGCTGTTTGCCCCTCTCTGGTACCTGTGCTGGTGAAGAAAGCGAGGCCCCTTCCACCTGATGTGGAGATAACACTCGCTGAGCTGATGATGAAGGCGAGACCCCTTCCACCTGCTGTGGAGATAGTACTCGCCGAGCTGCTGCAAATAAGGCCCTCGGGCCTTTCTGATAGGTAACCAAAGGTGAGGAGCTGACATGTCTAGTGACAGGGATGTCATGCTGCTGTGATGGTCCTCCCTCCTCGTGAACAACCTCAGGATGTGGCGAGGGTGGTGCTGTGAAAAACTCACGAGAGATGAACTCCTCCCATGAGATGCCCTGCTGAGCCAACTGATGCAATACTACAAGCTGAATCAAACCATAATGGTACAGGCTCCTATACTGCTGTGCCAGGCTCTTCCTCTGCAACATGGGCACCATCCTCTGAATGTTCTGATAGAAGAAAATAGGGATGTTCATCATCCTCACTCGGGTGAAGTGCATCAAGAGGCGAATATGATATGAATATACCTGTGAAAATCTGCCCTCACAGGTAAAATAGTGCATGATGAGCCTCATCATGGGAGCATACTCACTCCTGAGAAACCTGAATGGAAACACACCTGCCAAATGTCTCATGAATGGTGGCCGGACAAAAGGCTCAAAGTGAACATTATCCAGCACCTTGCGCTTCTTCCACACCTCCCCAACATTAGGTATCCCTGTGGCATGTGAGATCTCCTCGGGTGTCAATGTAAAGTTCACCCCTGCAAGGTTGACATGTCCATCATGCAAGTGTAAAACAAATAGGCGAGCCAACTCTCTGTGGTGCTGAATCCGAGAGATCCTCTCACAAAACTCATAGCAAGACATATACTGAAAACATGTGACTGCCATAGGACAAGCCTGTAACTCTGCTAAAGAGGTGGGCTCCTCTCGCTTATGATGTCCACCCTTACCACCCTTATGAGGCCTTCTCTGTACCTTAATCTTTGAAGCTGATGACTGGTCATCACTTTGCTCATAGGTTTCGGTTTCTGACATTGTTTAAAGAGCAAAGTGGACAAACTGTGCTGCTGTTTCTGCCTGTAAAAAGCTGATTTATATGTTGTTTCAAGGGGACAAGGAACATGAGGGAAATGTTAGGGGAGGGACATTTTTACAAGGAAAATGGGAATACATGTATACAACAGGGAATTTAGGGAAAAACACTACAAATATCACTGCATATGCATCATTTAAATACATATGTTTACATGGGTATTATGAGGGGTAGGGTTAGGGCTTGATTTTTTATTTTTTTTAGGGAAAAGGGGTAGGGTTTATTTTCTTTACAAATTTAAGGGGAGATTTATATGGACATACAGGAAAAATGAAATGGGAATGAGGAAAAATGATTACAAGGGAAAAAACCATTGAAACAGCGACAAACCCTAGCAAATTTTTACAAATTTAATATACAACCATATGGAGCGTTTTCTCTTGCACAATTTGATCATTAAAAACACAATCATGATCTCCTTCAAGCATAACCAGCAATCATTTCCAAGTTTAGAGAACCTACCTCAAGCAATTTGATGATTTGGAGGGTGCTTGAACAAATCTGCAAAGGGTTTGGAAGGGAGGTCGCTGACGGGTCGCGCCCTTTATAAAAATACACTGCAGGAACCCTTCTGACGGGTCGCGCGCCTGGCCTGACGGGTCGCGCGCCTGTCAAACGCCCGAATTCGCTCAACTTTCACTCCTTTCACTCAATCACTCGCCCAAACTCTCTTGCAAGTGTCTTGGATGCACAATGAGAGTAAAAGGAGGGAGATTGGGTCTTTATAGGTTTCATTTGAATAAATTTCATGCTAAAACCCACTTTCTAATGTTTCTCTTTGACACTTTATAAAACTGACTTTTTTGGTTTCCTTTGTCCTGAAATTGACTCATTTAGTGCTTTGGCTTGATTCTTTTTGCAGGGAGACCATCTGAGGGATCTTGGCAAGGGGACCAGGGTTGCATACTGTCCGCTGAAGTCTTTTGAAATTTCATCACTTTTTACAAAAATTTGAAAAATGACCTTGGCTTTAAAAACAGAGTTTTTAAATCCAAGGTGAAAATTAACTGTACAAGATAAAAACTTCGAAGAAACATCTTTACAATCATCCCTCTGGCTTGCTGAACACTTATTGACCTTCAGAAACATGACCTTGTAAACATACTTGACCAAAACCCTAGACCTAGGAATTTGACCTCAAGACAAGACAAGACAAGCTTGAAAGAGCTTAATAACTGGAATGACCTGATCCAGCAATGCCAAGAGGGGTATAAACACACCAGCTCCTCCATCAGGGTTATGGAATGCCTAACGGGATGCAAAAAATTGACACTGATGAGACACCTACACATGCAAATGCAAAGAGTTTTGATCGCTGATGGAGGGCTCAAGACCGACTCTAACAGATCGTATGAGGAATTTTTGGCATCTGAACTTTGGCTTTGATTGATGATGTCTTTTTAATAATGAATGTTTCCAAGATATGTGAAAGATGTGAGCAACAGAGTGTGAGTAACAGCTGGCATTTTCCTATGGTTGGTTCTTATGTAACAACCATGAATATAAGTATGTTGGTTCTTGTGTTAACAACATTCATTTCATTATTTTTCTTGCTAGAATAATAATGTAACCACAAACTTCATTGGAAATCATAAGCTATCAATGTGCATGAGAAAACATCACTGAGTGTAAGAAAGCCGTTTCTTTGTCTTTTATGAATCATTCTAATATGTATATCAATGCATATGAAGCAAAGTGCAAGAGGGGATCGTTGGAAAAGAAATTTTGGTGAATGGTAAATGGGATGAAAATGGAATAGTGATAGTGGGAAAATGGAATGATGGTAGTAAATATGTGGTGACTATGAATATAGTTCCCCCTCCCCCCCCAACTGAAGTTGTTGCATGTCCTCATGCAACATAGTGTAGGTCATGGAAGGGAAAAGGAAATGGAGTATGGCGAGGAAATTTTCCAAAATATTCAAGTCAGCATATAAGGAATTGCGTGATTAAAGCTTAGAAAATAACATACCTCCACTCACCCAAAAAGTAGATGAACTATGCAATAGGAATGGAGTTGTTGCAACTACTGGATCAAGAAAATGTGACTGGTGCAGGAGTTTCAACTGCACTGCTGTAACTGTTGTAACTGCAACTGCTGGGAATGCTATAATAGCAACTGCTGGGGTTGCTATAATAGAAACTGCTATAACTACTGTAATAGCAACTACTGTAACTGCTGTAATGGCAACTGTTGTGATTGTTGTAATAGCAACTGCTGTAACTGCAACTGCTGGAACTGTTGTATTCGAGAATGTGAAG
Source organism: Pinus tabuliformis (assembly GCA_031772625.1). NCBI lineage: Eukaryota > Viridiplantae > Streptophyta > Pinopsida > Pinales > Pinaceae > Pinus > Pinus tabuliformis. The sequence continues at coordinate 19,817,753 of CM062819.1, forward strand.
TGGAGGGATCTGAACTGCTGCTAATGAATCAGGGAAAAGAGGGAGTATGAAAGTGGACTGGAGTACTCTCATATATAAAGTCATATTGTTGTAACTGCAACTGCTAGGACTACTAAGGGAGTCAGGAAAAAGTGCATAGTCTTCACCCGCTACAAACCCGATGGTACAATTCTAATCATGCGAATGAATGTGTCGATGTCGAGCATGAATAGAAATCATTGGATTACCGACCATTGATGGATGTCGTTAACCAATGCGAGGCAACTCACCATTGATGTCAATGAGTGCCAAGGTACTTGCAAAGTGCGAATGGATGTGCTGAGGTGAAGCCACTTGCAAGATCTGAGGATCAAGGGGCATTGATGTATTCCCATGATCGTCAGCGAGAGAACTTGCCATTAAGGCATGCAAGCCTCTAGGTACTCAAAATGGACTCTAGTCTATATCCCAGATAAGGTGCTGAGGTTGATGGGGCAAGACTGGTTGAAAGGTGGGCCTTAAGGAATCCCGCATTAGTCAACACAAGTTGTTATAAAAAGAGTTGGTAGGACTATAAGAAAGATCTTAGTAGCAACATAGTTTATGGAAAGGAAATTGAGGCAATGGAATCATGGAAAGGGAGTTTGTTTTATTCAAAAATAAAACTGGAAAGCCAAAGATGAACTGAAAAAGATAAAGGAAATGATGTATGCTGCTCAGAAAAATAGGTGTATGTGAAGTCATGATGGATTAGGTAATGGAAGATGGGCTTCAACACGGGGATGATCAATATGCTTGGAAGGAGAAATGTGGGTAACAAATCATGATGCAAAAGTTTTTTTTTTTTTTTCGTGTAGTGGAAAATGTCATGACATGCGTGAGAATCAACTCCTTCAAGTTGTCAACAAGTCATGTTTTTATTTATTTTTTCACTGAAAAACTTTATGATTCGGAAGAATCTCTTTGGCATAAGAATTGATCGTCTGTGCACCTGAAAAAGCTTAGTACAGATCCTGCATGAAAACTTGTGAGAAAATCGAAAAAAAAAACATAACATGTCTAGAGAATAAGTATGAATATGGCAAGAAAATAAAATGTGTTTGTACCTGTTGCCATTGTGCACTTGTGTTTCATCGTCTTGCAACTTGAGGAGATTTGAGAGAAACAAATCATCATAAAGTGTAAAAACATGTTGGAGATTGTGTTGAGGAAATGTCCATTTACAATGCTTTGAACAATATTTATTATATAGCTACGAGCTCTCCATGTTACAAGGGAAATTCCAAATTCAAATATATTAGGACAGAAATAAGGTTGTACTATATGTCATAGTAGGAAAGCCCTAAGATTGAGTTACTCCTAGCAATAGAAAGAAACAATGAGTTTGGTCTGCGGGCTATTCTCCATGCTCTTACATAAAACATATTGCATCGTTGCTAAGAGTTTCACAGTCGTCATGAGTTTCAAATTAGGGAAGTGAAACAACTTAAGACTTGGGCCATGTTTAAAGTAATGATTATAATGATTTATAAGTGAACCATTACGGCCTTTTTCAGATTATAAGTGTTTCTTGCCGCCTACTTAATAAAATCAATGTCTTCTTGAATCTCTTTCTGATTCTAAGCAGAGACTCCATCTAAGGTCAAATAAAAGAAGCGATAGAGGTAGCCCATTAAACCATCAACCATGCTATTCGTGGTGAGTGTAGTCCTCTGCCCGTGTGTGGGGGCATAGGATTCTAATTACTGTTCCTCGATCCATGTAGAACCAGTGTCAATGGTGCCATGAAGAAACAGAAATGAATATCAATCTTGATCATCAACTATTTTACCATTTCTTGGGCACCCATCAATCTGAAGATATTCTCTGCTGGAAAGACTCAGAAAATCCCAAGTGGATAGTTGATTCTGAAATAACTGAAGACGGAAAGTATGTTTTTTTTTATCTATTACAGAAAGTCGTGACCCTGTGTACAGTACATGAAAACTGTTAAAAAAAATAAAGAAATAAGGATCCCATCCATCTCACAAGACTTGTAGTTCACACTTCCAACCAAGGTCTAGCCCTGTTCTGGATTAGATCTTGCACATTATCAATTCCATTTTTGCTGCCAAGCTTGCTCTCCGCTTCATCCTCTTGAGTCAAATGATTAGTGTGGCCTTTGTACATAAACAATCCCTGTTTTTGGTTTCGTGCTATCCACCAAGGTTGAATGTAAGAAGGGCTAACTTTGTTGACAGGATCAGCATCAATAGGTCTAAGTGAATTAACAATACTGCTATTGAGAACAACGGGGCGAATGTTATTTCTAAACTGATTACCATTATCATCTTCTACAGGTGCAGGCATATTCAAATCTAGCATCTCTTCTTTTACAGTAGGCCTCAGCTCTGCTTGCTACTTAGTGCTAGTGACAGTACTAGAAGTTTCAGAAACTACCAAATGACACCTCTTGTGTCCTGTTGTGGCCAGCAACACCCCCCCCTTGTTCAATTAAGTATCGAACATGATACTGAATGAATGGGGACCCTTAGTTAATTTTTAGGAAAAGCAAGAGTTTCTTTTTGAAGTTACAATCATACGCTTAGAAAAAGCCTCTTGGATATTTTAAGCCTAAGTCTATGATAAAGAGAAAATCTTTGAAGTCGCATTGCAAAAGGATAGGAAACACCTTCATTTCCCTTTCTATGTGCATCACCCTCGTGTTAATAATGACATCGCATCGCAAAATAGTAATGCTCATAAAGAAAAACTTAAAGATTCGCCGATCTGCGATAACACCGATCGCTAGATCGCATATCGCAGAAATGAGCCAGGTAAGGTTTGGTAAACATCAAATTTCTGCGATCTGCGATATTGCAATCGCTGCGATGCCACATCCATGCGATTTGCGATGATGCGATTAGCGATCGCGCGACATGCGAGGTTACGTCAGCAAATCATAAATCACTTCGGTACGAATCCTTCGAGCGTGCCATTCAAAGAAGAACCACTTACTATAATCTGACCCAAAATCATGCGCTTTTAATGATAGTAAATGAATTAGTTGTCAGTTATTAAATGGATTAAAGATGCGTGCCTTGGTAGGGATTTGCTTCACGTAAGTTGGCATATTTGATTTATCTGTTGCATTTAAAACTCTCCCATCACCTTTCTGGATCAGTCATTTCCATTTCACTCGTAATCTGCAGGAACAAAGTGCTAAGACGACTCAGACAGAAACACAAAGAGAAATGGGAAAGAAAAATAAAGCTCAAAGCTCCGAAGCGAGGGAGAAGACCAAGGAGATGGCGCCCCTGTACACAGACACAGCCTGTAACAGAGACGCAGGGATATCAACACGGGAAGGCATGCACAGGCTGCTAGAGGAAGAAAAGCCTAGAATAATGAAGGTGACTGCTGTCGCGGGTGCACCACGCTCTTCTGAGGCGTCCTTGGAGGACCTAGCATGTTCATTCCTTCACAGAATAGCGGCAAGACCCAAAATTCTACCATACACAGATATGATCAAATGGATACTGGATGATGCAGAATTGAAAAACAGACAATTCAAAGTTCATGGACATGGGCTCGTGGGATCGTTTGCTGTGCAAGATTTGAAGCTTATGTATCATCTTCCTGAACCGCAAGCGACCTATAATGCACAATTTGTTAAGAAGTTCGTAGCGGAGAATCCAGATCTATCAGACACCACTAAAGAATGGTCGAGAAGAGACGAGCCGCTAAAAAAGGATAAAAACGGTATGTACAACACTGGTTCCCTCACCTCTCCATATTGTTTTGCTGCGGCCATGCTCTGTAGGTTATTTGGGACGCCGGATATCAACAAGTTTTCATCTGAATGGCTACCATTAATTGATGCTGCCACTAACGCCGACATCCTAGATTGGGCCAAAATCCTTTCTGATACTCTATACACGGCTGTTGTCAATTACCGGTCTAAAAGATCCTTTTCAGAAAGGGTCTACCCTCCTTTTTATTTGGCTGCATATGTTATGGATTCTGTTTGTCTTGTATCTAAATTTCCTACTATGGGTTGGAAATGGACTACCCAAGACCCATTGCCCATCCATGTTTATCATAAGGTCTTATGGGATTCCCAGTTTACCCCTCACTTTTACCAGATTTGCCATGGGCTTATTTTGCCCCTATATAGAATGATATATGATAAGGACCCCCCAAGGTGCTCTCCCGAGGCCCAAATCGACATCATCCCCATCGCGAGATGGTTTGGGGAAGAATGGTTTACTTACATTAGAGTTTTTGGAAGCACTGTACCTCCACATGTCCTACCCCTATATGTCCCTGATAAACTTTTGGCCCGGGAAATCGCTTATCAAACCTGTTCTGAAGGCGGCCTGACCAAAGACCTAAAGGACAAGAAGAAGGCCATATGGCCTCAATTTCCCGTAGCTTGTCGGGCCTTCTCTTTGTTCGATGTAGGACACGCTTTTGGCGAAGTGGAAAATGTGACGTGTCTTCAATTATTTAAATTCCCAGCAAGGCCATTCGACCCAAATGATGTGGCCTAAGAATTCACAATGAACGTCAAGATAAGAGTGTTCTCTGGAAAGAAAGATCCGTTTGATGATCTGTTTTAGAGTAAGAGTTCGCTCAAAGAAATTTTGCGGGAAGCTCAGTCGAGGTTGTCTCCAGGTGACCTCCAAAAATTCACGTTATACAGAGAAAGAAGGCTGGCCAGTATTCCACTAGAGAGGCTGCAACTACCTACTAGAGAACCAACTCCAAGCATCAGCCTCAGTGAAAACTCCAGCACTTCCAGATCTAAGTCCAACGCCGCACAAGAAGTATCTGAACATCCTAAAGAGTCTGTTCACGACCAAGGAAAAAACGAAGAAACAACCAAAGACACAGCTCAGTCAAGTGCAATGTCTCAGCAGCAAGTTATCACCTCACCACCAAGAGATGTCCCCCCTCCTGTCATCGAAGCACAACTTGTCACGACAGAGCTAGATAAAGAGTGGGAAACCTTCAATGAATTGATCAATCTTGAAGGGCAAGTCCCGAAAACACCTGTGAATAATACATAGGTGGTGCAAGAAGTCGTTTCGATGATAGTCAGTAGTGCCACAGAAGCTGAACACCTTCCTATCGCTCCAGCCTCAGAACTTCTACTTAACGTAGAGGAAATTCCCCCACTGGATGTATTCTATAGTCCCCAACACAAAGCAGTTGTAAGGAGACAAAGAAAGAAAAGAAAGCTTGAGAATACACTGTCTCAAGAGGCTGAACATTTGGACGTCTTATGGAAAGACCCCAATAATAATTCGACTGAGAATATTACGAAGCTGTCTCAGATTGCAGGAGCATATGCTTCTGCAACTATTGATAAGGCCTCTGAAGTTCAACAACTATTAAAGGAACAAGAAAATCATATACAACTGCTACAACAACAGTTGCAGCAAGCCAACGCGAACACTGAAGCTTCCAGACAGCTCGAAAAGCTACAGGAAGACTTTCAACAGATGCAGATAGGCTATCAAAGGAGTCTCGAAGAAAAAGAAAAACAACTGCAGACTTTGCAAGAAATGCATGAAGATGAGCCTAAGCTGGCAGAGTTTATTTCAGAATCTATCGGTTTGAACGAGCAACTACTGCAGCAACAGGAAGAGTTGGGACGTAAAATATCACAGTGGAGTCACTATTGTGCGCTGAGCGACAAAATCACCAGTCAAGTGGTGGACTTGCGGAGTGACTATGATCAGAACGACAAGAAGGTGACAGAATATTTGACTTGGCAAGATGATGAGGAAGGGAAAAGAGCAGGTGCACCCAGGATTAATGAAAATCATAAAGAGTTGCTCTTTAATAAATGGGACGATCAAATCAGGCAGGCGGAGCAAGCAGCAGAGACAGCAGCGACACAGGCAAGCATTCTTATCGACTGTGTAAATGAGAATTTACACAGGGAAAATTTAATTGCAGAGACCACCCTGGGGTACCTACCAAACAAGTTGCAACTGGAAATAGAATGGAGGCAGAAAGCACAGGCAAAAGGGAAGGCAATCCAAGCATTGGCCAGGCTAAATTGGGAATGTTACTAGACGCATTTGGTTAAACCACACAACCAATGGATGATGGTGAAATGCATTACAAACGCAGCCGAGAAGTTAGCGCCAGCTCTCGTAGATGCCGTTTTCATAGCCCAGCTCAGCGCAGAAATCAGTCAGCCGACTCTTCTCAAGCCTATGCTGGATACTTGCAACTTTAAAGACCGAGTTCATAAGTGATTTCATTTAGAATGTTGTTTTTTCTCTTTTAACTAGATTAGAAAAAGGACGGTCATTTGAAAACCGTATCCTAAAATTTTGTAATGATACTATTATTAGAATTAGGAAGTAGTGTTTTAACCCTTCTCATTGCATTGGAGAAGGGTCCAGAAATTTGTCAAAAACTTTTCCTTGGAACATGCACTTCTACACCCTCAGAGGAGGTTTTGATGAATGGAAGGATCGAGATTTATTTATGTTTGCATTTTAATGTCTGCTACTGATGTTGCACTTCTGTACTCTTAGTAGACGTTAGAAGTAAGTAGAGATAAAACATTATTGCTTGAGGTTTATGAGTGAAAATCAGTCATAAATGGTACTTTTATCTCTTGACGAATTTCTGCTTATATTCTTAGAGTGATATGCAGTTTTAGTTGTTTATATGTTGATGTATGAATGTCTGGGTTACCATTTGGCACTTCTGTACGGTGGAATCATTTGTTTGTGCTTGACATATGAATGACTTATTATGCGATATGTTGTTCACAACTGTTTTGCCTAACTTTTTATGCAGAATGGTTCATCTTAATTGGTTTATATTCTTATGATAGCTGAATGATCTTTATTACCAGTTATTGTTCGAAATCTTTTTAGATCGCATGATAGAAGAGATATATCTCGGGTTAGCGTAGATTAGATGTGCTGTTTTCATTAGATTACACTAGCATAGAGTCAGTTTACAAGTTAGATTTAAATTAGCTCTAAAATACTTCTAGAATCAGCATAATCAAACTCTACACACACACATACCCCCTTGTATTGGGAAACTGGTCCCATTATCCCCAGTCGGACCCGCTATACCAAACGGACAAGAAGCCGCCAACCAGGTTCCGGACCGGGTGGGTATCCCCCTTGTTGTTGACCCGATTTCCGGGCCCTCAACATGTCCTCCAAGAGCTTGACCAGATATAAAAACCCTATGAAAAATAGAGCACTCATGTACCCTGGGTAGCTTTTTAGTAGCAGATGGGGTTTCAACAATTTCTTCTTTCCTTTCATTGCTAGAGTCCCTCACCTGACCTTTGCGGGGAGGCTTGCAGAAATCATCGGATAAATGATGATCAGCTCCAGAAAATAGTTCCTCATCCATAATTTCCTCTTCCAATGTCTCGTTCTCTTCATGCACAGTTATCCTTGCGAAGCAACCTTTTACTTTCTTATGGCTTGCTCTGTGACCACCTAAAGCTTGATATGTATGGAAAAACTTCCTACAAGTTTTGCACTCGTATTTGGGTATTTTCTTACTTGCATCCTTGACATCAGCTTCAGATTCAAGCTTCCCAACACCATCAATTCTAACTCCCTTCACCTTGACTCTGCTGGTGCTGCTTTTCTGAATCTCAGATGCAATATCTTCTTCAGTACTAGGAAGCTTAAAGTCCGCAGATCCTGATGTAGCAGAGTATGCATTAGTTCCTTGGGATCCATCAAGATTTCTTACTCCCTGAAAGGAGCTTCCATTAGCAAGCATCATAAGGCAATTTTTCATAGAGATTGTAAAACATGACTAGAACATAGCCAGCATATCCAGACTACCCGGGTGGTTAACTCGCTGAAGAACACGAAACATGAAGAGTACCAAAGCATCAATACGAAAAGGATGTAGATATAAATCGCGCAACTATTTTAAGCTTTGTGGACGTAGACATAAATCATGCAACCGTTTTAACTCTTGGGGCAATTAACAATATCGAATGGCGCAATTTTCCTCACTGGTCCAATATCTTCTTGATTTTCCTGACGATATTTCTGCCGGATTTTCACCTCATCCCCGAGATTTTCTCCATGATTGGACATCTAAAGCACGAGATTATAATCATAATGTTAACCATATTCCTGAAATACGAATTCGTGATGGCAGCAGCTCCTGATAGTGACGCTCATATCAATATGTTTTCAATAAGGCTAAAGGAGAGAGATCCGAGCACAGGACAACTAGTTATCAATCAATCCACTCAATCAATATAGTTATTCCACGTCTAAGGCTAGGCCTCCATTGCAGTCCTCTATTCCAGACCTCTAATGTTCTAAAAAATCTCCATATGTGGATGAACAACATCCAGGGAGGTTCGAAATAAAGGTTGAAGCATAATTCATATCATGCGAGTATGTGACTTTCATGGGGCATAGGTCATTCTTTAAAATCAAGGGTTAAAGAGGAGGGTGGAAAGGATTAGCTAAACCTCGAAGTTCATTGATGCAGACAATAATAGGGGGTAACTTCCTATTTTTAGAATGAAGCTCGAGCCAAACCTCGCATGCAGATACGAAACTAGTGGGTATTCTTGATTCATTTATTTACAACAGCAAAAGGAAGCAAGTGGTGAGACAAACCCATAAAAGGTAAGGAGCTAATTGTTACCACAAAAATGCATGTAATTGATGTTGTTGACATAGGATAGCAATGGCATCCGTAGGGGTTAGTTGCATTCAAGCAAGTTAATCCAATATGAGAAAGATCTTCATCATCCCTATTTTCTAATCCTCGCGATCGCACGAAGTGTGGAGGAGAGCATACTTATTAAAACTAGAGAAAAAAAAACATTGTTTATTCATTAACCTATCTACCCTATGCTAATTAAAAATTAAAAAAAAAATAGTTACATGTAGTCAAATAGCCAATGTAACCATCCACGCAACAGTATTACGAATGTGTTATCTTTCATTTTCGCGAATAATGATAATCGGAAATGTAGACGAATGTGCGAAATCTGTTGCTGAAACTCTACATTAACAAAATAAAAAGGAAAATTAAATGCGTCTAACCTGGTGCTCACTTGAAACCATCGTTCGATATAGCTTTCGTAGGCCCAACTTTCTTCGTTCTGATCATGTTGCAGTGCCTCATTGTCCTCCTCAACTTCTTGCTCACTTAATTGTTCTTCATTGAACGTGCAGGATTCGTCGTTTGTTGCTGGAGGAATAATGAAGTTCTGGACCGCTGTCAAGATCTCCTCTTCATGAGAAGAGGAGATCCCGACTTTCGCAAGGATCTGAGCGAGTTGTTCCAAGCTGACACTCATAGTTAAATCATATTGCAAAAACGGGTTCTTACAATACCCAAATCAACCTAAAAAAAACTGAGAATCAAACTTGCTAACACACACAAAAACCTCTTCACAGTTGTGGAAATTGAAATTGCAGAAATTGAAAGTCACACTCACACTCTGCATGCTTTGTTCTAAATAAGGCTGACGTCTCACCTTAGAGTAACATGTTGGCAAGGAGAACATGAGGAGTCTCCACTCAAGTAGCTAATATGACCCTTTACCAACACATGCAGACACACTTGCAGAAATTGAAAATTACACTACCCTACATGCCCTTACCCATATGTCACCTCAGAGTTAGGAGCATGATTAATCATATTTGCATGAAAAAGAAATTGATACCTCAATCCCTTGTGTTTCCCCAGCAATGGCACCAAAATGTTAGGCGAAATATATGTCATAATAATAGCATTGTAGTACAGTTTCCCAACTATTTACTTGTCAATTTGGGGTACGTAAGCTGACGAAACACGTGCACTATATATGTAGGACTGGAGTAGAACTAATCTAGTCTAATCTATATGGATGAAATCAACTTAATCTATGAATGGAGATTTGCGTGAAAGAAAAGCATTACAACATGTGAAGAGTTAACAACAAATGACATATGTGAGCTCACATCCATAAATCAATATTACAATAATCAAATGACAAACATGAAAGCATAACAATGAAAGAATCTAATACTAATCAATCTTCTTACAATTTCGAACTGTCCTCCCCTCCCTATGGAGAGGGAGCACTCTCCTTCATACATGAGAGTATTTGAAGATAAGATAAGAATGCATTAATTACATACCCACTATTCTATCAACTACTCTTAACCACTTTCCCATTATTACAAAATATAGTTCCTTCAAATCCTCCACACATATTTTACATATCTTAAATAGGATATGCCAACCAAATATTCCATGGTCTTCTCCTTAAGAATAGGCTTGAATAACTATCTCCCTGAAATGGTGGAGGAGATATTCGAGAAGTCTCTTTGAATTAATCATTCTCATATTCCTACATATTACAAAGCTCACCCATATTTGAGATATATATGAAAACATGTATATTTTCTAATATTAATCATAAATTCACTCTTAATACTAAAATGAATAGATTGGAAAATAATAATATGAAACCAAAATGAATTTATGAAAATGATATGATGAAGGGTTTAATAGGACGATGGAATGTAAGGAATAGTGAAGGGAAAGGTGGATGAAAAAGTGACATTTCTGAGTCCTAACAAAAATGGCTTGGCAGAATCATCTAACAAGAGTCTTGTAAGGATAATCAAAAAACTGTTGGAGGAAAACAAAAAGAGCTGGGATTCCAAGTTGAAGTTTGCATGGTGGGTTGACAGAGTTACCAATAAGAAGTCCATAGGAAATTCTCCATTTAAGCTGGTTTATGGCGCTGATGTTGTTTTTCCTATCCAGTTGATTCTCCCTGTGGCCAAATTCTTTCAAGAAGAACAAGATGAAACAAATGACATGGTAAGGAGAATGAATAACCTGGTTGAATTACAACAGATCAAAGAGAAGCTGGTTAAGAAGTCAAAAGTTCATCGGAAGAAAATCAAAGAAACCTTTGACAGGAAGGAAAAAGTGGGCAATTTCCAAGTTGGTGACTGGGTTCTCAAATTGGATGCATTGAAGGAAAAGAAAGGTAATCAGGGTAAGTTTGACTCCTTATGGACAGGTCCATTTGTCATCACTCAAATTCAGCAGAACAATACCATTATTCTGCGTAGTCTGGAAGGAGAATATGTCTTTGGTGGCCTAGTGAATAGGCGGTTCTTGAAACTTTATTTCATTTAAGGCTTTAAATCCTTGATATTGTAAATATGTTTTACAGTTTTTATTTTATATGCAAAATAAACTCCATGCCCAATGGAACACTAGAAGATAGATTTGATTTTGGTTTTACAGGAAAGGCATCGGTCTGTGATTCTTGAAACCTTATAGGGAGGCTTTCATCACCATAAGGAGCCAATGTTAGCCCCTGAGGTGCAGTGCCAAACATATCCAAAACACTCTCTGAGTCTTTGAAAATCATTTAAAGGATCGAAATAATCGCAAGAGAAAAACCTTCATACAGGTGGAAAAACACTATCGGGAGGCAAAAACCCAAGGAAGCAGTAAAAAAATAGAGCAGCAGAGGCTTGAGGAATGAATCCACAGTAGCCGTCGGATCTAGCCGATCAACGGTCCAGATCCAGTCGGCGGATCGCAATCAGCGGTGGCTACCGGCGGATATCAGCGTAGACTCTATGAAACTGGTGATGGCAATCGGTGATGCAACATGGACCGTGGATCAAGCATGCAGATCGACAGCCCACGTCACATCGCAAGATCGCTATCAGAAAATACAAGGAACGCTCACCATGGGCCCGAGGCATGAGTGATATGCGATTGCGATCAATTGCATCGGTGGATCACAATCGGGGAAACGTTATGGAGCGAGGCCTTTATATAGGTATAGGCGTGATATGATTAGCTAGACCCAACAGCTATATAGGCATTATTGCATAGATTTTGAGATCTGCAAGAAAGTTATTTTTAACGCATTTTCGTAGTTTGAATGTATTTCTAAAATACAAAGGGGAAACTTGGAGCAGGACCAAAGCGACTTGCGATATGCGATAAGACCCGGACCCAAAAGGTTTCGTGAAGGGAAATCTATAAAATTTGAAGTTCGTCATGAGCCATTTTTAATGTATTTCCAGTGTTTCTAACGTATTCAAAAATACAAATGGAAGACTTGGAACAGGCCATTTGCGACTTGCGATAGCAATAAGGATGGACCTGATAGAGTAATAGATAGTGTTTAAGGACTTTTGAAGTCTGAAATAAACAGAGCTTGGCAAGATTTTACAGTGTTGCAACGTTTTTCTATATTAAACAGAAAACAATCATCGATAGTATTTCAAAGGATTTCAAAGGCCGGAAGACCCATTCCATCACAAAAAAAGAGACCGAGAGATAGATCGCTGGGAGACAGATGGCTGGAAAGGGAAAATGGGCCACAACATGATGCAGCCCACAACAGAAGAGATCATGGAGCATCGCTAGCACGAGTGAGCTCCCTGACAGCACAACGAATTACTAGAATGCGGTTACTCTGCTGTTAGAAAAGAAACCTCCAAGCTCATGCGTGCCTAGTCATGGCATCAAACAGTTAAAAATGTAGAGGGGATAGATTAAGACCTCTTGAGCCTCAGAAGGCTCGAGAGCATTGTAAAAGGCCTATAAATATTTGAAAGTTCAGAGTAACAAGGGTTCAACTTTTGGGGACTGTGGATACTCTACTACTCTAGCTTCTCATCTTCATTCTAGCAATATAAGCTTCTTTTGTTGTTACATGTTCAATTTCCATTTTCTCTTCTATTCTAATCTTGCACTTGAATAGGTTATTCATGTTTTATTTTGTGTCTAATTCCAGATAACTGTCATCTTATCTCTACATTGATAAATTAGATTTGTAATCTTCATTTACTTCCTGTAGCTAGCCATTAATATGTTTTTATGTATGCATCTGCTTGTACAGTCAGTATTCTCCATCTATCCATTGAATCTATAAACTATTGAGCATTAGTGGTCTAAAGCCTTGTAAAGATGAGGGTGTTCATGCATGTCTTGAGTGAAAACAGAGTTGAAACAACCATCTGACTTGATCCAAACCATCATCCATTCCAATAGTTCAGAGAATAATATTGAAGATTTATATGTGACCAGGCATCTTCGAGCTACAACCTAGGAGAGCTTCCTGGAGTGATAACAGTTTCAATGGAGTTCACATTGTCTGTGTCGATACACTCCAGCCAAGAATAAGAAAATTCATAAAACTGTAAAAGATGTCACTGATCTAAATTGTTGAATCAAACCATGTGTGTAGACATAAAAACACTCTACAGAATTAAATCACAACTCGCATCTATCAAAGTAAAGGCATGCCACACATGAACTAATATCTACTCCAGCTGGTTGCTACCATTCTATTGATTAACTCAGTGTAACATCATAATATAAATAGAAACAACATCGAATGTAATCCATGATTTGTACAGTGTTAGTGCCTAGATTTACCTCAGGCTGAAAAGGTAGGATCCAGGGCCAACATCAAACCACGCTCAGCCTGGTAGCTAGCCCTACCAGGTCAGGAGAGGGCTCTCTCCAGGTCAATCTCAACAAATAATGATCGATGAGGGCTTTAGATGACTGAAATATCTTCTGATCTTAGGCTAGGTATATGTGCAAGAGAGTTTGATTTGATTTTTTGGGGGTTTTGTTGGAATCAAGGGAAAAGCAAATTTTAGGTGCGGGGATTGAGGCTCAGTTCTGCAGAGATCTCAATGGGGCAAGGTAGGAAATCATTTTGGCACTTAAATTTGAGTGGGATGGAAGGAATAGACAAGTGAGGTGTTGAAGAGGGCAAGAGCAATCATGAATCCTCCCCAAACAACTGAAAACATCAAATAACTAAAGCAAACTTCAAGTAGAGCATTGCACATTCAATGAATTATACTTACACTCTTGTTTGTTTAGTTCAGAAGAAATAAGATAAATAATGGCATGCAATCACATAAAAAAAATCACAATTACAAAGAGAAACATTGTACCAAGATAAATTGCCACATGAATCCAAAAGAGTGCTGCAAATCCTGGTCTTAATTCCTTAGCCAAAATGAAAATATGAGTGTACAATGAAGTTCCTTTCTTTCTCAAGAGTCCAACCATGCTAATGACTGAAAAATAACATAATATAGATAAAAATAGCTCCTCCTTGCCTCTAGGGGTCGAGCTCATGAGTCTAGGAGCTGATATAACTGATTCTAAACTGAGAACTAGGAACTAGGCAAGATAACAGCATGCCTCTAAAAACAAGGGAACTTATTCATTCAGTTTCAAACAACCTCTAAACTGATGAATCTACCTATACAAGTGAAAATCAAACATATTTACATCATAATCCATCAATTTTCATCAAATTACATCATAAATTTTCCATTAGGAAAGTGAAAAAGTCAAACTAGGCAAAACTGGGCGAAAAACACAGCAAAACTTGGTCAAATTGGCAATTTTTCCTCTATGCGCCGCGCCTAATTCTCTATGCATAGCGCCTGTTTGGACCCACTTTTGGAGGCCTTCTTGATGTCTAAATGAGCTCTAGGTGTGCTTGCTGGAAAGGTCTACCTGTCTACTTTCCAACCCAAGTGGAATTTTTCAATTGGGCCTCCATTTGCACCTCCAAAAGTCCATTCTCCCAACACTGCTTCCTATGTGTCAAAATAGGGGCAGTGAGGTCATTTTTTTAGTGTTTTTTGACCTTTTGAGGGCTCAAAACCTACCCAAATTTCTTGGCCATAGGTAGTCAAGCATAAATTTCCATGAAAGATCCAGAAATGCAAAGTTTTTGTGATTTAGAGCCCTCTAGCAAAAGCGAGCGCCACGTGGCACGACGCATAGGGAGGAAAACTCTGTTTTTTGTGCCAACAATTTACAAAAATGAAAAAATTGCTCCAAATTTCTTGAAATTTGGGCTGAGTCTTCTCTATTAAGTGTTGTGATGGGTCAAGGAAGCCTCAGCCAAGATTTGAAGTCCTTCATCCTCTTTTTGCCTCCTTGATGCTCTCTTTAGCTTTGCTTTCAAATTCCCGATTCTCGCTTGGCACACCAAGTTCCGGGACAAATAATGATATGACAAATTTCTAAGCATGTTCTTCTCATTTATTTCCTTCTCTAGCTTCCTCTCCAAGTGGGTATTGACTCTTTCAATCCATGACTCTCGATCAGCATTGATCTCTTGCTCCAATGAAGTGAACTCTATCCTCCTCCTTCGGGCACTTTGGCGGTTTTTCCGAATGTTCTATAACTCCATCACCACCTGCTGATCCTCAAGCTGCTTTTTCCTCTACTCCAAATACTGTATAGTCCACTGGGCTCTATCCAATTTGGTGGACAAGGCATCAATGTCCACCTGCTGCTCCTTGATGATCTGTCTAAGGTTTGCACTTTGTGGGCCCATGTCAGTATCATCACCCTCAATGAGGATGAAATCAGTCTCTCACTCACCTGATGGTACTTCCTCATGTAGAGGCCTCTTGCCTCAGTCCTGAACCTACTTTGCTGATGGAGGAAGCAAGGTCCCATCCACCCCGAGTGGAGATAACACTCGCTTTTCTACTGCAAACAACCGTCTAGTGCCCCTCTGATAGGAGATGAACACTGGCATACTAGCGATCTCATGGCCCTGCTGATAAGAAGGTCCACCTGTCTCATGCCCAACCTCTAAAGGTCCCTGTGAAGCTCTGAAAAACTCACGAGAGATGAAGTCATCCCAAGTGATGCCCTGTAAACCAAGCTGATGAACGACCACAATTTTGATGAGAGCAAAATGATAAAGATTGTTAAACTGCTGTTGAGGGGTCTTGTGTTGCACAAGAGTGGTCATCCTTTCTATGTTTCGGCATATGAAATAAGGAATGTTCATCATCCGTACCCGAGTGAAATGCATCAACAGCCTGATGTGATAAGCATACAAGCGGGAGAACCGGCCCTCACAGGTGAAATACTTCATGATGAGTTTCATTAAAGGAGCATACTCATCCTTGAGAAACCAAAAAGGAAACACTCTCTTGAGCTGCCTCAGAAAACCAGGTTTGATATATGGTTCATAGTGTTGCCGGTCGATCTTCTACCTCTCATTCCATGGTTCTCCAATGTTTGGTATGCCGATTGCCAATGAAATGGTTTTTGGTGTTAATGTGAAAGTAACACCGGCAAGAGTGGCTTGATCACCATGCAAATGCAACACAAATAAGCGGGCCAACTCATGATGAAACTGAATATTAGCAACCCTTTCGCAAAATTCATAACATGACTGATGCTGGAAACAAAAGATGGCAAGAGGGAAAGCCTACAACTCGGCAAGAGTGGTCGGTTCTTCTCTGATATGTCTGCCACCTCTATGAGGCCTCCTGGGTGCATGTCCCTCCGTGGGTGAATCACTTTGGGTCTCTTCTTCATAATCATATGAAGGATCAGATGCCATAACTGCTGATAGACAAACTGGCTTGGAGAAATAGGTGTTGATGTGTCAAAATGTGTTGGACTGCCTTTGATGATTGTTTGACCTTTGCTACCAAGGGAAAACAGTGAAACAAGGGACTGTTAGGAGAGGGAAAAATAATGGGAATTTAGGGACTGTTGGGACAGAGTTAGCTAGGGAAAAATGGGATATTATGGGAGTTTTGTATAGGGTTAGGGTTTGGGATTTTACAATTAGGATTTTGGGAAAGGGAACTTGGGATAGGGGATTAGTGAATTTAAGGGGGGTTGGGGAACTTAGGGAACAATGAAATTCAAACCCTAGGTAGGAAGTTTTTTTTAAATAGTAGGGTTTGATTGCTTCTCACAAGCACCATAAAAAACACACCATCAAACCATCATCAAACTTAGATGAAATATAGCTTTGAAGATTGTACCTACTTGTATCAAGACCGTTCTAAGTGATTTCGGGCGATTAGAGCGAGTTTGGAAGTTTTTCGGGCTCTTTGGTTATGTGTGCCATGCAGCATACCCAATGCGCCGTGCCCCACCAGCTCGTCATGCCTATGCAAAAATACACTGAGTTCTGAGGCCCAATGCGTCGTGCCTCACCAATGCGCCGCGCCTCCTGCCCAGTGCGCCGCACCGGTCACCAGGAGCGATTTTCACCCAATTTTTTCCTCTTGCTCAACAAAATCACTTTGCCTTACTTGTCTTTTGCAAATGAACTTTACAAATGAAGGCATTGCTTATAAACCAAGAGCTTTTGAAATTTTGGCTCATGAAACCCACTTTTATAATGTTTTGGATTTGACTTTATCTTTAAACTCTGTTTTTGAACTTTTTCACTGCTTTTTTCACTTTGTGATGAATTTAATGACCTGAGCTTGCTTGTTTTTGTAGGTGTTGGAGCTTCTGGGCTAAGGAAAGAAACCAGGATGCAGATGAATGGATTTACAATGAGGAAAACAAAAACTTTCATGATTTTGTACAATAAATGCTAAATACTCTGAAACACATTTTCGAACATTTGGCGATGCAATTTATTGATGTTGAAACTTCCTCATGGCCTGCTGGCAATTATTGGACATTTTAACACATTTTTGATGAAACCCTAATGAAACCCTAGACCTATTTGACAATGAAACCCTAAAGACAACCTTTGCAATTTTCAAGATAAAAAGAAGACTGTGTATGTTTCTAAATGAACAAACATGAGCCAGCAGGTAGATAACATGAGGGAAACTGGAGGAATACCACTACCGTCAGATGATCTATGTGCCTAATGGAATGCAAATGACTGGGTAGGACACCTAATATGAAATGCAACAAGAGGATTTGATCTCTGACGGAGGAATGACAATACCGACTCTAACATACAACAACAAGAAGAAACCATAAATCAATTAACTAAACTAGAATGTACACTACCTATATCACTGCAATCCCTTCCAAAGAAGAGGGCCCTTCCTCCTCAGCAGGGTGTAGGAATAACACAAAAGTGATTAAAAAATCAGTTGAAGAACTTAAGTATGGGGGATTACGCAGTGCATTATATTAGATATCATTTTTGGGATTCAACTGCGTTAAGTAAGTCATTCAGTTGAAGAACAATAACAGCATCATCCTGCTAATTTATTTTAAAAATAAACTCAAAATTACAGAAGCAAAATATGTTGTCTTTTTGTATATGAAAAATCGAGTCTTTTATAGTTATTACAACCCGAAATTAGAAACAGATCAGTCATGAGAATCTCACGATTCTCATGCTCATCAAAAATAAAAGTAGTTACAACCTATTGCTAAATACAAATATACATCAGTTATGATTGCAATTGCTTGAGCCTTTTTGCTTCAAAAATAAACAATCCCTACTATCAACAGTTGTATGTGGAATAGTACCCACATTTTCCAGCTTCGGTGCAATAGCATCGAGTGAATGGTGGTTTGGGATGAAGCGGCATCACTAGCAACAACACTTTTGGTGTGACGGCAGATTCATGTATCAGCGCATGGTGTAACAGCATCCAATGTGTAACAGCGACCTATAACAGCATCCAATGTGTAACAGCAACATGTAACAACATCCAATGTGTAACGGTTACATGTAACAACATCCAGGGTGTAACAGCGAACCGTTCTACCCTTTTCTGCAGTTAATCCGCGCTTCTTGTCTGCTTCATAGCTTTGTTCACGTGAGCCATCACCTGAAAAGAAGAGCTTCCCAAAATACTTCTTCAATACTCTCCCAGTTGGCCACAAAAAGGAATAAAGCCTCGTATTATTCAGTAAAATACAACAAAGTAACATGACAGTAGAATACCTTAAAAAGGTAAGAAAACATGGAATTTGATCATGTAAAGTCGTAGGCCTAGAGGACAGAAAGGTCAAAGTTGGGGAAAGAATGTGCAAAAAATAGGTAAAAAACCACACCCAACACCCACCATGTTCCAAATTTCAATATGAGGAAGTTTGATGGCAAGGATCCCGTAACATGGATACTACAGATGGAGAAATATTTTGATCTCCATAATGTGCAAAACACACAAAAGGTACGCATTGCAACTTTATATTTGGAACCAAATCAGTTTGTATGGTATCGATGGTTTTTCTCTTGTAAACAAATTGTCACTTGGGCAATTCTTACAGAAGAAATGATAGCACATTATGAGGATACAAAAGAAACACCTTTTTTAGCCAATTGATAAATCTCAAACAAAAGGTTTCAAGGATGGAGCACATTGAGGACTTCCAAAAATTGAATATAAGGGTAAAAGATATTCCAGAGGAGCATACTATTGATGTGTTCATAGGGACTTTAAAGGATAACATCCAACATGAGGTTATCCTTTGGGAACCTGATTCATTGGAGAAGGCATTCAATTTGGCAAGAAAAATGGAAAGAAAAATTATGGCAGCTTGGAAGCCTTCCACTCACAACTATAAAAATGGAAGTGTTGTTTCCCCTAGCCTTTCGCAACCTATAAGGTTGACACCACAACAATTAGAAGAAAAAAGAGAAAAAGGGCTTTGTTACAGTTGTGATGGCAAATACACTAAAGGTCATAAGTGTGCTGAGAAGAAATTAGTTTACATAGATTGTGAAGAGGAGGAAGAAAAGGAACAAGAAATGTCAAAAGAAGAATATATACACCAGGAACAAACCCTAGAGAAAGAAGAAATGAATCCGACCATATCTAGTAATGCATTGGCTGGAATTACCACTCCTCAAACTATCAAGATAGAAGGACATATCAAGAAGAAAAAGGTAATAGTGTTGATTGATTTGGGAAGTACCCATAATTTTATTCATTGTAAGATAGCCAAGGAATTGAATTTCTTCTTATATCCAACACCAGAGTGTCAAGTGATGGTTGCAAGTGGAGGAACCATAAATTTCTATGGAAAGTGCCATAATATCAATCTATCCATGGGATAATATGTATTGAATAGCCCAATTCTTTCCATTCCAATGGGTATTGTTGATGTTGTACTAGGATTCCAATGGCTAAATCCTTGGGTACAATAGCTTTCAATTTTCAAGAACTTTTCATAAAATTTTGTTCAAAAGGAAAGGGGGTCGAATTAAGGGGTATCGCAGGGAAACCAGGAAAGATAATCAACTCTAACGGAATGACAAAGCTTCTAAAGAAAGAACAACGAGGCGTAATTGCACAATTATGTTCGCTAGAGATTCCCACATCGAAATCATTTATTTCTCAAGGTCTTCAAAAAGTCTTGGACGATCATTCCAAGGTATTTGATACTCCCAAAGGCCTCCCACCTATTCATGATCATGATCATGCTATTCATTTGATTCCAGGAAGTGTTCCTCCAAATATTAGGCCTTACAGATATCCCTATGCCCAAAAGAGTGAAATTGAACCTATGGTTACAGAAATGTTAGAGGATGGTATAATTCAACCTAGTCAAAGTTATTTCTTTGCTCCAGTAGTATTGGTGCACAAGAAGGATGGATCATGGCGCATGTTTTCGGATTATAGGGAGCTCAACAAGCTCATTATTAAAGATAAATTTCCCATTCCTGTCATTGATGAATTATTGGATGAATTGCATAGATCAATTTACTTCACCAAGTTGGATCTTCATTCAGGATATCATGAACTCATAATGAAGACTGAAGACATTCTGAAAACAACATTTAGAACTCATGAGGGTCATTATGAATTTTTGGTCATGCCTTTTGGCCTTACCAATGCACCTTCTACATTTCAAGGTTTCATGAATTCCATTTTCAAACCCTTCCTTAGAAAATTTGTGTTAGTATTTTTTGATGATATACTAATCTACAACAAGTCTTGGAAGGATCACATTCAACATGTTGACAGGGTGCTCAAACTATTGGAGGAGAAACAATTATATGCAAAAAGCTCCAAATGTTTCTTTGGAGTACAAGAGGTAGAATATCTGGGTCATATTGTATCTCATGAAGGTGTTAAGGTAGACCCTAGCAAAATTAAATCCATTAAGGAATGGAAAATCCCCACATCCATAAAGCATCTATGAGGATTTCTCGGGTTGACAGGGTATTATCACAAGTTTGTTAAGAATTATGGGAGAATAGCAGCACCTATAACAACATTATTCAAGAAAGATGCATTTTCATGGACTCTAGAAGGAACAAAGGCCTTTGAACATCTTAAAGAGGCAATGTGCCAAGCACCAGTCTTAGCTACATCAAACTTCACAAAAACCTTTATTGTGGAATGTGATGCCTCAGGAAATGGAATTGGTGATGTTCTAATGCAAGAAGAAAGACCCTTTGCCTTCGAAAGTCGTCCAATCAAAGGAAAGTATTTACACAAAGCTATTTTTGAGAAGGAAATGTTGGAAATACTACATGCACTTAAGAAATGGCGACCCTACCTAATGGGAAGACACTTCAAGGTAAAAACGGATCATGATAGTCTTAGATACTTTTTAGAACAAAGATTATCTTCAGAAGAGCAGCAAAAATGGGTCACAAAGATGTTGGGTTATGACTTTGAAATCATCTACATAAAAGGGAAGCAAAATGTTGTGGCATATGCACTCTCAAGAAAGGATGAGGATGTGAAAGCATTGCTTTGCACCATTTCTATTATCCAACCAGATTGGATAAATGAAGCAAGGGATGAATGGAAGAATGACAAAGAAGTGTGGGCACTCATTCAAAAGATACAACAAGATCCCAATACATATGATACATTTAGCTGGAAAAATGATTTGTTATGGTACAAAGATCGCTTATACCTAAGTAAGAATTCCCAACTCAAACAAAAGAGTCTTATGGAATTGCACACTTCTCCCTTAGGAGGGCACTCAGGACTTTTAAAAACTTACCACAGGGTTAAGAAGGAATTTTTTTGGGGATGGCCTTAAATCGGATATTCAAAATTTTGTGGCAGAATGTTTGGTCTAAAAACAAAATAAAGTTGAATCAATTAAGACCCCAGGTCTATTACAACCTTTATCCATTCCAAGCCAACATTGGGAGGAGGTTTCAATGGATTTTATCACAGGTTTACCCAAGTCCGAAGGAAAGAGTGTCATCATGGTGATAGTTGACAGACTTACCAAGTATGCACACTTTTGTGCATTATCTCATCCATTTAAAGCTAGTACATTTTCTACTTCATTTATGGAAACAATTCAAAAGCTACATGGAAATCCAAAGATTATTGTAAGCAACAGAGATCCCATTTTCACTGGAAATTTTTGGACAGAATTATTTTCTTGTCTCGGTACTTAGTTAACTCATAGCTCATCTTATCATCCTCAATCTAATGGGAAAACTGAGATAGTAAACAAATGTTTGGAAGGATATCTTTGTTGTTTTATCTTTGATAAATAGACACAATGAGTCAAATGGTTGCCTCTGGCTGAATGGTGGTATAACACTTCCTTCCATACTGTAGCAAAAATGACCCCATTTATGGAACTTTATGGATATCATCCACCATCCATCACATCATATTTAAGAGAAAATTCTAAGGTTCAAGCAGTGGAAGATCACATCGAGCATCAACAACAAGTTCTCCAACTCGATAACCTCACTTTGGCACAGAATAAAATGAAACAACAGGCAGATCAACATAGCAGCGAAAGAAGTTTTGATGTTGGTGACTGGGTATTCCTACGGCTACAACCATATAAACAAATTTCCCTCAAGCAAGCTAAGAAGGATAATAAATTATCACCAAAGTATTATGGTCCATACAAGGTGTTGCAAAAGATTGGTACTATGGCATACAAATTGGAGCTTCTTGTAGCTTCCCGAGTGCACCCAGTTTTCCATGTTTCATGTCTAAAGAAGGTTATAGGTGACAAGCTCCCAGTTCAAACAATATTGCTAGAACTTGACGAGGAAGCAAAAATCATATTGGAACCTTAAGCAGTCACATAAACAAGAACTCGATAGCTACAAAATCGATCAATTTCGGAGTATCTCATCAAGTGGAAGAACTTACCCGCTGAAGATTCCACATGGGAGGATGAAAATTTTATACAGAAGCATCCATAACTACTCAAGCGTTGAGGACAACACTTTTTTGAAGGAGAGAGGAATGTTAGGTCCCTATAATACTAATTATTCCCCCATTACTATTGTCATTGTAGCGTTTATTGTTATTATTGTGCCCCTATTGTCCTCATATTGTTATTAGTGTGCCCCATAGAAGCCCACTATTGTTATTGTTGTTCCCTTATATTATTATTGTTATGTTGACTTTGATTATATTGTGACCCCTTAGACTCCTATATATAGAAATGAGCTTTAGTCATTTGTATCATCCAAGAATTGTTCATTTGTATAATGTAAAGGAGGTTGTCCCCTCGAAGAGGCTGATTTTGAAGTCGTTGATCTATATTTTCTATCTTTTTGTGAGCCGGTTCATAACATCATAACTACATAAAACAATCTTCAAAATTAACTTTCACATACAAATTATACATAATATATCATTTTTATATATATATATATATATATATATATATATATATATATAACATAAAAGAACCATCTTAACTACCTTTTTGGTTTTTTAAACTTCAAATAAAATATTAAAAAAACTTTAAAATTTTAGATTTCAAAAGAAATCAAAGCCACTCAATGCCATCCATATGGCTACTAGCCATTACCATCCAAATGATTACTAAACTTCTCAAATAATGTGCAAAAATACTTATGAATATCTATTTTACATATTAGAGTTGTTTGGCTACAAAACTCTTCATATACACAATATACCATATAAGTCCATGCCAAACAATTTCCTTACAAAAACATTTAACAAAATTCCTTGTCATTAGATTTATTTAGCTATAAAACTTCTCATATATACAAATATACAATATAATCCAATGCCAAACAATTGCCTTACAAAACCTTTGAAAAAATCCTTGGTCATTAGGGCCACCCACAAGAAGAATATTCTTAGGTTGTCGTTTCTAAATTTGAATGGATTAAATGAGAAGCCCGCCTTCAGCTAAATCTCCAAAAGTTGCATGCAACCAACCAGAAATTTGGTCCTTTCCAGCATTTAAGAAAATTGGTGGCCTTCGACAAGCTTCGGTTCAATAATTGACGAATATTTATATATATGCTTCTCGGCAACGGATGGAGCACTGGGCCATTATATTGTTGCACAACAGTAACAAAATGGAAAAGATCATGGCAACAATGATTGCGATGAGCAAATCCAATCTCAAAAGGGGCATTATATTGACGTCCATTTTTGGATGCTGGAAAAATATGGAGCCAACTCCCAAAGACTCCATTCTCATAGCCACCGAAGCTCTTTCAGCAGATACAGATCCTAACAAATTCAATGTTGGCGTGGCTAGCATTCTTATCTTGGGTATTAGGTTTCAGCACTTGGCTATTATTGATTTGATGTGTTTTTTTAATCGAAAATCCTTCATTGGGTGTTTAAATTTGTTATCAGTGAATTGGGTGGTTGCACTCATTGGATAAACCAGGCTCCTAACACTGTGATCTGATTCCCATGATTGGATTGTAAATGTTTTTTATTTTGGGGTTTTGGGGCTTTTCTTGGTGTTTCAAGGATCATTTCTAGTGTTGTTGTTTTGCATTCTTATATTCCTAGAAGAGATGCAATTGTCGCAGATACTTTTATTACCAGGACAAGTTAATGAACTATATAGTTGCTACATATAGCTTTTCAAAATATTTCTTAAGCTTCCGAATGAGCTGAACATTGTATTGATATATAAGTGGTGGAGTGTCTCAAAGAAACTCTAGGATGGTCACTATTGAACATAGTTTCAAAATATTTTATTTCTTCCCATTTTTCCTAATTTTCAGAGTTTTGTGGGATGGAAAAATTTTCAGGTCTGAGTGTTTGTTTGCAAGTTTTGACTTAAATTTTGGTCCATTTTTTCTCGATGTTGCAGATTTATTGAGTTGATAATCCCCCAAAGATTTTTTTTGGGATGATGTCAAGTTTTTCAATACCTCATCTCCATTTTTTTATTGAGATTCATTTTCCTATAAAAACCTTACGATTAGCATAAACTCATCCAAACCTTGGTGTGATATTTGATACATGGCATGTTTGTATTAACTCGAAGTATGGATCTATAACATTCACAACATCGAGGTGGTGCATATTAGATCTGGGTTTAGAAGGATGTATGCTATTGTCAACGCACCTAACGCACTAACCTGATTCAATGCACAATCATAGATGGACACAGTAAAAATTGATGGATCAGCCCAACCCTACCCTCACAAGGGTTTTAAATTTTACCTCGCTTCTCTTGCTGTAATTATCCATCAGATTTTAGAGAATTATGACGATTCAATGATTTTGGAAAAAAATAATTTAACACCACTATCTGATTCTCCTAATTTTGGGCTTCATTTACATTTTAGCATACCCTCAAACATATGGTAAATATTTTCTTCATCTTGTTCTCTTCAGAAGTGCTTCATTAAACATGCCCCAAGGAGATGGACTACATGACGGTAGACTTCCACCCAGTTAGGTGCCAGGTTTGAGGGACATACATTGACATTCCCTTGAGACCACACTAGACTTGCATCTGGCCTCATTCCTTTCACTTGGTTTCATCCCTTTGAAATTCATGCCATGCGGGTGGGACATACCATAATGAGAAGGGAACCCTAGTGGATAGCTTAACCCTCAATTTTCTTTTCTGGGGAACCAATGATATGTTGGTATAACATTTTATTTTTTGAGTTCATTCTAGCATATTTATCACATGTGTTTGGTTTGGTTGGAAAATTTTAAAAGATTGCTTCCCATGGGATGTCAAGGAAAAAGGTTTATGTTATAAGTGTCTCAGATGATTTACCTAATCCATTATTTGATAGTAGTTTCCATGCATATGAGAAGTGACTACATAAAGGCATGTGTGCTTGTGATTCATTTTTAATGTGGCTTTGTATGAGCAAGGTGTCTATCGTGATGATCAAGGGAAGCTAGTGGTTCTTCAGTGTGTGTGTGAGGCTAAGAGTTGTATTATGGGCAAAGAATACATGTAAGTGCTTCTTTGTAAAGTTGTTATTGAATTAGTCCTATTTATGCATTTTTTTCTTCTTTTCCATCCTTTGAAGCCTATTAGTTCATTATGGTAACTCAAAAAAGAAGACAAGAAATCCCCTAATTTTTTTGTCAAGTATTGTTGTTATTTACAATAATATTGTTGACAAATGAATTGTAATGAATCAAGTACTTATGGTATTGGACAACAATTTCTCTTGATCAATTGGCCATCCACAAGGACATACTTAAATGTGCATAACCATGAAAATAAATTAAACTTTATTGACTAAAAAATTGATCTTGTGAGCCCTGGAAGGTAGCTCAGTTGGTTGAAATATTATGTTGTCCTATCACCAACCTTGATTTGATTCCTTCGGAAAGGATCAACAAGTTCTGCTGCAAGAAATGTGCTCAATTTTTTAACTCATGGTAAACATAATATTCAATGTTACATAATTCCTACAAGAAACTAAAACATCATAAACTAAAATCCTATCAAAACATCTCTAAATTTTAGATGCAATAATCTATATAACATAGTGTAGAAAGAAAAAATATAACCTAAAAGATGGTTGTCAAAACCTGTCATTTTTTCATTAATTCTTAACATGAAAATTATACTATAGGAAAAGTGAGTTTAAAATAAAACTATACTAAATTATTTAGTTATAAATCAGAGGTACCGATATCTCGGTCCATTTGCTGGTTAAAAATAAGATGACTCGGCTTTTTATATAGAACTGAGAGATAACCTGAACCATCTGTGAAAGTTGGTGAACTTGTATCTCAGTATTATATAACTACTCTCGCACCATGATTATGATGGTGTATGAATATGTTGTTGTTGTAGAAGACTCTCTGAGGTACATATTGTAACACTCCCACCTACGGAGGAAAGGGTTTTCAATTAATCCAGGTATCTCTTTAAAAACCTAAACTTCCCTTTGGCCAAGGGCTTTTTCAAAATATTTGCAATCTACTGATTTGTTTGAATACTCTATAGGAACTTCTCCCTTTTCAACTCAGTCATTGAGAAAATGGTACTTGATGTCAATGTGTTTGGAGCAATAATGGAAATTTGATTCTTAGAGAGTTTGATATAACTTTGATTGTCACAATATATCATAGTAGGCTCCAACACCTTGAATGTCAGCTCTACAACCAGCTTTTTAAGGTATATGGCTTAACAATTAGCAATGTTGGCTTCCATTTACTCTATTATACTTTGTTCGAGTTGAACTAATGCTATTAAAGCCGTCCCCTGCTAAACTAGGATATCACTCTTGAAACCTAACCGAAACAACATTAAAGTATTCTTCCAGCCACCTGCATCTCCTAGCAAGTCAGAATCAACAAATCCATGTAAAATCAACTTAGCATATTCCACATATCTTGAACAAAAATATATCATGCTCTTTGGTTATTGCAGCACATGTTTTGTATCAATATAGTGAATTCATTATTCTCCTCATCTCAATCATGAATTGGCTCAAGGTGTTCATTGCAAAATTTATATTAGGTCCAACTCTAATGTTAGCTAGATACATATAAGATCCAATTAACTTTCTATACAAGGAAATATTACCAAATCTAAAGTCACCATGCAACTTTAGATTTGAATCATAAGAGTGGTCATGGGTTTACAATCCATCACGTGAAACCTCTTTAGGATCTCAACTATGTAGCTTGCCCAAGGAAAACTTAACCTACACCATGCCATACGTCTAGACCCAAGAGACAATATAGGAATCCAATGTCTATCATGTCAAACTCTCATGCTTGTGAAACCTTGCACCTTGCAATGAGCTTCTACGAAATCCTTGTAAGGATTCGATCATCTACATGCAGGACCAGAACAAGTAGATTGGATCTCTCAAATAAGTAATCAAAACTAGGATGTGTAGTAGTTTTGGAAAATCCCAAAGCTAACAAGAACTCATAAATTCTAGAGAACTAAGTCATGGGTTCCTGGTTCATCTCATAAAGGGACTTATTCAATCTGTATACATGGGTGTCCTTCCTACAAGCGTCAAGGCCTCTTGGCTAATAAGTGTACACTTTTTCCTCAATTAGGAAATTAAGGAAGGTTGTTGTTATACAGTAATTTGTCACTATCTTCACTCCAGTGCTTCTACCGTGTCATGTGTCCAAGTCAAACATGCTCAAATGCTCTCTTGTGCTGCCAAATGACCCACTTTTCCTAAGTTATCTGCCTCATTGTGACTATGGACTAAATATATGCGCTGAAAGGCGCTCATAAACAGTCCAGTTGCGTTGCCAGCGCGGAAGTACATCTAATTCCCGCGATGGTCCGATTTCATGCTCCAGCACGAGGTTACTTATTATCTTTAGCGATGATCTGACTGACTACATTTCTCACTAGCGATGTCAGTGCTAAGGATCAGTTATGTCCCCGTGATGATCCAGATTGGGCGAGTTTGTCCCAACAGTCGGCTTTCCAGATGACTCCTAACCTGGTTGTTGGCATAGTTTGTATCGCCCTCCTTTCTTTGGCATGGCAGTTCCATCAATTGTGCTACCTTCCTTTGGGATAAACTCATTCTTCCACCTTTCATGGAGACTCCTTCTCCTAATTAAACTCTCACCATTGCTATGCATTGCTAGTTTCTGATAGTTGGCTAGTTGAGCAGTGCTGTTAGTGTTTGTGAGTTTGCTAGATAGCTGGTGTGAGTGTGACAAGTGTGGGATTGTTGATAGCTTGTGGAAGGTTGTGAAGTGCCCTTAATTTTGTGTAAAACTTATGAGTGAGAGAGACTTATATATTGGGAGATCCATCTTCAAAGAGTGAATGAGTGAATGCTTCAAGAACATGCTAGCTAGATCCCTCTAAGAAGGCTTGTGATGTCAAGACTTTGGTTGTAAGCTTACTCTTATTTCATCATTAATACAATCAATGATGTTTTCCTATGTCTTGTATGTAATTTACTTGATAGCTCATGACTTCTTGACTTTGTGGGTAAACAGATCATTGTTCTTTTCTGGTTATGTGCTTTGTTGTATTTCCTTTGCATTGTTTCAGGTTGATCACTCATTAGGAAGCAGAAGCTGAAGCAACACAACGGAACTCCATCGACCACCAGTTGAGGTAGGCATCCAATTATGACTGTTTAAGGAAAACTATTGTCGATCTATCCTTGTTTGTGACTAGACCCACTCTAGGGCTAGAGGGGTTGCCTCTGTCCGCAGAGGGAACACTTTCCTGCATCACAAATTGGCGACTCCGCTGGGGAGTTTGGCCTATGTTTTCTCCTGTTTTCTCTTGTTTTGATTTTGATTTGGTCTCTCTTGAAGTTTGGGGATTAACTATCAGTCTTTTGAGTTTCCTGGGTTGATCTGGGAAATACCTCTATTTGATTGAAGGATTGACTGGTTTTGGTTTGGGAGTTTTTGTTTGCTTGTCATTGTTTTTGAACATCATCGCGGAAAAAAGCCTAACAGTCGTGACGTCATCACCACTTTATAGCTTTGCACCAGGTTGCTAGTTTAATTCCCGCGACAACTCCTGAAATCGCACCATCACGGAAAATAGGTGTACTTTCGGGACCATCTCTAGTTGTCAGTGTAACACTTTCGATGACAACTCTAGTTGTCTGTCCATCACTAGCGATGATCTCTCATTCAGCAATGACAACTTTAGTTGTCTGTCCATCACTAGCGATGGTCTCTAATTCAGCAATGACAGCTTTAGTTGTCTGTCCATCACTAGCGATGGTCTCTCATTCAGCGATGACAACTCTAGTTGTCAGTGTAACACTTGCGATGATTCCTGTAAAGTTGTTTTTATGACTTTACCTCCTGAATTCATCAATCTTGCTTATCCCCTGTTGTTTCTTGTCTCTCATTAGCTTGTTTTAATTGCTTTTGGTTAGGGTACTGTCTCTTTGATTTCATTGAGTGAGTCTTGTGTTTCTTGGACCATGTGACCTAGCCCTTTAGAAGTTTCATCTAGAAACCATTTTCTTGGGTTACTTGTCTGTTCAAGGTTCATCCACAACCATCTTATGATTTTCTTGAGGCTCTTTCACTGCTTGTTTTCCTGCTAGTTGATTTTTAGTGTCGATTATTGAACCAATTTTTTATGTTGATTCCATTTCTTCACTACCAAGCATAGATCACAATTGTTTGGATCGATCAGTTCACACTTGCTTGTTTGTCTCTTTAAATTCAAAAAAAAAAATTCAAAAGTTTGCATTCATTTGATATACGAAAATGAAAGTATATGTGCATTTCAAATTTTCATGTTTGAGAAAGTGAAAAGCGAATTTTAAATCTTTCATTAGTAGTATCAATGCATCATGAGATTAGTGTATTGATGCATTGTGTTTCTTAGTATTTTCATTTGCTTGTCTTGGTTTGGCAATGAGCTCTCTACCTTTATATAAGTAGGTGTTCATCGAAATGAAAGATGCTTTATTCATTCTAGCTGCATCCTAGGATTTGTTGTATACATACGGTAAGGCCTGAAAATTGAAACATAATTCAAGATCAACCTTAAAATGAACTGAATAAATCTAACAATGCATTGGAACATAACGCACATTATTTAGAGGTCTAGGCTAGAGACGTGCTCCGCATTGTTAAATCTATTCACTCTTGTTTTCACTCAAGGTTGGGTGATTCCTCCTTCTGTGACTCAATAGTGGTCTAGTACGGAATTGTGCTCCCATTTACCATCGAGTATATGTTGGGAGACCCTACTAGGTTATCATCCTTTATCCTTAGGAATCTGTGTTTGCCACCTTGCAAACCGTAACACACCGAACACAACATTCGGGAAGATTAACTGTTGTACGAAAAATCCTTGGTTTTCATATGACTGCCAAGGTGTATATGCAGTTTTACGGGTTGTCTGGTAAACCTTTTGCCTAGTTCTCCAGAGTAGTAACTTT
Organism: Pinus tabuliformis; assembly: GCA_031772625.1. Classification (NCBI taxonomy): domain Eukaryota; kingdom Viridiplantae; phylum Streptophyta; class Pinopsida; order Pinales; family Pinaceae; genus Pinus; species Pinus tabuliformis. Next base: position 19,848,555 of record CM062819.1, read on the forward strand.
CATTCATTTTTGGACTCCCTAAAAGAAAAGGTCCATCTGAGCACTTGTCACTTCAGGCTCATTAAATATTCAAAGACGACTAGAGTCATCTTTTTGTCCTTTTCTCGACTCGTTAAAGATGAAAAGGTCAAGTTTTGTTCCCGTGTCATAAAATTTACTGCCCACGAAATATTCTTGGTAACAGTTAGAATTCTTCTTTACAATTCAATTGTTTTTCAGGCTCGTTCCCGATGGCAACATTCCTCGAGTCTATAGGCCAAGGTCTTTCCCCAGATGGGAATCCTAGTCCATTTCCACCTTTTGGAAATGTCGGTGCTCCGTATATGGCAACACTGTCCTTGCCTGGGTTAACCATCGGTTTACCCGTTTGGTTGTTTTCAACCTTGGTGGTTCCAAGTGTCATGACTCCTGCTCCACCATCTCCTTCGTCCGAACCATGACATGTTGATTCTTAGGTTGAGCCTACGCCTTCTTCCCCTATTTCTTCCTCCTCCTCTCCTCCTTCGCCTGGTGAAAATTTCACATATAGTAACCAGGAGACTAAGAAGAAGAAGAAGAAGATGAAGAAGAAGAAGAAGAAGTCTGATAAACATGAGGCCACCTGTGCAGCTACTGCTCCGAGTACATCTCAGGTTCGACCACCTTCTACTCTTCCGTGGAAGGTTAAGTTTCCTTCTAAATTGTGCAAGGGTGACCATCTTCTTCGTGATTGTCCTAGTATTCCTAGGATCTTAGAAGTATGGTCTCATGATCCAACTCATCCCTCATCGTCCTCTGAAGCTCATGACGATGCTACCCTATCAACTGGCAGTGGTAAGAAGAAAGAGAATATTCGATTCCCCTGTAGGCTATGTGAAGGCCACCATCACCTTCACCTTTGTCCGCTCATGGATAAAGCTTCCGCCGTTTTGGAAAGTCTTACAGCTTCTTCCCCCCAAATTCCAATTAGTTATCAGAGGCTCTCTTCAAACCCTCTCCCCATTGGCAAAGAGATTAAATTAGATTCTTCTCTTGTCCATCCTCCTCTTTCTGAGCTTGGCTGTGCTAAGCCTGTTCCAGACCAACCATTGGTCAGAGAGAGTGTCAACTTGGGTTCACCACCTGTTGATCACTCTGTTTCAGAAGAGCGTCATGCTCATGTTCTTCTCGTCTCGTCAGATTCTCTTGAGTCCGAGAACGACCCTCCTATCCTCGTTGATCAAGGGGGTCCTCCTTCTGTTCCTGTAGAGTAGGGGGGAAATCATACGATTCCCCCACCAATTAGTTCAGTTGTTTCCTTTGACTGGAGTCATTTGACCGCATTCCACCTTCCATCCTATGTGCCTTTCCAGATTATAGTACATGCCTATGATAAGGCATTACCTGACACTATCTTGGATGAGGGTGTGTTTGTCAGTCTTATGCCTTCCACTACTTGGCAAGCTTTGGGCTCCCCACAGCTTGTGCCAATCACGCAGAATCTGTTGGCATTTGATGGAGGAACCCATCAACCTTTAGGGATCCTACTAAAGCTTCCTGTTACTTTGGGGGGCAAAACCGTCAGTATAGACATCATGGTTGTCCAAGGGGCTTTAGATTTCAGTCTTCTCCTTGGTCGTGACTATGTTTATGCCATGGGGGCCCTCGTCTCTTCAATTTTACATGTGGTTTTTTTTCCACACGACGAAAGAATGGTGACCGTAAATCAATTATCATTTTTTAGTCCCCCGGTGCCTCCTGCGCCGCTGTCATCCCCTCTCGGTTCTTTCTCGCAAGCAGTGCCTTCCTTGCCACAGGTCAATTATATGGCTACCCGTTCTGTCTCCGCCTCTGCTGATGATCATGCAGATGGTCTCGTACATCATGTACTGGGGGCTTTGGATCCTAATCTGTTATTAGTGCCTCATGACATGTATTCCTCCTAGAGTGCGTTTCTTCCATCCTGTGAAGACCTCTTGGGAGCCATGTTCTCGTATGGCCCATAAGCAGGTGTCACGAGGATAGTTTGTTCCTGTGTCAACCTCGTTAAAAAATGAAACAAGGATCCTGGAGCACAGTTCCTTGTCTTGTGTCAAGCTCGTTAAAAAATGAAACAAGCAGTCTTGAGGAAAGTGTTATCACTCAGGTTGTCCTTAAGCTCCAGAAAAGGATACGACCGAGGTAACCACAGACCAACTTTGGACTGCAGGTTCTAGCCAACCTGCAGTCAGAGAGGGCTCTCTCTTTTATATTTAGCTTTTTTGAAAGGATTTTAGGCTAGGTTTTGAGTTCAGAGGGTTTTTGTTTTGTTTTTGGTGGGAAAATTGATGTTTTCAGGTACAGAGGTAGAGCATAATCTAAGGGTTTCAAACCATTGGGCGTGGATTCGAGGAGGGGGACTGCTGCTGTGTTTTTTCTTGGTCACAACAGACGGAAAATGGAGCAAGATAGCTGCGCATGAAACAATGTTTCAGTTTTAGGTGATGGAATGAAATGCTAAGTATTGAGAGGCAGTTAAGAATCTCTCAATCAGCTTAACAGAGGAGGTAACAGAGCGCTACCTAGGGGCAGTAAAGAATCCCTAGATAATTGGAAAACACAGGTGAATCGGGGTAAACATGAGCCAGGAGGAATTCATATTCATAACCAATTCATTCAGAAGAAAACATAAAGAAATAGCAGAAATTGAGCATAGAGAGTATTTAAACTAATTCTAGGCTATTCTTTCTTTTTGCTATTTAGATAGTGGTAAACAATAAACAGAGGTAAGATGCACTTATTACTTCAGGCTGTAGCACAAGAATTCCATCTTCATATCTCCAAAAACATTCATTTACAATAGTCAGTTTGCTCTCCAAGCTTTCAGCAATCTTTGATTATAGAAAAACTCAGGTATACAATGCGAGTCTCTAGTGAAAATTCTCAATTGTCCAACCCTTGAAACAATGTAGAGGGCGGTATATATAGGGAAAACCTCTCTACAACTGCTTTTATTACAACTTGACCTAAACAGGTCTGAAAGAAAGATGATTACTTAACCTAATCCTATCCAGAAATAAATGCAAAAAAATATCTCGGGCTGCGCTCAGGGATGCCGTATCAAAACTGAGTAAATGATGTAGTCCTTGGCGGCTTGGTGCAGTGTTTTCTGCAATAAATGTGTATGGGTTTCTGCTTTTTTGCTGTCTATCTTCATTTAAAGCTTTAACTATGATTTGAGGGCAAGGATGGGCTTACGCCTCTTGATTTGACTTTCTGGGGGGCTCATCAATGTTCAGGTGCTTCGAGCCCCTAAAAAAATCTTCGGCTGATACTCTTTGGCTCTTCTTCTTCCTCTGATACTCTTTGGCAATAAACCGATGCTGTTCTGGCGTGCTGTGGGTCTAATTCACAAATTAATGGCCGATGTTCGGCCTTTGTTTCCTTTAAAACTATTTTCTGCTCCTTTCTGAGTGCCTCGCGAAGAAAAATGGTTCATTCGGTGCCTTTCGGGCTTCCTGGGGGCTGCAAAATGAAAATATTCCCTAAAGATTCCCCATTTTGGCCTAAAAAATCTAGCGATGAGCGATTTGGCGCAAATCGCTCATCAAAAACTGCCTCAGAAACTGATTCCAGGGCTCCGAAGTGCGATTTTCGCCCTTCGCGCCAAAATAGTGCTGATGACGTCAGCATGACGGGACGTTGTACGGTGGGTGACGTCAGCAATGATGACGTGGCGGGTGACATCATCATGTACGGACGGTGACGTGGCATGTACAGTGGCAGGGTACGGTGGCAGGAGGCCACGTGGCTGGTGACTCGACAGTATGGTGGCAGGGGGCCACGCAGGCGGATGACGCATGATGGTGACTGCGCAGGGGGTGACGCGGCAGGTGACGTGGGGCTTGCATCACAGGGGAGGGCGGTAAGTGGTTTTGGGCGCACCGCCTTAGTGCCTGGGCGGTTTTGGGGCGAGGCGCTCCGCCACACCCCAGAGCTTGACGCGTGGCCGGAGTACGACGACAAAACCGCCGAACTCCCGGACGCTAAATCTCGGGCAGTTGGCACGCGAAAAGGCCCGCCCACCGTAGATATGGGACGGGCCAGATCTAATGGTTGGCAGGGCGGACAAACAAACGAAGGGTTAGGGCGGGGGAATATACAGGGAATATCCCATTTTTAATATGGCGTAGCAGTAGGGTTTGAAACTTAGGCTTAGCAGGTTTGGGGTTAATATGAGCGTGGGTTAATGTATTTACAGTTAGGACTTAGGAAAAAGGGGTGGAACATGGGTTTTTGCGCGTGGGTTTAGTAATTTATGTCCAAAACTTAGGGTAAGGGGGCAAAAAGAGGGTTTTTTGAAGGTTTTAGGGCTAGGGGAGAGGTTATTAATCTGGCCAGGTGTCAGATTAATCCCTGCTTGGACATGGATGGGTTAAAAGCAGCCCCAGATGGACTGTTCTTTCCCGCACTTATAAAAAATATGGCTATATTGCCAGGGAGGGGATATTTACATAGGGGAATTTTATATGCAAAGTTCTAGTAGGGGAATGGGAAAACTGATAGGGAGTTATATAATACTGTTAGTAGTTAATATGAAGGTGACCAGCAAGCGCTAAGGTCAGGGACCTTAGGCTAATTTTGGGAAAAGAGTTTGAAAAGAAATAAAATCCTTGAGTGAAGCAGATCTTCACCAAGGAAACTGATATGGATGATGATGAAACTAAGAGGAATCAAGCAGATCTTGCCCTCTTTGGGAAGTTAGTAAGTGACTTGGGGAATTAGAAGAAGGGGGAGTTAGTAATACCCAACTTTGAGCTCTTGTGAATGCAAAACTGCCTGCACTATGATCTGTAAAGATATAACACTTCAAAACACAAAATTTATCATAAATCACCATTCTGCAACCACACAGCTACCTACCCAGCATACTCTCCTAACATTTTTTCTTCTTTTGAATTGGGTGCACTTAGACTTGCAAACCCAGATTTACAATTTTTCTTTTGAATTTTTCCTATCTAAATCTACACTTATTTCTGCCAGGGCCCAGATTGAACAGTTGGGTCCCTTTGATTCTCTACCTATCTACAAATCTGCCAAGATTCTACTGTTTGGACAGATATCATTCTCTATATTCTAAAACAGGAAATTGAAACCTAGGGAGGCCAAGATTAAACTGTTTGAACCTCCCTTAAATGAAAACTCTTCAAAACTGGAACAACTCATCAAAAATGGAATACAACAGTGCATTTGGACTAAGCATACTTCATGGCACCTCATGGAAATATGGAACACTGCAGCCTGCAAAGTATGACATATTTGGCATGTAAAAATGTCAATCATGAAAGATGATACCCTGTTGCAACAGGAGGCTAACAGTGGCTCCACTTGGGGATGGTTTTTCCTTGTGAAAATCCAAGAACAGTAGGTCAGACTGCCTTGATCTTCTGTGGTTGTTGTAGACTGGAAACATTTGTTCTGGCTGCTAAAAATATAAACTTTGAACTATGAACAACCTCCTCCTCAACTGAATTACTGTGAACTGTACATCATCGCCTGCTTTCTTCTGCGTGCTTGATAATTATGCACAATGACTGCAAATAGTTCTTTTCTACAGTGAATTGCTTGTAATGCGACAGTCTTCCTTTTGTTGTTTTGCTGCAATTGGTGCAGAGACAGAGGCTTTAAAACCGGAACACTTGTTTTGGCTGTGCCTTCCCAAATTTACTGCTGCTGCTTAAACAATCGGTCTGCTTATACAAAATAAAAACAGAGTGCTGATATATACAAATAAGACTATACAAAGATATATACAAAACTGCATTGTGTCCCTTTAAAAGGGGTCATGGTAATGCTTCAGCATGCGGCCATTGACAGGGCCTTCTTCAGCAGAAAAATCCTCTACAGATCTGAGAAAATAAGTGTTATTCCCTGAACAGCAGAAATAACCAATGGACCTCTCCATAGAAAATCAAACTTGGCATGTTTGCCCTTGTCTTCCCTTCTTGAGTCCCATCTTAGAACTTTGTCACCAACATTGAAATCCTCAGCCTTAGCTCTCTTATCAAACATCTTTTTGAGCTTTTCTTGCACAATTTGAGCTCTGTCGTAAACTTGTTCTCTGGTTTGCTGCAGATGGATGGTCTGATTGATTCTTCTTTGAATGTCATTCGGTTCAACCTGAATCTCTTGTAACAGCTTGATAGTAGGAATGCCCAGGGATGAAGGAAATCTGGCCTCCATGCCATATACTAGCTCATAAGGGCTCATCCCAATTGATCTTTTGCTCGAAAGTCTGTCTGCCCATAGGGCATTTACCAGCTTTTTGTGCCAGTTCTTCTTGTTTTCTTCCAGCACTTTCTTTATGATGTTGATGAGGCTTTTGTTAGATGATTCGGCCAAGCCATTACCTTGAGGGTAATAGGCTGTGGAGTGGCCCAAGGTAATATGAAATTTGTGGCAGAAATTGATCATTTTTTTGGACTTAAAGGCAGCAGCATTGTCAGTGATGATTTTCTCAGGGCAGCCAAATCTGGAAAGGATATTGCACTCAAGGAATTGGATAATGATGGTGTCATTGGCTTGTCTACAGGGAATGGCTTCAACCCACTTAGTGAAATAGTCGGTAGTTGTTAGGATCCATTTGTGTTGGCCTGAGGAAGAGGGATGGATTTCTCCAATGAAGTCAAGACCCTATTGTTGAAAAAGTTGTTCGGTTGAGATGGGTTTAAGGGGCAGGGGTAACAACTTTCTCTTGCCCTAAAAAATTTGGCATTTGTGACATGACATGGCAAACTTCTTTACATCTGCAAAAAGAGAGGGCCAATAAAAACCAGCCCTTAAAATTTTATCAGCAGTGGACTTCCAATATAGATGTCCTCCACAGTCACCTGCATGGAATTCTTTCATGACATTGTTAGTTTCATTTATGGTTAAACAATTAAGCAATATACCTTCATGATTTCTCCAAAATAATGCACCATCTATAACACAAAACTTTAAAGCCTTCATTTTCAAAAATCTTTTCTTGGTTCTGGACAATCCTGGGGGAGCACACAGGTTTAACAATACAAAGCATATATCAGCATACCATGGGGATTGTAAAAAGATTTCACTGATCTGTGGAGTCGCCAGCTCCAGTTCATTGTCCAGCTGGTTAATCTCTAAGGCTTGAAAATTTGTTCCGGACATCAGTTTAGCTAAACCTTGTCCCTTTATCAGCTTGGTTGGTTTTATTTCTATGTCATATTCAAGGATGTTTGCAATCCACCTGCCTCTTTTGCCTTCTAATCCCTCTTGAGTCAATATGTCTTTTACAGCAGCATGTGGGACATAGGCAATCACATGTGAATATAAAATGTACACTCTGAAATCCTTGATGGCCTTAACAAGTGCGTAGGCCTGCTTTTCCATTATTGGGTATTTCAAAGGGGCGTCTCTTAGAGCTCGGCTGAAAAAAGCTATTGGCTTTTCAGCTCCCTGTTCATCCTTTTGCAAAAGGACAGTGGCTATTGTGTGATCAGATGCAAACTAAAATATGATAAAATCTTTGCAAAAATGTGGGCTAGTTAGGACAGGGGTTTGTGTTAAGGCTGATTTGATACTCTCAAATGCTTGCTTGGTTTCAAGAGACCATTTTACCTTGGCATCCTTCTTTAACATGTTGCTTAACAATCTTATCAGCTCAGCTAGATTTGGAATAAATCTTCTCAAGAAGTTGATTTTTCCAAGGAATGTTTGTAGCTCTTTAATGTTTCTTGGAAATTGGATTTGGAGGATGGCTTGTATTCTTTCGGGATCAATTCTGATCCCATCCTTTGATATGAAATGGCCAAGTAATTTGCCTTCTTCGAGGCCAAACAGAGACTTCTTGGGGTTCAAGGAAATGCCATATTTCCTACATGTCATGAAAATTTTTCTGAGATGCTTGAGGTTTTCTTCATCAGATTTGGAAAATGGGGTTAAGTCATCCAGGTAGACAACTAGGAATTCATGTATTTCTTTAGCGAAAGCAATATCCATTGCACGTTGAAAGGTAGCACCAGCGTTTTTAAGACCAAATGGCATCTTTACATACTTAAATGTTCCCCAGGGTGTAGTAAAGGCAGTTTTGTCTTGGTCATCCGGGTGAACAAGTATTTGGTTGAAACCTGAAAAACCATCTAGCAAGGAGATTCTAGATGACCCCACTACTCTTTGTAAGACGTGGTCCATTTTAGGCAAAGGGTAATGGTCTTTTAAGGAGACTTGATTTAAATTTTTGAGATCTACACAAAGTCTGATTTCGCCTGTCTTTTTTCTCGTAGGAACAAGATTGGACACCCATTCAGAAAATCTGATGGGTGCTATTATGCCTGCTTCAAACATCCTCTTTACTTCCTTCTCAATCGGGGGAAGAAGCATAGGGTTAATTCTTCTAAGTTTCTGCTAGAAGGGTTTCTGGTTTGGTTTTAAAGGAATGGTGTGTTGGATCACCGAGGTGTCATAGGATTTCAGATCCTCATAGCTCCAAGCAAATACATCTTGGAACTCTTTGAATAGGTCAATGTACTTGGGCTTTTGATCAGGTGGTAAATTTTTGGACAGTTTGATCATTTTTGGCTTTTCTGCTGTCCCGATGTTGTGTTCCTCTATATCAGTGTTTATGGGCTGTAATTTTGGCCTTTTGGGAACATCATTAGCATCAAACATATCTTCTAGTGGGGTTAGGCCAGTAGGCATAAAGTTATCCTTTAAGTCAATGATGTCTGCCTCTATTTTGGCTATACCTTCCAAGTGTATTTGTTTCAGCTGTTCTATGTTTTCTTTGTCAAAAATAGTTGGTTTTAGGATTTGCTTTGCTGTTGCAGCTGTTATATCTCGCTGATTTTCATTTGTTTGCTGTTCTGGATCTGTCATAGCATCCATGTCAATGTTAATATTCGAAAACTCATGCTCAAGGGTGAGGAAATTATTAATCTGGGCATCATTTTCGAATACTTGCCAGTCTCTAATGTTATTTGGGACTACGGGCCTATGTTTTATTTCAGTTGTAAAGTGATGGTTTGGGTCAAAAGGAAGCTTGCACGTACTAGCAAAGGTGGCTAGGTTGTGTGCATGAATGTTGTGATTTCTGGAAATCTTGTCAAGCTTGAATTCAGTGAATGCCTAGAGTATATTAGTAGGAGCGGTCCTATAGGCTCTCATTCTGTTGTCATTGGTTACGAAATTGCCTTTCATCTGTTGTATGATTAAATCAGAGTCTCCTAAAATAGACACTTTTGCAGCTCCTAGAGCTTTGAGGAGTTTAAGGCCTAAAAGCAGAGCCTCATACTCTGCCATGTTATTTGTGCATTTGAAGTTCAGTATGTAGGCATGGCCTTCTACATGGTTGTTATATGTGTTGTGAGTCCATACACCTGCCCCTACTCCTAACTTGTTGACAGAGCCATCAAACTCTAAATACCATGTGATTTCTTGCTTATGGTCAGTATCAAGAGATTGAGTTGTTTTAGGATTGGGCAGATTTAAAATTTCTGTTTGGGGAACTTCTTTTGGTAGGCTGGTTGCATCAACTGCTGTGACAGTTTCGTGGGTGTGTGCAATCGACTCTTCGTTGATGTGTGCTTGTTGCTCTAGAGCGAAGGGCTCATTATCAATTGAAACATTTGTATCATCATTAAACAAAATAAAGGAATCCATATCAGAGTGGATTGAGTAAATGGGAAAATTTTCAGGCTTGCTCTCACTACTTACCACATATTTCATGAGCTTTTCTCTATACAGTCTCTTTGGTTGCCCAAAGACTGAAATGGTGGCATAGGAAAGGTCTAATTGAAGGGATCCTTGGAGCTTTGCTCCCCATGATCTTGACAAGAGCATACCGTACTTTGGTGGAATGTCAGCAACCACTACATCCATGAGGATGGTCTTGTTGGGATATTGGACTAAGGAGACACACAAGTCTTTGATGAGGCCTAAACATTTCACTTGACTTGAGTCAAATGAGTACAGATCTTTGTAAGGTCTTGTAACATCAAGATTCAGTTTTTCCATAACTGCTTTGGGCATTAGATTGTGCGATGCCCCTGAGTCAAACATAGCGTTGTGCAAAACTTTGTCATGTATATGCAAACTGACATAAAAGGGTGGGACCGGTCCATGTGTTGATTTTCTGTTAACTTCTGGGCCAAATAGCAGCTCTGGGGTGTCGTCTAAAACATTTACATCATCCTTAACCTCTGGCATTTGAGGTGATCTTTGAATTTGCTACCTATATACATCATGTTTGGCAAGTTCTGAGAGGGGAATGGATATTTTTAACTTAGATATTTCTGTCTCTAAGTTAAATGGCTTTTCCAGTGGAGTCTTGGTGTTGATAATGGCAGTTTTTTCTGTTTCATTTGAATTGTCTGCATTTTGCTCTTGTTTATCAGCGTTATGGGAAGTTTTTTCTTGCGGTTTTTCAACTTCAGGAAAGTTTTTTGGAACCCTGTTCGAGCTTTCTTTCGAGGAAGAAGGTGGCAAAGGCTGATCTTTGGAAGGCTGTATTTCTGTTATGTCTTCTACAGTCACTTGATGCGGGTTTGGAACAGGTATATCAGCTGGTTCTGTTATGATAGCCTTGCCTTTAGTCTTGTTAGGTTGTTTTCCTTCCTTTGTTTTACTAGGCACGGAAATGTCAATGGTCCTAGTTCTCAACTTATATTGTTTGTGTACTTCATACACAGCGGTATCATAACCTTGTTTAAAATCAAAAGACTCGCCAGACCTAGTCTGAAACTGATTGTAATCGGGTTCATTTTGGTCTTCTTGGGAAAGGACAGTTTGGTGCTCGCCCTTTAGATCCATTAAGTTCATGTGAGTGTCCTCTATGGGTTCACTAGAAGTAGATCCTTCAACATAATTATCTTGGAAAGGGGGTCTTATATCATGGTCTTGGTTAGGCCTACCGGCATTTGTGTTCTGCGTTTTCCTAAAATTTGGGTTCCTTATGGTATTAGACTGTTGTCCTTCCCATGATGCTTTTCTCTCAACACTTTCTACTCTTTCTCCCAGCCTTTGCAGGCCACTGATGATAGCATCAAGCTTTTGATCAAAAGCTGAGGGTTCTTCCTTAAAGGTGTTTCTTCTTTCCATTCTAGCTCTGTTTCTTTTGGCAATTAAATTGGCTTCCACGCTAACAACAACATTTTGCATGTCCGCAAGGGTTTGGGGAGCTCTTTCTTTTAACTGGTATGCCATATCCGGGTCGAATCCATCGGGAAATTTGTACAAGGCAAGGTCAGGTGGAGGCCTTAAGTTCTGTGGTATTGCGTTATATACATTATTGAATCTTGCACAGTACTCCAAAACAGTCTCTTGAGGACCTCGTTTGATCGTATCATATTCAGCTAGTATGTGCAAGGGGTCTTTCTTTTTCTCCCATCTGTTGGTAAAGGATTGGTAAAGCTCATCTCGGGTGGTTATGGAATTTGTAGCAAGTGATCTGAACCAAGTTCTTACATCACCTGTTAAACTCTGAACAAAAATTCTCATTCTTACACTATCATCATCTATCTCGTAGTTTTCAAAATAGTCTTGCATCTTTTTGGTGTGCTGAAGGGCTGTGAAAGGACCGGTGCTGTCAAAATATGTGATTTTAGATTGGTACTCTTGAGGTAAAGCCCCAGCATTAGCAAGTAATTGCAGGGGTGCATATCTATTAGCCATATTGGCAAGTATAAGTGGAACAACGGGGATAAATGGAACAACTGGAGTAATGGGGATCACAGGAGTAACCGGAACGTTGGAAACAATAGTAGTGTTAGTATGTACAGTGAATGAAGGTGTGGAAGGAGTACTACGAGATGTAGATGATGAACTAAGGGAAATAGGGGTTGAACGGAACAAAACCTTGACAAGAGTCAGAATACAGCTAGGGTAAGCTGTTTCAGGGCTCAAATCAGCAAAATTTTCTTGTCTTTCTTGCTTCCTAAGGATTTTCGAGATTATGTTAGGGTTTTCAAAAACAGCTGGAGGGTTGGGATCTGGATTTGACCTTGTATATCGTGGATTTTTCTTGGGAGCCAGCTTCCGAATTGTTTTTTGGGTATTTTTCCTGGGAATGTTTTTGTAATCAACAAGGGACTAATTAAAATTTGGGACAGCTTATTTGTGACTTAAAACTAGCATGAAGATTGACTGAAGCAGCATTTATTTACTCCTGTTAATGCAAAGCAAAAAACAGTTTCAAAGGCTTCCTGGCTGACATTCCGGCTTCATCTGTAGTTTAAGAGATAAGCAACAATTGGAAAGTTTGATTTATGGTCTCAGCGGAGCTTTCTTACCTTCTTTGTGAAATTATCTAAGGATGTTCCCCAGCGGAGTCGCCATTATGTTATCACTCAGGTTGTCCTTAAGCTCCGGAAAAGGATACGGCCGAGGTAACCACAGACCAACTTTGGACTGCAGGTTCTAGCCAACCTGCAATCAGAGAGGGCTCTCTCTTTTATATTTAGCTTTGTTGAAAGGATTTTAGGCTAGGTTTTGAGTTCAGAGGGTTTTTGTTTTGTTTTTGGTGGGAAAATTGATGTTTTCAGGTACAGAGGCAGAGCATAATCTAAGGGTTTCAAACCATTGGGCGTGGAGTCGAGGAGGGGGACTGCTGCTGCGTTTTTTCTTGGTCACAACAGAGGGAAAATGGAGCAAGATAGCTGCGCATGAAACAATGTTTCAGGTTTAGGTGATGGAATGAAATGCTAAGTATTGAGAGGCAGTTAAGAATCTCTCAATCAGCTTAACAGAGGAGGTAACAGAGCGCTACCTAGGGGCAGTAAAGAATCCCTAGATAATTGGCAAACACAGGTGAATCGGGGTAAACATGAGCCAGGAGGAATTCATATTCATAACCAATTCATTCAGAAGAAAACATAAATAAATAGCAGAAATTGAGCATAGAGAGTATTTAAACTAATTCTAGGCTATTCTTTCTTTCTGCTATTTAGATAGTGGTAAACAACAAACAGAGGTAAGATGCACTTATTGCTTCAGGCTGCAGCACAAGAATTCCATCTTCATATCTCCAAAAACATTCATTTACAACAGTCAGTTTGCTCTCCAAGCTTTCAGCAATCTTTGATTATAGAAAAACTCAGGTATACAATGCGAGTCTCTAGTGAAAATTCTCAATTGTCCAACCCTTGAAACAATGTAGAGGGCAGTATATATAGGGAAAAACTCTCTACAACTGCTTTTATTACAACTTGACCTAAACAGGTCTGAAAGAAAGATGATTACTTAACCTAATCCTATCCAGAAATAAATGCAAAAAAATATCTCGCGCTGCGCTCAGGGATGCCGTATCAAAACTGAGTAAATGATGTAGTCCTTGGCGGCTTGGTGCAGTGTTTTCTATAATAAATGTGTATGGGTTTCCACTTTTTTGTTGTCTGTCTGCATTTAAAGCTTTAACTATGATTTGAGGGCAAGGATGGGCTTACGCCTCTTGATTTGACTTTCTGGGGGGCTCATCAATGTTCAGGTGCTTCGAGCCCCTAAAAAAATCTTCGGCTGATACTCTTTGGCTCTTCTTCTCCCTCTGATACTCTTTGGCAATAAACTGATGCTATTCTGGCATGCTGTGGGTCTAATTCACAAATTAATGGCCATTGTTCGGCCTCTGTTTCCTTCAAAACTGTTTTCTGCTCCTTTCTGAGTGCCTCGCGAAGAAAAATGGTTCATTCGGCGCCTTTCGGGCTTCCTGGGGGCTGCAAAATGAAAAGATTCCCTAAAGATTCCCTAATTTGGCCTAAAAAATCTAGCGCTCAATCTAGCGCTGAGCGATTTGGCGCAAATCGCTCATCAAAAATTGCCTCAAAAACTGATTCCAGGGCTTCGAAGTGCGATTTTCGCCCTTCGCGCCAAAAAAGTGTTGATGACGTCAGCATGACGGGACGTTGTACGGCGGGTGACGTCAGCATGATGACGTGGCGGGATGATGTCAGCGGGTGACGTCATCATGTATGGACGGTGACGTGGCATGTACAGTGGCAGGGTACGGTGGTAGGAGGCCACGTGGCTGGTGACTCGGCGGTACAGTGGCAGGGGGCCACGCAGGCGGATGACGCGTGATGGTGACTAGGCAGGGGGGTGACACGGCAGGTTACGTGGGGCTTATGTCACAGGGGAGGGCAGTAAGCGGTTTTGGGCGCACCGCCTTAGCGCCTGGGCGGTTTTGGGGGGAGGGGCTCCGCCACACCCCAGAGCTTGACGCGTGGTGGGAGTACGACGGCAAAACCGCCGAACTCCCGGATGCTAAAGCTCGGGCAGTTGGCGCGTGAAAAGGCTCGCCCACCGTAGATCTGGGATGAGCCAGATCTAACGGCTGGCGGGGCAGACAAAGAAACGGAGGGTTAGGGCGGGGGAATATACAGGGAATATCCCGTTTTTAATACGACGCGGCGGTAGGGTTTGAAACTTAGGTTTAGTGGGTTTGGGGTTAATATGAGCGCGGGTTAATGTATTTACAGTTAGGACTTAGGAAAAAGGGGTGGAACATGGGTTTTTGCGCGCGGGTTTAGTAATTTATGTCCAAAACTTAGGGTAAGGGGGCAAAAAGAGGGTTTTTTGAAGGTTTTAGGGCTAGGGGAGAGGTTATTAATCTGGCCAGGTGTCAGATTAATCCCTGCTTGGACATGGATGGGCTAAAAGCAGCCCCAGATGGACTGTACTTTCCCGCACTTATAAAAAATATGGCTATATTGCCAGGGAGGGGATATTTACATAGGGGAATTTTATATACAAAGTTCTAGTAGGGGAATGGGAAAACTGATAGGGATTTATATAATACTGTTAGTAGTTAATATGAAGGTGACCAGCAAGCGCTAAGGTCAGGGACCTTAGGCTAATTTTGGGAAAATAGTTTGAAAAGAAATAAAATCCTTGAGTGAAGCAGATCTTCACCAAGGCAACTGATATGGATGATGATAAAACTAAGAGGAATCAAGCAGATCTTGACCTCTTTGGGAAGTTAGTAAGTGACTTGGGGAATTAGAAGAAGGGGGAGTTAGTAATACCTAGCTTTGAGCTCTTGTGAATGCAAAACTGCCTGCACTGTGATCTGTAAAGATATAACACTTCAAAACACAAAATTTATCATAAATCACCATTCTGCAACCACACAGCTACCTACCCAGCCTACTCTCCTAACATTTTTTCTTCTTTTGAATTGGGTGCACTTAGACTTGCAAACCCAGATTTACAATTTTTCTTTTGAATTTTTCCTATCTAAATCTACACTTATTTCTGCCAGGGCCCAGATTAAACAGTTGGGTCCCTTTGATTCTCTACCTATCTACAGATCTGCCAAGATTAAACTGTTTGGACAGATATCATTCTCTATATTCTAAAACAGGAAATTGAAACCTAGGGAGGCCAAGATTAAACTGTTTGGACCTCCCTTAAATGAAAACTCTTCAAAACTGGAACAACTCATCACAAATGGAATACAGCAATGCATTTGGACTAAGCATACTTCATGGCACCTCGTGGAAATATGGAACACTGCAGCCTGCAAAGTATGACATATTTGGCATGTAAAAATGTCAATCATGAAAGATGATACCTTGTTGCAACAGGAGGCTAACAGAAAGTTCTTGATCTTATGTCAACCTTGTTAAAAGATGAAACAAGGGTTATGAGGGTAGTTCTTTTTCACTGTGTCAACCTCATTAAAAAATGAAACAACTCCCCTTTCGAAATCAAGTCTTTGATTAAGATCTCATAAAATCCAAGTCAAGTCTTTCCAAGATCTCGAATGTGAACCTTCATTCCATCCACCTCGTTGAATGCAATGAAGCTTGGGGAGCATGTACCTCGATTTGCGTCATTATGCTGGGGGCATGAGAACTTATAACAAGCATAGTTTTTTGTTTCAAGCTTGTGTAAACATGAAACAGAATCCAAGCAGAGTTCTCCATGGTTCAAGCTTGTGTAAAAATGAACCCATACCTAATTTACATCTCGTGATTGCCATTTATCTGCTAAAGTCTGCTAGATGAGCCTTGGTTGTTTCATTCCATTGCCACCATCTCTTTAGCCGATCATATGCTTTCACTTGGTTGTTTTTCCTTTCCTGAGGAACCGTAGCGATGAGTGGTTTTATTAGCCAACCTCTTGACCATTACATGTTTTGAGCAGTTCCACCATTACTGGAACCAGTTGCTACCCTTTATACCATTCATTCCTCCAGGATGAGTATCCTTTAAGCTCTTTTCTAACTCATAAAAGATGAAAAGATTGCCGAGTATTTTTCCCTTTTTGACTCGTTAAAGAAAATAAAAATGGAGGTCTACTTTCAGCTCTTTTCCGACCGTGTAAACGCGAAAATATTGCCGAGCTTTTGTCATTTTGGGTTCGTTATTGGTTACGAAACGACGTGATTTCGATTGCTTTTCTACTTTTTTAGGTCAATGTCACTAATCACGAAAAGTACTCCTCGATCGTAAGGGTCAAGCAGTTCTTTCAAGTATCATTTTATACTTTCTCAGGCTCGAGAGACACAAATCTATGAAGAAGGACCCCCTTGGAGTTTTCTTTTCCGTGTTTTTTTCCAACTCTCTAAACATGAAAAAGACTTAGAGTCTTACCTATGTCGAACTCGTTAAACCCTGACGACATTGGACCCATCACCATGACGAGACTCGAGCTTCTCCTTCCTAGGGCTCGTTAAACCATTACTAGGTTGGATTCGACCAACGGTCGAACTTATATTACAAGCATATGCTATCCCCTTCAAGCTTGTTTTAAAAAATAATAGGGGTACTCGCCAACAATGGTGGGGAAAATTTGGAAATCATTATTGGCAGCTAGTCACTCTTGGACATCGACACTTTTGCTTCTTGTCAGGTTGGGACACCCACACATCATCATTTGGCCTTCCGCAGGTTTGGGTTACCATTTAGCCTCATTCCATCTGATTCACGCCATCTCCATTGAGCCTTTGATCCCTTGGTACCTGAATGCTACCACCCTTGGGAGTCATGTCGCCGACATGTTCAAGAGTATAATCCTTCTGTAGTTTACACCATTGCCTTCTCTCTGATGCTCTATTTCACCATCTACCGCTTGTTCCTTATCTCGTGTCGTTGATGGGGGAAACATTATAGCCCTCCTGTGACGGGTCGTCTCCTATCGACATCAGCTCATTATCCAAGAGATTGATCTAGAGATCCCCTTTGGTACCTTATAGCTTGCATGCCTCAATGGCAATTTCTTCGCACCTGATAGTCAACTTTCATCATTGGTCGTCGATTGGGTGATTCCACGAGTGTTTGACTTCAGCTCCTTTTTCACACTTTGTGGATTGTGCTATCTAGTACCTTGAGAACCACTGGCATTATTGGTGGTTTCTCTCGCGCTTGTTAACGGTTTTCATCATTGATCGGTAATCAAGCAACTTTCTATCATGCTCGAGCTCAGCACATCTATTCACATGTTAGAATTTGTACTATGGTTGGTTGGGTTCAAGACCCCGAACTCAGATTATCCATGTTCAGGCTGCGTGGATCGGTTTCTGATTACATGACTCATTGATGAATGGCTGCGACCATACCTTTATCATTATCATGGTCTCATTCGGTGGATGGCTGCGTCCATACCACAGACCTAGTTCGTATGTCTTTTGGATGGCTACGCCCATGCCTAGACTACATGTACTTCATTATCGAAGATATCAGTTGTACTTGCGTGCAGGTTCTTCTAGATGGTATTCTAGCTCAGTCGGTTTCGTAAAGCATTTCATCCCTCCCACTCTCTCGGGCTTCATACTTTAGGGGGCATCTGTTACAAAGTAATTTGTCACTGTCTTCACTCCAGTCCTTCTACTTTGTCATGTGTCGAAGTCAAACATGCTCAAATGCTCTCTTGCGTTGCCAAATGACCCACTTTTCCTAAGTTATCTGCCTCATCGCGACTATGGACTAAATATACACGCTGAAAGGCACTCATAAATAGTCCAGCTACGCTGCCAGCGCGGAAGTACATCTAATTCCCGCGATGGTCCGATTTCATGCTCCAGCACGAGGTTACTTATTATCTTTAGCGATGATTTGACTGGCTACATTGCTCACTAGCGATGTCAGCGCCAAGGATCAGTTATGCCCCCTCGATGATCCAGATTGGGTGAGTTTGTTCCAACAGTCAGCTTTCCAGATGACTCCAGACTTGGTTGTTGGCATAGTTTGTATCGCCCTCCTTTCTCTGGCATGGCAGTTCCATCAATTTTGCTACCTTCCTTTGGGATAAGCTCACTCTTCCACCTTTCATGGAGATTCCTTCTCCTAATTAAACTCTCACCATTGCTATGCATTGCTAGTTTCTAATAGCTGGCTAGTTGAGCAGTGCTGTTAGTGTTTGTGAGTTTGCTAGATAGCTAGTGTGAGTGTGACAAGTGTGGGATTGTTGATAGCTTGTGGAAGGTTGTGAAGTGCCCTTAATTTTGTGTAAAACTTATGAGTGAGAGAGACTTATATATTGGGAGATCCATCTTCAAAGAGTGAATGCTTGAAGAACATGCTGGCTGGATCCCTCTGAGAAGGCTTGTGACGTCAAGACTTTGGTTGTAAGCTTACTCTTATTTCATCATTAATACAATCAATGATGTTTTCCTATGTCTTGTATGTAATTTACTTGATAGCTCATGACTTCTTAACTTTGTGAGTAAATAGATCATTGTTGTTTTCTGGTTACGTGCTTTGTTGTATTTCCTTTGCATTGTTTCAGGTTGATCACTCATTAGGAAGCAGAAGCTAAAGCAGCGCAACAAAACTCCATCGACCACCGGTTGAGGTAGACCTCCAATTATAACTGTTTAAGGAAAACTATTGTTGATCTGTCCTTGTTTGTGACTAGACCCACTCTAGGGCTATAGGGGTTGCCTCTATCTGCAGAGGGAACACTTTCCTACTGTTAGCACTTGAGATTTCACCCTAGGCTAAGGAAGGTAAACCTTCAAGGCAACATCAAACCATTTCACCTCGTAGCTAGCCCTACGGGGTATGAGAAGGCTCTCTCCGGTCAAACTCGGTAGATCTTTCAATAGGATGAGCTGACCCAATTAGGAACACTGATATTAGGCTAGTAAACTGATAAGGAGGTTGATTTAAAGTTTTTGGGGTTTTTGGTGGCAATTGGAGGGAGTGCAATTCAGGGTGTGGGGATTGAGCTCAGTTTTTGCAGGTGGGTCTTTGGGGCAAGGAAGGAGTTTGTGCTGATGCCTTAAGCTGAGATGGATGATCAAGGAAGAAAAAAGAAAAGCTAAAGAGGGCAAACAATGACTTTGAATCCTCTCTAGACAGTGGAAAACATAAATATTAAACAAAATTGAAAGCTGAGCATGGCATGCATGAATTCAAACTTTATCACTTCTTTTGTTTATTTAGCAGCAATAAAATAAGAGATGGAACACATAAACACACTTACAATGACAAGTAGGAAACACACCATCAACAAAATAGTCCACAATGATGTCTGCAAAACCCTGGCCTTCCTTTTCCTCAAATTGCAGAGATACAAGTAAAATATACAATAGAGCTTCTCCCTCAAGAGTCCAACCTCTCCAACCATGAAAATGATTGAGAAAATACATAATATAGGCAAGCCAACCTCTTTCCCCACCTCTAGGGGTCGAGCTCAGCTTCCTAGGAGCTGTTTCAACTAATTCTAAACTGAGCACTAGATAATAGGCAGTCAAAACAACTTGCCTCTAAAACTTAGGTAACCCATCCATGCATTTAATATTCACTATTTACATCAAGGAAACTTCTAGAAGGGTTAAAGGAGAGTAAATGTATCCATGTGCCATGAAAATTATCCAAAAATCCATCATTTACAAGCATTAAGAGTCAACCATAGTAAAAACTGAGTTTTGCAGGCCGAAATGGTCAAACTGGCAAAATTTCCCTGAGTGGTCGCGCCCCTGCCTTGGAGTGGTCGCGCACATTGGCAGCTGTGTTTGAGGGCCTTCTAGGTGTCCAAATCAGGTGCAAGATAGCTCATTGGAAAGTTATATGAGTCCACGTTCCAACCCCACCGGAATTTCTGAATTTGGAGTTGATTTGACCCCTCAAAAGTCATTTCTCCCAAGGCAGCTTTCTGCAACTCTAAATAGGGGCAGAAAGTCAAAAATTGCATGTATTTTGAGCTTTTGGAAGCCCAAATCTCCATAAAAACTCGACCCCATGCATAGGAAAGTGTATTTTTGCATGAAAATTCCAAAAATGCAAAGTTTTTCTCATTCTGAGTTGTCCCCCCGAGTGGTCGCGCGCGGGGTGAGACCACTCCAACGGCCAAAACCTGTAAAATTGCACAAAAAATTCACAAATGACAAAATTTTCTCCAAATTTCTTGAAATTTGGGCTGGGAGTCCCCAATCAAGTACCATGCTCAGTCAAAGAGGCTTTGGCCAAAATTTGGAGTGGATCGGGCGTTTTCCTTCGTTTTTGTGCTTTGGCCAACCATCCTTGGAGCACCTTCGTTCTCGCCGGTATTTTTGACATTTCTCTCAAACCATAACACCTGTGTAAAAAGTGAAAGATTTTTTTCTTCCTTGTCATGTTGTGGACAAAAACCTCTCTCAGTTTTGCAAAATTCATCTTTGATTGCTCAGAAACAGCTTTTGAGTGAAACTTGTCCCGATGTGTGAAACAAGGGATTTTGTCGAAATGGAGCGAAATGAAGGGGATAGAGGGCTTCTAAATTCTTGGGGAAATTTTTGGGAGTGGTGAGGGATGTTAGGAAGCAGGGGAAAGTGGAATCTCAGAGATTGAGTGAGGGGAAGGGGTCGAAAAGGACAAAACACAGGCCAAACCTAGAAAATTGCCAGGTTGTAGCTAGAAACTAGGGTTTGTGCAAAAATGAGGATTTTGGGGGATCTGAGTGCTGGGAAGTGTTTTATAAGGTACTTTAAGGATAGGGGAAGGTGTATGAACATCAGGAAACAAGTTTTTCCGGTGATTTGACCATCCAAGAGAAATTGGCTTCAAAACCCTAGGAGAGGGAAATGACCTTGCCTGGGCGCAACTGAATCATGAACAAGGTGTACAATGACTCATTAGACACTGACATGACAATGAAAACCCTCTGAATGATGATAGGCTCAGCTGAATAGTGACATGGGCTGACATTTGGGCAAACCCTAGACCTAATGCCTAGTGACCAAATTTTGGCTTGAAGACTCACTGAAATGACAAAATTTGACCTTGACACTTCAAAATCACTTTGTAAGAGCATGTTTGATCACTGGAGGAAGGCTGTAAAGACTGACACTAACACCTACATCACAGTTGTCATAACATAATATGATTTAACTGCCAACTAAAAATACATTCTAAAGACATAAAGCTCTTGATAGAAGTCTAATTGGAAACTGGAGCAAATACCTCCTCACAATCAACTTTCTATTTCTGGGAGAATCCTCTTGCTACAAACCAAGCCTTATACATATATATGCTTCTATCTGCCCCATGCTTCACCTTGTATAGCGACTTGGAATCCACCATTGTGTTTTTTGGTATTGACATTATCTCCCATATTGTATACATCATTCTTCATGATGGATTTGCACTCCACCATGGCATCCTGCCACACTTGCTTTATTGTTGCTTCCTCATAACTAGAAATTTTTATATTAATAATGGAAGACATCAGTGCAACATAACTAGGGAACCTTTTAGGTGGATAGCTTACCTAAATGGAAGTAGATGAAGCACCATCCTTCTTTATTTCCTCCTGCAGTGTCTGTGTAAACCACATGGGCTTAGAACCTATCTGAATTGCACCTGGTGTCCTTGCAACATATGATCAACACAATGGGTAGAAAGTGTTGTCTTCTCCTTAATTAATTGGGTGCTCTCGAAACTTGGATGTCCATGTATCATTATATACCTTCACATCTTATCTCACTACTATCTTCCTTTAAGAAGGAACATAGATCCTGTAAGCTTTAGAGGACTCATTGTAGCCAACTAAAATACCCTCCAAGTTGGAGGGTTCAAGATTCATCATCTACTCCTATGGAACATGAATATAAAGTAGATTCTAAAACACATTGAAATGAAAAACATATGGTTTCTCCCTTATGAAGGCTTCCTTGGGAATTTTTTCCATCAACACCTTGTATGGACATCTATTTAGTATGTAGATTGCAATATAGTAAGCTTCTGCCCAAACGAACATGGGAAAATCTAAGTCATGAACCATAGATTTAGCAGTCTCTACTATAGATTTGTTCCTCTGCTCAGCAACACCATTCTTTCGCAAATTTTACAGTATTGTCATCTCTCTCCTAATCCATACCTTTTAGCAAAAGGGAATCAAAGTCATTAGAGGTATACATGCCTCCATAATGCAATCCTAGTACCTTGATTATCCTAAATGATTGGTTCTCAACAAGAGATATGAACTCTTGGAACTTGCTGAAGGCCCCATATTTGGTCTTCCTAAAATACATTTAAGTTTTCTTGGAAAAATCATCAATGAAAGTAACATAATAAATATCACATGTCTGTAAAGTTGACGACATGGATTGTAGACATCTAAATGGATTAAATCAAGAATCCCTATGATCTAAACTTAAACAGGAATGCAAAAAATTACATATATAACCATAAATACAAAGATGTAGCAGAAATAACACTTCATTTCATTAATATCAAAATATTGAAATATGCTTACAAACATAATGGAAATAAACTAGCTCGGGTGATGGTAGCTTATCTCTGAGAAGAGATGTGGTGGCTACATGCCTCTGAATTGTGTTACAATGAGGCTCAAGGTCCTATTTATTATTGAGCAATAAGGGAAAACCATAAACAACAAAAACCCTAACCCCAGGAGATGGAATACGAAGAGTTTGTGGGCCTCGTCGGGGTTAGTTGGGAAGCCAACTTCCCGAGGTCGTAACTTGGTCATATTATCTTCATTTGGTGTGTATGATACCTTGTTGGAAAGGTCTCTCTGAGTACTACAGGATTTCCAGTAGGCTATGGCCCTGTTGTGGACCTCAAAAAAATTCATTTGGGGGGTCAAAATTGCTCTGGAAGTTCATGACCCGAAAAAACTGCTAAAAATAGTACATGTTGAAATAGACAAGGAAACATACGAAACTGACTAGATGCTATAGACATATTTGGGCACTTCAACCCCAATTGCATATGTCGATAAACCAAGGGCTCTTTAACCCCTAAAAGTTTTGTTTCATACCCTAAAGGATCATGGTCAATTGATTACATCATTTCCTAGAAGTTCCACCTAAAAAGCCACTCAAAACTGGCCAAAATTGGACCATACTGACTACTCCATTGTCAAGGTGCGATGCATCTCACCTGCTACACATGGGAAGTGTGATGCATACTGAAAAGGCCTTCTGTAGGGTGCGATGAACGAGAATGGACAAATGTTCGAGACAGTTTTCTAAATGGATGCTCATGGAATCTTCTAGAAACTTCTCTTACGACACTTGCCTCTCTGAATTCGCCCAAGGATGAGTAAGAGATCCAAGAAATGTCCAAGTGGAACCAATAACTATCAGTGGAATGACACTAATCAAAAACCTAGAGTTGACTCACACCCTTGCAGACATCTATAAATGGATCCCTCATCTGAGAGATCTAGAGGCTGGAATTTTGTAATTTGCAAGGAAGTGCTGTTGGTTTCTCTTTGAGAAGGAACATTGTATTGTTGGGTGATCTTGCTTTTCATGAGGTGAATAGGGCTTTGATGCTGGTAGGATGATGGTAGATCAAACAGCTGGGTTGTAATCCTCTCTTCTACTATTAATAAATCTATTTGAGTTTTCCTCCATATAATCATGTATTTGTGAATTTTGCTATTTGTGAATGCGATGGTCAATGTATTTCTGATTCTCCATTGTTTATGGTATTATAGATCAAGATGCTTTGATGGTGTTTTGTTGCTTTGCCTCTACAGGTATTCTCTAAAGTGGGACAAGTAGGAAAGGAGTGACAAGCTCTATCAAGGGAGAGAGGAAACAAGCAAGGAGCCAAGCAGAAGATCCAGGTTGGTCCTCTTTGCTTCTCTCTTATCTATCTTACATAAAGGAAATCACAATTTGCTTTGATTGTTTGTTTCTAAGATAGCTACCCATCTTAGTGGGACTAGTAAATCGAATAGACATTAGTTTTCCTAGAAACAAAATGGTGACTCCACTGGGGAGCGATTAGTTTGTTTGTTTGTTATTGTTGTTTGCTTTATAAACTACAGACGGAGCCTGAAGTTAGCCAGCTAGCCTTCGAACTACTCTTGCTATGCAATTGCAAAGTAGATGAATGCTACTTCAGTCAATCTCCAGGTTGGTTTATGAACTGAACATCTGACTTACAAGCATTCTAAGTGCCCTTGTGGTAGCTCAATAACCTCCTAAGATCATACCCCTGTACTTTGTTTTTACTGTCCATCATAGCTCAGCTGAAATAACTGAACTTAGCTGCAAATTTTGAGCAAAAACCAAACTCAGTTTCACTCCCTGGCCCATCGCACTGTCTGTAACTGGAAACCTATATGCATCGCACCTCTTGTGTGTTGCAGGTGAGATGCGTCTCTGTTTCCCTGAAGGACAAGTGCGATGACTGAGTGATACTATTTCTCCCTTTGGAATTTGGTTTTTTCCTCCTTGTTTTCAGCTCTATTCAGTAGTTTTGTTGCATATGATCAGTATCTCATTGCTGAAGCCTTATTCCTTTACATTATTCAGCCTCCATTGATTAGGATTTGTAAATGTTTTTATGTATTTTTCCATCATTTACTGTCCTTCTTTGTAGAAAGTAGCTTAATCGAACTGTCGTTTTTGATGCAAAAAGTGTCGTAACTGTCATTTTGAGTCAAAAAAGAAGAGTGTCGTAAAGTCTTCCTCCTCTAGATAGTTGATTGTACTCTTTTCATTGTATTTGATTTGAATTGTCAATATTTGAAGTGTCGAAAACAATTTTCCATTCGAAATTGAGAGTGTCGTTTTAGTCTTCCTTTCATTTTGAGAAGAAATTTTTGAAATGTCGCTTTGAAGAAAATAGTTCAGATCTGTACTTAGTTTTCCTTTTTGGCATTCTCACATTAAGGAAACGAAAAACAAATACATGCATCTGCATTTGCATTTAGACTGTGTGCAAAAGATGATTTAGGAAAAGTGCATTTAGTGTGTGCTCTTTGCTCTCTGTTGAAAGAATCGTACTCTTCTTTCCTTAGTAGCTAGGATTTTCATTACTAAAAGAAAACAAACAACCGTTTATCATTTTAGATTGCATATTTAGGAATTTTACATCTACATCACGTGGTGAACCTTGAAAGACAAACTTCTAAACAAGATCAACTCTAAAATAAATCTCAATGAACATAAAAACGCTTTCGAACTTAACGCAACACATCTAGAAGTCTAGGCTAGAGACGTGTTCCGGCGTCGTAAAACCTGGTAACTATCATTTTCATCGAAAGTTGGGTGATTCCTCCTCTTTGATACGACAAGTGCCAGCACGGACTTGAGTTCCCCGTACTGTCGAGTATATATTGGGAGACAACAATAGGCTGATATCCTTTATGCTTAGGAAGTCGTGTCTGCCGCCCTATCAATCGCAATGCACTGAACATATCATTCGGGAATATTGACTGGTGTACGTAAAGTCCTTGGTAATTTCTCTTTAATTTACCACCAAGGTGTATATTGCAGTTTTGCAATTGGTTTGGTAATCCCTCTGTCTAGATTTCCAGAGTAGTCACTTTTGTTCCTTTTCGACTCCTTAAAAGAAAAGGTCCATTTGAGCACTTGTGACTTCAAGCTCATTAAAAATCGAAGGCGACTAGAGTCATATTTAGCTTTTTCTCGACTCTTAAAAATTGAAAAAGCAAAGTTGTGTCAAAGCGTCACTAAAATTTATTTAATACGGAATAGCATTTTTCCCCCTTAATTTTGAGTTGATCAAGTAATCTGCAATCGTGGAAGAAAGTCAGTCAAAACCCCGTCGTTCGCGGAGACTAGTGAGTCAACCGTCTTTGACTCCGAAAATGAAACCATTCCGGGCAAAACAGTCTCGTTTAACTGAGTCGAATTCTCCTAGTTTATTTGGAACTTGTGTTTCAAAATCATTAGAGACTCCAGTTACTCCGACCATTTCTAGTACATCTGCCTTTACAGAAGAATCTCCGCGGTTACAAGAGGACATTAGAACTGATCCTAGTGTAACGGTAGACACTTCTATACCTGAGACAGCTCCATCTAGAGTTGATCCAAAAACTGAAGTTCACTTACCTGAACATCTAGAAATTGAGTTCCAGAATTCAGAAGGTGTCACCCCTCAAGTATCTGTCACTACAGTGGTTATACCTTCTTCGGCTCCAGAAATATTTTATGGAACTGACGGTCTACCTCTTCCACCTGGACTGATTGCCATAGAAGAGATAGTAGAGGATCTTCCATCCAGTACTCCATTGCATTTTGGAATTGGGATCCACTTATATCATTCTATTCCTGAAGTTAGTTCTTTTAATCATCCTTCATCGCAAGTTCCTATCGAATTGCTAGGAAATATTTTGGATAGACTAAATATGTCTGAACAACCAACAACATCTAGGACTGTGTCGTCTGATACAGCCACAACAAAACTTCCTGTTGCCACTCTGACGATGTTTGCTGGTATACCATCTGTCCCAACTAGTCATCAATTACTAGATGGAGTCCACCCAGGGACTGTTTCGACGACATGGTCTGTTCCTACTTGTTCATCCGGAATCCTATCTGGCATCTCTTATGTTCAAACTCAGTAAATTGATCCTGCATACCAGTTTCAATTTGGGCAATCCGGTCTTCAAAGGTCGATCTATCCTTTGAGCACCGGATTTGTTATGAAACCCACTCACAAAAAGATAGAAAAGATAGATCAACGCCTTAGAAATAAGCCTCTTCGAGGGAGAAACCTCCTTTACATTACGCAAATGAACAATTCTCAAATGATACAAATGACAAGACATCCTTTCTATATATAGGAGTCTAAGGGGTCATAATATAATTAGAGCCGACATAACAATAATAATGTAAGGGCACAATAATAACAATATGGGGACTACATGGGTACAACAATATAATAAGGGGGTTGTACTAATAACAATAAGGGGTTACACTAGTAGTATAGGGGCCTAACATGCCCCTCTCCTTCAAAAAGTGTTGTCTTCAATGCTTGAGTAGTTCTTGATGCTTATGTATAAAATTATTGTCCTCCCATGTGGAATCTTCAGCAAGTAAGTTCTTCCACTTGATGAGATACACTGAAATTGATCGATTTCGTAACTGTCGGGTTCTTGTTTCTGTGACTTCTCCAGGTTCCAATATGATTTTTCCTTCCTCTTCAAGTTCTAGCAATATTTTTTGAATTGGGATCTTCTACAACTTTTGAATGAGTGGCCACACTTCTTCGTCCTTCATCCATTCATCCCTTGCTTTCTTTATCCAATCTGGTTGGATAATAGAAATAGCACAAAGCAATGCTTCCACATCCTCATCCTTTCTTGAGAGTGCATCTGCAACAAAAATTTTCTTCCCTTTTCTATAGATGACGTCAAAGTCATAACCCAACATATTTGTGACCCATTTTTTTTCTTCTAAAGATAATATTTGTTCTAAAAAGTATTTAAGACTATCATGATCCATGTTTACCTTGAAGTTTCTTCCCATTGGGTAAGGTTGCAATTTCTTAAGTGCATGTAGTATTGCCAACATTTCCTTCTCATAAATAGCTTGCTTGAGATGTAACCGTAAAAATACCCAATCACCTACATCAAAACATTTTTCACTGCGATGTTGATCTACCTGTTGTTTCCTTTGATTCTGCACCAAAGTGGCGTTATCCTTTAAAAGTTGGAGAACTTGTTGTTGATGCTCGATGTGATCTTTCACTGCTTGAACATTTTTCTTCTTGATATGTCCTTATATCTTTAGAGTTTGAGGAGTGGTAATTTCTTCCAATCATTTACAAGATATGGTCAGATTCATTTCTTGATGCTCGATGTGATCTTTCACTTCTTGAACATTTTTCTTCTTGATATGTCCTTCTATCTTGATAGTTTGAGGAGTGGTAATTCCGACCAATGAATTACAATATATGGTTGTATTCATTTCTTCTTTCTCGATGTGATCTTTCACTTCTTGAACCTTTTTCTTCTTGATATGTCCTTCTATCTTGAGAGCTTGAGGAGTGGTAATTCCGGCCAATGCATTACAAGATATGTTTGGATTCATTTCTTCTTTCTCGATGTGATCTTTCACTTCTTGCACCTTTTTCTTCTTGATATGTCCTTATATCTTGAGAGTTTGAGAAGTGGTAATTTATGGTCGGATTCATTTCTTCTTTCTCTGGGGTTTGGTCCTGGTGCATATCCTCTTCTTTTGATGTTTCTTGATCCTTTTCTTCCTCCTCTTTATACTCTATGTAAAATAATTTTTTCTCAACAAACTTATGACCTTTAGTGCATTTGCTATCACAATTGTAACAAAGCTTTTTTTTTCTTTTCTCTTCCAATTGTTGTGGTGTAACCCTTGTAGCTTGTGGAAGGCTAAGAGAAACAACACTTCCATTATTATAGTTGTGAGGGGTAGACTTCCTTGTTTCCATAATTTTACTTTCCACTATGTAACAAAGCCCTTTTACTCTTTCCAATTGTTGTGGTGTTGCTCTAAAGAAGGTGTTGCTCTTTGTATTCTCATAATGTGCTATAATTTCCTTCGTGAAAATTGACCGCGTAACAAGTTGTTTACGAGAACAAAGCCCTTTATACCATAAAAATTGATCTTATTCTAAATATGAAGATACAATACATACCTTTTGTAATAGTGGTACACCATGTAGATCAAAATATTTCTCCATCTGTAGTATCCAATTTACCAGATCCAGGGAAAATTTTAAGAACCCCCCCTAAATTTACATGTATAATAAATGGGCGAATCTCCATGGTATATAGGAAAAATGGAAGGCGATTTTATCAATAATATGATATGTATATATAATTTTTGGAGAATCGCTCACCAGGCATGGCGAATATTTTACTCAATTATAAAATCTTTTGTTTATTGAATACACAAATGGAATCATTGCATTTCTTTAAAATATCTTATGAAATCAAAATTACCGAAATTACATATCGATAACCTAGTGGGTGTAGGATAAAATTCACCCATGCCATTCACAGAAAGCATGAGAAAAAACCTAATACTATATATAAAACCAAGAAAATTTCAAATTGATCACTTCTAGGGACCTCGTAACCACCCTGCCAATACACAAGTATTTTCCTGTTTGCAATTAGAAAAATTACCCAAATTACAATCTGTTTACTCCAGCATATGTTGGAAAGTTATAGAAGGATGACTAGTGCAATCAATCCATTCCTTTTAGCCCTGGATTTGTTTCAGTTTAAAACATAAGTATACAAATATACTTGTCCAATGTCTATGCTTTAACCATTCACCTTAAGATGTTTTTACAATATAATTTCCTAAGTCTATTTAATATCTTCATTATCATAAAAACCAACCTATATCCATCTTAACTCCACATCTACCACTCTTAGGGGGATGAAATCTATTTATCCCTCTGAGCACTTGGTAGACCCAGAATTAAGATGGATCTAAGATGATAGAATTTCCCCTTTAAATAGTCTATGCTCACATGAATACCATGGTATTGCCATGGGTCAATACCATTGGTTATCATAAACCTCGAGCTTAAAAATAACTATTAGTAATTTATAAAAATTAATAAAATTAATAGTTGATTTTTATTTCATTTTTTATTTTAACCAAGCTGAAATGTTTAACATACATTAAATTACAACATCCATTTTACTCTTGATCGGATCAAATATTTTTTCACTCTATGCTAGTTTTCATATCACGATATTTGATACCTATCGGGGGTTAGTAGATCCAGAGTAAAGATGGATCTATGTTGGTTTAATTCCCTCATTTAAATAGGCTACATTCCAGGTGAATTCCATGGGTCAATACCATGTGCCATTTTGGTGAATACCATGGGTCAATACCATGTGCCATTTTTATTTTTATTAATACTAATATTAGGGTTAATAATGTTTTTTTGCATGGTATTAATAACAATCTAGTCCATGGTATTTGTCCCATAGTATTTTGCCCATAGGTTTCACCTAAATATAACGCATTTTTTGAGTGTTCGTAAATATAAGGTGACTTATGGAGTAAATATAAAAAAATGTTTTATTTGTTTACCATACCTCTCATTTATTTATATTTTTATTAATTTACCATACCTCTTTTACAAATATGGTATTTGGCAAATAGGATTCACTTAAATAGAACCTCTTTCTTGAGCCTTCATAAATAGAACGAGGGTTATGGACTATATTTAAAAAGAGGTTTTATTTATTTACCATGCGTCCAATTTATTTATATTTTTATTTATTTACCATACCTTTTGAGTAAGTATAAAAATACGTTTTATTTATTTACCATACCTCCACTTTACTTATTTTTTTATTTGTTTACACCCTTGCATGTATATAAGGTGACTTATGGAGTAAATATAAAAAATGTTTTATTTATTTATCATACCTCTCATTTATTTATATTTTTATTAATTTACCATACCTCTTTTATAAATATGGTATTTGGGCCTTTGGCCCATAGAATTCACTTAAATAAAACCTATTCTTGAAAATGGGCAAATGGATTCACTTAAATAAAACCTATTCTTGAAAATGGGCGAATGGAAGGTTGTAACTTCTAATTTCAAGGGCTAAATTTACCTTTTTTACCCTCTCCCTTAAAATAAGGTGGGCTATTTGAGGTGATTTGTAAAAATGTTCTATGATACAAAATATTCGCCCACTAAATATTTAAAACCCCTTAATTTCGCCAAAGGGTGAACATTCGCCCCTAAAATTTTCTATGACCGGATCCCTGCCATCAAACTTCCTCATCTCGTTTTTTCTTGATTTCAAGAGCTCAATCTTGAAATGACTGTAACTCTGTACTTTCGGATCTTTAAGTTCTAAAATTGTGACCTGCAATAGCCCTCTGCATCCTCTTTCCAATGCCACCCGTATGATCGAATTTAGATTCTCCAAGAAAGAGTTATGAACAATCTCCCAAGATGACCTGATTATATACCTTTTCAGAAGAGCGAACTTGTATGAAGTGCCACGTTTCACTATTTTGACCTTAGGATCTGAAAAATATACATAGGAAACTACAGTCTGTCATCTTTCTGTAACTTCTTATGAAATTTCAATCTGATGCTCAAAACAAAAGTTATGACTATTTTCCTCAGGTCACTTGTTTGTAATGTAATTCAGAAGTCTACAAAAAGGCCAACTTCCTCAGATCATATCTCCGCAAATATAGCGCAAAAAGCTCTGAAATTCTAACCCGAGGTTTAGAACGATTTCAACACAAATGGTTTTTTTTAGCGTCTGAAACGTCGCAGAAAAAAAAGTTATAGCGAAAATGCCACGATGACCTATTTGGAGCAGCGAAACCCTAGAATCCAAATCTCTGATACCAAATGTTATGAAACCAACTCACAAAAAGATAGAAAAGATAGATCAATGCCTTAGAAATAAGACTCTTCGAGGGGGCAACCTCCTTTACATTACACAAATGAACAATTCTTAGATGATACAAATGACAAGACCTCCTTTCTATATATAAGAGTCTAAGGGGTCATAATATAATTAGAGTCGACATAACAATAATAATGTAAGGGCACAATAATAACAATATGGGGACTACATGGGCACAACAATATAATAAGGGGGTTGTACTAATAACAATAAGGGATTACACTAGTATTATAGGGGCCTAACAGGATTGCCACCATATGGAGGGCAATATGCCTTTTCATTGTTCCCTCCTGAAGAACAACCATATGAGAGTTCACAACAAAATTCAGGTCAAACTGGAATTACATCTAGTGGTTGGATACCAATACTGCCTCAACAACCAAGAGTTGTATATTCAATGCAACCAACTCAACCTATGTCAAATATTCCCACTACACCTGTTATTGTGACTGTGTCGCAAGTACAAGCACTGCCTGTTGTATGCCAACCTCAAGTATCTCAGGTTGCAATACAACAACCTCTTGTCTCTACGGCTCAATCACAACCTCAGGTTAGTGTTTCCTTGCATGTAATGACTCAAGCTCAAACAGGTACTATCACGCAACATCTTGGTCAATCATCCAGTACTGACCAACAGCAAATGGTCCAACAACCATGGCTGGTACAATATTAACAACCGCAATTCCACCAAGATTACCAAGGACTTGAGCAACAAGGCTTTGTAGGTAGTGAACAACCGCATTTTCAAAATAGTTATCAACAACCATACTATAATGGTTATGCCCATCAACCTTAACAAAGTTACCAGCATCAGATACATTATGTTGGTATGCAAAGACCTCTTGCTCAGGAAATCCCATCTTATCCTGGGTATGCTTCACCAAACCTGAATCAACATTTGCCCTTTGTGGAAACTCTAGAATTACTAGATCTGAACAGGCTGACAAATGATCCAATTTCTTACACCATTTGGTGTCCGGTGATTCCTCATAAACTTCCCTCTGATATTCCTAAATTCAATGGAAATCCAGGTGAAGATCCATCGGATCACGTAATGACCTTTCATTTGTGGTGCTCATCTAACACTCTAAATGATGATTCGATTAGGATTTTCCTTTTTCAGTGAACGCTAACTGATCTTTCAGCGAAATGGTATATTGAATTGCCTAGAGCTTCGTTTGATAACTTCAGCACCCTTGCCACTACTTTTCTAACCCACTTTCAGTTACCCATAAGGTACAAAACGGGGACAGAAATCCTTACCAACTTTAAACAAACAACAGCCACTCACACATCTGATCATATTCATGAGTGGTGGTGTCGTCGTCGAATGGTAACGATGTATGTTCCTGATCAGCTTCTAGCTGAGTGGTTTATTAAGTCATTATTGCCTTCTATTACTGAGGATGTAGTGAAGGGAGGAGTTGTCACTAAAGAGCAAGTCATTACTCGTGCTCAATATTTAGGCTTGATCTATACTCGGTCTAGCATGCTCTACGACAAAATTCCTTACGCTCCTAGACCGGAATTTTCCGTTCCTCCCCCTCCTAAATCAAATAGGGACTCTCATGTCGGTGATGGCGTGATCGGTACCTCAAGCACGCAAACTGCAAAGGCTCCATCTGGTAAAGCCCTTGCAGTCTCTAGTAAAAAAGAAAATGATAAACCTCTTGCCTCGGAGATTAATGTCGTGTCGTCTGACAAGGGCAAGAATCCAAAGCAACCAGGGGGCAAGAACAAAGGGAAAAATAATAAGAAGAAACAGGAGAATTCAACTCTTGAAAAATCTTCTGAGAACCCTACTAGGAAACAAAAACCTCGTTATCCATGTTTAATATGTAACAATAAACATTTCACAAGAGATTGTCCACATTGAGCCGAGGTTGCGAAACTTTTAAGAACTTCAACTACCCCAGCAATGTTGACTGATCCGTTTCCAAACCCAGAAACTAACCTGGTTGCTATAGGTCATGCTTCCAAATCCCAAGTGCTTATGCTATCCATCTTGAAACAGCAAAATGATGCTTTGATAGCGACAAGGAATGAAGATTATGGGAATCCACAGTCGTCGAACAACAAGGCTACAGATCAACCTAGTAGTTCGACAAAAACTTCGCCAAAAGTTGTTCTGCCTATCATTCCTGAATTAACTATAAAGCCGCCTAAGGGAGTAGTACATAAATAGACATTTAATCCTCGTGCCCGAGCAACATAGAATTATAATATAGTGGAGGATCTGGCCCAATTGCCATCCGCTATGTCGAAACTTGAAGTACTGTAGAATTTCCCCTCCCAAAAGCAGGCTTTGTTATCAGCAATAGGTAGGATTGATCCAACGGATTCCAATCTAGTGGCCTTTAATCATAAAGGACACAAACCTCAGTTACCAGCCCAGATCGCTTTCCTTATACAGGTAAAAGCCCTCAACAAAACTGTTCATCGAACAATCATTGATGAGGGGGCATCTACCTGTATTATGTCAATGAGTTGCTAGAAAACTTTAGGCTCACCACCCTTGTCACAATCATCAACGACATTAAAAGCGTTCAATGGAAGAACATACACGCCATATGGGATATTAAATAACTTGCAAGTTGAACTGGGGGGCAAGACAGTAGAAATTGAAGTCAATGTCATTGATGGAAACCTTGACTACGATATCCTACTAGGCAGGCCTTAGATTTATGCTATGGGTGCTATTGTGTCAACATATTTTAGAAAGATTGCATTTCCCTTCCAAGGCGGAATTACAATCGTTGACCAACTAACCTTTTTCCCCAACAGTTTGCAAGCTACTGGAAGCATTCCATTGATCCATGGAAGCTCTCAATCACTTCAAAATGTCAGAGTAGGTCTCCTAAAAGACCCTTCCTTAGTGGGTACTTTTGCCCTCCCGCCTCTGAGTAATCTGGCAGAAGTGGCCACAGTGGAAACCTGTCATATGATATATTCTACATCATCAAAGATTAAGAATAAATCTGACCATTTTGATAGTGTGGATAATTGAGGAAAGTTCTTGATCTTGTGTCAACCTCGTTACAAAATGAAACAAGGGTTATGAGGATAGTTCTTTTACTGTGTCAACATCATTAAGAAATGAAACAAATCCCTTTCCAAATCGAGTCTTTGATTACGATCTCGTAAAATCCAAATCGATTCTTTCCAAGATCTTGAAAGTGAACCTTCATTCCATCCACCTCGTTGAATGCAATGAAGCTTGGGGGGCATGCACCTCTATTTGCATCATTATGCTAGGGGCATACGAACTTATAACAAGCATAGTTTTTCGTTTCAAGCTTATGTAAACATGAAACTGAATCTGAGCATATGTCGTCGCATGGTTCAAGCTCATTAAAAAATGAACTGGGCTACGAGCAATGTTTTCACAAGGTTCAAGCTCGTTAACAAATAAACCTGCCACTGAGCATAGTTTCTCCTAATTCAATCTCATTAAAAAATGAATCCACCTCCAGTAAACGACCTCTGTGATTGCCATGCTATTAGCCTTTTTGAACCTTGGTTGTGTTCTTCCATCACCTCCATTCTTCTGGCCGATCATACGCTTCCACTTGATTGTTTACCATTTTGAGGAACAACTGCGATGAGTGGTCCTGTTAGCCAACCTCTTCACACCACCATGTTTTGAGAAGTTCCAAGATTACCCAGAACTAGTTCCAAGATTACCCGGAACCTGTTTGCTACCCTAAACAACACTCATTCCTAAAAAAAAAGTCTACTTTAAACTCTTTTCGGACTTGCTAAATATGAAAAGATTGTCGAGCAATTGGCCTCTCCAGCTCGCTAAAGTGATTGGAAGTGTTATCCCTCTTGTATTTTAATCTTTTTGGACCTAAGGGATTATCCCACAAAAAGATCGAGCGCTTGTCTTTTTTGGCTCGCTAAAGTGATTGGAAAAGTCATCCCTTTTGTATTATTTTAATATTTTTCAGACTCAAGGGATTATGATACGAAAAAGAACTGCTGGAGTTTCCTTTTCATCCCTTTTCAAACTCTCTAAACATGAAAAGGACCAAGTTGTCTTTGTCATTAAACTCGTTAAAACAATAGCGACAAACTTGTCCATCCAAACAAGAACGAGTTTCATTGTCGCTAGGCTCGCTAAAACATAGCGACAGGTTTGCCTGAAGGGCAAATTATAGAACAAGCATATGTTGTCCTCCTCAAGCTTGACAAAAATAAAGAGGTACTAGTCAGCAATGACTGGGGAAAAAGGGAAGAAAACTTGAAGAATTTTATTGGTAGCAGGTCACTCTTGAACATGACACTTTCACTCCATCACCATGATTGAGTCGGGTTGGGTTATTCCGTTCACCAGTCATATCACCATTGGTCCTTCGCACCATCCATATTTTGCGGTAAATGCTACCAATCCATATCAGTGTTTCTGACATGTTCAAGAGAAGTCATTTAGAGAATTCTCCATCCAACTAATGCCTCATCCACTACAATACCTTCACCCTACATTTTTCATGACCGCCATTCCTGAACCTTGTATCATCAAATCGTTTTCACCTCCAGAAAATCATTTGCTTCGTTTCGTGTCGTAGATGTGGGATACATCAAGGCCCTCCTACAACGGGTCACTTCTTGTCGACATCAGCTCATTATCCAAGAAGTTGACTTAGAAACAACCCTTTCAGTACTTTGAAGCTTGCATGCCTCAATGGCAAGTTTCTCACTTCCGGTGATAGGTATACATCAATGGCCTTCAACCGAAAGATTTTGCATGGTGTTCGACATTGACTCATATATTCACACCACGTGAATTTTACTGTAGTGCCTTGAGGGTCATTATCATTGTTGGTGATGTTAGCGCTTGAAATTTCACCTCAGGCTGAGAAAGGCAAACTCCAAGGCAACATCAAACCACTTAGCCTCGTAGCTAGCCCTACGGGGCAGGAGAGGGCTCTCTCCGGTATATCTCGGCAAAGATCTTCAAAGGGCGGAGATAACCAATATAGAACACTGATTTTAGGCTAGTAAACTGATAAAAGGTTTGATTTGAGATTTTTAGGATTTTGGTGGAAAATCGGGGAAAGGCAATTTTGGGTGCGGGGATTGGACATAGTTTTCGCAGGGGGCTCTTTGGGGCAAGATAGGAGACTGTATTGATGCCTTTGAAAGAGTTGGATGGATGAGAATGACTGGTGAGGAGCTAAGGAGAGCAAGCAATCACCTTGAATTCCCCTTAAACAGATGAAAACATTGATATTAAGCAAACTTAAAAGTAGAGCATGGCAATCATGAATTCTACTTTAACACTTCATTTGCCTAATTTGCAGAAGGAAAAGTAAGAAGATGATTCACATAAAAAACTTACAAGTATAAAGAGAAACACACCATCAATACATGTAACCATAGGAATCCCAAAAAGGACTACAAAACCCTGGTCTTTCTTCCTTTGCCAAAATTGCAGAGATACAATGAGTAATACAATAGAAGCTTTCTCCCTCAAGAGTCCAACCATGAAAATGACCATGAAAGTACATAATATAGGCAATCTAACATCTTTCCTTGCCTCTAGGAGTCGAGCTCACTATCCTAGGAGCTGTTTCAACCAATTCCAAACTGAGCACTAGAATCTAGGCAGTCAAAACAACTTTCCTCTATAAGCTAGGAAACCAATTCATTCATTAAATTTTTGCCTATTTCATGAATGAATCTTCTAGAAGAGATAAATAAGTGTCAAAGTATCATAAAATTACATCATTTACATCAAGGAGGATCAAAACCCACTCCAAAAAGTCAAAACTGCGTTTTGCTGAGCTGTAGGTGCATTTCTGTGAAAATAGCATGATGCGTAGCGCCCTGAATCTCAACGCGTAGCGCACCTTTGGGCCTGATTTTGAGGCACTTCCCGAAGTCAAAATGAGGCAAACGTGGGCTTGTTGGAAAGTTCTGGATGTCTACTTTCCAACCCAAGTGGAATTTCT
This sequence comes from Pinus tabuliformis, assembly GCA_031772625.1. Classification (NCBI taxonomy): domain Eukaryota; kingdom Viridiplantae; phylum Streptophyta; class Pinopsida; order Pinales; family Pinaceae; genus Pinus; species Pinus tabuliformis. Next base: position 19,886,057 of record CM062819.1, read on the forward strand.
GAATTTGGTGACCATTTTCCCCTCCAAAATTGCAATCTCTCAAGACTGCTTCCTGTGTGTCAAAAAGGTGGCAGAAAATCACTTTTTGCATGTTTTTTGACCTTCTGGAGGCTCAAAACTTGGTGAAATTTCTTGGCAATTGCTGAGCAAATGTGTTTTTGCATGAAAAATCCAAAAATGCTGAGATTTCATGAAAAGGAGTTGCCCATCTTCAGGGTAGTGCGCGGTGCACTACGCGTTGGGGAAGAAAACCTGTTTTTTGCCCAAAAAATTCACAAATGATAAAAAATGCTCAAATTTTTTTTAAATTTGTGCAGAAGGTAAGTCATTTAGCACCATTCTCCTTCAAGGAAGCCTCAGCCAAGATTTGGAGGGGATCAAGCCTTTTTCTTCGTTTTAGTGCCTTGGCCAACCGTCCTTTGAGCACCTTCATTTTTGCCTTACATACGTGCATTCGAGCCCAATAATGGTTTTTCATGTTCCGGAGCATGTCCTTATCTTTGTTAGCCTTGGCCAGCAACCTCTCCAAATGAGCATTGACCCGGAGAAGCATAGCCTCTCGCTCAATGGGTACCAAATCACCGGGTCTCTTATGAGCCAAGTTGCGGTCTTCATGGATCCTCCGCAACTCATCGAAAGTGTGCTCATCATCTAATTGCTTGTTGCGCTGCTCTAAATATGTGATTGTCCATTGTGCCCTCTCTAATTTTTCTTGCAACAAGCGATTTTCAGCCTCCCGTTGCTGAATGATCTCCTTAAGCTCCGAGCTAGGAGAACGAGTGTCAAGATCAATGATGTCAATATCTAGATCACCTGACAATCCCTCCTCAATCATGGGCTTCTTTCCCCTCTCTGATACCTGTGTTGCTGTCGGAAACGAGGCCCCTTCCACCTGGTGTGGAGATAACACTCGCGGTGCTGATGAAGAAGGCGAGACCCCTTCCACCTGATGTGGAGAAAATACTCGCCGAGCTGATGCAAATAAGGCCCTGTGGCCTCTCTAATATGTGACCAATGGAGGGGAGCTGACATGTCTGGGCTCAGTAATGTCATACTGCTGTGAAGGTCCTCCCTCCTCATGAACAACCTCAGGGGGTTGTGGCGCTGTGAAGAAATCTCGAGAGATGAAATCCTCCCATGGAATACCCTGCTGGGCCAACTGATGCATGACCACAATCTTGATCAAAGCATAATGGTAGATGCTCCTGTGTTGCTGTGTTGGGCTCTTTCTCTACACCAAGGGCACCATCCTCTCAATATTCCGACACATGAAGAAAGGAATGTTCATCATCCGTACCCGTGTGAAATGCATCAACAAGCGGATATGATATGAATACAAACGTGAAAATCTGCCCTCACAGGTGAAATAGCGAATGATGAGCCTCATCAAGGACGCATACTCATCCCTCAAGAATCTAAAAGGAAACACACCAGTTAGGTGCCTCACATATACAGGTTTAATGTAGGGCTCATACTGGAATCTTTCCAACAGCTGGCGCTTGTTCCACTCTTCTCCAACATTGGGTATCCCTGTTGATTGAGCAACAATCTCAGGTGACAATGTAAAATCCACCCCTGCAAGATTCACATGCCCGTTGTGCAAATGCAAAACAAACAAGCGGACCAATTCCCTATGGTGCTGAATTTGGAAAATTCTCTCGCAATATCCATAGCATGATTGATGACGGAAACATGTGACTGCAAGTGGACAAGCTTGCAAATAGGCCAAAGAGGTGGGCTCCTCTCTCACATGCTGACCACCCTTACCACCCCTGTGAGGCCTCCTTGGCACCTCAACCTCCGGTGTTGACTCACGGTCATCACTTTGCTCATAGTCTGTTTCGGTTTCTGACATGGTTTCAAGAGAAAAATGGCTTAAATGTACTGCTGCTTCTGCACAAATGACCTGTTGTTTTGACTGTTTGAATGCTGCTCCAAGGGGGCAAATAACACAAGGGAGATGTTAGGGAGGGGGACTTTTGAGGGGATTTAGGGAAAATATATAAAAAAGGGAATTTAGGGAAGGAATTATGACACATACATCATCACATAATCATAATTTGTAGGGGTTTGATAGGAGGTAGGATTTAGGGAGATTTTATTGAATTTTAGGGATAGGGGTAAGGTTTTAGGGCTTTTGATATTTTTGTTAGGGAAATTGTGTGAAATTGACAAGGGAAGTGATAATGGGAATGTGGGGAAATGAGGGAGTGAAAAAATTGACCTTGGGCAGCGAACTCAAAACCCTAGCTTCACTTGCAATTTGAAATTTTTAAACATAATATATATGAATTTCATGCTTCACACTTGATGGCATTTGACACATTTTCCATGCTCATTTTTCTTTAGCAAGCAAAAAACATTGATGATTTGAGGCCTACCTGTAAAACTTAAGAGATTTGAGGTTGTTTTGAAGCTTGTTGGAAATTTGTTGTAGGTGAAACCCAACGCGTAGCGCACGGGCCCTGACGCGTAGCGCGCGCCCAACGCGTAGCGCGCGGGCTCTGATGCTTAGCGCGCAGGCTCTGTTTCTCAATTCATCCAGTTTCACACTAAATCGCCTTTCACACTTGCTCTTGGAGTCTTGGAGGCAAATGAATGACAAAATGAAGAGAGAGGGGATTTTATAAGCTTGATTTAAATTTATTTCCCCTCAAACTCACTTTATAATGTTTATAAAATGACACTTTTTGAAACTAATTGCTGCTGACTTGTGGTTTCCTTTTTGACATGAAATTGGTTGAAATGATGCTTTTTCTTGCAAATTTTTGCAGGGATAGCTTCTGAAGAGTCTTGGCAAAGGAGACCAAGGCTGCATGCCAACTTCTGGAGAGTTTGAATTTTTTACACATTTTTACAAAAAATGAGAAAATGACCTTGCCTTCAAAAATAGGGTTTTTGAACTCAAGGTAAAAATTAGCTGTACAATATGAAATCATTTGAAGTGATGCTTTGCTGGACATCCCTCTGGCCTGCTGGGAATTTATTGACCTCAAAAGACAAAATTGGACTAAACCCTAGACCTAGGACCTTGATTTCAAGACAAGACCAATGACCCTGTAAGGAATTTATTGACTGAAACAAACTTGATCCAGCAATGCCAAGAGGGGAATAAATGACACAAGCCCCTCCATCAGGGTTATGGCATGCCTAATGGAATGCAATAAGATGACACTGATGAGACACCTACTTATGCAAATGCAAAGAGCTTTGATCGTTGATGGAGGGCTACTAGACCAACTCTAACATTGGCTCCAATGGGGATGGTAGCTCCTTGGAGGTGCCAAGAACCTTAGACCTCTAGGAGAGCAGACCAGTGCCTTTTAATCATTAGGAAATGGAGTCATTATTTACATATTTGACCCAAACTGGGACAGCTTTATTGACTTGACAAGTGACTGAAAATTGGACCAATTTTGACTCAAACTGACTTCAACTTTAAACAGAAAATGAACTGATACAAACAACATGACAAACTCACACCAACTAATCTTCATCTTCAGAATTATAGCCTTCACCGCGGGTCCCAAACTAAAGATGAAAGATCAGTTCACACTTGCAGTGGAATAAAAGTAAAATGGTAATTACAATGATAATGACTAGAGCAGAAAATGCTCAGACATGGTACCTTTTAAGCAGTCGACCATTGACCGACCCTCCGAGACAATCATCACCATTCATTTCTTTGAGAAGAAAGGCATTTGGACCACGGTATGCTGCAATTTTGTAGGGACCCTTCCATAAGTTGTCAAACTTTCCATGTTTCCCTTTGTCTTCATTTCGGGCATCCCACCTCAAAACAACATCATCTATTTGGAAATCATCCGGTTTTGCTTTCCTGTCATAGATTTTCTTTATGCGCTCTTGCAACTTGAGAGTATTGTGAAGAACCTCCTCCCGTGTCTGCTGTAAATGAATCATTTGACCAATCCGCCTTTGCATGGAATCCTCCTCACCACCAGCTTCTTGAAGCAACTTTGCTACCAGAATACTAAGTGAAGTAGGAAACACTGCATCTGTCCCGTAAACCAGTTCAAAAGGTGACATACCAATTGACTTTTTCTAACTTACACAATCAGCCCATAATGCATTTACTAACTTTTTGTGCCAGCTCTTCTTATTGATTTCCAGCAATTTCTTTATGATGTTCACTAAAGATTTATTCGAAGATTCAGCCAGCCCATTTCCTTGCGGATGATAGGCGGTCGAATGCACCAAACTGATATTATATTTGTAGCAAAAATCAACCATCTTCTTTGATTTAAACGTTGTTGCATTATCTGTAATCAGCTTATGTGGACAGCCGAAACGTGACAATATGTTATTTTCAAGGAAAGAAATAATTACCAAGTTCGTGGCCTGCCAGGTGGGAATGGCTTCAATCCATTTCGTGAAGTAATCGGTGGCTGTCAATATCCATCGATGTTGTCCGGAAGATGCTGGATGAATTTCGCCGATGAAATCCAAGCCCCACTGCTGAAATGGTGCGCTGACTTCAATGGGCTTGAGAGGCAATGGTTGTAATTTCTGCTTTCCTTGAAAAATTTGACATTCATGACAACTCTTGACTGCTTTATATACATCTGAAAACAATGAAGGCCAATAAAAACCTGCCCTTAGGATCTTGTTTGCCGTGGTCTTCCAAAACAAGTGGCCCCCGTAGTCACCTTTGTGAAAATCCTCTACAGCTCTCTTAGCTTCCTCCTCGACCAAACAATTCAGCAATATGCCACCGGGGTCTTTCCAATATAGTGCAGATTTGATGATGCAAAATTTGGCAGCCTTTAATTTCAATGTCCTAGCTTTGTTTCGAGGCATCCCGGGAGGTGAAGACAAATTTTGAAGCACATATACAATATCAGCATACCAAGGAGAAGAAATAAAGATGTCAGATACCTGTAGTGCTGAATTCTCCTCGTCTTCATCGGATAGGGCAGCTATCAAATTAATGTCTAGGACATGGAGATTTGTTTCAGCCATCAATTTAGCGAGACCTTGACCCTTGATCAGCTTGGTAGGCTTAATTTCCACATCATATTCTAATAGTGCAGCAATCCACTTACCCCGCCTTCCTTCCGGTTCCGCTTGTACCAAAACATCTTTAACAGCCGCGTTAGGAACATATGCCAAAATGTGGGAATTCAGTATGTACACATGGAAATCTTTCAAGGCTTTTACCAGCGCCAATGCTTGTTTTTCAATGATATTATACTTCAGCGCTCCGTCCCTTATAATACGACTGAAAAAAGCAATGGGCTTCTCAACTCCATCTCTCTTTTGCATCAACACAGCTGCCAACGTATGCTCAGAAGCAAATGAAAATAAAATAAAATCTTGTGTATAATCCGGGCTGATTAGAGTTGGGGCTGAAGATAAAATTAGCTTTACCAAATTGAAAGACTTTACCGCCTCTTCGGTCCATTTGAGCTAGCTGTCCTTTTTTAGCATGCTAGTGATTTCTCTGAGGTGTTCGGCAAGATTCGGAATAAAGCGACGCAGAAAATTCAACTTGCCATTAAATGACTGAATCTCCTTCTTGTTTCGGGGCTGCTCTAATTGTTGAATAGCTTCCACACGTGCAGGATCTATACGAATGCCATCTTTGGAAATGATGTGGCCCAACAGCTTGCCTTCACTCATGGCGAAAAGGCTCTTCTTTGGATTCAATGAGATACCATATTTTCTGCACTTTTGAAACACCATTGTTAAATGATACAAATGTTCTTCATCAGATTTAGAAAACACAGTTAAATCATCAAGATAAACGACCAAAAAGACATCCTTCTCATTAGCAAAGGCCATCTCCATCGCCCGCTGAAAGGTAGCACCTGCATTTTTCAATCCAAACGGCATCTTGGCATAATGAAATGTCCCCCATGGAGTAGTGAATGCAGTCTTGTCGCGGTCATCCTCATGCACCAAAATCTGATTATACCTGGAATAACCATCAAGTAGCGACATCCTTGATGCCCCAACTACCCGCTGCAATATATGATCCATCTTGGGCAGCGGATAATTGTCCTTTAGCAACACCTTATTCAGATTTCTGAAGTCTATACACAAGCGGATCTCACCGGTCTTCTTTCTCACGGGCACCAAGTTGGAAATCCAGTCGGAAAATCTGATTGGCACTATAATTCCAGACTTGTACAACTTGTTAACTTCTTTCTCAATCAAAGGCAGCAACTTAGGATTAATTCTTCTCAACTTTTGTCGGAAAGGCTTTTGATTAGGCTTTATGGGAATGGTACGCTGAATGATACTCGTGTCATAAGTTTTCAAATCTGAATAATCCCATGCAAAAACATTAGAAAACGAAGACAACAATCTGATATATTCTTTCTTTACCTTTGGCGACAATGCTTTCGATAGTTTCACCATCTTTGGATTTTCAGCTGTTCCGACATTCACTTCTTCAACACCTTCTTTCGTTGGCCTCAAAGTTGGTTTGCGGGCCACGTCATCTTGATCAAACAGCTCCTCCAAAGGAATTAATCCTTTAGGAATGAAATTATCTTTAAGTTGCAATACATCCATTTGATTTACTTCCTCAGGTTCTGTGTCTATGGAGATGTCTTTGAACTCACCTTCAACTTGCAGAAAATCCTTGATTTCTTCGTCATCTTGGAAAACTTGCCAACATCTTTGATTGTCTGGAACTGTAGGATGGTGCTTCACATAAATCTCAAACTTATTGCTGGAATTCATGGGGATTTTTAGATTGTTTGCTGCCTTAGCCAATGCATCCGCAACACCATTTTGGATGCGGGGCACACATGTCAAAGTATGTTCAGAAAACAGCTTCAAGATATCTAGGACAGCATTTCGATATGCTCGCATACGAGGATGCTTGGCCTGGAACTCACCTTTCACTTGCTTTATAACCAAATTGAAGTCACCATATACTGCTATCTTCTTTGCCTTCAACTTCCGAAGGATTTTCAGGCCAGCAATGAGAGCCTCATATTCCGCCTCATTGTTTGAACAATCGAATGCCAATTTGTAAGAACATACTCGTACCTTTCTTGGGACTTTGTTTCGGACAGAAAATGGACTTCGAATCCACACACCTATACCAGCACCATCGCTGCCCACAGTGCCATCAAAATCCATGGTCCAAAGACCATCCTCATCGTCTTCTAAGTGCTGAAAATGTGACGTCTCTGCATTTTCTGTTTGCTGCCCATTAATTTCAACTGTTGGCTCCATGACAACGAACCTTTCTTCACTTTCCTTTCTCAAAATTTCTCTAAAATTTTCTGTAATGTCTGGTATATCTTCTGCTTGAACTAACTGACTATCTATCTCTTTAAAATTATCCGCAAACAAAACAAATGACTCTAAATCTGTATGTACATAATTTACAGGTTGATTAACTGGCTTTTCCTTACTAGTGATCATGTATTTCATCTTTTGCTCCCTATATAACTTCCTCATCTGACCAAAGACCGGAATTGTAGCATAGGAAAAATCGAGCTGAAGTGTACCTTTCAACTTAGCTCCCCAAGATCTCGAAAGCAACATACCAAACCGCGAAGGAATATCCGCCACCACCACATCCATCAAAACATTCTTTGCTGGGATTTGATCTAGGCTCACTACCAAGTCCTTGATCAAACCAATACATTTTACCCGGCTGGAATCAAACGAATACAAATCATGATATTTCCTCGTGATGTCTAGTCCCAGCTTTTCCATGATTGCTTTTGGCATCAAATTATGTGAAGCTCCCGAGTCAAACATGGCATTATGTAAAACATACTCATGCAATCGTAAACTGATATAGAATGGAGGAACATCACTTTCAGGAGACTCACCATTTAAAGCGGGCCCAAAAATCAATTCCGGCTGATCATCTTCTACATTCACCGTGTCTAGCATTGGATCAAAATTCAGCATCTTGGAGATTTGGCCTCGGTAAGTGCTGTTCTTCATGATTTCCGTCAAAGGAATGGAAACTTTCAACTTTGAAATTTCATTCTCCAAACTGAAAGTTGAAACCTTCTCACCTTCTTTGGCCGGAACTTCTCTTTTTTCCACTTTATCTCTCGGTGTACTTGATGGCTGATCTATCTTGCTTGCTGATGATGATTGACCTGCTGGAGGATCGCTTATCTCTTTCCCTTTTTCTGTGGGGCAGCTGAACCATTCTTTGCTGAAGTATCTGTCCTCTTCTGGATGGGATTTATGGGAACAACTTGGTTTCTTAATTGTCTCTGCTGAGCGGATAAAGCATTCAAGTACCCTCTTTGATACTCTTCCGATTCTTCTTCAAGCGCTGCATAATTTGACAAGATATAATGCTCATCCTAAGGGATGATGGAGTTTCTCACCAACTCTTCTTCTTCTGTAATATAAGTGGGCAGATCATCAGGAGTGAAGAAGTGATTTTCCTCTCCCACCGTATCACCTTCATCCTCGGATTCTTGGCTCACAAAATTTTGCTGAAGAGGAGGTTTAATTTGCTGTTGAACTGCTGCCTCTTGTGCCCTTGTTTCACGTTGTTTGATTCTATATTGCGGCTGTTGCGGACCTCGAAAATTTGGATTGCGAATCTGAGGCTTCGGCTTGTCAAGATGAACATGTTCAAGTGCTCTTTCAATATTTTCAACCTTACGGAGGAGCTGATCTGATGTAGAAGCTTCCTCTTTGATTGTGACTCATTTTTCCGCCTTCATCCTTGATCTCTTATCATTCAAGTTTGCCTCAACACTGACAGCAATTTTCTGCATATCCTCTAAGGTAGGAGGATCTCTATCTCTCAATGAATAAGCCATCTCCGGATCAAAACCATCCGGGAATTTAAGAAGAGCTGATTTTCTTGATGGTTTTAAATCATCGGGAATAGCATTGTAAACTGTATTAAATCTGATTATGTAATCTTGAACGGACTCACCATGATTACGCTTGAGGTTGTTGTACTCGGCATTAATCTGAAGCGGATCCTTTCGGATTTCCCAACGATCTAAAAACTGCTTCTGAAGTTCCTCCAAGGTAGGAATGCTCCTGGCTGTCAAACCTCTGAACCACTTTCTAACTTCTCCTCCAAATGTTTGCACGAACAATCGCATGGTGACATCTTCTTCATCTATCTCATATAGATCAAAGAAAGTCATCATTTTGTCTATATGTTGCTGAGCAGAGACACTTTGAGGAGTGCCATCAAACATAGGGATTTTACTCTGATAATCAGCTGGCATATCATGCAGATTTTGAGGAAGAGCAAGTGGAGCAAACCGGGCAGCCATTGCTTTAGGTAGATTGGGTCTAGGAGTAGCAGGTGGAGTAGGTGTAGCTGTAGTATGAGGAGTATGACGAGGAGAAGTGGTATGGGATGTAGAGGGCGAACCAACTGTAGATTCTGGATAAGTGATTATAGGAGAAACAGAAATAAAAGGAGGATTGGTCTGCTAATGCGCTGTGATAGTGGATCCAATATGAATAGATATAGTTTCAACGAACTCAGCAAGATTGGTAGCGTGAATATCTGACTGAAGAGATCTTAGGATGAAATTGTCAACCAATTTATTGTGCCTCTCAATTTCAAGGGCAGCAGCAAAATCAGGGTTGGGAACTAGAGAACCAAGTGCACTTTCAGATTTGGTTTTGAACAAGGACAACTCAAAACTCTCGTCAAAATCAATGTCTTCAAGATACTCAAAAATAGTTGGACATGAATGAGATTTGAATATATGACCAGAATCTGAAGCCAGTTTGGATATCAAGGAACAAATAGCCAATCAGCCTGTGAAAACTCTTAACTAATCATCCAAAGGTTCAGAGTTTGCAAATATACTGGGGTGAAATGCAAATGAAGTGTTACATTCACAAGCTCACGGAGGTCGACTGAAGCAACGTTTATCTACTTGCGCTTATGCAAAGCAAAAGTGTTTCGAAGGCTACCTAGCATATCTTCAGACTCCATCTAAGCCTTATGAAATAAACACATCAATCAGCAAACAATTTGTTCTCCCTAGTATGGTCGCCAATATGTTAGCACTTGAAATTTCACCTCAGGCTGAGAAAGGCAAACTCCAAGGCAACATCAAACCACTTAGCCTCGTAGCTAGCCCTACGGAGCAGGAGAGGGCTCTCTCCGGTATATCTCGGAAAAGATCTTCAAAGGGCGGAGATAACCAATATAGAACACTGATTTTAGGCTAGTAAACTGATAAAAGGTTTGATTTGAGATTTTTAGGATTTTGGTGGAAAATCGGGGAAAGGCAATTTTGGGTGCGGGGATTGGACACAGTTTTCGCAAGGGGCTCTTTGGGGAAAGATAGGAGACTGTATTGATGCCTTTGAAAGAGTTGGATGGATGAGAATGACTGGTGAGGAGCTAAGGAGAGCAAGCAATCACCTTGAATTCCCCTTAAACAGATGAAAACATTGATATTAAGCAAACTTAAAAGCAGAGCATGGCAATCATGAATTCTACTTTAACACTTCATTTGCCTAATTTGCACAAGGAAAAGTAAGAAGATGATTCACATAACAAACTTACAAGTACAAAGAGAAACACACCATCAATACATGTAACCACAGGAATCCCAAAAAGGACTGCAAAACCCTGGTCTTTCTTCCTTTGCCAAAATTGCAGAGATACAATGAGTAATACAATAGAAGCTTTCTCCCTCAAGAGTCCAACCATGAAAATGACAAAGAAAGTACATAATATAGGCAATCTAACATCTTTCCTTGCCTCTAGGAGTCGAGCTCACTATCCTAGGAGCTGTTTCAACCAATTCCAAACTGAGCACTAGAATCTAGGCAGTCAAAACAACTTGCCTCTATAAGCTAGGAAACCAATTCATTCATTAAATTTTTGCCTATTTCATGAATGAATCTTGTAGAAGAGATAAATAAGTGTCAAAGTATCATAAAATTACATCATTTACATCAAGGAGGATCAAAACCCACTCCAAAAAGTCAAACCTAGTCAAAACTGCGTTTTGCTGAGCTGTAGGTGCATTTCTGTGAAAATAGCTTGATGCGTAGCGCCCTGAATCTCAACGCGTAGCGCGCCTTTGGGCCTGCTTTTGAGGCCATTCCCGGAGTCCAAATGATGCAAACGTGGGCTTGTTGGAAAGGTCTGGATGTCTACTTTCCAACCCAAGTGGAATTTCGGAATTTGGTGACCATTTGCCCCTCCAAAATTGCAATCTCCCAAGACTGCTTCCTGTGTGTCAAAAAGGTGGCAGAAAGTCATTTTTTGCATGTTTTTTGACCTTCTGGAGGCTCAAAACTTGGTGAAATTTCTTAGCAATTGCTGAGCAAATGTGTTTTTGCATGAAAAATCCAAAAATGTTGAGTTTTCATGTAAAGGAGTTGCCCATCTTCAGGGTAGCGCGCGGCACGCTACGCATTGGGGAAGAAAACCTGTTTTTTGCCCAAAAAATTCACAAATGATCAAAAATGCTCAAAATTTTTTGAAATTTGTGCAGAAGGTAAGTCATTTAGCACCATGCCCTTCAAGGAAGCCTCAGCCAAGATGTGGAGGGGATCAGGCCTTTTTCTTCGTTTTAGTGCCTTGGCCAACCGTCCTTTGAGCACCTTCATTTTTGCCTTACATACGTGCATTCGAGCCCAATAATGGTTTTTCATGTTCCGGAGCATGTCCTTATCTTTGTTAGCCTTGGCCAGAAACCTCTCCAAATGAGCATTGACCCGGAGAAGCATAGCCTCTCACTCAATGGGTACCAAATCACCGGGTCTCTTACGAGCCAAGTTGCGGTCTTCATGGATCCTCCGCAACTCATCGAGAGTGTGCTCATCCTCTAATTGCTTGTTGCGCTGCTCTAAATATGTGATTGTCCATTGTGCCCTCTCTAATTTTTCTTGCAACAAGCGATTTTCAGCCTCCCATTGCTGAATGATCTCCTTAAGCTCCGAGCTAGGAGAACGGGTGTCAAGATCAATGATGTCAATATCTGGATCACTTGACGATCCCTCCTCAATCATGGGCTGCTTGCCCCTCTCTGATACCTGTGTTGCTGTCGGAAATGAGGCCCCTTCCACTTGGTGTGGAGATAACACTCGCGGTGCTGATGAAGAAGGCGAGACCCCTTCCACCTGATGTGGAGAAAATACTCGCCGAGCTGATGCAAATAAGGCCCTGTGGCCTCTCTGATATGTGACCAATGGAGGGGAGCTGACATGTCTGGGCTAAGGGATGTCATACTACTGTGAAGGTCCTCCTTCCTCATGAACAACCTCAGGGGGTGGTGGCGCTGTGAAGAAATCTCGAGAGATGAAATCCTCCCATGGAATACCCTTCTGGGCCAACTGATGCATGACCACAATCTTGATCAAAGCATAATGGTAGATGCTCCCGTGTTGCTGTGCTAGGCTCTTTCTCTGCACCAAGGGCACCATCCTCTCGATACTCCGGCACATGAAGAAAGGAATGTTCATCATCCGTACCCGTGTGAAATGCATCAACAAGCGGATATGATACGAATACAAACGTGAAAATCTGCCCTCACAGGTGAAATAGCGAATGATGAGCCTCATCAAGGGCGCATACTCATCCCTCAAGAATCTAAAAGGAAACACACCAGTTAGGTGCCTCACATATACAGGTTTAATGTAGGGCTCATACTGGAATCTGCCCAACAGCTAGCGCTTGTTCCACTCTTCTCCAACATTGGGTATCCTTGTTGCTTGAGCAACAATCTCAGGTGACAATGTAAAATCCACCCCTGCAAGATTCACATGCCCATTGTGCAAATGCAAAACAAACAAGCGGACCAATTCCCTGTGGTGCTGAATTTGGGAAATTCTCTCGCAATATCCATAGCATGATTGATGACGGAAACATGTGACTGCAAGTGGACAAGCTTGCAAATAGGCCAAAGAGGTGGGCTCCTCTCTCACATGCTGACCACCCTTACCACCCCTGTGAGGCCTCCTTGGCACCTCAACCTCCGGTGTTGACTCACGGTCATCACTTTGCTCATAGTCTGTTTCGGTTTTTGACATGGTTTCAAGAGCAAGATGGCTGAAATGTACTGCTGCTTCTGCACAAATGACCTGCTGTTTTGACTATTTTAATGCTGCTCCAAGGGGAAAAAAAACACAAGGGAGATGTTAGGGAGGGGGACTTTTGAGGGGATTTAGGGAAAATATATAAAATAGGGAAGTTAGGGAAGGAATTATGACACATACATCATCACATAATCATAATTTGTAGGGGTTTGATAGGAGGTAGGATTTAGGGAGATTTTATTGAATTTTAGGGATAGGGGTAAGGTTTTAGGGCTTTTGATATTTTTGTTAGGGAAATTGTGTGAAATTGACAAGGGAAGTGATAATGGGAATGTGGGGAAATGAGGGAGTGAAAAAGATGACCTTGGGCAGCGAACTCAAAACCCTAGCTTCACTTGCAATTTGAAATTTTTAAACATAATATATATGAATTTCATGCTTCACACTTGATGGCCTTTGACACATTTTCCATGCTCATTTTTCTTTAGCAAGCAAAAAACATTGATGATTTGAGGCCTACCTGTAAAACTTAAGAGATTTGAGGTCGTTTTGAAGCTTGTTGGCAATTTGCTGTAGGTGAAACCCAACGCGTAGCGCGCGGGCCCTGACGCGTAGCGCGCACCCAACGTGTAGCGCCCGACCAATTCTTCCACTACAGAGTGTGCCCTGATGCGTAGCGCGCGCCCAACACGTAGCGCGCAGGCTCTGATGCGTAGCGCGCAAGCTCTGTTTCTCAATTCGCCCAGTTTCACACTAAATCGCCTTTCACACTTGCTCTTGGAGTCTTGGAGGCAAATGAATGACAAAATGAAGAGAGAGGGGCTTTTATAAGCTTGATTTAAATTTATTTCCGCTCAAACTCACTTTATAATGTTTATAAAATGACACTTTTTGAAACTAATTGCTGCTGACTTGTGGTTTCCTTTTTGACATGAAATTGGTTGAAATGATGCTTTTTCTTGCAAATTTTTGCAGGGATAGCCTCTGAAGAGTCTTGGCAAAGGAGACCAAGGCTGCATGCCAACTTCTGGAGAGTTTGAATTTTTTACACATTTTTACAAAAAATGAGAAAATGACCTTGCCTTCAAAAACAGGGTTTTTGAACTCAAGGTAAAAATTAGCTGTACAATATGAAATCATTTGAAGTGATGCTTTGCTGGACATCCCTCTGGCCTGTTGGGAATTTATTGACCTCAAAAGACAAAATTGGACTAAACCCTAGACCTAGGACCTTGATTTCAAGACAAGACCAATGACCCTGTAAGGAATTTATTGACTGAAACAAACTTGATCCAGCAATGCCAAGAGGGGAATAAATGACACAAGCCCCTCCATCAGGGTTATGGCATGCCTAATGGAATGCAATAAGATGACACTGATGAGACACCTACTTATGCAAATGCAAAGAGCTTTGATCGTTGATGGAGGGCTACTAGACCGACTCTAACAGGTGACTCCTCTCGCGCCTGTTAACAACTTACATTATTGGCTGTAATCAAGTGATGTCTTTCCATGTTCGACTTCAGAACATCTTTTCACATGGATCGACTTGTACATTCAGGCGAAGATTGAACAAGTTTGAAGACCCCAGATCTAGTTTCATCCATCCGAGCTGCGATATATTCAGGAAAATAAAGACATCAAATGTACATAGAAGATGCACAGATGATCATCCAAGCTAAAGGATGATGACTCTACATATAAAGAATCACCAGTCTACAACAACAGATGATTATATGTCCTATGTACATGAAAATGAATTTATAAAGTTGAGCATGGGAATGCCCGCCTCAGCTAGATCATGAAAGAAAATATGATGATGATGTATTGTACTATGCTTATACAGGTCACCTTCCAGTTCGAATACCTCAGATCCTCATGATAAAGCATTTCACCCGACATCAAAAGATTTATGACCTCATGCATTAGGGGGCAACTGTTATAGACATATTTGGGCACTTCAACCCCAATCACATATGTCGATAAACCAAGGGCTATTTAACCCCTAAAAGTGTTGTTTCATACCCTAAAGGATCATGGTCAACTGATTACATCATTTCCCAGAAGTTCCACCTAAAAAACCACTCAGAAATGGCCAAAACTGGACCATACTAACTGCTCCATTGTCAAGGTGCGATGCATCTCACCTGCTACACATGGGAAGTGTGATGCATACTGAAAAGGCCTTCTGTAGGGTGCGATGAGCGAGAATGGACAAATGTCCGAGACAGTTTGCTAAGTGGATGTTCATGGAATCTTCTAGAAACTTCTCCTATGACACTTGCCTCTCTGAATTCGCCCAGGGATGAGTAAGAGATCCAAGAAATCTCCAAGTGGAACCAAGAACTATCAGTGGAATGACACTAATCAAAAACCCAGAGCTGACTCACACCCTTTCAAACATCTATAAATGGATCCCTCATCTGAGAGATCTAGAGGCTATAATTTTGTAATTTGTAAGGAAGTGATGTTGGTTTCTCTTTGAGAAGGAACATTGTATTGTTGGGTGATCTTTCTTTTCATGAGGTGAAGAGGATTTTGATGCTGGGAGGATGATGCTGGATCAGACAGCTAGGTTGTAATCCTCTCTTCTACTATTAATAAAGCTATTTGAGTTTTCCTCCATATAATCATGTATTTTTGAATTTTGCTATTTGTGAATGCGATTGTATGGTCAATGTATTTTTTATTCTACATTGTTTATGGTATTATAGATCAAGATGCTTTGATGGTGTTTTGTTGCTTTGCCTCTACAGGTATTCTCTAAAGTGGGACAAGTAGGAAAGGAGTGACAAGCTCTATCAAGGGAGAGAGGAAACAAGCAAGGAGCCAAGCGAAAGATCCAGGTTGGTCCTCTTTGCTTCTCTCTTAGCTATCCTACATAAAGGAAATCACAATTTTCTTTGATTGTTTGTTTCTAAGATAGCTACCCATCTTAGTGGGACTAGCAGATCAAATAGACACTAGTTTTCCTGGAAATACTAGAGTTCTAGGTGGAATAGGCAGGTGGCATCCAATATCCACCTGGATCATTCCACCCTCCTTAGGAAGTAATGGTCCCCATTGTGTGCAGAGCCTGCATGAGCTGAGGAAAATTTTGTTGAACCTGATCCCTAGTGAACCACTTGCCCTCGTGAAGGAGTTGGCCTACTTTGACAACTCGATATAGTTGGATCCTCTATTGGCAAGTTTTCTTGATCTTTGTATCCATGATCTGATTGATTTTGGCTTGTTCCATGCAGTCTGGGTTCATCTCTATTGGTGTGATTTTCTTTGCAATTTCAGATGTGTCTAGCAATGGTGGGAAGTATGGTAGAAGGCAGTCTACATTGAACACTGGGTGTAGACCAAGGAATGGTGGGATGTTGAGCTCGAAGGCATTGTCCCCCATAGCCTTGGTGATGGTGTATGGCGCATATCAGAGTAGGTGAAGCTTGTGGTGGGGTCTAGTGAGGCTCTCCTTCTACAAATGTAGCCAAACTTTTTCGCCCACCTGGAACTTGTTCGGAACCTAATGTTGATCATGGCACTGCTTGTACTTAACATTGGGTCTATCCATGTCATAAACCTACTCGCAGATGTGTTGAATGCACTCAAAGAAGTTGTTAGCTCTGACAGCTTCAGACTGGACATGAGTCGAATCTTCCTGAGTAACTGCAAATGGTATGGCCACATCAATGGGATATAATGGCTTAAATCCAAGCCCTACCTGAAAGGGGCTATGACCCGTTGAGCTGTGGAGAGATCTATTGTAGCTGTGTTGGACATAGGGGAGGCTTTCATCCCATGTGTGTGGATGCTTCAAGTTGTACATGTGTAGAATTTGTACAATCATCTTGTTGATGACCTGTATTTGGCCATCAGTTTGGGGATGGAAAGTTGTGGACTTAGTAAGTTTGGTATCTAGCATCGACCAGAGACCTGACCAAAAAGCACTCAAGAATCTTTTGTCCGGATCTGAGACAATGGACTTGTCACACGGAATAAGTCGATCTTGCAGACAAGATAGACCTTCCTAGAATCTAAAGAAGACCTAATGACAAGCAAACCAACCAGACACTATCTTTCTCTAAATATGCTTTGATAGACAATAGCAAACAAGTGTTTTTAGGGCCTACCTTAGGTCCAACGCTAGCTTGTGGATGCCCTCGCTCCTTCAATCCAAATGAGCTCCTTTTCGCGAATCCGCAAACACAAACAAGGCAAACAAATTAAATAGCACCTGAAAAGCCAATTGCATAAAACATATTTAACATGAAAGTCAAGGAGTCCATGAAACAAATAACATAAGATACTTGTTGAGAAAAATGAGTTTGATTGTATTAATTCAAAAGAAGAAGAACCTTACAACCTTTGCCTTGACGCTGTACAAGCTCCTTCCAAGGTCCAGCAAGAAGTCTCCTCTACTTTGACAAGTTTCACTCACTCCCCAATGAAACCAAAAAAGGTATGTGATCTCTCCTCTTTAGGCTTAACTAGGAAGTCTTGATTTCACCAATATTTACCCTCAAAAATGTTCAGCTTCTAACCTCTCTAGCAACCAGCCCAATGCCTGTATTTATAGTGCAATGGAGGGAGGTTACTAGGTCCTCCTTCAAAGGGATAAAGCCCTCCTTCAGAGGGATAGCTCCTCTCATCAAGGGATTAGCTCCTTCTCTTTTGGGATGCATGAACCACCTCAGAGCGAACAATCCACGTCAAAATTCCTTCTAGAAACCTCTAGAATTAACCCAAAGTGAGTTTTTTAAGATAAAACTTGCGCCTTTTGACTTTCACAGGGGTCCACACCTACACCGTTAGGGACAGAGAGGGCAGGTCCGCAGTTTTTGTACACAGAAGGTGCGAGACCGCAGGTGACCATGAGAGAAAGTGCGGAACCAGAGTTACATTGATTTTTAATGTCTTTCTCTCATTTCTAAAGCTTGATTTGGAGAGCTAAGGTCTGAGACTTGCTTAGGAGGACAGTACAAGTGATGATAGACCCATACTGACTGCAAATAATCATGATGACGATATTTTTTTGTAACAGATTTCCCCCTAAAGTGCGAAGTATGTAGTAGATGAGGATTTCTTATCATTTATGAAGAGTGAAGTACTTTATCATTTCGAGGATCATCTTGTGGAGAACCCGGTTAGAACCTGTAAAAACATTCAATGCAAGATATATATATGAGATCATATCATCGCTGAGGTAGGCATTCCCATACTCAAATAAAAACTAACTAGAAAAACTAACTACTGCTCTGATACAGGAATGATCTTGTAAAACATCACAAGTATAGACTCATGTGGACACAATATGGATGCAGCCATCTGTTTATAAATAGTCCATTATATAATGAATACAAAATTCCTCACAGCCTGGATTGTGGAAACTAGATCCAAGGTCTTCATTTCTACTTCCCGAAACAGTACGATTCTATCCATGTGAATGAATGTGTTGATGTCGAACATAGTATAAACCACTTAATTACCAGTCAATGATGTAAACTGTTAACAAGTGTGAGAGAAACCACCAGTAATGTCAATGGCTCTCAAAGTACCCAGTACAGTCCATGAGATGCGAATAGATGTGTTGATGTCGAGCATGTCATGGAATCCTTTGATCGAAAGTCAATGATGTAAACTATCGTCAAAGGCAAGAAATCTGCCATTGATGCATGCAGATCTCAAGGTACTGACGATTCCTAGATCATCTTTCTAGATAATGAGCTGATGTCGATAGAAAGCGACTCGTCGTAGGCAAGCCCACAACACGAAATCATAGATCAAGTTGAAGAAATTTAGTTGCAAAGACTGACTCAGGGATGGTCAAGATGGATGACAGATATTTTGCAGATGAATGGCTTATTGGCAGTGACCTCTTGAACACATAACGACACGACAGATGGTTTGGTGACAATTGACCCAAAGTTAATACCCAGAAACCAGCTGAAGACTTTCAATGTGATTTGATCAATTGTTAGGCAAAGGATTTCCCAACCCAGGTGAATAAAAGTGTCGTGTTCAAGAGTGGTTACAAAGTATGAAAAACAGGCTCATTTTTCTCTCTTTTCCCCCACCATTTCTGGCAAGTACCTCTTTATTTTTGACAAGCTTGAGGAGGATAACATTTGCTTGATTATAAGCTCATCCTTTGGATGAGTCCAACTTAGTTTAAATTCGAACCCTAAGAAGGAGTGGTTCGTTCCTGTTTGTAATTGAACAGGTCCTTTACTGTGAAATTTTAATGAGTCCAGTATAGGAGAAACTCGGCGTTTTTCAATTTTAGAGAGTCTGAAAAAACTTAAGAAGACTCC
This sequence comes from Pinus tabuliformis, assembly GCA_031772625.1. Lineage (NCBI taxonomy): Eukaryota > Viridiplantae > Streptophyta > Pinopsida > Pinales > Pinaceae > Pinus > Pinus tabuliformis. Next base: position 19,905,343 of record CM062819.1, read on the forward strand.
AGGGTTGACCTTTTTCGTACATTTGTGTCTCCCAAGCCCGAAAAAGTATAAAATAATACTTGAGAGAACACTTGATCTTTTACGACCAAGGAGTACTTTTCGTCATTAGTGCCTTTGACCCGAAAAAGTAAAAAAGTGATCAATGACACGTCGTTTTATAACCAATATCGAATTTGAAACGACAAAAACCCGACAATCTTTTCATGTTTTTACGATCGGAAAAGAGCTGTAAGTAGACCGTCTTTTAATTCCCTTTTAACGAGTTTAAAAGAAACACTCGGCAATCTTTTCATGTTTTAGGAGTCAGAAAAGAGCTTAAAGATGACTCTACATGTTTTTCTGTTGAAAATGTTAGATTTCGCCTGAATAATCCTTGATTCTGCACAAAAACGCAAACATTACTCATACATGTTTGAAATGGATAAAAACGTCACAAAATACCTTTTAAAAGTGAAACATAAACAAATTTTCGATTTATTTACTCAAAAAACTTATAAAAAGGGCCTTTGCCAATTCATTTTTACCGTTTGAATTTGGGTGAGAAAAATAGAGCTTTTGGCTAGAAAACTTCCCATGAAGATTTCAGAAAATCCAACCGTCGGAATCGAGCGCCGTCTTCTCCAGGTAATCCACATCATCCTACTCTTCATTTTCAACTGTTTAGTTTTTTGTTTTAGTCCTTCATTTCATTTTGTGGGAGGGTTTTTAGGCGCAAAACCCATGCGGGGGGCCCGCAGGTTTACCATTGCGGGCCTGCGGACCCCGAATTTTTCTCCATTGGGAAAAAGCTCGGGGTCTGCACCTTCCGTGTAGACAAAGTGCGGAACCACACACTGTGTCTAACCCGGAGGGTGCGTACCCCGTCGCAAGGGTTTTGAACCCAAAAATTCTCCAAAATGGACCAACCAAAATATTTTCTAGCAATTTAATTAATCTTTATGCTTGATGCAGAGAGCACATCATGCTAGATTGGCGTGAACCAGAGCACGAGGACGTGGATGCTGCCGCATGGAATCATCAGCCTTCACTTGATGCTTTGAGGGCGTGCGGACTGTATAAATTCTGGGCCATTCCTGGCATGAGGGCTCAGGTGGATTTCTTACAGTGGCTGGTTGACAGATGGAGGATACAGGACCAGTGTTTCTTCATTGGTGGCCACCAGCTTGAAATCGAGCCGGCGGACATATATTTCTTGAGTGGTTTGCCCAAGAGAGGCGAAGACTTGACTCTACACGGGACTAGGCCAGGTGGCCAGTCTGTCGATAGCCTCCGGCTAGAGTACTGCAACAGCCAGGCTAGAGACAAAGGGATAGACATAAAGACGATATCCCATCCTAAACTCATGGTGATTGTGTTTACTGTCACCAGACTTTGCGGAGCTACCGCATTACATATTGCCACCGGATCCCAGATGTGTATGGCAGTTGATTGCTCCCGAGGCACCATCTTCAACTGGTGCGATGCCGTGTTGGCCAATGTGAAAGGCCAACTGACCAGGGCCAAGAACGGACGACTAAAGACCTTTGGTTATGGGGCTTTGGTCGTGAGTTTTGGCCTAGAGAGGGTTCCTATGCTAATCCCACAGCACCTTACTGTTGGAGCTGGGCTTCCTCGAGAGTCCAAACTGATGCGATGGGTCGCAGTCATGGCCCGTCACCCAGACGAGAGGACAGAGGTTGCTCGTTTCAAACCTGAGTATTTCCAATGGCTGGAAAACCAGGTCTTTCCATTCAGGACTTTCCTTATGCTGGGATAGATTTTCGTGGTGACCCAGACATGGTTCTTCCACCAGGAGAGCAGTGGGATGAGTCAGGTAAAATCCTTTTCAACATTTTCCTATTTTAATTTTTTATTTATTTTTCCATCGTCTCAAAACTGATAGTAAAAATTTTAAAATGCAGATGTGGGTCCACAGCGATCAGCCGATCTCCGGCCTTTCGAGAGAAAACAACCAGTTGCACCCGCGCCAGCCCCGCAGGACGAGTCAGCAGAGGTTTTGGCTGAGTTGGAGGGTCATCTAGAGCGCTTGACAGGAGATATTCCTGAGACCACTATAGACGACATTCCTCGTCGACTTCAGCGCTATGTGATTGGAGTCCCGGGACCTTTTAGGAGGTTCCTTTGCAAGGTGGCCCGTGCAGTGGTTTCTTATAGAGATCATCACCAGTGATAGGATGATCGCCTATAGTGGGCACATGTGACATTTTTGTTTTTTGTACTTATCATTTTTGCCGATCATAAGGTGTTTTTCAACCTATGATCGAAGACAATGTATTTTTTGACACACTCCTATATATATATATATATATATATATATATATATATATATATCACTATTACCGTCTTTATCTTGTTAATCATGTTATGGAATGATTTTAAATTTACATGTATGATTATTGCAAATGTCTATTTAACATTCGAGAAGCAATTGCATCTGCTAATGTATTTAAAGATCTTGGAATATGCTGATATTCAATGTAATCAAACTCACGTTCCAAGAGACGCACTCTCAAAAATAATCTTAATAACACTGGATTTCTAATGGCATACACTCTATTAAGCTGTAATACAACGAGTTCAGAATCTAACCTCACTATCAAACTACAAATCCCAAATGAAATAGATTCAGATAATAACTCAATCACTACACTGTACTCGGCAATGTTGTTCGTTGTTTGACCGAGGCTTACCCCATGCATAGATACTAACTCGTCAGAGGGCGAATAGATAACCCAAGCTGCGGAAGAGATATTCTGTGTATTATGACAAGCACCATCAGCGAAACCAATGTATGTTTGGAGAGGCATCGACATCTGCAATATCAAGAGTAAAACCAAGATAAGCAGGAAAAATGACGAAAAACACTCTCTAAGCCAAGCACACTGTTTAAACTAAAACACACTAGCTAGAAAGAAAAACTATCCTAACTAAAAATCTCTGTACCCATTCTTTTAAGCATAATACCTCTTTAAGTAAAGGCCATTTCTGGGTTTACCCAAAGAGTCCCCATCAAAGTCTACCAATTCATAAGCCCCTTTGGCTAGTTTTCGCTTGACAACATAGGGACCATGCCACATAGGAACGAATTTTCCAGCGCCTAATTTATCATTAGCTTGATCATACACTAAGACTAGATCTCCTTCCGAAAATTTTCGAGGGGTCACATTTCGATCATACTGAGCTTTCATTCGTTTTGCGTGAGTCTCGATTGCCAATGCAGCATCACGTCGATTCTCATCTAATTGAGCTAAGTATAACAAACGCTTTTCCTCTTCGGAAGTGGCTGGAAGTAACTCGATGGCCATTTGCAGTGACGGGATTTCGTATTCAATGGGTAACACGGCTTCCAAACCATAGACTAGTTGGAAAGGAGTGAACCCTGTTGATGTTTCTACTGAAATTCGGTAAGCCCAAAGCACTGAAAATAGCATGTTGTGCCAATTCGACCGATGAATCCCAATGATTCGTCGGATCATGATAACTAAAACTTTGTTGATGGATTCAACCAGACCATTCGCTTGTGGATAATAAGGGGTTGAACTATCGTGATGTAAACCAAGTTTGCCTCTAAGTTCGGTCATCATAACGTTTCGAAAATGATGCCCATGATCAGTGATTATCGCTTGCGGGACACCAAACCTAGCAATTATATGATTGAACACGAAAATTGCAGCTGTCTTGCCGTCTGCCTCGAATGTAGGCATCGCCTTGGCCCACTTAGTAAAATAATCTACCGCAAGGATGATATACGCATGCCCCCTAGCCGAGTGAGCGTTACATGTAATAAAATTGATACCCCATTTGGCAAAAGGACCAACGGCAATTATAGGGTGGAGAGGAGCAAGTGGAGCGCACATCTTACGATCAAAAATCTGGCAGTTGTGGCATTTTCGGACTGTCATAATACAATCTTTAAATAAAGACGGCCAGAAGTAGCCAGCGCGCAATATCTTTTGGGCTATGGAAAACCCAGACATATGACCGCCACATGCTCCAAAGTGACAGTCATTTAGAACCCTTTCAGCTTCCTCGTGAGTTAAGTAACGTCGAAAAATAGAGTCCGCCCCATGGCGATAAAGAGTATCTCTGATTATCCTGAATTGTTGGGACTGGAATCTAATTTTCCGACGTTCTAACCTTGAAATTTATGGCCGAAAGGATTGGGTCTGGAGATAAACAATGATATCCCCATACCACGGATCTAAAGTGCTGATTAGAAACAAGGATTTGTCCATAATGGGTTCCTCCGCCATAGTTTCTGTGTCAGCACGCGGGAAGTCACACATGAATTCCGCAAAAACTAAAGATTTCTTAGACTTAGATTTCTCAAACTCCAAGTCAAACTCTTGCAGGATAACGATCCATTTAGAGTAATTGCCCCCTAGTAATTTCTTGGTCAAAATGTAGATCATAGGGTTGCAATCCGAAATTACCGTAGTTTTACGTAGTAGAATGTAGTGACGGAAATGTTGGACAGCTTGCACAGCTGCCAATGCCAATTTCTCCACATGCGAATATTTTAGCTCAGTTGGGTTTAGCGTGCGACTGAGGTAATATATCACATGTTCTGTTCCTGATTCATCTTCCTGAACTAAGACCATCCCAATGGTGGAATGAGAGGCGGCGAGATACAAGAAGTAATCCTGGTTGTAGTTGGGAGGATGCAACAACGGTGCATGGGTCAATGCGTGTTTGAGTGCATCAAAAGATTTCTGAGCTATCTCATCCCAATAGAATTGAGTGTTTTGCTTCAACAACCAGGTAAAACCCTTTGTAACCTCGGCGTAGTTAGGAATGAATCGTCGTAAAAATTTTGCTTTCCCCTGCAAACTTTGGAGTTGGCGAAGACTCGAAGGAGGAGGCAATTTGATGATAGCTTCGACCTTCAAGGGATCAACGCGAATGCCGGCTTTTGAAACTACAAACCCTAGCAATCGACCCGTTTCTATACAGAAGACACATTTGTGTGGGTTCAACCGAATCCGATAATGCCTACACCTCATAAAGATTGCTCGTAAATGGACGAGGTGATCACCTCGATGTAATGAACGAGCAGGCAAGTCATCGAGATAGGGTTGCACAATGTGTTTGATGTCATGAAACGCATAAGACATTGCCCTTTGAAAATTTGCTCCGGCATTCTTAAGCCCAAAAGGTAATTTGTAATAAGCAAATGTCCCCCATGGACAAATGAAAGCCGTTTTTGGTTGATCGGCAAGTAGAATATTGATTTGATTGTATCCGGAAAAACCGTCTATGAAGGAAAATAATTCACTGCCGGCACAATCATCAATGATTTGATCGATATAGGGATTTGGGTAATTGTCCTTTGGACAGGCTCGATTAATGTCCCTATAGTCGATGCATATTCTTATTGTTCCCTGTTTTTTGTTAACCGGAACAATATTCGATACCCAATCCGTTAAAGGGATCGGATAAATGAAACCTGCTTTCAATAGTTTTTCAACTTCTGCTTTAATTGCAGCAGCTTTTCGTGGGTGAATCTGACGTCCGGGTAAGTTTTGATCTCATGAACAACAATCGCGGGATCAATTCCTGGCATTTCCTCATAGGACCAGGCAAACACGTCGCGAAATTCTCGAAATAGGGCCTTATATAATTTAATTTCGTCATCTGTACACGAGGCACCTATATGAATGTTTTCAACAATTCTGGGCTTAACCGAAATGTCAATAGGAATAGTTCGAGAGATGTTCCCCAAATTTAACTCTGAATCGGGATGTTTCATTGGATTCTGAGGTTCCTTGACATATTCAGTTGTAAAGATTGATGAGAAATCATTTTCAAAACGATCATCCTCAGGTAAAAACGAAGATCTGTGATGGAGATCTTCCCATGGTAAATCATCTACACATAGGATTTCACGAATTTTCTCATCAGAGTGAACAAGTTCAGAAAACGTAGTTAAATCCGAGGTTGATGTGAAAAGTGATTCCTCACAGACCACATTCATTAAGTCATTTCTGGTTGAAAACGAGTCAGCAAACGACTGCACAGCTTCATAGGCAATTTCATATGGACTCAAAGGCATGGAATTACCAAATGAGTCTATCTCAGATTCAAAAGGAATGATCCAAGGATCATCATAAACAATGGTGCCTGATGTAATCATATGAATGGCTGCAAATTAAGATGATGCGTTCATTGGAGGAAAAGGAAAAGTTCCCAGTAAACCGGCATCTTTAACTAATCCTACTCCAACATCCTTATATGGGATAGTCGTTTTACCAACATGCTGAATACTCTCCGAAGAGGCTGGGTCAGATGAAAAGTAAGCCAGCTGGTCTATTGTCACGATCTTTTGTGTGGAAATTTTATTACTCGAAAGACCGATGAAACGACCGCTGTCATAGCGTAAGACCAACTTCGACCCAAGAGAAGGTTGTAGTCTAGAGGGGCATCAACCACCTCCACATCTAGACTAACGGTTTTTCCTTCAACCCCTATAGGCAAATCCTGTAGAATGCCAAAAGGATGAAACCCACGACCATCAAAGGCCTTTAGAATCACTGGGGATTGATTTAGTGAAGGAGAACCAAGCGATCTCCAACACTGTATCGACATAATACACGTTGAAGCTCCCTCATCAATTACAGTCCGATGAATAGGCATGTTTTTTACTATCACTGGTATCTGGAAAGCCGTTTGATGAGGCAAACGTGGTGTACTATTTTCTAGATCGAAAATTATTAGGTTCGGGTCCTGAATATCAATAGCTCATATAGCCGACAAAAGTAATTTACGTTGTGCTGGGCATGATTGCAGCACTTCCAAAGCCGACATTGCTGAGGGTGAAACAGCTAAATCCTCAACAATGTTATAATTCTGAGCCGCTCTCGCATGTGGATTGAAAGCTGACTTTCGAAGTATACCCTTGGCGGGTGGTTTGATTACTAAGTCTGGATTAGGTTTCTCGATCTGTAGTGGATCGGAACCAGGAGCTAAGGTTGATGGATTAGAATAAGAAGATTTTGCTTCTTTACCATCAACTAGACTCTTACTACCATAATCTTGCGATCAAGTCGCAATCCTAACATGGGACATCATCAGTATGGGTTCTTCATTGGCACTCGAGGATGAACCTATCATCTTGTTGTCTTGAGCCGGAAAAGGATCCTTCAAAACATCAGGAGTTTGGGAACCCTTGACAATCTTCGCAACCTCTGCACGATGAGGGCAGTCTCTTGTAAAATGTTCATCGTCACAAATGAGACAAGGATAACGAGGTTTGCGCTTTTCGTCATTGGATTCCACCTTTTCAGGTTTCTCCTTTGAACTTTTGTCTGTTTTATTCTTCTTTTTTCCTTTCTTCTTCCCACCGGATTTTGATTTGGCTGTAGACGACTCTACAACATGAATATCGGCGGAAATCTCTGCAGAAGAATCTCCTGTTGGGGAATCAGGCAAGGTTATGATAGGAGAAGAATTCTTGGAAGACTTCTTCTTACTTTTAGTGTTAACCGTGCCGATCATACCATCGGCGGCATGAGATCCCGAAGGAGTTGCAGCGATTTGATTTGACTTGGGAAGATCGGGGATTTTTTCATGTAACGTACCTGACTGAGTATAGACCAAGTCAAGGTACTCTACTTGAGCAATGACTTGCTCCTTAGTAACAACTCCGGCTTTAGCAACATCTTCAGTGATCTTTGGCAACAAAGATTTTACAAACCACTCAGCCAAGATTTGATCCGGAATAAATACCTTCACTAAACGGCGTCGACGTCTCCACTCATGAATATGATCTGAAATGTACGTGCATGTCGATTGTTTTAGCGAAGTTAACAATTCCGTGCCATTGTCATATCGGACTGGCAACTGAAAATGAGTTAAAAACGAGGTAGCTAACTGACTAAAATTATAAAAAGTGCCTCGCGGTAACCCAATGTACCACTTGGCCGCGAGACCAATTAGAGTGCGCTGGAAAAGTCTAAGACGGATCGAATCATCTGTGATGGAGTTAGACGCACACCAGAGGTGGTAAGTCATTACATGGTTCGATGGATCCTCTCCTGATTTACCTTCGAACTTGGGAACGTCACTGGGCAACTTATTCGGCATTGGCGGCCAAAACGAAAGATAATTAATGGGATCATTCGTTAGGCGTGACAAGTCAGGCAAGTCCAAAGTTGCGATAAATGGTAACTGTCGATTAGGATCCCTAAAACTCTGGGTCATGAGACCAGCCCCGAGAGGAGGATATCCAGGATAACTAGGAATAGGAATCGCGTTCGGGATATTGTATCCTCCCGGAAAACCAAGATTAACCGGACCGTACTGGGGTTGTTGAGGTTGTTGATAAGTGTACCCAGGATACGGTTGATACTGATAAACTGGCTGCTGGACAGCAGGACCGAATTGGTATTGTCTCTGGTACGGTTGATAGGTGAATTGTGGTTGACTTGTGACGACCGTACTTAAACCAGGTTGTCCTACAGGCATCTGAACCGAAGTTTGAATCGTAGATCCAGACGGTGGTAAAGATGTCTGAGGAGTAGATACAGGAACAGTAGAAACCGGAGCTGTTGATACTCCAGAAGTAGGTGGGGTAGATTGAACAGATGTAGCGGCAGTTGTAGCAATCGTTTGAGGCGGAGTACGAGGTGTACTAGGCCCAGACTGAGAAACTACCGAAGGTACAGAAGTTTGAATGTTAGACTGGACTGGTTGCTGGGATGTACCAGAAACTAAGGGTTGTCCAGTTTGAGATGACAATTGTACACTTGGCTGCAACACCTGTTGGGTTTGCGATGAATCCCAAACTATATTCATTCCGGGGTACTGACCCATAACTGGTTGAGAATACTGAAGACCATAACCGGGTTGAGGGTAGGATTGATAATTGAAAGGTACATTTCCCGTTCCTTGAACAAACGTTTGACCTTGGGGTGGTTGGAAACCTTGGTTCGAGTATTGACCTTGGGGTTGATACCCTTGAGGCACATACTGATACTGGGGTTCACCTTGAGGTATAAATTGATACTGGGGTTGACCTTGGGGTACATATTGAGTCTGGGGTTGACCTTGAGGAACGTACTGTCCCGTAGGTATGTACTGTCCTTGAGGTTGCCCCCCAGATGCAAATTGTGTACCTTGAGGTTTCCCCCAGGCGTTAATTGAGGCTGCCCCCCAGGCGGTAACTGGCCACCTTGAGGTTGAGGATTGGGAATGGAACCTGACATCATAAGAATGTCTTCTACGCTCAACGGCTTTGTACCATTGCTTCCAGTTAATAACCCTTGCTCAATGGGTTGAGGAGATGCTCCCAAAAAAGTACCAGAAAGAGACTGATACCCAGAGGGAACAGATGGACCGCCGTACAAAAAGGATTCAGGCGATTCAGTAAACATGGATGACTGTCCTGCCATATTGACGGGAGTGTAAAAACCTCTAGGTGTTGAGTGATAAGGAGCACGAGGTGGTGAAAAACTTAACCCTGATTTTTCTAAATAATTAGTCAAAGAAAGATACCAAGAACTACTACTAGGCGGACAGTAAAAAATTGATTCACGCTCCCTTAATTCAATAGTAGGTTGATTTTCAAGGATAGGGATGCCTACTTCTTCTTCTTCCGGAGCAAGTTCTTCAATAGAAATCAATCCAGAAGGAAGATCTTGAGTGATTACTCTTTCTACCCTAGGTGAACCAGGACCACTAAAAGGTGGAGAAACAAACCCCGATGTCGGAGTAGCAGCAAATTCACTTTTAGGCTTGGATATTTCAGGTTCTTCACCTATATCGCTAGTAGATGAAAAGCTACCAGTGATTTCGGAGACAGACACTGACTGTGGATTATATTCTGCTACTGGCATTTGAAAATCAGGATGTACTATCAAAGAAGATTCTCCTTCTTCCGGTGACCCAACTCTACTGTCTCTAGGAGTTACGAGGACTTTTAAGCCTTCAAGTTGGCTTGGTACTTCCTCAGGAGGTTGGCCCCGAAGTCTACGGGACTTCCTCAGTAACTCAGCCACGTTTATAATCTCAGGAGACTAGCCCCGAAGTCTACGGGACTGTCTTGGTAATTCAGCCACAGTTAAAGACTTTTAATTACTTCACATGCAAACAAAGTAAAATCTCAATGAAAAGCACCTAAAGTCTCTAAAGAACCAAACAAATTTGAATCATACGCCTAAAGAATCTAGGAGATCAAACACACACAAACAGTAACTTTCCGGACCGAAAACACTAGTTGGTGATGAAATCCAACGTCGCAGAGTTCAGTACAGAAATGGTGGTTGGAACAGTTACCCCGGCAACCTGCTTAATGAATAGACTGGCACAAGTTCCTCCACTTAACCGTCTCGCGTGAAGTGAACCCCCCAGAAAATCCAAGTGAGTCTAGCCAACGTCTGCTCCAGGTACAGTGGGATCTTCCCACCACTGTCACCTTAGGAAGAGTCCTAAAGAATATGGCCACTAAGGTTACCAACTGAGACAAATACACCTGGGGGAACAATCTACGATCCGATACGCACGCAAGGGCAGAGTAGCAAGCTCAATCCCCTTGAAGGCTCCTTGACATAATCCAAGGTTTACCAACAAGTGACCCCAGGCTCCTCGACAATGGTTAATCTGAGGTTTACCGTTTGTAATATGTGAATATCTGGCGTCGTTCCCAATGAGGAAGGATTGATTCCCACACTGGTTCAGACACGATCTCGTGCTTCTCCTTTAAGAGGAGCTTTCCCAGAGCATAAATGCAACAATTAGATTTCTTCCCTACCACAAGATACAGCTACTTGTTTGTTTTTACTGTCTTGGAGAGTTAATTACTCTCCTACTCCAAGACACTAGCCTAAGCTAAGTTGGTGTATCAGAGCCCTAGAAATAAAAATGTTACTAGGTGAATTTTACTTTAAGCGTTAATTTTAGTGGTTTTTGTTTAAGTCCAAAGGTGCGGAGATGAAACTCGTGGTATGAAGACTCGACTCAAAATCACTAAAAATGCATCTAAGATGATCCAAACAATCTTTTTCTCTTCGATGAACTTCTAAACTAAGAAAGAGTTTGAGAATGCAAATACTTTGTAAACACAAATCTTTCTCAATTAAACAAATTAAAAAAAGAGCCTTTCCTTTCCAAAGCACTCAAAACGAGACAACTAATTATTTCACAAAAATTTCCCTTTTCGTTTCAAAGCACTCAATCACTACAAAAAACAAACTTTTTCAAAAGAGATTATTTTTTTTATATTTTATAAATAAAACACTCAAAACTAATAAAAATAACTAACTTTGAGAGCTACAAACTATAAAAACCTATTTGAAGTCAAAGCCTACTAAAAGTCTTTTTAGAGGATGTTTTACTCAGCTAGATGTAAGCTAAGGACTAATTCATGCAGAATCACAAATCAGTCAAGAACAACCAATTTCATTTTCTTTTCTTTTTTTTAAATGAAAATCCAAACTCTCAAACACAAGCTTTTCGAAGTTTTGAAATGAGAAAATACAAAGCGGATTCCTCGGCAAGGGGAGATTTCATACATGGTCAGACTCATAAGAAGGCTGGTAGACACTAAGGTAATCTAAAGTCCCTACAGCTTCTAAGCTCAGAGCCACTACACAACCAAAATGAAAAACAAACCCAACAAGCAAAACTCCTAGGAATTTCACCTAAAACCCTAACACTAACGAAATCAATCCAAGGAAAGCTTCTGACAAGTTATATGCAGGTTTGGGCAGTGGATAACAATTTCTAAAGACAAACTAAGCTGACTGACAGAGGAAATTTTAGGGTTTTCAAAATTTTGACAGGGTCCGCAGGTCCACAGTTGGCATAGGTGCGGTCCCACTCTGTGCTAAAAGCCAAGCTGCGGGTAAGTACGCACTGTGTCAAACGGCTAGGGTGCGGTCCTCTCCCAAAGCTATGAGAGAACCCCAACACGAACCTATGGTAGAAATTGGCAAGACCTAGAAAGATGTGAAGCTATGTTAGAGTGGTTGGGGTTGGCCAATCTCGAATGACATGTCTCTTGGTTGGGCCCACATGCACACCATTCTCATCAATGATGTACCCCAGATATTGAACTTGGTTCATGCCAAAAGTGCATTTCTCCAAATTGGCACATAGCTTGTGTTGTCAAGGGGTTTGAAGGACCTGTCGAATATGGTGGAGGTGCATTTCCCAACTCTGACTAAAGATCAAGATGTCATCTAAATACACCACCACGAATGCATTAGTGAAGGGTCGCAAGAGGTCGTCCATCAATCTCATGAAGGTTGTGGGGGCATTTGTCAACCCGAAAGGCATGACCAACCATTCGAAAGGACCCTCCTTGGAGTTGAAGGCAATCTAGCACACATCGTAGGGTTCGATAGGCACCTGGTGATAACTGGACTTCAAGTCAATCTTGCTAGAATATTTGGCCCCCTTGAGCTAGTCGAGAAGGTCGTCAATAGGTGGGATTGGGTACCTATTCTAGACAGTGATCTTGTTTAGCATCCGATAGTCACTACAAAGTCTCCAGGTCCTGTCCTTCTTATGTACCAATACAATTGGGCTCCCACAGGGTGATGAGCTTGGCCTAATGTGCCCTTTCTAAAACAGCTCCTAAATTTTCCTCTTGATCTCATCGTTCTCCATAACATAGTGTTGATAGATCGGTCCATTGGGTAGCGGAATGCCAAGGGTCAAATCAATGGAGTGCTTAACCTAAAAATGTAGAGGTACCCCTATAGGTGAGGCGAAAATGTCCCTGTACTTCTCCATGACCTTGTGCATCTGCTGCTGCCATGCGTAGCAGCCCTGTCTAGAAGCCGTGGCCACAAACTTCTTCCTTCCTTGAGGGAAAATAATAATGAAAACAAATCTCCTGGTTTTGGAAATGATATTACTACATTTCTTTGCAGTGATCAAGGAGATGGTGGTGGGCGGGGCTACCTCTCGTATCCTGTACAACTTATTTCCCAAAGTAATAATCATAGATCAAGGTCTAGACTCATATACAGCATCTTGCTTCCACGAGTATGGATGTCCTAATAATACATCACAAATTTCAAGAAGGGAAACATCATGCAGTACCTCATCTGTGAAGGGATTGATGTTGTAGGGAAGGCGTCATTGTTGGCTAACGAGGAGGTCTCGTCCTTAATGAAGCCACCTGATGGTGTACGACTACGAATGCGTTGTCATCGGTAGGCCTAGCTGCTTCATGAACTTTACTTAAATGAGGTTCTTTTGGATCCGTTATCGACAATGAACTGTAGCGGAGAACCCTTCACCCACATCTGTGAGTAGAAGAGGCATTCCCCCTCCTCTGGATCTTCAAGCTCATTCTTCTAGATCTTGGTGGTGGCCACGATGGCACTAGGCTCCGCATCAATGATTTGCTTCCCTTTTTCATTACCCTTGTCCACTTCTGACTCAGAGTTAGAATATGCATCTAATTCAGAAGCCTTCAGCTCGGCCACTAGTGACTATTTGGCGTGGCACTCACTTGTGTCGTGAGTGGATCTCTTATGGAACTCACACCATTTTCCTGTGTCCTTCTTTGACTTTGGAGTGTTGTTCTTTGCTTTCAGCTTCGGTGATTTGTTTTGGGTCACCCTACCTTGGCTTTGGCCTTTGCTCTGTGGTTTGGGGGCACATTTTCCTTGCTTCCGATTCACAGATCCAGAGTCTCACTTCTTATATTTCAACTTCTGCTTAATCTCGACAGTGTATCGGTATGTCATGCCGAGTGAGGAGATGTCCAAGAACTCCATCTCGTCCTCAGTGTAATTGTGCATGAAATTATGGTACTTGAGTACCAAATGCAACTCAGAATCCTTGATACCCAATTTTGTGCAAAGGGTATGGAAAACATTTGTGAACTCTGGCACATCTTGTTCCTTTCCCTGCAGTAGCGTGATCCACTTTATGTATTTATATTCATAGCTCCCTACAGGGTAAAATTGTTCCTTGATGGCGTCTTGGAAAGAATCCCAAGTGGGTGTAGCTAAAAACAGTGAGGATTCCCTCTCTTCCTTTTGTTCACAGTGGGTTTCCCACCAGTCCTTGACATGTGGGGCGGATTTGAGAAGTGCAAAAGCAATCTTTTCCCGATCGGAAAATTAATGAACTAAAAAATATCCTTCCAACAGATTTGTCCATTTATCTACTATGTCTGCATCTATCTGTCCCTCAAATATGGGAATGTCAAATTTAACTGCTATAGGGATTAATGCATGGGTGGTTATGGATGAAATACCCTCTCGGGTCCTCCCAGGATCCAAGGCAGACTATTTAAGATTAGCTACAACTATCACAAAGAAACATACATATATTCATATTAATGCATGATTGACAAAGAAAAATGAGAAGGATTACCTCAGTCCTTGGTGTAGCCCTACTGGAGAACTCAATGTGGAAAAGTGGAATACCTCTCTGCCAGCTCCTAGATTAGAACCTACACATAGACAAGACAAAGCGTAATCCTACAACATATAAATCTTCATAATCAAAACATTAATATATAAGAATATAAACTAGTGTGCATATAAGCTAATTATTAATCATGGAATCGAATCAACATGTAAATGAATACAATATCGACACCATCAAGTAGAAAACACAGAAACATATCTATATTATTAGATAGAAGAAGAATGATTACAACCATCTTGGCTGGATCAAGCCTCCTCTAGTCCTTCATCTCCTCTCTCTCTCTCTCAAATTCTTGGTAGCATAACAATACTAAATCTCTTGCAAAGTTTCGACAACCATTCGACCCCTTTCACAATGACCAAGCCGCCAAATATATAGATGTTGAGAGGCTCATCCTTGCCAATTATTTCATGAGCTTCATTGAGGCAAAAGCTTGGATGTTGCCTCGCTTTATTTCTCTTTCCCTTCCCATGAGACTCCGTTAGGAATAGCAATGTCCTTAGTTAGGTTGGAGACAGATGTTTCCTGCTTTTTGAGTTGACATTTGAGTGAAAAGCGGAGTGTTAGTCAGTCAACTCGTGATTTGACCTCTAAAATCTCACAAATATCTAGTAACGTTTCCCTTTCGGAAAAAGAAAGTGTTAACCTAGGGACTAACACCTTTGGCTGAGAGATGGAAAGCATTATAACTCTCCTTGTATGTGTTCTTGTTGGTTTTGTTATATTCTTTCCATGACTAGCACCCCTAGTTAACCGGGGGGTCGCCCCCCCTTCGTTGTACTGATTGTATAGCGGGGGGGTGACGGGGGGTTGGCAACCCCCCCTATCTAGGGGGTTTGAGGGGGGTGGGTAGCTCCCCTCTATTAGGTCTAGGGGGTTTGATGGGGACGGGTAGTCCCCCTCTACGGGGTCCGAGGCAGTGCCACGGGGAAAATTTTTGGGACCCTATATTAGGTGGGGCGAACCTACTTATGGTTTTGTGCATGGTTTTAGCACATGGTTTTGGGCGAAATGGTTTTCGATCCATGGTATTGGATGCTTCGACATGTATATATATGTTTTGTAACATTGAAAGGAATATAATGAAAAATCAATCTGGTAGTCCCAGTTTTGGGATCCAAGGGAAAATCTCTGTGTATATGTGTTTTATGTGTTATGCTCTCCCATTGTTTATTTTTTGTGTTTTAGAATTCGTATGCAGGTAATTTCTGTACGGGGTTAAAACCTACATTTGGTGTCATAGATGTTTTGGATTCAAGGGGACACCTTTGTTGCTAAGGGATTTTTCTCGGGCTTGTGGTAGACCCTATTCAGTGGGAGATCTGCAAGATCGATTCTAGTGGTGAAAGAAGATGGTGAGCAATGGAAAGATAGAGATCGAGAAATTTAATGGTCAAATTTTTGAGTTATGGAAACTCAAGTTGGAGGATCTGTTGGTAGATAAATATCAATGGATCGCGATAGATCCAGGTACTAAACCAACGGGAGTGTCCGATGAAGAATGGAAGAAGTTGGATCGGAAGGCAAAGAGCACAATACAATTATGTGTCTTAGATTCAGTATTGTTGAATGTATCAGGGAAAGCTACAGCTAAGGCTTTGTGGGACAAGTTAGGGACTTTGTACCAATCTAAGTCTCTGGTGAATAAAATGTTCCTACAGAAAAAGTTGCATAACCTGAGGATGAAAGATGGAGACTCAGTGACAGAGCATCTGAATGCATTTAATATTGTTGTAATTCAGTTATTATCTGTTGATATTAAAATTTCAGATGAAGATAAGTGCATTAGTTTATTGTGTTCTCTATCAAATTTGTGGGATAGTCTGGTTATTGCAACAGGTAGCAATGCAACTGCCTTGTAGTTTGATAAAATAGTCTCATCCTTGCTGACGGAGGAGATGAGACGGAAAAATATGGAGAGCTAGAATGGTGAAGCCTTTTCTGTACGAGTATGGTCCCATAACAGAAGCAAAAATAAGTCATCGAGTGGGAGATCTAAATCTGGAGGGAGATCTAAATCTCTGGGAAAACCTATAAAGGTGGTGTGCTGGAAATGCAGAAAGGAAGGGCACTACAAAAGGGATTGTAAATCTAAAGCTCCTGACAAAGGAAAGGGATCTGATGATGCTCCTTCTGCAGAGGTGAAAACCACCTCAGATGAAGGTGGGGATGTCTACTTGGCTTCTTCAAGTACAAATGTAGATCATGAGGCATGGTTGATTGACTTAGGTGCATCCTTTCACTTTACTCCCCATAGAGAGTGGTTCTGTGAGTATGAGAAATATGATGGTGGTGATGTCTTCTTGGGGGATGACAGGAAGGCTAGAATCATTGATCGCGGAAAAGTCAAGTTAAAGTTGCAAGGTGGAAGGGTTAGAACACTTCCGAGTGTTATGCATATTCCTGCATTAGCCAGAAATCTGATTTCTATAATCAAGTTGGATGATGCAGGTGTAAAAACAGTGTTCGAGAACGATACCTACAAAATGGTTCAGGGAGCACTGGTATTGATGTGGGGAGTTCAGATTGGAACTTTGTACAAGCTGTAAGGTAGCACTGTTGTTGATGGGTGCAATAGCTTTGTGGTTCCTGAAAGTGGAGCAGAAAATCTAGTGGTCTCTAGAGAGAAGACCATGTTGTGGCATCAAAGGCTTGGACATATTGGAGAGAAGAGCCTTCGAATACTTCATGGTAAAGGTATGGTAGAAGGTACAAGTAATAGCTCTATGGATTTTGATTTCTGTGAAAATTGTGTATATGGGAAGCAGAATCAGGTGAGTTTCCCCTCTGGTAGTAAGAGGGCGAAATAGATATTAGAGCTTGTGCACAATGATGTGTTTGGACCTATGAAGGTTCCATCACTGGGTAAGTCTGTGTACTATGTCTCATTTATAGATGACTTCTCAAGAAATACATGGATATATTTCCTCAAGAAGAAATCTGAAGTCTTTGACAGGTTTAAAGAATTTAAGGCTTTGTTGGAAAACTAGACAGAGAAGAAGATAAAGGTGCCGAGGACAGATAACGGTGGATAGTTTTGAAGTAAGGGATTTCAAGAATTCTGTAAGAAGTGTGGTATAGCACGGTAGAAGACTACTCCATATACACCTGAGCAAAATGGAGTTGCATAAATAATAAACAAGACGTTGATGGAAAGGGCAAGACGCATGCTCAGTGGTGCCGAGTTATTACAGGAATTATGGGCAGAGGCGGTGGAGACCGCATGTTACCTGGTCAACAGGTCACCTTCATCGGCGTTGGAGGATAAGACTCCACAAGAGGTATGGACTGGTAAGAAACCCTCTCTTTCACATCTGAGGGTATTTGGATGTGATGCATATGTACATGTTCCAAAGGAGAAAAGAACAAAGTTGGATAGTAAATCTAAAAAGTGCATATTTATTGGGTATAAGGATGGTTTAAAGGGTTATAAGCTTTGGAACCTAGTAACAAGGAAGGTTGTGTACAACCGATATGTGGTGTTCAGAGAGGTTAAAGATGTTATTAAACATGAAGTCCAACCAAAGGAACCAAAGAAGATAGAGTTTGAGCTAAAGGAGGAAGAAGCAGACTCTACAACAGAAGAGGAATCAGAAGATGAAGAGCCACAAACTCCAGGTGTGAGAAGATCGGTTCGAGAAAGAAGGCAGCCAAAAAGGTATAGTCCATATGCGTTTTGTTCAAATTTTGCTTTATCTATTACTGATGATGATCCCAGAACTGTGAAGGAAGTAGTAGATTCAAAGGATGGCAAACTCTAGAAAGAGGCCATGGTTGATGAAATGGCATCTTTGTACAAAAATGAGGCATGGGATCTAGTGGAGTTGTCGTCTGGAAGGAAACCCATTGGCAGAAAATGGATGTTCAAG
Source organism: Pinus tabuliformis (assembly GCA_031772625.1). Classification (NCBI taxonomy): domain Eukaryota; kingdom Viridiplantae; phylum Streptophyta; class Pinopsida; order Pinales; family Pinaceae; genus Pinus; species Pinus tabuliformis. The sequence continues at coordinate 19,923,600 of CM062819.1, forward strand.
AAGAAGACAAATGTAGAAGGGAAGGTGGAGAAATATAAAGCTCAGTTGGTAGAAAAAGGTTATTCCCAGGTGTAGGGAATTGATTTTGGTGATATTTTTTCTCCTATTGCCAAGGTAGCTTCTATTATATTACTTTTATCTATTGTTGCTACTTTTGACTTTGAGGTAGAACAGATGGATGTGAAGACAACATTTCTTCACGGGGATCTGGAAGAGGAGATCTACATGAAGCAACCTGAAGGCTTTGCGGTGAAGGGTAAGAAATAACTGGTATGCAAGTTAAAAAAGTCTATGTATGGGTTAAAACAATCACCAAGGATGTGGTATCAGAAATTTGATACATTTATACAGGGACTTGGCTTCACTAGAAGCAAAGCAGATCATTGTGTGTATTTTAAATTAATTGGTGACTGTGTTATTTATCTGGTCTTGTATGTGGATGATATGTTGTTGGTTGGAAATGACAAAGAAATTATCTAGGATTTGAAGACCCAATTGTCCTCCAAATTCGAGATGAAAGATCTTGGTGCTGCAAACTATATTTTGGGCATGGAAATTAAAAGAGATCGAGCAAAGAGGAAGTTCTGGTTAAACTAGAGGAAGTATGTCGAGACAATATTGCAAAGGTTTAATATGTAGGATAGTAAACCGGTGAAGGTTCCTATTCTTGTAGGTGTAAAGTTATTTGTTGAACAGTGTACCAAGACACAAGAAGAGGAAGAGGACATGTCCCGTGTTCCATATGCAAGTGCAGTTGGTAGCTTGATATATGTGATGGTCTATAATAGGCTAGACATTGCACATGCAGTGGGAGTATTGAGTAGGTTTATGTCAAAACCAGGGAAGGAGCATTGGACAACAGTGAAGTGGGTTTTCAGGTATTTACGTGGCACTAGTGATTATGGTTTGTGCTACCAAGGGAGACTATGATTGGACAGAGTTTTGGATATTCATGGCTTTGTTGATGCAGACTGGGTTGGAGATCTAGATCAGAGAAGATCTAGAAGTGGGTATGTGTTAAACCTATTTGGAGGTGCAGTCAGTTGGATGACTAAGAAACAATTTTTAGTGGCACTACCAACTATAGAGGCAGAATACATGGCAGCCACTCATGCAAGCAAGGAAGTAGTTTGGTTGTAGTGATTTTTTTCAAGTATGGGGTTAGTACAAGGAGCCATAAGGATAGACTATGACAGCCAAAGTGCAATTTTCTTGGCAAAGAACCCTGCTTACCATTCAAAGACAAATCACATTGATTTTTAGTATCACTTTGTGAGGGATATGATAGAAGACAAAAAGGTGTTGCTGGTAAAGGTGGACACTTTGAAGAATACTGCAGAAGCATTGACAAAATTTGTGAGCTCCGAGAAGTTATCTTGGTGTAGAGAAACAATGGGCATTGTAGGGTTGGATAAATGACTAAGCTCTATTGTGGCCCCCTGTGGAAAGAAAAAAACAGGTGGGAGAATGTTAGGTTGTGTTATATTCTTTCCACAGCTAGCACCCCTAGTTAACCAGGGAGTTAGAGGGGGGGCGAAGCCCCACCTTCATTGCACTGATTGCCCAGTGGGGGGGTCACAGGGCGGGTGGTAGCCTCCTCTGTCTAGGGTTTTGAGGGGGGCAGGTATCCCCCCTCTACGGGGTTCGGGGAAATTTTTTTGGGACCCTATATTAGGTGGGGTGAACCTACCTATGGATTTGTGCATTGTTTTAGCACATGGTTTTGGGCGCGATGGTTTTCGGTCCATGGTATTGGATGCTTCGGCATGTATATATATGTATTGTAACACTGAAAGGAATATAATGAAAAATCAATCTAGTAGTCTCGGTTTTGGGATCAAGGGGAAAATCTATGTGTATATGTGTTTTATGTGTGATGCTCTCGCATTGTTTATTTTCTGTGTTTTAGAATTTGTATGCAGGTAATTTTTGTACGGGGTTAAAACCTACATTGTTGGGGTGCGTTACCCTAGAAAATAGGTATGTGATTTAGGTCTTGTCTTCAACGAATGTGTCTTTCTCCTCTAAGTTGATGACGAGGTCATTTTCCTATATAACAGATGCCCCCTAAAGTGTGAGGTCAAAGACAAAGATGATGACCGAAATAGTTTTTAGATATTGTAATAAAAGAGAGAGGGTTGGAGCTTCAGGACTGCAGGAGACCTTAAACAAACCACATATGTCAAAAAATATAAGATCATGTCTTGAGTTGATCATTCCCATGCTCAGTAGTTGTGCCAGAGTGATTTCCGAGAAATAGATATGATGATCATGTCCATCGATAATCACAATGTGGAACTGTGTCATAATATGATCAACCTAATGAATTGTCTCTTAAAACAATATACGCAACTTAGGAGAGGAAACAAGGTTGAGTGATGTAAGCCTCTACCCAAGGTCTTAGTCACCGCTTATTTGAATAGCATATTTTTGCACATGTGAATAAAGGAGTTGAAGTTGAACATGTGAGAAATCATCTGATTACCAGTGAATGATGAAAGTTGTTAACAAACGCGAAGATGGCCACCGATAAGGATGATGGTTTCCAAGATGCACAGTACAATCTAGCAAGTGTGAGAAGGATGTTGTCATCGAACACTCGTAGAATCATTCAATTGGGAGTTAATAATGAAAACCCCCAATCAAACACAAGGTAACCTGCCACTGAGGACTACAAGTTCTAGAGTACTAATATGTTTCTAGTTTTGTTTCCTAGATAAAGTGTTTAAGTCAATAGGAAGTGATCTGTCAAAAGGTAGGCAATGAGGTGTCCTACATCAGTCAACGAGAAAGGGGACAAGAACGATTGTTTTGGAGATAAATTTGAGCAATGGGTCAAACATATAGAAGGCCTTTTTGAATTGTATGAGGGATGGTCGATACAGGAAGTAGAGGATAGATGGGTCCCATAAACAATAGAAGGCATGACACAAAGTTTTACCAAGTAGCATATACTCATGAACACCAAAGAGTGTTAGGATATAGGATGCAAGAACATCATTGTATGAAGGCTAAACTCATAGGATGGTAAGGTTCAGGGAGAGGCCAACAAAAGAGGCTTGTTGAGGGAGTGGCATGTTCAAGGGGTAGACGGTTGCCAAAAACTCCTTCCGAATACAGATATTGAGTCACTGTGTTGTCCAATTTTTGCCCATCTGATTAAGTTTAACGAGTCTTGACAGGTAAACTCGGTGGTCTTTTCATATTTAGAGAGTGAAAATCTCTTAAAAAGCAACTCTAGTGGGGGTCCCTTTGTCATGGTTGATAACTAGGTGCGACAAAGGTTTAATAGTATACCCGACGCAGTTCCTTTTCCATAAGTTAGTCTACTAAGTTCAGATAAAGTGATAAACCTATGCTTAATAGACATCTACGTCATTTTTTTACGAGTACAAGGGGACGGAGTAAACTCGATATTCTTCATGAAATTTTAATGAGTCAGATGAAGAAAAACTCAATAGATATTCATAAAATTTTAATGAGTCAGACGAAGAAAACTCGATATGTCTTTTTTCAGTTTAGGGAGCGAGAAAAAAGAGATAAAAGAATTGCTCATGTCTTCTTCGTAGGATTTCTACGAGCCTGAATATGATAAATCGAGGATTTTTTCAGTTTAAGAGAGAGAAAAAAGTCCCAAAAAAAAAAGTGCTTATATCTTCTTCGTAGGAGTTTTATGAGCCCGAAGAAGGTAACTCAGGGATTTTTCAGTTCAAGAGCGAGAAAAGGTCCAAAAAAGAAAGTGCTGATATCTTCTTCGTAGGATTTTTACGAGCCCGAAGAAGGTAAATCCGAGGTTTTTAGGATTAACGAGCAAGAAAAATACCATAAAGAGAATGCTTGGTCTTCTTCATGGTAGTTTAACGAGCTTGAAGAAGGAGACTTGAAGCTTTTTGGATTAACGAGAAAGAAAAATACCATAAAAAGAATGGTCGATCTTCTTGATCTCATGCTTGACAATAGAAGGATCTATGCTGAGATTTTCCTCATAAGACTAAGGGAAAACATCATGGAAGTCCTTAAAAGGGTAGGTGAAGCTCGCAATTTCCTCAAGATTGCAGTTAACTCCAATCTAAATGTTTTCTGTGATACTTGTTTTGACTGAGATATCGATGAGAATAGTCTTTGAAATATTTCCCAGGTTCATTTTCGAATCCATATTTTGGATAGTCATATAAATTGAGGGAACAATCTCAGGTGGTTCAAAAGGTAGGATTTTTACAGATGTCACACTTGAAGCAGATATTGAAGCGTGATGGTGAAAGGTTTCCCAAGGTCGCTCTTCTAAAGACATGATCTCTCGCATAGCTTCTTCCAAAGGTAGAACTTCATTGAGGAGATCATTAGAAGGAGTCATGATGGGAGAGGAGGTGGTATCGTTGGTCTTAACCAAAGCAGCAGTAGAATCATATGCAAATTGAATGGCTTGATAAACTAATTCAATTGGTGAAAATGGAATTTTTTTCTCCATAAGAGTCAATGTCTGAAGGGGCCAGGAGGATCCAAGGATCAGTTGGGTCATGAGGAATGGTGGAGACCATATAAACCATTTGTGGAACCTTGGGCAGTGGGAGAGGAAAGCAACCCAATAGGGAGGAACCCTTCAAAAGACTAGTACCAACACTAACGTAAGAGTCAGGTATGCCACCCACTAAGGGCACAATGTCGCTAGGCAACGAGGAGTAATCTGGGGTACAGAAAGAAAACCGGTCCATTGTGACTATTATCACATGTAATGGAAAAAGGATGGGGTAGAAGACCGAAGAAACAATGGCAGTCATGGCATAAGTTCAACTATGGCCCAAAAGTAGATTATAGTCGAGATTACTATCTACAACTTCAATGTCCACCATTACCGTTTTCCCACTCATAGTGATGGGGTAGATGTCAAGGTATCCTTTTGGGATGAATGTATGTCCATCGAATTCTTTAAGGGAATTCGACAGTAGCGCTAGGGTTGGAGAACCCAGGTCGAGCCAACATGAATTAGACATGATGCAGGTCAAAGCACCTTCATCAATGACCATTCTATGGATAGCTCTGCCTTTCGAAAATACCTGCACCTGGCATGAAAGTTGGTGGGAAAGGCAAGGTTTACATTTCTCCATGTTGAAAATTGATAACATGGAATCCTAACGGTCAACTCCACCAATGGCTGAAAGAAAATATTTTCGTTGTGCTGGACAGGTTTATAATACTTCAAGTGCCAACATGGCTAAGAGTGCTTGCGGCAAATCTTCTACAATATTGTAGTTCTGGGCAGCACGTGCAAAGGTATTGTGTGTCGTACGAAGTGCCCCTTTAAGGGGGCAGATCACAAGATCAGCAACATGCCTTTCGATATGAAGATCTTTAAGCGGCAGTGGATTTGAACTCAAGGCAGTGTCATCAGCATTAGTGATGGGAATTCCATAAGTTTTGACTCACATTTGAAGATAAACCATTTTAAAGGTGTAAACAGTTAATGATCCTTCACCAAAGGAAGGATGGTTTGAACCATCGTTGCCCCCTTGTGGGGGTTGCAGTGGCTTTGAAATAAGATGTTGTTGTTGCTAAGCAGGGAAAGGGTTGTGTAGGACCACAGGGGTCCATCCACTGTCCTTTTAAGTAATAATATTTGTGCATTCTTGAAGACGAGGACATTGGTGTGTCATTTGGTCATCCGCACAGATTTTGCAAGGGAAATTGACATCTTTTTCCTTTCCACTAACATATTTTGCAGCAGCTTTCTATTTGGGGTTGGGCTGCATAGCGAGCTGCTCTTAAGAATGAGAGGTGTTCTTCTTGTTCTTCTTGTTCTTGCTGTTGGTTTTTTATGTAGACTACACATAGTTGATCCTAGTGGTTGGAAGAACAGTCGATTGGGTAGAAGTAATGGTATCAATAGACAACTAGGCAATGTTCCCACTAAGTTGTTTTACAGCAGCTCCAGAGGTATCACTGATGAGACCGTCAACATGCACACCAGGTTGTTGAATAGTGGGATCATTGGAAGTTTGAGGGGCATGGGGAATTACATCGTATAGTGTGCCAAACTAAGAATAAATTAAATCTAAATGTTGGGAATGATGAATGGATTGGTATTCCATGTCCGCACCACCTAAGGCAATGTCCTTGCCAATTTCGGGAAGAAATGATTTGCAAAACCAATATGCTAACAGACAATCCAAAATTGTGGCCTTTACAAGCCTTCGCCTATGTCTCCATTCATGGATGTGATCAGAGATGTGGGTGGAGGTGTCTTGGTGCAAGGTAGTAAGAAGTTTCGTTCTAGTTTCATAGTGGATAAGAAGTTGAAAGTGCTTTAAAACTTCCATTTCCAAGGTGCCAAAGGTATTGACTGATGCGCGTGGTAACTTAATGCACCACTTTGCATCATTTCCAGTAAGGGTGCAGGGGAAGATCCAGAGTCGAATACTATAATCCACCATGGAGTTCGATAGGCACCATAGATGGTATGTGGTGACATGTGTACCTGGGTCATCCCCTTGTTTCCCTTGAAACTTCGGGATGTCGTCAGGTATCTTGTGTGGGATTAGAGGCCAATGAAATTTATGGTAGATGGTATCATTAGTTTATACAAATTGGGGATATTGAGTGTTTCCAACAAAGGAAAAGTGTTTGGTGCCCCCGAGTTTGACCAAGGTAATGAAGAATGACTTGAAGGACCCTAGGTCCTCCCATCATGTTGTTTCCAACATGATACATAGGATTCATTGGATAATAGTCTCCTTGTTGTGGTGGAACAGTCATATACGATGGTGGTCCATAAGGGATATTAGGCTGGGGGAAAAAGACTGGTTGCCCCTAGGATAAAAAGTGCCCCCTTGACTCAATTGAGGTTGAGGATGGGGTGCCCAAATAGACGGAGTAAGACCGGGTTGAGGGATTCCACTAGCCATATAGTTTGTTGAAGGTACATGAATGACACTAGAATAGTGTCCACTTGGAGGAGGTAAATCGATCAATGATGATCCAGGTTGTCCTATAGCCGGAGGGGGAATATGATGCCCCTGATCGATATGTGCATGTTGGTAACATTGCCCCCAAGCATTTGAGCCTGGCGGTCTGAACTTAGCAAAGGGTTCCAACCAAAAGTATTATTGAAGGTAGTCGTACTAACTGCGCTAATAGGTGTGAAAGTTGAAGGTCCAAGAGCAAACACAAAATGGGCAGAAATCGGTATGTACTGGGTTCCACTCATAGTAGGTGTAACTAGGTTGCTCGGACTAGGCATAGCCTGGATAGTAGGGTAACCAATGAGCTGGGTGTTACTGACTATTTGTGGGGGAAGTGATGGTGGACCAAAGTTGTCCACAAAATACCACGACCCCTTAGTCGTCGGGGGATGTTGGATGTGGGTACTATTGAAGGCATGATAGGCACAGGTGCTACCTAAATCAACATTGGTCCCAGAGGATTGGTGAGGGAGGATTATAAGGAGGTAAAACTCCTTTGCTGAAAAAGTCCTCAAAAAGTATATTGTCCTGGGAGGTTTTATGTGATTCAGCGTTAGACACTGGAGACTGATTTCCCAAAGAGGGAGAATCTGGGTCACCAAGGCTCGGTTGATCCTCTATAGTCAGCGGAGGAAGACCTTGTTGTGGCCTAGATTGACGACGAGGGTCATATGTAGCCACGGTGACTAATATATTTTATCAAAAAAAATTAAATTTATTATAGTCTCAATGATAACAAAGCAGCACCTAAAAATAAAAAGTACTGTAAAAGTCAATCAACAAGCAGTCAGGGGATATGACTTTGTCGGATAACCAACATTTGTTGGAGATGAAATCCAGTATCACAATGGCTAAAAGAGAGAGATGACCAAATGTACAGTTATGATTACTCTTGAGCTTCGCCCAAACCTCATATTAAGGGGCCAAGGACTCTTGTGAAGATGAGCACCCTCCCAAAAATCAAAGATAGAGTAGCTTTGTTGGCTTATTGGGGCCTGACCCAAGTTCAAAGTTGATTTAGCCAAACAAATCCTGGTACTATTGGCCCTTTCGGCAACAGTCCGCGGAGCGTGGACTGAGGTCTCACCCAAAGTAGTATGGGAGGGTGCTAGAACCAGGTTTCCACACCCTGGAGATGTCTGATGAGTTCAAGTGGTCCGCGTTTTGATCCCGCGCGCAGGTTGCTTCGCGCACTTTCCCGTACCTCGCAGCCTGAGATACTGCCTTCGCGCAGCCCTACTCAAGGGCTGAACGCTGCACTTCTATGTTATTACCCAAGACTTTACTGGTATTACAATGTTAGTTGATTATATTATCCTACTTACATGCTTTAAGTTGTACTTAACAACATAAACCATTCATACAGGTGCGCATAGTAAATAAACAACATATTTGCAAATTATATCAAACATGCATTAACCCAAGAACAGACACACAGAATTATGATAAAACTTCTCTTTATTAATTCCTTCCTTGGCTACAGACTCGACTCCACCCTACACACTCCACTGCAGGGGTCCAGGCACTCAGCTATAGACTACTAGGCCTCTGCACACTCAGCTGCAGAGCCTTCTCCTACTCTACGACCCAAAGACACCCTTTACACTTGCAACTCAATCACTTAGACTTGTTATTCTTCTCTACTATTATCTCTATTTTACACTTAGAGCCTCACTCTATTTATACAATCCCATGGCCCGGGGACCATGGGTAGGTCTATTTAGCTAACATTACATTACAAAACTAGGGTGAACAACCCTATGACTCTATCATACATTCCCGCTCTGCGCCCGCAATTCGCGGAGCTTTAAAAAAAGATTAGGTTAAAACTTTGGCTTTGATCCCCAAAACATTCCTTGGGGGGATTCCATGCCCAACAGGCCCCCAACACAAACATCATGACTCGTCCTCGAGTCACTCTGTTAGCACAACGATCTTTGCACGAAGTCCCTCCAATTGTTCTCGAACTACGTGGAGGTCAACAGTGCATTGAGCTATTGCTTGCTGGATCTGCTGCATACATTGTCCCGAGACCTCTGTGTCCAAACCGCTTCCATACATATGTATCGGTATCTGCTGCATATGTTTATAGTCCCGCGCCTTTGTCTGGATCCTTGGAGCGCGAAGACTGTGCTTCTGCTGGCTAGTTAGATAGCCGGCCCACCTATGTAGGGCTTCAAGCGGCTGCCATTCACTTTGCCTGGGAAGGGTTCTCCATTTAGTTTGACTAGCTGGACTGCAGCTCCATATGTGACCTCCTTAACCATGTATGGTCCCAGCCAATGCATTTTGAACTTTCCCAAAAATTTCAAACTTACTGTCATACAGCAACACTAAGTCATTTACCTTGAAGGTGCACAACTTAATATGGTGATTGTGCCAGGCCTTTTCACGCTGCTTTTGTACTTGCTGAAAAAACCAGCCAAGAACCGTTCCTCCTCAAGTTCTTCCAATTGCGCGAGCCTTTCTTCCAGAGCTTTGCAATCCATCATACCTATGAGCTCTGCTATGCATAGACTAGGTACAATATATTTCATTGGCATGACAGCTTCCAAGCCATAAACTAGCCGGAAAGGTGTTTGTCCCGTCAATTTCTTGCACGTTGTCCTATAAGCCCATAATACTGCAGGTACGTGCAGGTCCCAATCGATTCATTGCGCGTTGCACACTTTGGTTAGTGCAGTCTCCAGTATTTTGTTGAATGCTTCCACTATCCCATTGGCTTGTGGGTGATATGGTGTGCTTTTCTGATGATACACCTAGAACTATTCTGTGAGCGTGTTGATGGTTTCATTCAGGAAATGTGTACTGCGATCACTCATTAAGATTTTTGGACAGCCAAATTAGGTCAACGCGTGTTCAAACAAAAACTTCACAGCCGTAGCGGCCGTGTAGTCCTTGACCGGCTGCACTTCTACCCAGCACGTCAGGTACTCCATCGCGATGATGTCAAGATCTTCAATCAATGGTCCTTGAACCTCGTGATAGCCTTCGGTTTTTGGAATGTTAATTTTTTGTGGATCCTCATCATCATCCTCAATATTTACATTGTAACACTCTAGCGTGCAACTCAGCTGGGTCGCCCATTCCGGCTAAAGCACTTCCATTGGCTCCTAGGGTATTTTGAAGATAGTTGCTTTTACTGCCTATAGCACATCATCAACAGTGTACCACCAACGATCCTCAAACATGAAGGTTAACAGGAATCCTTCGCACAAGATATCCCATTCACTCGTGCCATGGCGGAGCTCTGTCTTAGTATACCAATTCATGGGTATGATATCCAAGGTATGACAGAACAGGTGCACCCACTCAGGTTATGGCTCTTCCCCGTAGACCTTGGTCCATTTCGTGAGGTGTGCACGTGGATCATCCCATCTGTCATACTTGTATGTTAGTCGCATCTGAGGCGTCCCAAACCGTATGTGCATCATCCTTCTGCATTTGTGCCAGTCTTCAAAACTTCTTTGATGCATACCCCACCATTTTGTGAGTGTAGCACGCAGTACCCATTTCAGAGTGTCGAAACATTGTTGTTCCGACACTTCTTTTTGAAATTTGTTCAGGAAATCATCCACCTCACTCAACCCGCCATACATAGGTAGATCTCTTACCTCTATTGTCACGTAGCGCAGTGACCTTGTCATCATGTTGTAGTTGATCGTGGTTACCTCGTGTAACTGGTTCTATCACCGTTCTATCTCCTCGTCTAAATCTGAGGTGCAGGAGCTTTCGCGCTCCGACAAAATCCTACCATCCACTGTTGGATTTACCTAGCCCTGCTCCTGTGTGGTTATCTTGTAAATACAGTCTATATCGTCATCGTTATCGTAGTCGTGCACCGATTCTATGTAGCGCGATCCTTCTACAGGGTATAAAGGTACCACTATGCGCAATGACTTTTTCTCAAAAATCATCTTGCGCTTCTTTATATTTATTACTCCATTCATGTCAGTGGCCCAATCTATTCCCAGTAGTGCGGGATAGGGATTGTTGTCATCAAAAATCTCTATCACTTTGAAATTTGCAAGTGCGCTCGCACCTTCGATATCTATCATTATTCCCTACAATCTTCCCATAGGTAGGATCTTTTGCTAGTTCGCCATTCGCAATTGAATAGGAGACCATTGCAATGCAGGCTTGCCCATGCGTTCCCATGTCTACTTTGGCAGGACGTTTGCATCCGATCCTAGATCCAAAATTACTTGATCCATTTCATATTCCCCAATCTGCATGGTCAATCTCATCTCTCTTCATGTTCGTATTGTGTGCTTCCCGAGCTTCCGGACTATGCGCGGTTCTCCTGGCGCAATCCCAGCACATCTAGTGATGAGTTCTTGCAGCCCCTTCACAACCTTTCTATCGCGCAGCAGCTTCATGCATGTCTCCAAAAAGGTAGTGAGCATTGATGGGTCCATTTCTGGTTCCAGTTTGTCTTTACTACCTGAAGTGGAGGCCTCCGTGAAGCTCTTCTTAGCTTCCATGAATGTCTCCTTAACGCGTTCCAAATCAAATTCTAGTTCCTTTGTGGGAGCCTTCAGAACCCAGGCACTTTCTTCGGGCTGCTTGCCCTTGTCATCTCCTGTTGTGATACCACTTTGGAGCACGATATTTACATTCGGGTCTTCCTCGCACAGCTCATACCTCATCATTTGTAGGTTCTGAGTCAGGGGAGGTTGGAGTGTTCCTTTATTGCATAGCCTCGCTATCAGCGTGGGACAGTCCTTTGTCTCATGATCAAACTGGGTACAATATAAGCATGATGGTCTCGTCAGATTTGTACAATTGTGGGCATAATGCCCTGGTCCTCCGCAATTGTAACATATCAGTTGTCCGCGACCTCTTCCTAGTCCCATTCCACCTCGACCTCATCCGCGCCCCTAAAATCCAGTGTGCGCCATGCTTGCATTTTGATCGAGGGCCCATGCTTCGGTCTGAACTCTGTAGGTAGAAGTCCGATCTATCATCAGTTCATAACTTTTATAGGTGCGCTCATCGTGGCCTACTGACTTGCAGAAATTACAGAACAATTATTGGGAACTCTGCGTATACTTCTGCAATAGATGGTAGTTATCGGTAGCATGCTTCCCTCCTATCTAACAAATCACTCACCATAATGCAGGTGACGCGCTCGGTCCTACTTGTGTCTCTGGTCTCAATGGCATTGGTCCTCCTCCCACCAGGCAGTTCGTGAATACTGGACAATGGTCCTTGTCATGTCCCTAGCCTTTGCACTTTATGCAACATACCTCCTCACACACTTCTGGATGAGTTGTCCTGTCTTGTTTCAAACTTTGCATCTCAAGACACTTTTCAACTGCGCGTGGATCTATTGAACTCCCAAGTTAGGATCTTGTATCGGGGCTCGTGTAGTCTCATTGCGATCTCCAAGGCCTCAGCCTGAGTGGATAGCTTCTGTTGTGACAACTTGTTATTTAGATGCAGCGTTAGCGATGCTACAAACCATGCGCGGTGTTGCCCATCCGTCAAGGTCATGTTAGCTTCACGAATCATACCCTTCAGTCTCTGATCCAGCTCCCAGGGGGTCTCGCTTGGAAGCATCGTGATTTCCTTAAATCCAATAATCGACTATGTCTCTGATTTTGGCCTGCTAAATTCCCTATTTAGCACAGCTTGGATATCCACGATCCCTACGTTTGGATTGTCATTGGAGAGCTTAATGTACCAAGTCAGTGTGTGATCCTGCAAAGCGCTGATCAGTGTTTCTTTCTTTATATTATCATCTGTGACTCCCTACGCTTCCCATACAACCCTTACCAAGAACCAAAACTAGTCTGGATCTTCATTCCCTACTCCTTTAAACACTGGCAATTTTATTGCGCTTGCCATACTAAACTGTGGCGGTGGCAGAGGTGGTGTGGGCGAAGAGGGTGAGGATGGTGAAACTGGCGGTGGTGTAGGTGGAAGTGGTATGTATGGAATTCGTTGCTTTATCAAACTAATCACACTTCTTGGTGAAACCATCGCGAGCTCTTCCTTGCTCTCTCGCGGAGGTGAAATCAAGGGGTTAGTTTCTAGTTCTACGCTACCTTCGTTTATGTAGATCCTCCCACTTCGCGTAGCCCAAAACATCAATTTATTCGCATAACCCGCTTTTCACATAGTAGCATTTTAATCCAGGTGTTCAAAGATTTAACATACTTACCTCGCGATCCTTTGAGGAAGCATCATTCTGCCTTGCTATAGCTGACTGAAGTATCTACCACGAACTCAGTGATAAATCCCCCTATAATTCAATCGATCTAGTGATCCATAGCGTGCGTAATCTTATCTTTTGATGCTTCTAGTCTTCGCACCAACTCTGGAGTCCACACAATAGGTTTGTCAAGCCTACACTTTCCTTGACTGTCAGCTAGCTTCGCGATCCACTCGTACAACTCAGAGGGGAAGGATGCAAAGAAAATTTCATGGATTTCCATATATAAGTAGCAATCTAACCACTCTTCCTTCGATAATCGTGGATTCCTATTTTCCTACACCATGAAATTGTGAATCTTCCTATCCAACCACTCTTCAATTCCTTTCTTTGTCGGATTCCAGTGGTACTATTAGCACCTAAATCTGCCTTAGGCTGAAGGAAGGCACAATTCAGGCTAACCACAAACCACGCTCAATCTGGTAGCTAGCCCTACCAGAATAGGAGAGGGCTCTCTCCGGGTCACACTCAGTAAAAATACACAATAAAGTCTGAGATGACTCAAAATGAAATACTGATTTTAGGCTAGTAAATAGATGTGGAAAAGGTGATTTTCAATGACTGAATTTTCTGGGCTGTAAGGGACCAAAGGAACATCTGAGCTGGGAAATTAAATCAAGGACACAGAATATTTCTTGAGGCAAGATAGGCAGGAGGTTTAGCAGTAATATTGAAGTAATATGAAATGGAAGGACTGTTAAGAGGTTGAAAAGGGCATAGCAAATGAATCTTTTTCAAATAGAAGAATAAACACACAGCATGAATACCTTACCGAGGCAAAGCAGTGAACTGGGTTCCACCTTTCTTACTTTAAAGCATTCAACTGGAAATGGTTATGAATGGACTGTATAAAACATAACAAATACACATATGAAATAGAAAGAAGAAACATCTGCTAAACATCATACCACATGAATCTCATGAATCAGAGCTGCATCATTTTATTAATTCCATGGCCAAAATATGTACAATGCAAGTGCTGGGTTTTTCCTCCACACTGCTCCCAGAAATTCCAACCAACCCTTTGCAAATGGTTTGCATACAATAAATAGACTATGCCATTGGGAAATAGAACGACCTAGAGTTGGGGAGTTTTCCAAATGATTACAAACTGGAAATGGAAAGCCAACCATTAGTTACAGATGCAGTGTTACAGAAATGACAAATGGCTTGGGTGACTGCTCGCCTTCCTTTGCCACTTGGATAGGAGCCCACCTTTAGTGAAAATACTTTTTAAACATTGCCTTAGTTGCCGAGAAAAATATAGTGTAAATGAGCAGGCCCACTTGGAGAAAGTCACGAATCGAAATGTCGCGGAGCAGAAGTGATTTTGGGCTTTTGGGTGTCTGTGCGCCGCACCCACATCTATATGCGTCATGCCACTTTGGAGGCTATTTTGAGGTATCTTCATGAGTTCAAATTGTGCCTAAGTGTGCTTTTTGGAAAGCCCTACCTGTCTACTTTCCAACCCAAGTGGAATTTCTGAATTTGGTGCTCATTTGCCCCTCCAAAACTTCATTCTCCTAAGACTGCTTCCTGTGTGTCAAAATAGGGGCAGAGAGGTCATTTTTTGAGTGTTTTTGACCTCCTGGGGACTCAAAACTTGCCCAAACTTCTTTTCCATGAACCAGAAGTCATGATTTTTCATGTTGAATCCAAAAATGCAAACCATTTGTGATTTGGAGCTCCCAATCCTAAGCGTCGCACCAGTGGCGCAACGCACAGGGAGAAAAAACCTGTGTTGTGACCAAAAATTTTCCATGTGACCAAAATTGCCCCAAATTTCTTGAAATTTGGGCTGGAGATCCTCTATGAGGTGCTATGCTGGGCCACAGAGGCCTCAGCCAAGATTCAAAGCTGATCTTGCTCTTTTTGCCTCTTTTTCGCTTTGCTCAATTTTGCCCTCAAACTCCTTATCCGAGCCTTTGAACTCATGTCCCGTGCCCTGTAGTGATAAACCATCCATGTTACACAAAAATATCATCACCATGATTATTTGCAGTCAGTATGGGTCTATCATCACTTGTACTATCCTCCTAAGCATTCTCAGACCTCAGCTCTTCAAATCAAGCTTTGGAAATGAGAGAAAGACATTAAAAAACAATGTAACTCTGGTTCCGCACTTTCTCTCATGGTCACCTACGGTCCCGCACCTTCTGTGTACAAAAATTGCGGACCTTCCCGCTCTGTCCCTAATGGTGTAGGTGCGGACCCCTGTGAAAGTCAAAAGACGCAAGTTTTATCTTAAAAAACTCACTTTGGGTTAATTCTAGAGGTTTCTAGAAGGAATTTTGACGTGGATTGTTCGCTCTGAAGTGGTTCATGCATCCCAAAAGAGAAGGAGCTAATCCCTTGATGAGAGGAGCTATCCCTTTGAAGGATGGCTTTATCCCTTTGAAGGAGGACCTAGTAACCTCCCTCCATTGCACTATAAATACAGGCATTGGGCTGGTTGCTGGAGAGGTTAGAAGCTGAACATTTTTTAGGGTAAATGCTGGTGAAATCAAGACTTCCTAGTTGAGCTTAAGAGGAGAGATACACATCCTTTTGGCTTCATTGGGGAGTGAGTGAAACTTGTCAAAGTAGAGGAGACTTCTTGCTGGACCCTGGGAGGAGCTTGTACAACGTCAAGGCAAAGGTTGTAAAGTTCTTCTTATTTTGAATTAATACAATCAAACTCATTTTTCTCAACAAGTGTCTTATGTTATTTGTTTCATGGACTCCTTGAATTTCATGTTAAATATGTTTTATGCAATTGGCTTTTCAGGTGCTATTTAATTTGTTTGCCTTGTTTGTGTTTGCAGATTCACGAAAAGGAGCTCATTTGGATCAAAGGAGTGAGGGCATCCACAAGCTTGCTTTGGACCTAAGGTAGGCCCTAAAAACACTTGTTTGCTATTGTTTATTAAAGCATATTTAGAGAAAGATAGTGTCTGGTTGGTTTGCTTGTCATTAGGTCTTCTTTAGATTCTAGGAAGGTCTATCTTGTCCGCAAGATCGACTTATTCCATGTGACAAAATGGCAACTCCGCTGGGGACTTGATTGTTTTCCTTGTTTTTACTTTGACCTGAGAAACTCTATTTTTGTTTCTGTTTTTGGCTTGTTGTGTGTAAAAGTGGGTAGAGTTTGTAGATCCAGGGTTATTTTTCATTTTTCATAGCTTTGGGAGAGGACCGCACCCTAGCCATTTGACACAGTGCGTACCTACCCGCAGCTTGGCTTTTAGCACAGAGCGGGACCGCACCTGTGCTAACTGTGGGCCTGCGGACCCTGTCAAAATTTTGAAACCCCTAAGATTTCCTCTGTTAGTCAGCTTAGTTTGTCTTTAGAAATTGTTATCCACTGCCCAGACCTGCATATAACCTGTCAGAAGCTTTCCTTGGATTGATTTCGTTAGTGTTAGGGTTTTAGGTGAAATTCCTAAGAGTTTTTCTTGTTGGGTTTGTTTTTCATTGTGGTTGTGTTGTGGCTCTGAGCTTAGAAGCTGTAGGGACTACAGATCACCTTTGTGTCTACCAGCCTTCTTATGAGTCTGACCATTGATGAAATCTCCCTTTGTTTGAGGAATCCGCTTTGAATTTTCTCTTTACAAAACTTCGAAAAGCTTGTGTTTAAGATTTTGGATTTTCATTTTCAAAAAGAAAACGAAATTGGTTGTTCTTGACTGATTTGTGATTCTGCATAAATTAGTCCTTAGCTTGCATCTAGCTGAGTAAAACATCCTTAAAAAAGACTTTTAGTAGGCTTTGACTTCAAATAGGTTTTTATAGTTTGTAGATCTCAAAGTTAGTCGTTTGCATTAGTTTTGAGTGTGTTATTAAAAAATATAAAAATCTCTTTTGGAAAAAGTTTGTTTTTGTAGTGATTGAGTGCTTTGAAATGAAAAAGGGAAATTTTTGTGAAATAACTAGTTTTCTCGTTTTTTTAGTGCTTTGGAAAGGAAAAGCTCTTCTTTTCATTTGTTTAATTGAGAAAGATTTGTGTTTACAAAGTATTTGCATTCTCAAACTCTTTCTTAGTTTAGAAGTTCATCGAAGAGAAAAGATTGTTTAGATCATCTTAGGTGCATTTTTAGTGATTTTGAGTCGAGTCTTCATACCACGAGTTTCATCTCCACACCTTTGGACTTAAACAAAAACCACTAAAATTAACGCTTAAAGTAAAATTCACCTAGTAACATTTTTATTTCTAGGGCTCTGATACACCAACTTAGCTTAGGCTAGTGTCTTGGAGTAGGAGAGTAATTAACTCTCCAAGACAGTAAAAACAAACAAGTAGTTGTATCTTATGGTAGGGAAGAAATCCAATTGTTGCATTTATGCTCTGGGAAAGCTCCTCTTAAAGGAGAAGCATGAGATCGTGTCCGAACCAGTGTGGGAATCAATCCTTCCTCATTGGGAACGACGCCAGATATTCACGTATTAAAAACGGTAAACCTCGGATTAACCATTGTCGAGGAGCCTGGGGTCACTTGTTGGTAAACCTTGGATTATGTCAAGGAGCCTTCAAGGGGATTAAGCCTGCTACTCTACCCTTGCATGCGTATCGAATCGTAGACTGTTCCCCCAGGTGTATTTGTCTTAGTTGGTAACCTTAGTGGCCATATTCTTTAGGACTCTTCCTGAGGTGACAGTGGTGGGAAGATCCTACTGTGCCTAGAGCAGACATCGGCTAGACTCACTTGGTTTTTCTGGGGGGTTCACTTCACTCGAGACGGTTAAGTGGAGGAAATTGTGCTAGTCTATTCATTAAGCAGGTTTCCAGGGTAATTGTTCCAACTGCCATTTCTGTATTGAACTCTGCGACGTTGGATTTCATCACCAACTAGTGTTTTTAGTCCAGAAAGTTACTGTTTTTGTGTGTTTGATCTCCTAGATTCTTTAGGCGTGTGATTCAAATTTGTTTGGTTCTTTAGAGACTTTAGGTGCTTTTCATTGAGATTTTACTTTGTTTGCGCGTGAAGTAGTTAGAAGTTTTTAACTGTGGTTGAATTACCAAGACAGTCCCGTAGACTTCGGGGCCAGTCTCCTGAGTTTGTAAACGTGGCTGAGTTACTGAGGAAGTCCCATAGACTTCGGGGCCAACCTCCTGAGGAATTACCGAGCCAGCTTGAAGGCTTGAAAGTCCTCGTAACTCCTAGAGACAGTAGAGTTGGGTCACCTGAGGAAGGAGAATCTTCTTTGATAGTACATCCTGATTTTCAACCGTTAGTAGCAGATTATAATCCGCAGTCAGTGTCTATTTCCGAAATTGCTGGTAGCTTTTCATCTACTAGTGATATAGGTGAAGAACCCGAAATATCCGAGCCTGAAAGTGAATTTGCTGCTACTCCGACATCAAGGTTTGTTTCTCCAACTTTTAGTAGTCCTGGTTCACCTAGGGTAGAAAGAGTAATCACCCAAGATCTTCCTTCCGGACTTATTTCTATTGAAGAACTTGCTCCGGAAGAAGAAGTAGGCATCCCTATCCCTGAAAATCAACCTATTATTGAACTAAGGGAGCGTGAATCAATTTTTTACAGTCCAACCTAGGAGTAGTTCTTGGTATCTTTCTTTGACTAATTTTCTAGAAAACTCAGGGTTAAGTTTTTCACCACCTCGTGCTCCTTATCACCCAACACCTAGAGGTTTTTATACTCCCGTCAATATGGCAGGACATTCATCAATGTTTACTCAATCGCCCGAATCTTTTTTGTACGGCGGTCCTTCTGTTCCCTCCAAGTATCAGTCACTTTCTGGTACTTTTTCGGGAGCATCTCCTCAACCCATTGAGCAAGGGTTATTAACTGGAAACAATGGTACTAAGCCGTTGAGTGTAGAAGACATTCTTATGATGTCAGGTTCTATTCCCAATCCTCGATCTCAAGGTT
Source organism: Pinus tabuliformis (assembly GCA_031772625.1). Lineage (NCBI taxonomy): Eukaryota > Viridiplantae > Streptophyta > Pinopsida > Pinales > Pinaceae > Pinus > Pinus tabuliformis. Next base: position 19,942,643 of record CM062819.1, read on the forward strand.
TCCAGTTACCGCCTGGGAGGCAGCCTCAATTAACGCCTGGGGGGCAATCTCAAGGTACACAATTTGCATCTGGGGGGCAACCTCAAGGACAATACATACCTATGGGACAGTACGTTCCTCAAGGTCAACCCCAGACTCAATATGTACCCCAAGGTCAACACCAGTATCAATTTATACCTCAAGGTCAAACCCAGTCTCAATATGTGCCTCAAGGGTATCAACCCCAAGGTCAATACTCGAACCAAGGTTTCCAACCAGCCCAAGGTCAAACGTATGTTCAAGGAACGGGAAATGTACCTTTCAATTATCAATCCTACCCTCAACCCAGTTATGGTCCTCAGTATTCTCAACCAGTTATGGGTCAGTACCCCGGAATTAATATAGTGTGGGATCCATTACAAACCCAATAGGTGTTGCAGCCAAGTGTACAGTTGTCATCTCAAACTGGACAACCCTTAGTTTCTGGTTCACCCCAGCAACCAGTCCAGTCTAACATTCAAAATTCTGTACCTTCGGTAGTTTCTCAGCCTGGGCCTAGTACACCTCGTACTCCACCTCAAACGACTGCTACAACTGCCGCAACATCTGTTCAATCTACCCCACCTACTTCTGGAGTATCGACAACTCCGGTTTCTATTGTTCCTGTATCTACTCCTCAGACATCTTTACCACCGTCTGGATCTACGATTCAAACTTCGGTTCAGATGCCTATAGGACAACGTGGTTTAAGTACGGTTGTCACAAGTCAACCACAATTCACCTATCAACCGTACCAGGGACAGTACCAATTCGGTCCTGCTGTCCAGCAGCCAGTCTATCAGTATCAACCGTATCCTGGGTACACTTATCAACAACCTCAACAACCCCAGTACGGTCCGGTTAATCCTGGTTTTTCGGGAGGATACAATATCCCGAACACCATTCCTATTCCAAGTTATCCTGGATATCCTCCTCCTGGGGCTGGTCTCATGACCCAGAGTTTTAGGGATCCTAATCGGTAGTTATTGTTTATCGCAACTTTGGACTTACCTGACTTATCGCGCCTAACGAACGATCCCATTAATTATCTTCCGTTTTGGCCGCCAATGCCGAATAAGCTGCCCAGTGACATTCCCAAGTTCGAAGGTAAATCAGGAGAGGACCCGTCGAACCATGTGATGACTTACCACCTCTAGTGTGCGTCTAACTCCATTACAGATGATTCAATCCGTCTTAGACTTTCCAGTGCACTCTAATTGGTATCGCAGCCAAGTGGTACATTGAGTTACCGCGAGGCACTTTTTATAATTTTAGTCAGTTAGCTACCTCGTTTTTAACTCATTTTCAATTGCCAGTCCGATATGACAATGGCACGGAATTGTTAACTTCGCTAAAACAATCGACAACCACCTACATTTCAGATCATATTCATGAGTGGAGATGTCGACAACGTTTAGTGAAGGTATTTATTCCGGATCAAATCTTGGCTGAGTGGTTTGTAAAATCTTTGTTGCCAAAGATCACTGAAGATGTTGCTAAAGCCGAAGTTGTTACTGAGGAGCAAGTCATTGCTCAAGCACAGTACCTTGACTTGGTCTATACTCAGTCGGGTACGTTACATGAAAAAATCCCCGATCTTCCCAAGCAAAATCAAATCACTGCAGCTCCTTCGGGATCTCATGCCGCCGATGGTATGATTGGCATGGTTAACACTAAAAGTAAGAAGAAGTCTTCCAAGAATTCTTCTCCCATTATAACCTTGCCTGATTCCCCAACAAGAGATTCTTCTGCAGAGATTTCCGCCGATATTCACGTTGTAGATTCATCTACAGCCAAATCAAAATCCGGTGGGAAGAAGAAAGGAAAGAAGAAGAATAAAACAGACAAAAGTTCAAAGGAGAAACCTGAAAAGGCGGAATCCAATGATGAAAAGCGCAAACCTCGTTATCCTTGTCTCATTTGTGACGATGAACATTTTACAAGAGACTGCCCTCATCGTGCTAAGGTTGCGAAAATTGTCAAGGGTTCCCAAACTCCTACTATTTTGAAGGATCCTTTTTCGGCTCAAGACAGTAAGATGATAGGTTCATCCTCGAGTGCCAATGAAGAACCCATACTGATGATGTCCCATGTTAGGATTGCGACTCGATCGCAAGATTATGGTAGTAAGAGTCCTATTGATGGTAAAGAAGCAGAATCTTCTCATTCTAATCCATAAACCTCATCTCTCGGTTCCGATCCACTACAGATCGAGAAACCTAATCCAGACTTGGTAATCAAACCGCTTGCAAAGGGTATACTTCGAAAGTCAGCTTTCAATCCACATGCGAGAGCAGCTCAAAATTATAACATTGTTGAGGATTTAGTTGTTTCACCCTCAGCAATGTTGGCTTTGGAAGTGCTGCAATCATGCCCAGCACAACGTAAATTACTTTTGTCGACTATAGGAGCTGTTGATGTTCAGGACCCGAACCTAATAATTTTCGATCTAGAAAATAGTGCACCACGTTTGCCTCATCAAATGGCTTTCCAGATTCCAGTGATAGTCAAAAACAGGCCTATTCATCGGACTGTAATTGATGAGGGAGTCTCAACGTGTATTATTTCGATACAGTGTTGGAGATCGCTTGGTTCTCCTTCGCTAAATCAATCCCCGACAATTCTAAAGGCCTTTGATGGCCGTGGGTTTCATCCTTTTGGCATTCTACAGGATTTGCCTATAGGGGTTGAAGGAAAAACCGTTAGTCTAGATGTGGAGGTGGTTGATGCCCCTCTAGATTACAACCTTCTCTTGGGTCGAAGTTGGTCTTACGCTATGACAGCGGTCGTTTCATCGGTCTTTCGAGTAATAAAGTTTCCACACAATGGAAAGATCGTAACAATAGACCATCTGGCTTGCTTTTCATCCGACCCAGCCTCTTCGGAGAGTATTCAGCATGTTGGTAAAACGACTATCCCATATAAGGATGTTGGAGTAGGATTAGTTAAAGATGGCGGTTTACAGGGAACTTTTCCTTTTCCTCCAATCAACGCATCATCTTCATTTGCAACTATTCATATGATTACATCAGACACCATTGTTTATGATGATCCTTGGATCGTCCCTTCTGAATCTGAGATAGACTCATTTGGTAATGCCATGCCTTTGAGTCCATATGAAATTGCCTATGAAGTTGTGCAGTCTTTTGCCGACCCATGTTCAACCGAAAATGACTTAATGAATGTGGTCCGTGAGGAATCACTTTTCACATCAACCTCGGATTTAACTACGTTTTCTGAACTTGTTCACTCTGATGAGAAAATTCGTGAAATCCTATGTGTAGATGACTTACCATGGGAAGATCTCCATCACAGATCTTCGTTTTTACCTGAGGATGATCGTCTTGAAAATGATTTCTCATCAATTTTTACAACTGAATATGTCAAGGAACCTCAGAATCCAATGAAACATCCCGATTCAGAGTTAAATTTGGGAAACATCTCTCGAACTATTCCTATTGACATTTCGGTTAAGCCCGGAATTGTTGAGAACATTCATATAGGTGCCTCGTGTACAGATGACGAAATTCAATTATATAAGGCCCTATTTCAAGAATTCCGCGACGTGTTTGCCCGGTCCTATGAGGAAATGCCAGGAATTGATCCCGCGATTGTTGTTCATGAAATCAAGACTTACCCGGACGCTAAACTCGTCCGGCAACGTTTGCGTCAGATTCACCCACGAAAAGCTGCTGCAATTAAAGCAGAAGTTGAAAAATTATTGAAAGCAGGTTTCATTTATCCGATCCCGTTAACGGATTGGGTATCGAATATTGTTCCGGTTAACAAAAAGTAGGGAACAATAAGAATATGCATCGATTATAGGGACATTAATCGAGCCTATCCAAAGGAAAATTACCCAACTCCCTATATCGATCAAATCATTGATGATTGTGCCGGCAGCAAAATATTCTCCTTTATGGACGGTTTTTCCGGATACAATCAAATCAACATTCTACCTGCCGATCAACCAAAAACGGCTTTCATTTGTCCATGGGGGACATTTTCTTATTGCAAATTACCTTTTTGGCTTAAGAATGCCGGAGCAACTTTTCAAAGGGCGATGTCTTATGCATTTCATGACATCAAGCACATTGTGCAACCCTATCTCGATGACTTGCCTGCTCATTCATTACATCGAGATGATCACCTCGTCCATTTACGAGCAATCTCTATGAGGTGTAGGCATTATCGTATTCGGTTGAACCCACACAAATGTGTCTTCTGTATAGAAACGGGTCGATTGCTGGGGTTTGTAGTTTCAAAAGCCGGCATTCGCATTGATCCCTCAAAGGTCGAAGCTATCATCAAATTGCCTCCTCCTTCGAGTCTTCACCAACTCCAAAGTTTGCAGTGGAAAGCAAAATTTTTACGATGATTCATTCCTAACTACGCCGACGTTACAAAGGGTTTTACCCGGTTGTTGAAGCAAAGCACTCAATTCTATTGGGATGAGATAGCTCAGAAATCTTTTGATGCACTCAAACATGCGTTGAACCATGCACCATTGTTGCATCCTCCCAATTACAACCAGGATTACTTCTTGTATCTCACCGCCTCTCATTCCACCATTGGAATGGTCTTAGTTCAGGAAGATGAATTCAGAACGGAACATGTGATATATTACCCTAGTCGAACGTTAAATCCAACTGAGCTAAAATACTCACATGTGGAGAAATTGGCATTGGCAGCCGTTCAAGTTGTCCAACATTTTCGTCACTACATTCTACTACGTAAAACTACGGTAATTTCAAATTGCAACCCTATGATCTACATTTTGACCAAGCAATTGCTAGGGGGCAAGTACTCTAAATGGATCGTTATCCTGCAGGAGTTCGACTTGGAATTTGAGAAATCTAAGTCTAAGAAATCTTTAGTTTTTGCGGAGTTAATGTGTGACTTCCCGCGTGCTGACACAGAAACTGTGGCGGAGGAGCCCATTGCGGACGAATCCTTGTTTCTAATCAGCACTTTAGATCCGTGGTATGGGGATATCATCGTTTATCTCCAGACCCAATCCTTTCGGACAGAAATTTCAAGGTCAGAACATCGAAAAATTCGTTTCCAGTCCCAACAATTCAGGATTATTGGAGATACTCTTTATCGTCGTGGGGCGGATTCTATTTTTCAACGTTGCTTAACTCACGAGGAAGCTGAAAGGGTTCTAAATGACTGTCACTCTGGAGCATGTGGCGGTCATATGTCTGGGTTTGCCACAGCCCAAAAGATATTGAGCACTGGCTACTTCTGGCCCTCTTTATTTAAAGATTGTATTACGGCGGTCCGAAATGCCACAACTGCCAGATTTTTGATCGTAAGATGCACACTCCACCTGCTCCTCTCCACCCTATAATTGCCGTTGGTCCGTTTCCAAATGGGGTATCGATTTTATTACATGTAACCCTCACTCGGCCGGGGGGCATGCGTATATCATCCTTGCGGTAGATTATTTTACTAAGTGGGCCGAGGCGATGCCTACATTCGAGGCAGACGGCAAGACAGCTGCAATTTTTGTGTTCAATCATATAATTGCTAGGTTTGGTGTCCCACAAGCGATAATCACTGATCATGGGTGTCATTTTCGAAACGTTATGATGACCGAACTTACAGGCCAGCTTGGTTTACGTCACGATAGTTCAACCCCTTATTATCCACAAGCGAATGGTCTGGTTGAATCCATCAACAAAGTTTTAGTTATCATGATCCGACGAATTATTGGGATTCATCGGTCGAATTGGCACAACATGTTATTTTCAGCGCTTTGGGCGTACCAAACTTCCGTAAAAACATCAACAGGGTTCACTCCTTTCCAACTAGTCTATGGTTTGGAAGCTGTGTTACCCATTGAATGCGAAATCCCGTCACTGCAAATGGCCATCGAGTTACTTCCAGCCACTTCAGAAGAGGAAAAGCATTTGTTATACTTGGCTCAATTAGATGAGAATCGACGTGATGCTGCATTGGCGATCGAGACTCACGCAAAACGCATGAAAGCTCAGTATGATCGAAATGTGACCCCTCGAAATTTTTCGGAAGGAGATCTAGTCTTAGTTTATGATCAAGCTAATGATAAATTAGGCGCTGGAAATTCGTTCCTATGTGGCATGGTCCCTATGTTGTCAAGCGAAAGCTAGCCAAAGGGGCCTATGAATTGGTAGACTTTGATGGGGACTCTTTGGGTAAACCCAGAAATGATCTTTACTTGAAGAGGTATTATACTTAAAAGAATGGGTATAGAGATTTAGTTAGGATAGTTTTTCTTTCTAGCTGGTGTGTTTTAGTTTAAACAGTGTGCTTAGCTTAGAGAGTGTTTTTCGTCATTATTCCTGCTTATCTTGGTTTTACTCTTGATATTGCAAATGTCGATGCCTCTCCAAACATACATTGGTTTCGCTGATGGTGCTTGTCGTAATACACGGAACATCTCTTCCGTAGCTTGGGTTATCTATTCGCCCTCTGACGAGTTAGTATCTATGCATGGGGTAAGCCTCAGTCAAACAACGAACAACATTGCCGAGTATAGTGCAGTGACTGAGTTATTGTCTGAATCTATTTCATTTGGGATTCGGAGTTTGATAGTGAGGTTAGATTCTGAACTCGTTGTATTACAGCTTAATAGAGTGTATGCCATTAGAAATCCAGTGTTATTAAGATTATTTTTGAGAGTGCGTCTCTTGGAACGTGAATTTGATTATATTGAATATCAGCATATTCCAAGGTCTTTAAATACATTAGCAGATGCAATTTCTTCTCGAATGTTAAATAGACATTTGCAATAATCATACATGTAAATTTAAAACCATTCCATAACATGATTTACAATATAAGCCGGTAATAGTGATATATATATAGGAGTGTGTCAAAAAATACATCGTCCTCGATCATAGGTTGAAAAACACCTTATGATCGGCAAAAATGATAAGTACAAAAAACAAAAATGTCACATGTACCCACAATAGGCGATCATCCTATCACTGGTGATGATCTCTATAAGAAACCACTGCATGGGCCACCTTGCAAAGGAACCTCCTAAAAGGTCTCGGGACTCCAATCACATAGCGCTGAAGTCGACGAGGAATGTCATCTATAGTGGTCTCAGAAATATCTCCTGTCAAGCGCTCAAGATGACCCTCCAACTCGGCCAAAACCTCTGTTGATTCGTCCTGTGGGGCTGGCGCGGGTGCAACTAGTTGTTTCCTCTCGAAAGGCCGGAGAGCGGCTGGTCGCTGTGGAGCCACATCTGAATTTGAAATTTTTACTATCAATTTTGAGACGATGAAAAAAAATAACAAAATAAAATAAAATAAAAAATGTTGAAAAGGATTTTACCTGACTCGTCCCACTGCTCTCCTGGTGGAAGAACCATGTCTGGGTCACCACGAAAATCTATCCCAGCGTAAGGGAAGTCCTGAATAGAAAAGACCTGGTTTTCCAACCATTGGAAATACTCAGGTTTGAATCGAGCAACCTCTGTCCTCTCGTCCGGGTGACGGGCCATGACTACGACCCATCGCATTAGTTTGGGCTCTCGAGGAAGCCCAGCTCCAACAGTAAGGTGATGTGGGATCAGCATAGGAACCCTCTCCAAGCCAAAACTCATGACCAAAGCCCCATAACCAAAGGTCTTTAGTCATCCGTTCTTGGCCTTGGTCAGTTGGCCTTTCACATTAGCCAACACAGCATCGCACCAATTGAAGATGGTGCCTCGAAAGCAATCAACTGCCATACGCATCTGGGATCCAGTGGCAATATGTAATGCGGCAGCTCCGCAAAGTCTGGTAACAGTGAATGCAATCGCCATGAGCTCAGGAAGGGATATCGTCTTTATGTCTATCCCTTTGTCTCTAGCCTGGCTGTTGCAGTACTCTAGCCGGAGGCTATCGACAGACTGGACACCTGGCCTAGTCCCGTGCAGAGTCAAGTCTTCGCCTCTCTTAGGCAAACCAGTCAAGAAATAAATGTCCGCCGGCTCGATTTCGAGCTGGTGGCTGCCAATGAAGAAGCACTGGTCCTGTATGCTCCATCTGTCAACTAGCCAATGTAAGAAATCCACCTGAGCCCTCATGCCAGGAATGGCCCAAAATTTGTACAATCCGCATGCCCTCAAAGCATCAAGTGAAGGTTGATGATTCCATGTGGCAGCATTCACGTCCTCATGCTCTCGTTCACGCCAATCTAGCATGATGTACTCTCTGCGTCAAGTATAAAGACAAATTAAAATGCTAGAAAATATTTTGTGTGGTCCATTTTTGAGAATTTTTGGGTTCAAAACCCTTGCGGTGGGGACCGCACCTTCCAAGTTAGACACAGTGCGTGGGACCGCACTTTGTCTACATGGAAGGTGCGGACCCCGAGCTTTTTCCCAATGGAGAAAAGGTCGAGGTCCGCAGGCCCGCAATGGTAAACCTGCAGGCCCCCGCACGCGGGTTTTGCACCTAAAAACCCTCCCAAAAATGAAATAAAGGACTAAAACAAAAAATTAAACGGTTAAAAATGAAGAGTGGGATGATGTGGATTACCTGGAGAAGACGGCGTTCGATTCCGACGGTTGGATTTTCCGCAATCTTCACGGGAAGTTTTCTGAGCAAAAGCACTATTTTCTCACCCAAACTCAAACAGTAAAAATGAATTGACAAAGGCCCTTTTTATAAGTTTTTTGAGTAAATAAATTGCAAATTTGTTTATGTTTCACTTTGAAAAGGTATTTTGCGACATTTTTATCCATTTCAAACAGGTATGAGTAATGTTTGTGTTTTTGTGCAGAATAAAGGATTCAGGCGAAATCTATCATTTTCAACGAAAAAACATGTAGAGTCATCTTTAAGCTCTTTTCTGACTCCTAAAACATGAAAAGATCGCCAAGTGTTTCTTTTGAACTCATTAAAATGGAACTAAAAGACGGTCCACTTACAGCTCTTTTCCGACTGTAAAAACATGAAAATATTTCCGGATTTTTGTCGTTTCAAATTCGATATCGGTCATAAAACGACGTGTCATTGATCGCTTTTTTACTTTTTCGAGTCAAGGGCACTAATAACGAAAAGTACTCCTTGGTCGTAAAAGATCAAGCGGTTCTCTCAAGTATTATTTTATACTTTTTCGGGCTTGGGAGACACAAATTTACGAAAAAGGTCAACCCTGGAGTCTTCTTAAGTTTTTTCAGACTCTCTAAAATTCAAAAACGTCGAGTTTCTCCTATACTGGACTCGTTAAAAATTTCACAGTAAAGGACCTGTTCAATTACAAACAGGAACGAACCACTCCTTCTTAGGGTTCGAATTTAAACTAAGTTGGACTCATCCGAAGGATGAGCTTATAATCAAGCAAATGTTATCCTCCTCAAGCTTGTCAAAAATAAAGAGGTACTTGCCAGAAATGGTGGGGGAAGAGAGAGAAAAATGAGCCTGTTTGTCATACTTTGTAACCACTCTTGAACATGACACTTTTATTCACCTGGGTTGGGAAATCCTTTGCCTAACAGTTGATCAAACCACATTGAAAGTCTTCAGCCGGTTTCTGGGTATTAACTTTGGGTCAATTGTCACCAAGCCATCTGTCGTGTCGTTATGTGTTCAAGAGGTCACTGCCAATAAGCCATTCATCTGCAAAATATCTGTCATCCATCTTGACCATCCCTGAGTCAGTCCTTGCAACTAAAATTTCTTCAACTTGATCTATGATTTCGTGTTGTGGGCTTGCCTACGACGGACCGCTTTCTATCGACATCAACTCATTATCTAGAAAGATGATCTAGAAATCGTCAGTACCTTGAGATCTGCATGCCTCAATGGCAGGTTTATCGCCTTTGACGATAGTTTACATCATTGACTTTCGATCAAAGGATTCTGTGACATGTTTGACATCAACACATTTATTCGCATCTCATGGATTGTACTGGGTACTTTGAGAGCCATTGACATCACTTGTGGTTTCTCTCACACTTGTTAACAGTTTACATTATTAACTGGTAATCAAGTGGTTTCTACCATGTTCGACATCAACACATTCATTCGCATGGATAGAATCGTACTATTTCGAGAAGTAGAAATGAAGACCCTGGATCTAGTTTCCACAATCCAGGTTGCGAGGAATTTTGTATTCATTATATAATGGACTATTCATAAACAGATGGCTGAGTCCATACTGTGTCCACATGAGTCTATACTTGTGATGTTTTACAAGATCATTCCTGTATCAGAGCAGTAGTTAGTTTTTCTAGTCAGTTTTGATCTGAGCATGGGAATGCCTACCTCAGCGATGATATGATCTCATATATATATCTTGCATTGAATGTTTTTACAGGTTCCAACCGGGTTCTCCACAAGATGATCCTCGAAATGATAAAGTACTTCACTCTTCCTAAATGATAAGAAATCCTCATCTACTACAGACTTCGCACTTTAGGGGGCAATCTGTTACACAAAAATATCGTCACCATGATTATTTGCAGTCAGTATGGGTCTATCATCACTTGTACTATCCTCCTAAGCAAGTCTCAGACCTCAGCTCTTCAAATCAAGCTTTGGAAATGAGAGAAAGACATTAAAAATCAATGTAACTCTGGTTCCGCACTTTCTCTCATGGTCACCTGTGGTCCCGCACCTTCTGTGTACAAAAACTACGGACCTGCCCGCTCTGTCCCTAACGGTGTAGGTGCGGACCCCTGTGAAAGTCAAAAGGCACAAGTTTTATCTTAAAAAACTCACTTTGGGTTAATTCTAGAGGTTTCTAGAAGGAATTTTAACGTAGATTGTTCGCTCTGAAGTGGTTCATGCATCCCAAAAGAGAAGGAGCTAATCCCTTGATGAGAGGAGCTATCCCTTTGAAGGAGGGCTTTATCCCTTTGAAGGAGGACCTAGTAACCTCCCTCCATTGCACTATAAATACAGGCATTGGGCTGGTTGCTGGAGAGGTTAGAAGCTGAACATTTTTTAGGGTAAATGCTGGTGAAATCAAGACTTCCTAGTTGAGCTCAAGAGGAGAGATCACACATCTTTTTGGCTTCATTGTGGAGTGAGTGAAACTTGTCAAAGTAGAGGAGACTTCTTGCTAGACCTTGGGAGGAGCTTGTACAGCGTCAAGGCAAAGGTTGTAAAGTTCTTCTTATTTTGAATTAATACAATCAAACTCATTTTTCTCAACAATTATCTTATGTTATTTGTTTCATGGACTCCTTGACTTTCATGTTAAATATGTTTTATGCAATTGGCTTTTTAGGTGCTATTTAATTTTTTTGTCTTGTTTGTGTTTGCAGATTCGCGAAAAGGAGCTCATTTGGATCAAAGGAGCGAGGGCATCCACAATCTTGCGTTGGACCTAAGGTAGGCCCTAAAAACACTTGTTTGCTATGTTTTATTAAAGCATATTTAGAGAAAGATAGTGTCTGGTTGGTTTGCTTGTCATTAGGTCTTCTTTAGATTCTAGGAAGGTCTATCTTGTCCGCAAGATTGACTTATTCCGTGTGACAATCCACCTCAATATGGTTTTTTCCTTGTCGGCCTTCTCTAACAGTCTCTCCAGGTGGATGTTGATACGCTCGAGCCAAGACTCTCGGTCATTGTTAATCTCTTGCTCCAATGGAGTGAGCTCAATCCTCCTATGTTGGGCAGCTTGGCGATTCTCACGGATGTTTTGTAGCTCCATGATCTCATGCTGGTCCTCAAGTTGTTTGTTCCTCTGCTCCAAATACCTGATAATCCATTTGGCCCTCTCCAAATTGAGTGACAAGTCTTGGATCTCCGTTTTCTGCTCCTGGATGGTCCTCCTAAGTTTGGCACTCTCCTCATCTGCATCATCATCATGAATGAGGATGAAGTCGGCCTCTTGTTCACCTGATGGCCCCTCATCATGCATGGGCTTCTTGCCCTTGTCCTGTACCTGTGTTGTCGATGTTGGAAGCGAGGCCCCTTCCACCCCGGGTGGAGATAACACTCGCTTTGCTGCTGCAAACAAATGCCTACTGCCTCTCTGATAGGTGATGAATACTGGCATAGTAGTGGTCTTATGGCGCTCATACTGATGAGAAGGACCACCTATCTCATGTTCAACCTCTGATAATACATGTGAAGTGCTGAAGAGGTCATGGGAGATGAAATCATCCCAAGTAATGCCCTGCAATCCCAGCTGATGAACCACCAAAATCTTAATAAGAGCAAAGTGATAAACACTGTTAAGTTGATGCTGAGGGGTCTTGTGCTGCATGAAGGTGTTCATCCTCTCTATGTTCCTGCAAATGAAATATGGGATGTTCATCATCCGTACCCTGGTAAAGTGCATGAGCAACCTGATGTGATAGGCATATAGACGAGAGAACCTCCCCTCACAGCTGAAATACTTCATGATCAACTTCATGAGTGGAGCATATTCATCTTTCAAATATCTGAATGGAAAGACTCTTTGGAGCTGCCTCAAGAAACTGGCCTTAATGTAAGGCTCATAGTGCTGCTGATCAACCTTCTGTTTCTTGTGCCACTGTTCTCCAACATTCGGTATGCCGGTTGCTAATGAGACAGTTTCAGGTGTCAGTGTGAAGGTGACCCTGGCCAAGATAGAGTGATCTCCATGTAGGTGAAGCACAAAAAGACGGGCCAACTCATGATGAACTCGAACATTAGCCACCCTTTGACAAAACTCAAAACATGATAGATGCTGGAAACATGACATAGCAAGAGGGCAGGCCTGCAATTCAGTGAGGGTGGTTGGCTCATCCCTAACATGTTTGCCACTTTTGTGATGTCTCCGGGGAGCCTGTTCTTCCGAGGATGAATCACTTTGTGTTTCCATCTCATACTCCGATGAATGCTCAAATGCCATGACTGTTGTATGTGTACTATGCTTGGACTGCCCTTTGATGATGGTATGAAACTAGGTGTTGTTGTGAGATCTGCCACCAAGGGGAACAATGCAAAAAGGGAGTGTTAGGAAGGGGAATAATATCATGGGAATAGGGGTTATGGGGGAAATTTTGTTTAGGGATATGTAGGAGGGTTTGGGGATTTTATAGGGTAGGGTTTTGGGGTTTACATTGGCCAATGAGTGGAGGGATAGGGAATATGGGTTTACTAATGTTTTAGGGTAGGGAAAATAGGGAAAAATGGGATAGGGGGGAACGGAACAATGGAAAGGAGTGAAAAAATGAGAGGTGAAAGAGGAGCCTTGGCATCAATACCACAAGTTCGCAACCCTAGCAACAATGGCTTTGATGTTTTCTAGTGGTAGGTTTTAGGCGTTTTTATTTCAACTCTAAACGGCCATGAACCATCACTACATTCCATAAAATTTGATGAGCAAGCCAAGATATAGAGCCTACCTGTCAATTTGAAGGGTTTCAAAATGATTGGTTGCAAGTTTGGCACAAATTCGGGCCTCTGTGGGTGTGCACCACGCAAAAAACCCAGTGTGCCGCACTCGGTATATGCGTCGCGCCCGTGTTAACTTTACACTGCGGGGTCGCACTCTGTGCGCCGCGCCCCTCTGTGTGTGTGTCGCGCTCCTGAAAACGACTCCAAACTCACTCCAAATGCGTGCTTGCACTCTCACACTCACTTTGAAATGTTTCTCTCTTCCTTGGTGTGCATAATGACTTTGTTTCTTGTGGGAATCTTATATAAAGACTTTGGAGTCATGGCTTTAATTTTTGTTTCTTCAAAACCCCCTTTGATAATGTTTTATTTTGGCACTTTTTCCTTATCTAATTCAACTCTGTATTTCACTGTCACGTGGAATAAGTTGATCTTGCGGACAAGATAGACCTTCCTAGAATCTAAAGAAGACCTAATGACAAGCAAACCAACCAGACACTATCTTTCTCTAAATATGCTTTGATAAACAATAGCAAACAAGTGTTTTTAGGGCCTACCTTAGGTCCAACGCAAGCTTGTGGATGCCCTTGCTTCTTCGATCCAAATGAGCTCCTTTTCACGAATCTGCAAACACAAACAAGGCCAACAAATTAAATAGCACCTGAAAAGCCAATTGCATAAAACATATTTAACATGAAAGTCAAGGAGTCCATGAAACAAATAACATGAGATACTTGTTGAGAAAAATGAGTTTGATTGTATTAATTCAAAAGAAGAAGAACTTTACAACCTTTGCCTTGACGCTGTACAAGCTTCTCCCAGGGTCCAGCAAGAAGTCTCCTCTACTTTGACAAGTTTCACTCACTCCCCAATGAAGCCAAAAAGATGTGTGATCTCTCCTCTTAAGCTCAACTAGGAAGTCTTGATTTCACCAGCATTTACCCTCAAAAATGTTCAGCTTCTAACCTCTTTAGCAACCAGCCCAATGCTTGTATTTATAGTGCAATGGAGGGAGGTTACTAGGTCCTCCTTCAAAGGGATAAAGCCCTCCTTCAAAGGGATAGCTCCTCTCATCAAGGGATTAGCTCCTTCTCTTTTGGGATGCATGAACCACCTCAGAGCGAACAATCCACGTCAAAATTCCTTCTAGAAACCTCATGAATTAACCCAAAGTGAGTTTTTTAAGATAAAACTTGCGCCTTTTGACTTTCACAGGGGTCCGCACCTACACCGTTAGGGACAGAGCGGGCAGGTCCGCAGTTTTTGTACACAGAAGGTGCGGGACCGCAGGTGACCATGAGAGAAAGTGCGGAACCAGAGTTACATTGATTTTAAAGTCTTTCTCTCATTTCCAAACCTTGATTTGAAGAACTGAGGTCTGAGACTTGCTTAGGAGGACAGTACAAGTGATGATAGACCCATACTGACTGCAAATAATCATGGTGACGATATTTTTGTGTAACAGATTGCCCCCTAAAGTGCGAAAACTGTAGTAGATGAGGATTTCTTATCATTTAGGAAGAGTGAAGTACTTTATCATTTCGAGGATCATCTTGTGGAGAGCCCAGTTGGAACCTGTAAAAACATTCGATGCAAGATATATATATGAGATCATATCATCGCTGAGGTAGGCATTACCATGCTCAGATCAAAACTGACTAGAAAAACTAACTACTGCTCTGATACAAGAATGATCTTGTAAAACATCACAAGTATAGACTCATGTGGACACAGTATGGACGCAGCCATCTATTTATGAATAGTCCATTATATAATGAATACAAAATTCCTTGCAGCCTGGATTGTGGAAACTAGATCCAGGGTCTTCATTTCTACTTCCCGAAATAGTACGATTCTATCCATGCGAATGAATGTGTTGATGTCGAACATGGTAGAAACCACTTGATTACCAATCAATGATGTAAACTGTTAACAAGTGTGAGAGAAACCACCAGTGATGTCAATGGCTCTCAAAGTACCCAGTACAATCCATGAGATGCGAATAAATGTGTTGATGTCGAACATGTCACGGAATCCTTTGATCGAAAGTCAATGATGTAAACTGTCGTCAAAGGCGAGAAACCTACCATTGAGGCATGCAGATCTCAAGGTACTGACGATTCCTAGATCATCTTTCTAGATAATGAGTTGATGTCGATAGAAAGCGATCCGTCGTAGGCAAGCCCACAACACGAAATCATAGATCAAGTTGAATAAATTTAGTTGCAAGGACTGACTCAGGGATGGTCAAGATGGATGACAGATATTTTGAAAATGAATGGCTTATTGGCAGTGACCTCTTGAACACATAATGACACGGCAGATGGTTTGGTGACAATTGACCCAAAGTTAATACCCAGAAACCGGCTGAAGACTTTCAATGTGGTTTGATCAACTGTTAGGCAAAGGATTTCCCAACCCAGGTGAATGAAAGTGTCATGTTCAAGAGTGGTTACAAAGTATGACAAAAAGGCTCATTTTTCTCTCTTTTCCCCCACCATTTCTGGCAAGTACGTCTTTATTTTTGACAAGCTTGAGGAGGATAACATTTGCTTGATTATAAGCTCATCCTTCGGATGAGTCCAACTTAGTTTAAATTCGAACCCTAAGAAGGAGTGGTTCGTTCCTGTTTGTAATTAAACAGGCCCTTTACTGTGAAATTTTAACGAGTCCAGTATAGGAGAAACTCGGTGTTTTTCAATTTTAGAGAGTCTGAAAAAACTTAAGAAGACTCCAGGGTTGACCTTTTTCGTAAATTTGTGTCTCCCAAGCCCGAAAAAGTATAAAATAATAGTTGAGAGAATCGCTTGATCTTTTACAACCAAGGAGTACTTTTCGTCATTAGTGCCCTTGACCCGAAAAAGTAAAAAGGCAATCAATGACACGTCGTTTTATAACCAATATCGAATTTGAAACGACAAAAATCCGGCAATCTTTTCATGTTTTTACGGTCGGAAAAGAGCTATAAGGGGACCGTCTTTTAATTCCATTTTAACGAGTTTAAAAGAAACACTCGACAATTTTTTCATGTTTTAGGAGTCAGAAAAGAGCTTAAAGATGACTCTACATGTTTTTTCGTCGAAAATGATAGATTTCGCCTGAATAATCCTTTATTCTGCACAAAAACATAAATATTACTCATACCTGTTTGAGATGGATAAAAATGTCGCAAAAATACCTTTTCAAAGTGAAACATAAACAAATTTGCAATTTATTTACTCAAAAAACTTATAAAAAGGGCCTTTGTCAATTCATTTTTACCGTTTGAGTTTGGGTGAGAAAATAGTGCTTTTGCTCATAAAACTTCCCGTGAAGATTGCGGAAAATCCAACCGTCAGAATCGAACGCCGTCTTCTCCAGGTAATCCACATCATCCCACTCTTCATTTTCAACCGTTTAGTTTTTTGTTTTAGTCCTTCATTTCATTTTTGGGAGGGTTTTTAGGCGCAAAACCCGTGCGCGGGGGCCTGCAAGTTTACCATTGCGGGCCTGCGGACCCCGACTTTTTCTCCATTGGGAAAAAGCTTGGGGTCTGCATCTTCCGTGTAGACAAAGTGCGGTCCCACGCACTGTGTCTAACCTGGAGGGTGCGGTCCCCGCCGCAAGGGTTTTGAACCTAAAAATTCTCAAAAATGGACCACACAAAATATTTTCTAGCATTTTAATTAATCTTTATACTTGATGCATAGAGTACATCATGCTAGATTGGTGTGAACGAGAGCATGAGGACGTGGATGCTTCCGCATGGAATCATCAGCCTTCACTTGATGCTTTGAGGGCATGCGGACTGTACAAATTCTGGGCCATTCCTGGCATGAGGGCTCAAGTGGATTTCTTACAGTGGCTGGTTGACAGATGGAGCATACAGGACCAGTGCTTCTTCATTGGCGGCCACCAGCTCGAAATCGAGCCGGCAGACATTTATTTCTTGACTGGTTTGCCTAAGAGAGGCGAAGACTTGACTCTCCACGGGACTAGGCCAGGTGGCCAATTTGTCGATAGCCTTTGGCTAGAGTACTGCAACAGCCAGGCTAGAGACAAAGGGATAGACATAAAGACGATATCCCGTCCTGAGCTCATGGTGATTACATTCACTGTCACCAGACTTTGCGGAGCTGCCGCATTACATATTGCCACCGGATCCCAGATGCGTATGGCAGTTGATTGCTTTCGAGGCACCATCTTCAACTGGTGTGATGCTGTGTTGGCCAATGTGAAAGGCCAACTGACCAGGGCCAAGAATGGACAACTAAAGACCTTTGGTTATGGGGCTTTGGTCGTGAGTTTTGGCCTGGAGAGGGTTCCCATGTTGATCCCACAGCACCTTACTGTTGGAGCTGGGCTTCCTCGAGAGCCCAAACTGATGCAATGGGTCGCAGTCATGGCCCGTCACCCGGATGAGAGGACAGAGGTTGCTCAATTCAAACCTAAGTATTTCTAATGGCTGGAAAACCAGGTCTTTTCCATTCAGGACTTCCCTTATGCTGGGATAGATTTTCGTGGTGATCCAGACATGGTTCTTCCACCAGGAGAGCAGTGGGACGAGTCAGGTAAAATCCTTTTCAACATTTTTCCTATTTTAATTTTTTTTTATTTTTCCATCGTCTCAAAACTGATAGTAAAAATTTTAAAATGCAGATGTGGGTCCACAGCGACCAGCCGCTCTCCGGCCTTTCGAGAGGAAACAACCAGTTGCACCCGCACCAGCCCCACAGGACGAATCAGCCGAGGTTTTGGCCGAGTTGGAGGGTCATCTCGAGCGCTTGACAGGAGAAATTCCTGAGACCACTATAGATGACATTCCTCGTCGACTTCAGCGCTATGTGATTGGGGTCCCGGGGCCTTTTAGGAGGTTCCTTTGCAAGGTGGCCCGTGCAGTGGTTTCTTATAGAGATCATCACTAGTGATAGGATGATCACCTATTGTGGGCACATATGAAATTTTTGTTTTTTGTACTTATCATTTTTGCCGATCATAAGGTGTTTTTCAACCTATGATCGAGGACGATGTATTTTTTGACACACTCCTATATATATATCACTATTACCGACTTATCTTGTAAATCATGTTATGGAATGGTTTTAAATTTACATGTATGATTATTGCAAATGTCTATTTAACATTCGAGAAGCAATTGCATCTGCTAATGTATATAAAGACCTTGGAATATGCTGATATTCAATATAATCAAATTCACGTTCCAAGAGACGCACTCTCAAAAATAATCTTAATAACACCGGATTTCTAATGGCATACACTCTATTAAGCTGTAATACAACGAGTTCAGAATCTAACCTCACTATTAAACTCTGAATCCCAAATGAAATAGATTCAGATAATAACTCAATCACTACACTATACTCGGCAATGCTGTTCGTTGTTTGACCGAGGCTTACCCCATGCATAGATACTAACTCGTCGGAGGGCGAATAGATAACCCAAGCTGCGGAAGAGATGTTCCGTGTATTACGACAAGCACCATCAGCGAAACCAATGTATGTTTGGAGAGGCATTGACATCTGCAATATCAAGAGTAAAACCAAGATAAGAAGGAATAATGACGAAAAAACACTCTCTAAGCTAAGCACATTGTTTAAACTAAAACACACCAGCTAGAAAGAAAAAACTATCCTAACTAAAAATCTCCATACCCATTCTTTTAAGCATAATACCTCTTCAAGTAAAGGCCATTTTTGGGTTTACCCAAAGAGTCCCCATCAAATTCTACCAATTCATAAGCCCCTTTGGCTAGCTTTCGCTTGACAACATAGGGACCATGCCACATAGGAACGAATTTTCCAGCGCCTAATTTATCATTAGCTTGATCATAAACTAAGACTAGATCTCCTTCCGAAAAATTTCGAGGGGTCACGTTTCGATCATACAGAGCTTTCATTCGTTTTGTGTGAGTCTCGATCACCAATGCAGCATCACGTTGATTCTCATCTAATTGAGCCAAGTATAACAAACGCTTTTCCTCTTCGAAAGTGGCTGGAAGTAACTCGATGGCCATTTGCAGTGACGGGATTTCGTATTCAATGGGTAACACAGCTTCCAAACCATAGACTAGTTGGAAAGGAGTGAACCCTGTTGATGTTTTTACTGAAGTTCGGCACGCCCAAAGCGCTGAAAATAGCATGTTGTGCCAATTCGACCGATGAATCCCAATGATTCGTCAGATCATGTTAACTAAAACTTTGTTGATGGATTCAACCAGACCATTCGCTTGTGGATAATAAGGGGTTGAACTATCGTGACGTAAACCAAGCTGGCCTGTAAGTTCGGTCATCATAACATTTCGAAAATGACGCCCATGATCAATGATTATCGCTTGCGGGACACCAAACCTAGCAATTATATGATTGAACAAAAAAATTGCAGCTGTCTTTCCGTCTGCCTCAAATGTAGGCATCGCCTCGGCCCACTTAGTAAAATAATCTACCGCAAGGATGATATACGCATGCCCCCCGGCCGAGTGAGGGTTACATGTAATAAAATCGATACCCCATTTGGCAAAAGGACCAACGGCAATTATAGGGTGGAGAGGAGCAGGTGGAGTGTGCATCTTACGATCAAAAGTCTGGCAGTTGTGGCATTTTCAGACCGCCGTAATACAATCTTTAAACAAGGACGGCCAGAAGTAACTAGCGCGCAATATCTTTTGGGTTGTGGCAAACACAGACATATGACGCCACACACTCCAGAGTGACAGTCATTTGGAACCCTTTCAGCTTCCTCGTGAGTTAAGCAACGTCGAAAAACAGAGTCCGCCCCACGATGATAAAGAGTATCTCCAATAATTCTGAATTGTTGGGACTGGAATCGAATCTTCCGACGTTCTGACCTTGAAATTTCTGGCCGAAAGGATTGGGTCTGGAGATAAACGATGATATCCCCATACCACGGATCTAAAGTGCTGATTAGAAACAAGGATTCATCCACAATGGGCTCCTCCGCCACAGTTTCCGTGTCAGCGCGCGGGAAGTCGCACATTAACTCCGCAAAAACTAAAGATTTCTTAGACTTAGATTTCTCAAATTCCAAGTTGAACTCTTGCAGGATAACGATCCATTTAGAGTACTTTCCCCCTAGCAATTGCTTGGTCAAAATGTAGATCATAGGGTTTCAATCCGAAATGACTGTAGTTTTACGTAGTAGAATGTAGTGACGAAAACGTTGGACAGCTTGAACGGCTGCCAATGCCAATTTGTCCACAGGTGAGTATTTTAGCTCAGTTGGATTTAACGTTCGACTAAGGTAATATATCACATGTTCAGTTCCTGATTCATCTTCCTGAACTAAGACCATTCCAATGGTGGAATGAGAAGCGGCGAGATACAAGAAGTAATCCTGGTTGTAGTTGGGAGGATGCAACAACGGTGCATGGGTCAACGCGTGTTTGAGTGCATCAAAAGATTTCTGAGCTATCTCATCACAATAGAATTGAGTGTTCTGTTTCAACAACCGGGTAAAACCCTTTGTAACCTCGGCGTAGTTAGGAATGAATCGTCGTAAAAAGTTTGCTTTCCCCTGCAAACTTTGTAGTTGGCGAAGACTCGAAGGAGGAGGCAATTTGATGATAGCTTCGACCTTCGAGGGATCAACGCGAATGTCGGCTTTCGAAACTACAAATCCTAGCAAACGACCCGTTTCTATACAGAAGACACATTTGTGTGGGTTCAACCGAATCTGATAATGCCTACACCTCATAAATATTGCTCGTAAATGGACGAGGTGATCAGCTCGATGTAAGGAATGAGCAGGAAAGTCATCGAGATAAGGTTGCACAATGTGCTTGATGTCATGAAGCGCATAAGAAATCGCCCTTTGAAAAGTTGCTCCGGCATTCTTAAGCCCAAAAGGTAATTTGCAATAAGCAAATGTCCCCCATGGACAAATGAAAGCCATTTTTGGTTGATCGGCAGGTAGAATATTGATTTGATTGTATCCGAAAAAACCGTCCATAAAGGAGAATATTTCGCTGCCGGCACAATCATCAATGATTTGATCGATATAGGGAGTTGGGTAATTGTCCTTTGGACAGGCTCGATTAATGTCCCTATAGTCGATGCATATTCTTATTGTTCCCTGCTTTTTGTTAACCAGAACAATATTCGATACCCAACCCGTTAACGGGATCGGATAAATGAAACCTACTTTCAACAGTTTTTCAACTGCTGCTTTAATTGCAGCTGCTTTTCGTGGGTGAATCTGACGCAAACGTTGCCGGACGGGTTTAGCGTCCGGGTAAGTCTTGATCTCATGAACAACAATCGCGGGATCAATTCCTGGCATTTCCTCATAGGACCAGGCAAACACGTCGCGAAATTCTTGAAATAGGGCCTTATATAATTGAATTTCGTCATCTGTACACAAGGCACCTATATGAATGTTCTCAACAATTCCGGGCTTAACCGAAATGTCAATAGGAATAGTTCGAGAGATTTTTCCCAAATTTAACTCTAAATCGGGATGTTTCATTGGATTCTGAGGTTCCTTGACATATTTAGTTGTAAAAATTGATGAGAAATCATTTTCAAAACGATTATCCTCAGGTAAAAACGAAGATCTGTGATGGAGATCTTCCCATGGTAAATCATCTACACATAGGATTTCACGAATTTGCTCATCAGAGTGAACAATTTCAAAAAACGTAGTTAAATCCGAAGTTGATGTGAAAAGTGATTCCTCACGGACCACATTCATTAAGTCATTTTTGGTTGAACACGAGTCAGCAAACGACTGCACGGCTTCATAGGAAATTTCATATGGACTCAAAGGCATGGAATTACCAAATGAGTCTATCTCAGATTCAGAAGGGACGATCCAAGGATCATCATAAATAATGGTGTCTGATGTGATCATATGAGTGGTTGAAAATGAAGACGATGCGTTGATTGGAGGAAAAGGAAAAGTTCCCAATAAACCAGCATCTTTAACTAATCCTACTCCAACATCCTTATATGGGATAGTCGTTTTACTAACATGCTGAATACTCTTTGAAGAGGCTGGGTCGGATGAAAAGTAAGCCAGCTGGTCTATAGTTACGATCTTTCCATTGTGTGGAAACTTTATTACTCGAAAGACCGATGAAACGACCGTTGTCATAGCATAAGACCAACTTCGACCCAAGAGAAGGTTGTAATCTAGAGGGGCATCAACCACCTCCACATCTAGACTAACGGTTTTTCCTTCAACCCCTATAGGCAAATCCTATAGAATGCCAAAAGGATGAAACCCACGGCCATCAAAGGCCTTAGAATTGTCGGGGATTGATTTAGCGAAGGAGAACCAAGCGATCTCCAACACTGTATCGACATAATACACGTAGAGGCTCCCTCATCAATTACAGTCCGATGAATAGGTCTGTTTTTTACTATCACTGGAATCTGGAAAGCCATTTGATGAGGCAACGCGGTGTACTATTTTCTAGATCGAAAATTATTAGGTTCGGGTCCTGAACATCAACAGCTCCTATAGCCGACAAAAGTAATTTGCGTTGTGCTGGGCATGATTGCAGCACTTCCAAAGCCGACATTGCTGACGGTGAAACAGCTAAATCCTCAACAATGTTATAATTCTGAGCCGCTCTCGCATGTGGATTGAAAGCTGACTTTCGAAGTATACCCTTGGCGAGCGGTTTGATTACCAAGTCTGGATTAGGTTTCTCGATCTGTAGTGGATCGGAACCGGGAGCTTAGGTTGATGGATTAGAATGAGAAGATTCTGCTTCTTTACCATCAACAGGACTTTTACTACCATTGTCTTGCGATCGAGTCGCAATCCTAACATGGGACATCATCAATATGGGTTCTTCATTGGCACTCGAGGATGAACCTATCATCTTACTGTCTTGAGCCGGAAAAGGATCCTTCAAAACAGTAGGAGTTTGGGAACCCTTGACAATTTTCGCAACCTCTGCACGATGAGGGCAGTCTCTTGTAAAATGTTCATCGTCACAAATGAGACAAGGATAACAAGGTTTGCGCTTTCATCATTGGATTCCGCCTTTTCAGGTTTCTCCTTTGAACTTTTGTTCGTTTTATTCTTCTTCTTTCCTTTCTTCTTCCCACCGGATTTTGATTTGGCTGTAGATGACTCTACAACGTGAATATCGGCGGAAATCTCTGCAGAAGAATCTCCTGTTGGGGAATTAGGCAAGGTTATAATGGGAGAAGAATTCTTGGAAGACTTCTTCTTACTTTTAGTGTTAACTGTAGCAATCATACCATCAGCGGCATGAGATCCCGAAGGAGCTGCAGCGATTTGATTTTGCTTGGGAAGATCGGGGATTTTTTCGTGTGACGTACCCGACTGAGTATAAACCAAGTCAAGGTACTGTGCTTGAGCAATGACTTGCTCCTCAGTAACAACTTCGGCTTTAGCAACATCTTCAGTGATCTTTGGCAACAAATATTTTACAAACCACTCAGCCAAGATCTGATCCGGAATAAATACCTTCACTAAACGACGTCAACGTCTCCACTCATGAATATGATCTGAAATGTAAGTGGATGTCGATTATTTCAGTGAAGTTAACAATTCCGTGCCATTGTCATATCGGACTGGCAACTGAAAATGAGTTAAAAATGAGGTAGCTAACTGACTAAAATTATAAAAATTGCCTCGCGGTAACTCAATGTACCACTTGGCTGCGAGACCAATTAGAGTGCGCTGGAAAAGTCTAAGATGGATTGAATCATCTTTGATGGAGTTAGACGCACACCAGAGGTGGTAAGTCATCACATGGTTCGACGGGTCCTCTCCTGATTTACCTTCGAACTTGGGAAAGTCACTAGGCAACTTATTCGGCATTGGCGGCTAAAACGCAAGATAATTAATGGGATCGTTCGTTAGGCGCGACAAGTCAGGTAAGTCCAAAGTTGCGATAAATGGTAACTGCCGATTAGGGTTCCTTAAACTCTGGGTCATGAGACCAGCCCCAGGAGGAGGATATCCAGGATAACTAGGAATAGGAATCTCGTTCGGGATATTGTATCCTCCCAGAAAACCAAGATTAACCGGACCGTACTAGGGTTGTTGAGGTTGTTGATAAGTGTACCCAGGATACGGTTGATACTGATAGACTGGCTGCTGGACAGCAGGACCGAATTAGTACTATCCCTAGTACGGTTGATAGGTGAATTGTGGTTGACTTGTGACAACCGTACTTAAACCAGGTTGTCCTACAGGCATCTGAACCGAAGTTTGAATCATAGATCCAGACGGTGGTAAAGATGTCTGAGGAGTAAATACAGGAACAGTAGAAACCTGAGCTGTCGATACTCCAAAAGTAGGTGGGGTAGATTGAATAGATGTTGCGGCAGTTGTAGCAGTCGTTTGAGGCAGAGTACGAGGTGTACTAGGCCCAGGCTGAGAAACTACCGAAGGTACAGAAGTTTGAATGTTAGACTGGACTGGTTGTTGGGGTGTACCAAAAGCTAAGGGTTGTCCAGTTTGAGATGAAAACTGTACACTTGGCTGCAACACCTGTTGGGTTTGCGATGGATCCCACACTATATTCATTCCGGGGTACTAACCCATAACTGGTTGAGAATATTGAGGACCATAACCGGGTTGAGGGTAGGATTGATAATTGAAAGGTACATTTCCCGTTCCTTGAACAAACGTTTGACCTTGGGGTGGTTGGAAACCTTGGTTTGAGTATTGACCTGGGGTTGATACCCTTGAGGCACATACTGATACTGGGGTTGACCTTGGGGTACATATTGAGTCTAGGGTTGACCTTGAGGAACGTACTGTCCCATAGGTATGTACTGTCCTTGAGGTTGCCCCCCAGATGCAAATTGTGTACCTTGAGGTTGCCCCCCAGGCATTAATTGAGGCTGCCCCCCAGGCGGTAACTGGCCACCTTGATTTTGAGGATTGGGAATAGAACCTGACATCATAAGAATGTCTTCTATGCTCAACGGCTTAGTACCATTGCTTCCAGTTAATAACCCTTGATCAATGGGTTGAGGAGATGCTCCCGAAAAAGTACCAGAAAGTGATTGATACCCGGAGGGAACAGAAGGACCGCCGTACAAAAAAGATTCGGGCGATTGAGTAAACATGGATGATTGTCCTGCCATATTGACGGGAGTATAAAAACCTCTAAGTGTTGAGTGATAAGGAGCACGAGGTGGTGAAAAACTTAACCCTGAGTTTTCTAAATAATTAGTCAAAGAAAGATACCAAGAACTACTCCTAGGAGGACTGTAAAAAATTGATTCACACTCCCTCAGTTTAATAACAGGTTGATTTTCAGGGATAGGGATGCCTACTTCTTCTTTCGGAGCAAGTTCTTCAATAGAAATAAGTCCAGAAGGAAGATCTTGAGTGATTACTCTTTCTACCCTAGGTGAAACAGGACCACTAAAAGTTGGAGAAACTAATCCCGATGTCGGAGTAGCAGAAAATTCACTTTCAGACTCGGATATTTTGGGTTCTTCACCTATATCACTAGTAGATGAAAAGCTACCAGCGACTTCGGAGACAGACACTGACTGTGGATTATAATATGCTACTAACGGTTGAAAATCAGGATGTACTATCAAAGAAGATTCTCCTTCTTCCGGTGACCCAACTCTATTGTCTCTAGGAGTTATGAGGACTTTTAAGCCTTCAAGCTGGCTCGGTACTTCCTTAGGAGGTTGGCCCCGAAGTCTACGGGACTTCCTCAGTAACTCAGCCACGTTTATAATCTCAGGAGACTGGCCCCGAAGTCTACGGGACTGTCTTGGTAATTCAGCCACAGTTAAAGACTTTTAACTACTTCACACGCAAACAAAGTAAAATCTCAATAAAAAACACCTAAGGTCTCTAAAGAACCAAACAAACTTGAATCACACGCCTAAATAATCTAGGAGATCAAACACACACAAACAGTAACTTTCCGGACTGAAAACACTAGTTGGTGATGAAATCCAACATCGCAGAGTTCAATACAGAAATGGCGGTTGGAACACTTACCCCGGCAACCTACTTAATGAATAGACTGGCACAAGTTCCTCCACTTAACCATCTCGAGTGAAGTGAACTCCCCAGAAAATCCAAGTGAGTCTAGCTGACGTCTGCTCCAGGTGCAGTGGGATCTTCCCACCACTGTCACCTCAGGAAGAGTCCTAAAGAATATGGCCACTAAGGTTACCAACTGAGACAAATACACCTGGGGGAACAGTCTACGATCCGATACGCACGCAAGGGTAGAGTAGCAAGCTCAATCCCCTTGAAGGCTCCTTGACATAATCCAAGGTTTACCAACAAGTGACCCCAGGCTCCTCGACAATGGTTAATCCGAGGTTTACCATTTTTAATACGTGAATATCTGGCATCGTTCCCAATGAGGAAGGATTGATTCCCACACTGGTTCAGACACGATCTCGTGCTTCTCCTTTAAGAGGAGCTTTCCCAGAGCATAAATGCAACAATTGGATTTCTTCCCTACCACAAGATACAGCTACTTGTTTGTTTTTACTGTCTTGGAGAGTTAATTACTCTCCTACTCCAAGACACTAGCCTAAGCTAAGTTGGTGTATCAAAGCCCTGGAAATAAAAATGTTACTAGGTGAATTTTACTTTAAGCGTTAATTTTAGTGGTTTTTGTTTAAGTCCAAAGGTGCGGAGATGAAACTCGTGGTATGAAGACTCGACTCAAAATCACTAAAAATGCACCTAAGATGATCTAAACAATCTTTTTCTCTTCGATGAACTTCTAAACTAAGAAAGAGTTTGAGAATGCAAATACTTTGTAAACACAAATCTTTCTCAATTAAACAAATTAAAAGAAGAGCTTTTCCTTTCCAAAGCACTCAAAACGAGACAACTAGTTATTTCACAAAAATTTCCCTTTTCGTTTCAAAGCACTCAATCACTACAAAAAGCAAACTTTTTTCAAAAGAGATTTTTTATATTTTTTAATAAAACACTCAAAACTAATGAAAATGACTAACTTTGAGAGCTACAAACTATAAAAACCTATTTGAAGTCAAAGCCTACTAAAAGTCTTTTTTAAGGATGTTTTACTCAACTAGATGCAAGCTAAGGACTAATTTATGCAGAATCACAAATCAGTCAAGAACAACCAATTTCGTTTCCTTTTTGAAAATGAAAATCTAAACTCTCAAACACAAGCTTTTCGAAGTTTTGTAAAGAGAAAACTCAAAGCGGATTCCTCAAACAAGGGGAGATTTCATAAATGGTCAGACTCATAAGAAGGCTAGTAGACACTAAGGTGATCTGAAGTCCCTATAGCTTCTAAGCTCAGAGCCACTACACAACCAAAATGAAAAACAAACCCAACAAGCAAAACTCCTAGGAATTTCACCTAAAACCCTAACACTAACGAAATCAATCCAAGGAAAGCTTCTGACAAGTTATATGCAGGTCTGGGCAGTGGATAACAATTTCTAAAGACAAACTAAGCTGACTAACAGAGGAAATTTTAGGGTTTTCAAAATTTTGACAGGGTCCGCAGGCCCACAGTTGGCACAGGTGTGGTCCCGCTCTGTGCTAAAAGCCAAGCTGCGGGTAAGTACACACTGTGTCAAACGGCTAGGGTGCGGTCCTCTCCCAAAGCTATGAAAAACGAAAAATAACCCTGGATCTACAAACTCTACCCAATTTTACACACAACAAGCCAAAAACAGAAACAAAAATAGAGTTTCTCAGGTCAAAGTAAAAACAAGGAAAACAATCAAGTCCCCAGTGGAGTCGCCATTTTGTCACACGGAATAAGTCGATCTTGCGGACAAGATAGACCTTCCTAGAATCTAAAGAAGACCTAATGACAAGCAAACCAACCAGACACTATCTTTATCTAAATATGCTTTGATAAACAATAGCAAACAAGTGTTTTTAGGGCCTACCTTAGGTCCAACGCAAGCTTGTGGATGCCCTCGCTTCTTCGATCCAAATGAGCTCCTTTTCATGAATCTGCAAACACAAACAAGGCAAACAAATTAAATAGCACCTGAAAATCCAATTGCATAAAACATATTTAACATGAAAGTCAAGGAGTCCATGAAACAAATAACATGAGATACTTGTTGAGAAAAATGAGTTTGATTGTATTAATTCAAAAGAAGAAGAACTTTACAACCTTTGCCTTGATGCTATACAAGCTCCTCCCAGGGTCCAGCAAGAAGTCTCCTCTACTTTGACAAGTTTCACTCACTCCCCAATGAAGCCAAAAAGATGTGTGATCTCTCCTCTTAAGCTCAACTAGGAAGTCTTGATTTCACCAGCATTTACCCTCAAAAATGTTTAGCTTCTAACCTCTTTAGAAACCAGCCTAATGCCTGTATTTATAGTGCAATGGAGGGAGGTTACTAGGTCCTCCTTAAAAGGGATAAAGCCCTCCTTCAAAGGGATAGCTCCTCTTATCAAGGGATTAGCTCCTTCTCTTTTGGGATGCATGAACCACCTCAGAGCGAACAATCCACGTCAAAATTCCTTCTAGAAACCTCTAGAATTAAGCCAAAGTGAGTTTTTTAAGATAAAACTTGCGCCTTTTGACTTTCACAGGGGTCCGCACCTACACCGTTAGGGACAGAGCGGGTAGGTCCGCATTTTTTGTACACAGAAGGTGCGGGACCGCAGGTGACCATGAGAGAAAGTGCGGAACCAGAGTTACATTGATTTTTAAAGTCTTTCTCTCATTTCCAAAGCTTGATTTGAAGAACTAAGGTCTGAGACTTGCTTAGGAGGACAGTACAAGTGATGATAGACCCATACTGACTGCAAATAATCATGGTGACGATATTTTTGTGTAACATTCACTTTTCCCTTTGAATTTTTAGTTGAAATGATGCAATTTTTGGCACTTTTTGCAGGGGTTGTTGACATGGCATTTGGCCAAGGAGACTAGGGCTGCGCTTGGAGAAATCCAGTGAGAAACTTTGAAATTTTTTTACAAATGACAAACTGTTGACTTTTCTTCAAAACAGAGTTTTGAAGAACAGTCGTAATATATCAATATGACGATGAAAATCTGTGAATCACAACTTTACAAGAGCCTCCCTCTGGCCTTGCTGGCTTTATTAGACATTGTTTAAGGACCAAATGACCAATCCCTAGACTTAATGACTGAAATGACTCTCGTCCACTAAAAGATCAAACATTGACTGTCATGGACCTTAATACACATTGATGAAAAGACCTGAGCCAGCAGGTACCAGACATGAGGGGAAATGACTGACATGACCTTTCCAACAGATTATGGCATGCCCCTAGCAGCATGCAGCTGAGTGAATGGAGCGAGACACCTAAAAATGAAATGCAGAAAAAGTTTTGATCTCTGACGGAGGACTGAAAAGACCGACTCTAACAGGTATGACATTAGACATCTCTTATGCAGATCTTGGTCTTGGAAATGGAACCATTTGTTGGCTTACTGGGGCCTGACCCAGGTTCAAAGTTGATTTAGCCAAAAAAATCCCAGTACTACTGGCCCTTTTGGCAACTATCCGCTAAGCACGGACTGAGGTCTCACCCGAAGTAGTATGGGAGGGTGCTAGAACCAGGTTTCTGCACCCTGGAGATGTCTGATGAGTTCAAGTGGTATGTGGTTTGACCCCGCGCGTAGGTTGCTTCGCGCACTTTCCCGTACCTCGCAGCCTGAGATACTGCATTCGCGTAGCCCTACTCAGGGGCTAAATGTTGTTCTTCTGTGTTATTACCCAAGACTTTACTGGTATTCCAATCTTAGTTGATTATCTTAGCCTACTTGCATGCTTTAAGTTGTACTTAACAACATAAACCATTCATATAGGTGCGCGTAGTAAATAAACAGTATATTTGCAAATTATACCAAACATGCATTAACCCAAGAACAGACACACAGAATTATGATAAAACTTCTCTTTATTAATTCCTTCCTCGGTTACAAACTCAACTCCGCCCTGCGCACTCAACTGCAAGGGTCCGCGCACTCAGCTGGGGACTACTAGGCCTCTGTGCACTCAGCTGCAGAGCCTTCTCCTACTCTACGACCCAAAGACACCCTTTACACTTGTGACTTAATCACTTAGACTTGTTATTCTTCTCTACTATTATCTCTATTTTACACTTAGGGCCTTGCTCTATTTATACAATCCCATGGTTCGCGGACCATGGGTAGGTCTATCCAACCGACATTACATTACAAAACTAGGGTGGACAACCCTATGACTCTATCATAATTTCGTGCTCCGTGCACACAATTCGCAGAGCTTTACAACAAGATTGGGTCAAAACTTGGGCTTTGATCCCCAAAACATGCCTTGAGGGGGATTCCATGCCCAACAAGCTTCGTCTATTTAGGTACCAAGGAATCCCACCCCATTCGTCTTATGTTCATCCCTAAAAACTTATGGCCACTACGGTTACCTCAAATCACAGACACCACCAGGGGGGACAAGGTCGTAGATAGTACATTGTGTGGGTAGGATACCTAAGTCCCCGACTTAGCTCTGAAATTGCTAAGGGGATCCCCAATACACATAATACCCAATGGAGATGCAATTTAAGTAGGTTACCTTCTCTCACATTCCAATTTTGTCTCGCATTTAACTCCTTTCTAAGGGGAGAGGTCATGGATGATATGGGTGCAGCAGGATTTTACTCTCTTTAGTGACACTAGTCTCAGTTTTGTGATCTTGGGCAATTTACTCACGACTCCCTAGCCCAAGATCCTATCTTAGACTAATCTGTGTGTATGCTCAAAAAGAGTTGTTGATTATTTTTATTACGAGATTGATTTTAAAGGTAATTCATTAATGTCTTCGGAAGGGGTGTTGATGTATGGAGTTTTATGAGACTTTGACTCACACCATGCAGAAAATATGCTTTTCAATTTTAGTTTGATGAAGAAGTTATTCTATAAGGAGAGAGTTATCTATACATAAATTCAATACCATGCATCCAATGTAGTAAACACATTCATAACTTGCAGACATGCAATGCCCTCTAACAACTAACTTTTGAGTCTTGCAAATGTCATTCATTTCCATTACACTTTCACTATTATGTCCATTATATCACCTCCATTTCACTACTATGTCATCACATTCATCCCACTTTCATTATCATTGGGCCACATTTATGTTTTTCCAATCTTTATTAATTCTAAGCCTTTTAAGTGAATTTGTGGTTAAAAATTAGAAAATAATGTGCATATGCTTATACCTAACAAATGGGTTGAGATTGTTGACATGTGTAGGTTGAAAGGAGGCTTCTAGAAGACCCTTATGTGGCACCCCAAGGCCAAATTCGAATTTGAGTGGAAAGAATCATGGGATCATGAGGATATGTGTCACATCTCCTAATTGTATTGTAACTCTAAGAAGACATGTGTCTTATCAGTTCCTATTTTGATTAGGACTCTAGAGGTAGAGGGAGAGATTCATGGACTCTCATTAATGAGATGGCTTCTCATCTTTTTGTATAAATAGGAGATCTCTCTCCTTCATTTGTTAGCTTGTTAGTCTTTTAGCTTGTGAGTTCTTAGCTTGGAGTTTGTATTTCTTCCTTGATGGCTTTTGAAAGCTTTGGAGAACCTTCTTGTACTTTGTAATTTTGAAGAATTTGAATAAAGCTTTGATGTTCTCAACATGGAAGGAGATGTGAAGTAGATGTCATGGAGCATATTAGAATGTAAGGTAGAGTAGATTTCATTTTGTAAATTTTGCTTTGATTTCATTATGTCATTTGATTGCTTTCAAGTTTGATAGATTAGATTTTTATTCATGCAATTTTAATTCATGCAAGTGTGTTCAACCGGTTGATTGTAGATTAGTAATGCACGTAGCTTTTTAATGACTAATGACATGACGGAATCATCTTGTCCTTTTACTGATTTATTTTCTGAGTTCTAATTCCAGCATTGTTATTTCTTTCAGCTTTGTTTTGCTCATTTACTTTCATGCAAACTTAGATATCATATTACTCAGCTTGTTTATGATTACTCCCCATAGGCAGATTGAGTTGAAGGGTAAAGGATCAGAACAGGGGTTGAAGTAGTGTGATTAGTTAAATATTAGTTTCCTTTTATGTAATTTAATTTCCTGCAATTTAGATATCATATTACTCAGCTTTTTTATGATTACTCCCCATAGGCAGATTGAGTTGAAGGGTAAAGGATCAGAACAGGGGTTGAAGTAGTGTGATTAGTTAAATCTTAGTTTCCTTTTATGCAATTTAATTTCCTGCAATTTAGATATCATATTACTCAGCTTGTTTATGATTACTCCCCATAGGCAGATTGAGTTGAAGGGTAAAGGATCAGAACAGGGGTTGAAGTAGTGTGATTTAGTTGCTTTGCTTTCAGTCTTTGAGTTGCTTTAAATTCAATTTTTACTTTCTTTTTCATACAGCAGCAAGGATACTGGGTTTCATAGTCACTAGCTCGTTGATTGGTTGTTGCATTCCATTTTGATTGAAGTAGCTGCATATTTACACTTTTGTTCAAGTATTAATTCCATCAATAACATGTTTTGAGATCTTTTGAAGTGCTAAAGTTTTGGAAGTTACAATTAGGGACATAGGCCTTAGGCCTTGTCTTGAAATCTCTATCCATACTTGTCCTTTAAAATTATTCTTAATACCTTAGAATAGGATTTCCATTTGCATTAGACACTTTAGGAAACCAACAAAAACAAAACCCCAAAACAAAATAAAATCTATAAAACAACGAAGTAAGAAAAAGGTTAACTAAGCACATATGGTGCACCACACTTCATCAGTTTACGATACCTGGATTGATAATTTATGTAGAGCAATTTAAGACGTTAAATTGACTAGACACTAACCAATATACATATGAAAAATCAAACCAACTGAGGAAAAAATAAATAAATTTCCTGAAAAAAAATGCACTTAAGCTATTTTCCTAACAAGAAAAATGATCATAGAAGCAGGAAACCAAACATAGTGCATAGTTGCAAATCCCTAAAATGAACTACAAGCAACCTACCAACCCAGGATTTCATAGAACAGGGTGAAAATCAAAATAATGGTGGACTAATGCTTCTCGGAAGAGGATACAGAGCGTTAATAGCAGGACTAACGCTCTGTCCAAAAGCCTGGGGAGCATTATAACTCACTGGACTACACAACTAAGGTGTGTTATAGAGGCAGAGGCTGTAAAAAGAGTCATTCAAGGTCTAATCAAAGGTTATGCACAACAGAGGAGGTTGTGAAGCTTCCAAAGCAGTCAGAATGGGAACCAAGAAGAACAGGAAGGCCTTGAAAGAAAGAGAGATCTGGGAACTTGGAAGATCAAAACCAGGAACTAAGTGTTAGTCCCCGGTGGAGTCGCCATTTCTGCTATAGGGATTTACGCATGGGTGGTTGTGGATGAAATATCCTCTCAGATCTTCTCGGGATCCAAGTCATATTGTTTAATATTAGCTACAACTGTCACAAAGAAACAAAATGATATTCATATTAATGCACGATTGACAAAGTGAAAGGAGAAGGATTACCTCAATCCTTGGTGTATCCCTGCTAGATAACTCAATGTGGCAAAGTGGAAGACCTCTCCGCCAACTCCTAGATCAGAACCTTCACATAGACAAGAAAAAGCGTAATCCTACAACATATAAACCTTGGTAATCAAAACATTAATATATAAGAATATAAACTAGCATGCATCTAAGCTACTTATTAATCATGGAATTGAATCAACATGTAAAGGAATACAATATCAACACCATCAAGTAGACAACACAGAAATAGATATATATTATTAGATAGAAGAAGAATGATTACAACCATCTTGGCTGGATCAAGCCTCCTCTAGTCCTTTAGCTCCTCTCTCTCTCTCTCTCTCTCAACTTCTTGGCAGCATAACAATACTAAATCTCTTGCAAAGTTTCGACAACCATTCGACCCCTTTCACAATGACCAAGCCTCCAATATATAGATGTTGAGAGGCTCATCCTTGCCAATTCTTTCATGAGTTCCATTGAGGCAAAATCTTGGATGTTTCCTCACTTTATTGCTCTTTCCCTTCCCATGAGACTCTGTTAGGAATAGAAATGTCCTTAGTTAGGCCAGAGGTAGATGTTTCCTACTTTTCGAGCTGACATTTGAGTGAAAAGTGGAGTTTTAGTCAGTTAACTCATGCTTTGACCTCCAGAATCTCACAAATATCTAGTAACGCTGCCCTTTAGGCAAAACAAAGCGTTAACCTAGGGACTAACACCTTTGGTTGAGAGATGGAAAGCGTTATAACTCTCCTTGTCTGTTTCTAGGGTGTGTTACCCTAGCAAATAGGTTTGTGATTTAGGTCTTATCTTCAACCAATGTGTCTTTCTCCTATGAGCTAATGAGGAGGTCATTTTCTTGTACCTTAAAAGGAGTGGTGCCTCCAGAGTGGATGTTGGATGAAGATGTGTCATTTGTGGGTAGCCGTCGAAGGATCTGGGAAAAGTTATCCATCATCGCGTTCCTTTTTCGCTCGAGGGCTTCCTCAAGAAATATTTTGATAAAATATCCTACCCCCTCATCTTTGTTTTCTTCTTCCATAGGAGGTCGTTGAGGTTTGTGAGGCTGATCTTGCAAAGGTTTAACCAAATCGAGCCCTAACTCATTATACCCTGACCTTGTTAGGGACATGCAAAGAAAAACAAAGAAAGAGCAGACCACTTTGATACCACTAATCCGAACTTAAACAGGAATGCAAAAAATTACAAATATAACTATAAATACAAAGATGCAGCAAAAATAACACTTCATTTCATTAATATCATAATACTAAAATATGCTTACAAACAGAATGGAAATAAACTAGCTCGGGCAATGGTAGCTTATCTCTGAGAAGAGATGTGGCAGCTACATGCTTTGAACTGTGTTACAATGAGGCTCAAGGGCCTATTATTATTGAAAAATAAAGGAAAAACCTAAACAACCAGAACCCTAACCCCAGGAGATGGAATTCCAAGAGTTTGTGGGCCTCATTGGGGTTAGTTGGGCAGCCAACTTCCCAGGGTCGTAACTTGGTCATATTATCTCTGTTTGGCACATACGATACCTTATTGTAAAGGTCTCTCCTAATACTACAGGATTTGTGGAAAGCCATTGCCTATGGCTATGGGCCCACTGTGGACATCAAAAAACGTCGTTTAGAGCGTCAAAACTGCTTTGGAAGTTCAGGACCCGAAAAACTGCTAAAAATTGTAAATGCTGAAATAAACAAGGAAACAAATGAAATTGACTGGAGATCTAGGTGGAATAGGCGGGTGGCCACCAATATCCACCTGGATCACCCTCTAGATCTATACTTTATGTTTAGGAAAGCAACCTTGACATGCTTATCAACTGCACATTCCTTGCACACCTCTCTCTCCTAGACCTTGAAGTCAAGAAAGCCATCCACCATTTTCCTCAAAATAAGTAGGGATCCATAGTCTAAGAGACTAAATCTTTTGTGCTAGATCTCACATAGATTGTCGCTACTAGTCAACAAATCTCTGCGCTTCATCGAATTTTCTAGCAGTTTGTAAAGGCCACCCTCCTAGACTCTTTTTGCCAACACTTGATTACAATCAAGGTTCAAACATTTGATGATTACTTTTTGGTGGCTAAAACCATAATATTACCTCTCTACAAATTTGATGACATGGATAACAGATATCTGAATGAACTAAATCAATAATCCCTTGAAATATATGATTTTTGCTTGGGAAGAAAACCTTGTCATGCTTGTTGAGTGCATATCCCTTGCATGCCTCTCTATCTCCTTGACCTTGAAGTCATGGAATCCAACCATCATTTTCTTCAAAAGAGATAGGGAACCATAGTTTAGGAGACTAAATCTACTATGCTAGAGCTCGCATAGATTTTCATTATTTGTCAACAAATCCCTCTGCTTCTGGGATTTGATAGGAGTTTGTAAAGGCCAATGATTACTTTTTGATGGTAAAAAATAATCGTCTACTTCAAATCTGCTAGACAAGAAACCAAAAGGAAATTTTTTAGTCATACATACCTCATGTGGATCCAATATTTCTCTGTTTGGCACATGTAATGGGATGGATCCAAATCCAACTATTGGTTACTTGCCATTGTCACCAAACTCCATGTTGGGCCTCAAAAATGTAATCCTTTTTGCCGTCATTTCCATCCTTTTACCATATTTCGTAAATCTTTACCATATTCTGTAGCTCCATAACCCTACATTAATAACCATTTTCATGAGCATATGGTTTTATCATTATTATTTTCCAAGTCAT
Organism: Pinus tabuliformis; assembly: GCA_031772625.1. NCBI lineage: Eukaryota > Viridiplantae > Streptophyta > Pinopsida > Pinales > Pinaceae > Pinus > Pinus tabuliformis. The sequence continues at coordinate 19,979,175 of CM062819.1, forward strand.
TATTTTAAGTATTTTAAGAGGATTTATGATTAAATATTATGAAATTAACAGTTTTCATATATATCTAAAAGTGGTATGAGTTTTATGATATTGTAGGCCTATTTGAAGATTCTAAAACAGTCTTATTTGGCCACTCAACCACAAATTCGAATTTCAATTCCAACTCATGAAGATTTGTGGAATATTTGTAGAAGATTTGGATCATTGACTAAGCACATTCAAAGGAGAAGAATCATGGATGTTTTGATATGTGTCTCCCATCAAAACTAGGAGAGAATTTTGAGAGGATTTGTATCTCATATTTTTAGGTGATTAGTTGTAACAACAAGAGATAAATGTGGATCTACGAGAGATTTGTGGATCTATATTTATTGACTAGTTATCTTAAGTTTTTGTATAAATAGGAGTGCATCCTTCATACAAATGAGTTTCATCCAAGATATGTAATTTGTAAAGTGAGGACAGAGAGGAAGAGAGTTGAATTATTGTAATATCTTTGGAGCTTTTCTCCAACTTCATTTTATGGAATACATATTGTTTTTTTGATCTCCAAGCTTTGATAATCGTTCGGTGTGCTTGTTGAGGAGTGATCTAGGTGGCTCCAGAAACACACATAGGACAAAGAGGACTTATGGAAGCTCGAAAATCAAAGTGATCAGAATGATTTCGAACCAGGACCAAGGCATAGATCTCGTTGTCCTGATCACGGTGGTGTGAATGGTTTGTTAAACCAAGTCCATATGCGAAAGTTAGGAGCAATCAAAGTTCAGGTTGACTTTGGTGACTGGGCAGGCTTAAGGAAGTCGCAATTTGGACAAAATCCAGCCACCGGATTCCGGCCAACCTGCGCCAGATTTCAAGTGAATTTGTGGCCTAATTAATTTGTCTCCTTCGGTCAAATTTCGAATTTTTAAAAATGACCATGGATTTTTTTTTGTATATATATATATATATATATATATATATATATATATATATATATATATATATATATATATATATATATGGCAGGCCATGACCCCCGCCACTATTGTCGAATCCCAATCTATATTAAAAATATATATATTTTAATTATGGGTCGAAGGGCCATGACCCCTGCCGACCCTCCTTTAACTACCAAACCAAAATGTTAATTAAGGGGTGGGCGACCATGACCCTTCCACCCCCGGAGCCACTCCAACCAACATAACTATTAAAGGTGGGGGCGAGGGCTGTCAACCCCGCTGCCCTTGCCACCTCCCACGTACACCATGAATGCCAGTGGAAATGGGGGCGGGCCACCCAAGACAGCGAACCCGCCACCCTAAAACATTACAAATTTTTTTTATATGTGTGTTAATTCGGGAGGGGAGGGATTTGACCCCCCGACCCCTCGTCAACAAACTACCAATTTTACCAACACACCAAACTGAATTATTGGTAAATCCACCTGAAAATTAATATAAACATTCATTTGCACAGTGCACCCAGGTAGATGGAGGAACCAGGAGTGGGCACGGAAACCGAGGAAGAATTTTTAATTAATTTTTAATGCAGGTGGAACCATGACTGAGCGAAATTTCTAGGAGGGTGAAATTTTTGCAATGTCCAAATTGGACAAATTTTATGTTGATCTTACACCTCTCAGCGACACGAACCCGATGGCACAGTCAGTTTCTTGATCTGAGCAGCCTATTTGCAGAGGACCTGGAGGAGGGAATCTTTGAGGAATCTAGGGGGAATCTAAAAGATTCCTTGAGCCCTAGATTCTCACTTTCTCAGAATTCAAAAATTTGGCAGTCGTTTTGCACTATTTGACGCCACAAAATTGATGGTGTGTTCAAATTTTCCATTTGCTCATTTCATTTTTTAGCCACTTTTCTAAGTGGGATGCATGCATCAGCATTCATGTGTGAGCAGTCATTTCCATGCGATTCGATGACATGAGATCAATGGTCTGAATAGCTTCAGTAGCTTGACATCCTTTTCTTTAGATGGCCCCTGGATATGAGGTATATGCAGTATGTTCATGTACTTCTTTTTGCTATGCATTGTGTTGCACAGATCCCTGTTTGATGTTTAATGTGGGATCTTGTTTCTTACTTGTCTTCATGATTCCTGCTTGATGTGATGTGGAATCATCTGTGTGATGTACTTGGTGTCATGATTCATAATGTTTTATTTGAGATCCCTCTTTCATCATGTTGATGGGATACTCATGTTGTCGCCATGTATGTTTTGCATTGAGATCCATTTTATGCCATGTTGGCGGGATGCTCATCATGCATGAGTTTGTGTCATACTGATAGGAGTCCTTTTGATTGAGAGTTCCTGTAGCAGAACATCTCTTGGAGCCACTCTTGTGTGAGGGAATTTCCTTGTATGATAGCGACATCACCTCTTATGTACATCATCACTATTGACAGCACTTAATGCAGCGGCCTACACCATCTTGACACCAAGGCCCAGAGACGTAGTCCCTCCTGGACGAACTCAGTTATCAACGGCTTATGTTTTCATGTGTTGATGATTGTCATGTTCCTCTTCTTTACAACATGCATATGTACTCATTTATGTTCTTTTAAAAATGAAATTTAACACGTCACAAAAGTAAAAGGTTTTGGAAGGGTCCTTTGTCACACCTGGACCTGGATCAAGGAGTGGAGGGCCCCATCAACCGCAACTTGCACACCTATTTTCTTTGTTGTAAATATTTATGTTATTTAATTTATGCAAGTTTAACTTATTTTCTTTTATTTTATTTTCATTATATGTTTTATGTTTATTTCATTAATGTTGTTTTGTTAAGATTGATTTAATATCCTTATGTTTGGATTGGATTAGATTTCATTAATGTTGTTTTGTTAAAATTGATTTAATTTCCTTATGTTTGGATTAGATTGGCACACTAGTAATCTCACATTAGTAATCTCATAGACTACTAGATTAAATTACTTTTTCATTCCATAGCTTAGATTAGAATCGTTGGTTTTCGTAGAGCTAGTCTTTGAGAGAGAAAGTGATTGAGAGAGAACATGCTTGAGAGAGAATGTGTGCACTTGATTTTCATTTGCTTTCATTGTTTGCTTTGTAATTAGTTTCAAATTTATTGCATTAGATTAATATATTCTGAGAAATAATCTCCTAGCACATATAGTACACGTATACCTCATCAGTTCACGAACCCCAGGTTGACAATTTAATGAAAGGGATTTAACTCACAATTAAATCACCCAACACTCCACTTTCATGTTGTTATCTTGTTATTTATAGTTAAGAGATATGATTGGTTTGGGGATGTGTCTAGAGGCTTCACTTTTAACATAACACCCAATACCTGACATTGTGTTGATGGAAAGGGATGACACCATGGTAAAGGTTGTATTAAACCTAGTAGTTGACTCATCCACTCTTAAATCTTCAATGCTTCTTAGAATTTGTTTCAGTTGTTGTTTCTTACCCTTCTCTTTCTTCTCAGGACATTGAGAAGCATCGTAGTGTTTCATGGGGGAGTGCCCCACATGTTTCCCATGCTCTTGGGAGGGTTGGTGAGGAGTGCTTAGGGAAACATGGGGAAATACAGGGAGAAATATTGCCCCAGTGTGAGCGACGTGTTCCCCAAAAGGGGGACTTTTCGACATCCCCCTCAATTTTTTTCCTATAAAGGCTTAAAAAATGAAAAAATAAAAGCTAAAAATAAAAGAACAAAAATAATATTAAAAAAAAAAAAAAAAACCCTCCCATGATACTCATTTTGTTTTCAATATTAATCGTCCATTGTTAATTTTCAGTTTTAACTTTCGAGTGTTTACTCTAGATACTAATAACCTACTCGTCACTTTACTATTTTTGAGTTTGAGTAATTTCAATTTACTATTTCAAACTTCGGTATCTATTATCTTTTGGATCAGTGATCGGAGAATCCACAGTTTGAACATCTTTATACCAACGTTTCAAATCCCAAGTGGGATCCACCCTGATGATGGATCCCACTTGGGATTTGAAACGTTGGTATAAAGATGTTTAAACTGTGGATTCTCCGATCACTGATTCAAAAGACACAAGCCACAGATCTCTTAAATCCAAAATCTATTATCTTTTCTAGAATGATGAATCTACTATTGATGTATCAGCTTCTATTTCATTCATTATTTATGAATCAATATATTTGATTACTGAATCTAAGTTTGAATCATGTTTATATCATTTACAAATTTGAATTTACCACTATTTTATTGTTTACCTTTTAGCATTTACATTGTGTAATTATGAATTTGCATGAGATGAATTGTTATTGTTGCAGTTTTTCTGTTATTATTATTATTATTTATATTTTTAAAGAGAGAGAACCATATGCTAGGTACCCCTATGTCCCCCTGTCCTCACTGAATTTCTGCAAAATTTGGAGGTGCTTCCACATGTCCCATGTGTATGTCTCCACAACTTCCACACTCCCCCAACCCATAAACTTGGTGGAACTTTGAACCATCATATGCTTGTTGTAGTTGAAGCACTTGACATGGCTCGAGTCTCCTTTTGTTGATTAGAGTACCCCAAGCCTTATTTCCCTTTTTGACCTTTACTCGATCATTTACTTCCTCTCTTCCTCACCCTCTTGGTGAGGGCTAGGTTTGAAACATCTTCATAAGTGGTTGAGACATGTTAGGTGACTTAGGAAATATGCAATAGAATTCTGTACTTGTGGAATCCAACTATATAATCATCAACTTTCTTCTTGGATTTTTCCTAAGGCTCTGCCATTGGATTCTTAACTCACATTCATGCCTTGCTAGGTGGAACTTCTTCCACAATATTCATCTATATTGTTCCTAATTGAGGATGAAAAGTATTCCTTGGTGCCTTTTTGGCTAGCAAATACATTTCCATCATAATGAGGCGCAACTTGTCATCTTCAGCCTAGTGAATGAGATTTTCTATGAGTTGAAAAACCATGGACATTCAGTATATATTTCTAAATTCCAAATTCAGTTATCAAGCCTTTTGATCTTAATATTTCCATCAAAAGGATTATTTCCAACATCATCTCTACTTTAAGTAGACTTTGTTGGATGAAAGAGGAGTTTGCTAGCATTGATGCTAAAGTAATAGGGCTAGAACTAGTTCCTCCAGCTGACATAGAAGGAATTTTGGTACTAGCAAGTTGGGTTACTACTTGGGAGATTTACAAAGTGAAATATAGCAAGATTTTTCCCAAACAAACATGGGAAAATCTAAGTTATGAACCATACATTTAGCAATATCTACTATAGACTTGTTCTTCCGCTCAACAACACCGTTCTTTTGCAAATTTTACAGTATTGTCATCTCTATCTTGATCCATTCCTTTTAGAAAAAAGGAATCAAATTCATTAAAGGTATACTGCCTCCATAATGCAATCCTAGTACCTTGATTATCCTAATGATTGGTTCTCAACAAGAGCTATGAACTCTTGGAACCTGCTGAAGGCCCCATCTTTGGACTTCCTAAAATATATTTAAGTTGTCTTGGAAAAATCATCAATGAAAGTGTTATCACTCTGATAATTCCTTTGAAGTAATAATAAGGAAAAACCAAAGGTAACCACTATCCGCTTTTGGAGATCAAGACCTAGCCTTCCTGATGCTCAGAGAGGGCTCTCTCTTTAAAATTTAATTTTGTTTTAGTTAAGATGTTTTAGGCTAGATATGATTGTTCAATGGGTGTTTGATTTTGTTTGAAATTGGGTGGTGGGATCTCTTAAACATATGGATAAATTGATGTCTTTTAGACCATTGGGCTATGGAGTCAACTGATAAGGAAGCAAGACTGGATAAACTTAGTAAAGGGGATGTTCCAAGGGCAAGATAGCAGAGTGTATTTCAGATATTTGAGACAGAGGGGTGAAAAGGTTTCACTCGGGGTGAGAGAGCAGTTAAGGGTTCTCAGACCTGGATAATGAATGAGGAAGGAAAGGGTAATCGAAATCAAAGGGAAGTTAAGAATCCTTTAACCTGGATTATTTATGAAATCAATCTAAACCAAAGAGAAATTAAGAATTCTTTAATTTAAATATCAGAAGAAAACATTCAAATGCTTAACTGTTAAAATAGAGTGTGATTTAAACAAGTTCTGAAATATTATTCCAGTTACAGCATTTAGATTGAAACACATATAAGATTATGAATAACTTTGAGAAAAATGACAATAACACATGAAAATACTTGTCTGAAATTCGCTCAACACATGAATCCTTGGAACAGTCTGATCTTTATTAATCAATCTAGCTTGTTGGCTCATCAACTGATACAATAACCTTTTGGTTCTTGTTAATCAAAAATTCTATAGAAATGTCTAATAGAATGCACCCTACATACTTCGAATTGTGGAGTATTTATACAAAAGTTTATTACAAAATATCTCAAACTAATTTGAGATTTAATCTACGAAATAAAAATATCTTCTTGCAAGAAGATAGAGACAACTATTGAACTGTTTCATGTTGTCCCTTTTATTTTGGTGCTACTAGATTTTATGGTTTGATTTTTAGCCCTTTATGTTGTTTTGTTGTTTGATCTTTCACGCTGGAAGCTTCATTTACTTTAGGCTTTCACCTAATACACTTTGACACTGATACACTTTGACTCTACTGATTTGTCTTCATCCTTTTACCATGTTGTTTTACTTTTACTATACATTTAACCTTTTTACTCCATATTTCTACAGTAAATTAGTTAATTTCTCCCACGTTTCAGCATCAGGTAATTGGATTTTTAGCATCCTCCTATATATTTCATCTGCCTCGATGTATTTGGAAAAAGTAGGCTTATTGATAAACAAGTGTTTTACCTCATGCTGGAGGTAAAACAAGTTTTCAAATGTCTGGTATAGTACTTTTCCTGTTGGCAATGCCTTCATTGATGATGTATTGACCTGATCCTTTGCTACCTCTATGATTTTCTTGTTGTAATCCTCCTCTGTCATGAGCTTGTCATTAATTACTAAGGGACTGGGTAATCCCTTTTCTCTCAAAATTTGGAACTTAGCCATAAATCTGTCGATGGCTATCTTCATATTCTAACACTTATCCTCTAAGTTTTGCATTAAGTTCCTCTTGGAGAGGACCTTTCTAACCTCCAAAATTGTTTACGTTCTATCCTCTATTTCCAATTCCTGAAGCTCATACTTATTCTTGTTGTTAAGGAAGTGGATAATTCTGGCTGCCTCTTCTGGCATTTCTCCCAATTCTTCTTTTACTCTTTGGATGGCCTCTGTAGCCATCTTTATTAACTCTACCTGCTCAAAAATCACCTGAATAGATGGCCAAATATCATTGATAGAGTCAATGATATTGGCCCATAGTAGTTCCTTAGCCTACCCAAGGGGTTCTTTCAGTGTTAGGTCCTTTTCCATGGCGATAGGGGCAGCCATAATTCAGTTCTTGTGGATTTGAATTTGAATTTACAGGTTTATTCAGAGGTTTTGAAGGAAACTCGGAAGCTTCAGAAGGGTTTGGGCACACAATTTATTTTTTAAAGTAATTTCAATTAATTTTACTTAATTAAAACACTTTAAAGACTGAACGTTTTCAAATTGAAAGGGTTGTCTGGTAATTTGTCTTCAAATACCTGGAATTTGGGTGAACTGACTTTAAATCCTGTGTTCTCGGCAATTGCAGAAATTTGAATGGCTCTGGTACAATTTGAGAGCTTGAACGGGGTCTCTGCAACTTCTTCAGGAATGGAATTTGAGGTCAATTGGTGAATTCAGTGTTTGCAGGTGTCACAATGGTTTGCAGATGATTACAAAGAAAATAAGTAAAAAAGGCGAAATATGGCTTCTCGACCTTTTTATTGAGCAACAATCACTTTTTGGCGGGCAATTACAAATGAACAGTGGGCGGTTTTTCGAGTTGATCAGGGAGGCGATTTCCCAAGCCATTGCACCACTTTCATGGAGGGAGTGGTATTTTGGAGGGGTCACCCGATCTATGCCAGCGCTTGACACGTAGCAGATAGGGGGTCGGGCAAAACCACTTTATCGGGCGGGTAAAGGTCGGTCATCGGGTGAACCCGATATGGCTGTGGACCATTGGATGTGGGCGTTGATGATCGGACGGTAGTCGGGTGGCGGATGTGCGCAGATGAAATGAGCATCTGTTTCGGGGGGCCCAAGGCTTTAACCCTTGGTGGTTTGTGATTAATTATGAGTTAATCATGGATTTAAATGATTAGGCAGGGCTTAATGATGGGATTATTTTAGCTTTACCGCGAAGTGGTGAATTAAGTGGGTTTTTTCGGGAATATGGGATAAAGTATAGTTTATAGCTAAACTAAGGGTTGGGGTATTATATATGGGATTTAATTATATACGAGAAAAAGTATATTGGGAACTATAGTATTATGTTAAAAAATTAATATGAAATGAGCGGAGTGAACATACCCTTAAGCATAAATGTAATATTTGTGCATTTCATTCATATACACTTCATACTTAGGATAAATATTTTTGTGGGTATTTTAAATGAAATGGAATTCAACATGGGGTTGTTTACTTTTCGTAGGCAAATGAAGTTTAACCTTAAGAAAGGGGGTTTTATTAGGGAAATAAGGGAAATGAATTTTATGATGGGAATTCTAACACTTGATTTCCATAAATCATTAAGCCGAGGGTCTGGTCCCACCAAAAGTCAAAGAAATGCTCTGAGCCTTTATGACTTGAAGGATTTGTAGTACTAGAACTTACTTGTGGATGGGGAAATTAGTAAATAAAGGGATGAAATGAATGAGGGGGAGTTAATTAAATCAAGTTGTAAACCATTGTTTTTGCTTTGTTAACTGCTCATGCACATTGAAATATATGGTTAAGCATGATAAATGTTCTTTTATCCAATCAACTTTATACTTTAGCAACCTTTCTTCTACTTACCCATTACTTACCCTAACATTTTTTCTTCATTTATTTGGGTGCATTTAGGCTAGCAGACCCTTATCATTCATTTTTCTTTTGAAAAGTAAACTATCTAATTCTAACCTTATATCATCCAAGGGCTCAGATTAAACTGATGAGCTCCTTTTATTTTCTCTACCTATCTAATGATCTGCCAAGATTAAACTGTTTGGTCAGATTTTATTCTCTAACTATAAACATAAAATTCAAAGCATGAAATAGTCAAGATTAAGCAGTTTGAGTACCATGGGTTGGGGCGTGTATGACAAGCTGCACACAACCATTATTTAAGACAGTAAAGCAGTAAAATAGCAGTGGCATTTAGACTTGCACACTTTCATGATCTGTTTTTGTCTTTGGGGCTCATATATTTTCATTTTTTGATCTTTTATTATTCTTTTTGTCCTTTGATATTTCTTTTAGGACATACCCTCTTTACATTTTTTTTAATTTTTAATATGGAAAACATTTGCAGAAAGCAAAGGTATGTACAATATTACAAGGCTTAAACTTAGCCAATTCAAAATTATGAATCCTATCACTATAGGACTCTAACAGAAATTAACATAATAAATATCACATGTCTGTAAAGTTGATGACATGGATCGCAAACATCTAGAATGGACCAAACCAAGAATCCCTCTAGATCTATACTTTTTGTTTAGCAAAGAAACCTTGACATGCTTATCGACTGCACATTCCTTGCACACCTCTCCCTCCTAGACCTAGAATTCAAGGAATCCATCCACCATTTTCCTCAAAATAAGTAGGATCCATAGTCTAAGAGACTAAATATTTTTTCTAGAGCTCACATAGATTTTCACTACTAGTCAACAAATCTCTGTGCTTCATTGGATTTGCTAGCAGATTGTAAAGGCCACCCTCCTTGACTCTGTTAGCCAACACTTGATTAGAATCAAGGTTCAAACGTTTGATGATTACTTTTTGCTTACTAAAACCAGAATATTACCTCTCTACAAAGTTGATGACATGGATCACAGATATTTGAATGAAATAAATCAATAATCCCTTGAAATATATGCTTATTGCTTGGGAAGGAAACCTTGGAATGTTTGCTGAGTTCACATCCCTTGCATGCCTCTCTATCTCCTTGACCTTGAAGTCATGGAATCCAACCATAATTTTCTTCAAAAGAGGTAGGGAACCATAGTTTAGGAGACTAAATCTATTGTGCTAGAGCTCACATAGATTTTCATTGTTGGTCAACAAATATCTTGTAACAGCCCTGGTGAAAATTCCATGTAATATGTTATCACTGTAAAAGTTTTTAAAATTTTGGACAACCCACATGGTTCCAAAGTTTTTGGGTTAGACATGGTCAAGTCATTTTTATGTTTTTAGAGTCTAAGTCATAGGGTTAGAGTATCATTTCCATCATAAAATAAAGTTAAAACAACCTTGTTTTGCCCCTTATGGATCCCATATCATGTTTAAAGTTTCATGTGTCTGGTCATTTCAAAAAATCTGAATGCGCTACGAAACTGTCTAGGTGTTTTCGTAGCGCAAAGTCCTGAAATTACACTGGATGCGCTACGAAATCGGGGATTCGTAGTTAGGCATTTTCGTAGCGCAAAACCCCGAAATTACATTGGATGCGCTACGAAATCAAGGATTCGTAATTAGGCATTTTCGTAGCGCAAAATCCCAAAATTACACTGGATGCACTACGAAATCGAGGATTCATGAACAATCATGTCTAGCTGTCAAATCCACCAGAATCCGTTAAAATTTCATCATCAGGTGTCAGTCCATGAACCTTACCTCTCACATGAAACCATTCATATCCATCATTAGATTCGTTAGGGATCATTTGTCCGCAGTCATTTCAAATTTCAAAAAAGGAAAGGGTTAGTTGATCCTGGTCATATCCATGTTGATCTTGGTCATATTCATGCAAGAGACACTTGTTGTTGTTCTTAAGTTCAAGTAAACAAGCCCAAGGTGAGTAGAGACTAGAATTCTTCCGCAGGCTTCAAGCGAGGCAGCTCTTCATCAAATTCAAGCAAGGCAGTTCCTCAATTAAGCAAGGCAGTTTCTTCCAGGTCTTCTATCTATAGGGTTTTCAAAGGAGAAATGTCGGAAGAAAGAAAGAATCACAGGTCAGGCCGATGTCTGAGAACTAAACCTGAAGGCTTAGATGCTCTCACAAAGGATAAAACAGTTGAAGAAGCCTTCAAAAAAGTAGGTTGCTGAAGGTTCTGTGAGAAACTACAGGGAGGACAAAACCAAATGAACAAGGAATTTGCTCTAAATTTCACAGGTTTACATACAAAGATTGGAGTGTTAGAATTGCCAATTTCTCCTGAAGTTATATCTTTAGTCATAGAAATTCCAAGAGGTCAGGAAAAGTGGTTTAAGAATTTCAAGTTTGAAATGGCACCATGCAAGATATTCTTGAAGCCAGAGTTTGTAGACACAGATTTAACTAAAGCAATGCCAAGGGGTTATGTCAAAGATTCATATGCCAACCTACTCTCATGCATACAAAGGTACTTCACCTGTGAAGGAAGATACCACAAGGTGTATTCTTATCATTTCAAACTCCTATTGCATTTCACTGGGATAATATCTCTAGATCTACCTTTCTTTCTATTTCAGAGTTTAGGCAAGATGTCTGATAAAATACAGTTGAAGAAAGAGGCATGTGAAACATCATTGTTCCATCATGGCTTAGTTAAATTAATTGTCTTGCATGAACTTCAGAAGTTGGATAGAGAGTGGTCTTCGTTTCTCTTTATGTCGGGTTTTAGAGCTGAAATGGGACTTAGCCCTAGGGCTAAGGAAATATCATCACCAGTGACTAGAACACCATTGGTTGTTCAAGATACTCCTCAGCATTCACAGAAGAATAAATTTCAAATTAAGGAAGCAACACAAGAGCAGTCCATTGGTGAAACAGTCCAGAGAAGGGTAACTAGAAGTCAAATAGCCAAAGAAAAGGGTAAAACAGTGGTCACTGATGAAAGCCCAGTCTCAAAGGGCAATTTGAATGATCTTCTTCAAGCTATTGACATTGAAGAGTCCCCTCTGGTCCAAGCAGTCTTCAATGAATTAGGTGAGGGCAAGACAAAAAATATGGAATCATCTAAAAAGCTACAGTTTGATGATCAGGGTTCAGAATTTGTTTTTAAGCCCAGAAGGCCTGTGACTAGGCAGTCCAAAAGGTTACAGGAGGCAGAACCAGAGATAAGTGAGACAGGGCAGATATCAAGATTCCGTGAAGAACTCATAGTTCCAGTAATGCAACCATCCCTCATGCACAAAGATGACAGAAACAGAGCAGTCGATACTCAAGAAGAAGAAAATAGCTATGAGGAAGTCAAGAAGAAATTGAAGCTTGCCAATCTTGGGATTGCCAAACTTAAGAAAAGGGCAAGGAAACATGCAGTTGAGAAAGTCAATTTCAAATGAATGAAGGCCCTGTGGGAAGATGGAAAAGCTTCAAAACCTAAAGTAGTTAGCAAAGACGCTCAATACTTCACTTGGATTGTCCCTGCAATCAAGGAAGCAAGGTATATCAGATGGATCAATGACAGACTAAGAACTAATATCAGGGTGATGAAAAGACAAATTGAAGACCTTGAAATTCAGCTGAGCAAGTCTGGAGGTCAGCCTCAGCACAAATGAACAAGAAAGTAAGTGATGAAATCCTAATAACAATTTTGGTTGAAACAAAGACATTACTTTTTGAAGAGTTTTCAAGGACGGGTGATGTTAGGTATATGTGGCATATGTACATAATGAAACAACTATGAAGAATCCTTAGAAGGAAAGTTTTTGGAAAATTTTGTGTAAATTGATTCACACAACAATTTTGTAGCGCGCTACGAAACTGATGTAGGTGCAATTTTGTTTTTTTATATCAATCTTCAAAGGAAAGAAGGGGTTATTTTTGAAGAATGATGCTGTTGGAGAAATGTAAGGAGATCATCTGAGAAGGTTTAAATCCCAAGTAAAGAAAAACTCAAAGAATGAAAGATATATGCAAGAACAAAGTTTTGCGCTACAAAAACAACAGTTTATTTCGTAGCACATCCAGATTGACTTTCTTCATGCAACTTCAAGGAGTTTAATTTTTGCACAAGTGTAAGAGCAGGGTTCTATGGCTAATTCAACATATGTTATATGAGTAAAGGGGCTAGTTTGGTCAGCAAGAGATTCGAAGAACACCATTGAAGACCAAGGCTACACTGCAGGGGACATTTTCCTAGTTTTCAGGACAGATAACGGAAGAAGTTATTGAAGGCCAACAAGAGGGTTATGGACATCACCAAGGTCGAATTTAAGGAGGAGTAGTTGTCAAGTATTGAATTTAATTCCTAGTTTAAGTTGTTACTATCATAATAAGGAGTTGTACTCCTATTTGTATTAGGACTCTAAGACTATTAGATAACTGCTACTTGTAATTAATAGTATGTTTAGGTTTGAATAGGTGTCAAGCTAGGAATGTTATATACCTAGGGGGGGATAATATGGGGTACCAAGGGAGGTACCCAAGGTAATAATGTAATAATGGGATGGGCCATAGTAATAAATAAGGTGGTTAACCCATATCATGTAAGGGACCACAAGTAGTTAATAATAATGTAATGGGCCCATGGTATTAGTTTGATGGTATGAGGGAACCATGGTAATGATCCATGGTATTGTATGTATAAGGCCTATATAAAGGCTACAGACTCCACATGGAGAGATAATTGAGGATTATTGTATGAACAGGCATATGGCTTGTGGAGTGTTCTACTTCCTTAAGGAGTGAATGTATGGTGTTGCCCTACCTTAAGGGTTTTGATAATAAAGAAGCATTTCTATTTATTTTGATCTTGTTATTCTTGGGTTATTTTCTATTATCATAATATTTCTGGGTTAGATCTATAACAAGTGGTATCAGAGCACTTTCTTGGGCAAAAGTGGGGAAATTTTTTTTATTTTTTGCAGGATTTCGGGGGCGGCGAGTTTGTAGATCATATCTATAAGTTTTGGTGCAAGATCAAAATCTATAAAACCTAATTACAGATATGGATTCTATGTGAAAAAATACCCGATTTCAAAAAAAAAATCAGCTGAATCGGAGTCCGGATGAAGGAGATATCGTTGATTTAAAAATCAGTGGAGTTGTAGACAATTTTTCGGGGCAGCGAATTTGCGGCACAGATCTGGACGTCTTGGTGAAAGATCTACAAAATCTAATTGTAGATCTGGATTCTGTGTGAAAAAACACTCAATTTCAAAAAAAAAAATAAGTCGAATCGGAGTCCAGATGAGGGAGATGTCGCTGATTTAAAATCAGCTCTTTTTGTAGAAATTTTGGTGACGGCGAGAGAGTTGTAGTGCAGATCTGAAATTCTAGTGCATGTATCAAGATTTCTATCACATGGGCAGATGCAGAATGATTGTTCCATTTCCGAAAATAGGTCATAATATGAATTCTGAGCAATATTGACTAAACTGTGACAATTTCAAATTTTCGCCAAGTAAGTGAAACTTTTCCAAACCTTCATGGCTTCTAGCAAGGAATTTTTTACAGGGAAAGATAATGGTCCTACTATTGAAGAATACATTAAAGAACAGAAATCATTATGGAAAAACAATTGGAAATGGTTTGCAGTGCAATTCTTTAGAGATGATGCAGCCACATGGTGGGGATTACTTAACCAAAAGAAGTGTTACAACTTGCCTAATGAAGAATTTGAAAAATTCCTTTTAGACCGATGGTCTCATACTAGAAAACAAGATAATGAGAAACATATGGGGTTATTTCCTACTGGTATATCTTTATTGCATGTTCATGGATTGATTCAGAAGGAGAAAATCATTGTGTCTATAAATCCTAGTTGCAAGCAAAATCTTATAAGTGTTAATTTGGCAAAAAGATTGCAAGTTCCAGCAAAACACATTGAAACTACACAGATTGAGAATGAGGATGTTCAAGTTTATAAAGGTTTGAAGATTTATATGGACAAGTATGTATTGCATTCTAATTTTTATGCTTCGGATATGGCTAATGTGGATGTTGTTTTGGGATACCCTTGGATGGAAGAGGTGGGTACTATCAATATTAATGTGCAGAAGAAATTCCTGAAGCTCTGGTCTAAAAAGAAGAAAATTACATTACAGGATATTTCCATTAATAAACAGGATGAAGTAGAAGATGTTCCAGGGACTGACATATCAGATGATGAGCCATTGATGGTCGAAAACCAAACACAAACATCAAACCAGGTACCAGAAAAATAGGTAGAGTCCAAAGAGGTTGAAGCAGAAAATGTTACATCGGATGAGGACTCAGTGGTTGAGGTAATATTGGAAGATAAGAAACAACAACAGGCACCACAACATGTACCAGATACCAACCAGGCTCCATTAGGTGGTGAATTAAAGAAAGATACACCGTCAGCATATCACCACCCACATCACCCAGCAAGAAAACAACCAACAAGATGGCAACAAATTAGCTACAAGTACAACAACCCCTGCATGGCATATAGAGAGGGGCGACGATCCACCTACTACACATCAACACAGAAGAGATGCCACGGTCAACTTCCATCTCAAGCGATCGAGGCACCAGCAAGATCGAGGGTTCACCTTTCTCTTGGATGGCTAGATGCACGTGCATGGTACCAGTGGACTACTCTTTTGAGGAGATCTTATTATTTGTGTTCTTCCCATGTTTCGGGGATGAAACATGCTAAGGGGGATGGAATGTTATATACCTAGGGGGGATGATATGGGGTACCAAGGGAGGTACCCAAGGTAATAATGTAATAATGGATGGGCCATAGTAATAAATAAGGTGGTTAACCCATATCATGTAAGGGACCACAAGTAGTTAGTAATAATGTAATGGGCCCATGGTATTAGTTGATGGTATGAGGGAACTATGGTAATGACCCATGGTATTGTATATATGAGGCCTATATAGAGGCTAGAGACTCCATGTCAAGGGAGTCAAGGATTATTGTATGTACAGGCATATGGCGTGTGGAGTGTTCTCCTTCCTTAAGGAGTGAATGTATGGTGTTGCCCTACCTTAAGGGTTTGATTAATAAAGAATCATTTCATATTATTTCTGGGTTTATTTGCATTATCTTATATTTTCATATCAAATCTACAATAATTCCGGGTCAGATCTAGAACAAGTGGTATAGGAGCTATAACAAGTGGTATCGGAGCTATATCTTATTATTTATGTTCTTCCCATGTTTCAGGGACGAAACATGCTAAGGGGGGTGGAGTGTTATATACCTAGGGGGGGATAATATGGGGTACCAAGGGAGGTACCCAAGGTAATAATGTAATAATGGGATGGGCCATAGTAATAAATAAGGTGGTTAACCCATATCATGTAAGGGACCACAAGTAGTTAATAATAATGTAAAGGGCCCATGGTATTAGTTTGATGGTATGAGGGAACCATGGTAATGATCCATGGTATTGTATGTATGAGGCCTATATAAAGGCTAGAGACTCCACATGGAGAGATAGTGAAGGATTATTGTATGAACAGGCATATGGCTTGTGGAGTGTTCTCCTTCCTTAAGGAGTGAATGTATGGTGTTGCCCTACCTTAAGGGTTTTGATAATAAAGAAGCATTTCTATCTATTTTGATCTTGTTATTCTTGGGTTATTTTCTATTCTCACATATTTTTGGGTTAGATCTATAACAAGGAAATTCGAATTCCCCTTATGTTGGATCAAGGAATCCAAGATTGTAATGATAATTCTATAAAGGACAAGAGGTGGAATGCCTCAAGGTTGGCAATTTTCAAAAGAAACAAGCACACTGCGTTATTGTAGTAGACTATATGTTTTCATGTTAATACAAAGATATTGGCTTTACTACTCATGATTCAAAGAGGGTTTTTAATGTTTGATTTTCTCATGGCTTTCTTCATTCACTTACTTGCAGTGGTATAGACACATGTTACTTAGAATTCATTGATAATGCTCTAACTTCCTTCATGTGTTTATAAATTGTGTTCCTTGCACTATGTCTCTGTTTTACTGATATATTAAGACTCTTTATGCCCTGACTTCCATGTTAAGCTGATCTTGCTGTTGTACTGAAACATATTTTGACTCCATAGCCCAATGGATGTTTGTTGATTGGCATTTCAACCATTTATACCTTTTTGTTTGATTTTTCCATAGAGTTAGCCATCTAATCCTTAAATTAAAATCTTTAACCTAGTGAGAGAGCCCTCTCAGGTTGAGGAGGCTAAGCCTCAGCCAAAAGATTGGTTTGAAATAGTTACTCAAAGTATTCCTGATCAGCAGCCTATCAGGGTTTGGTTTTGTGATAACATAATAAATGTTAAAAACAATAACCACGGATGACTATGACATTTATTCCAAGCTGAATGTTGGGCAAGACATCCTAGGGTGTGTTCATTTGATTGTTTATGGCTAAGGAAATTGGCAAAGGCAATGGCTAAGGCATTAAAAGGAATTTTGGCACACTTATTTATTAAAATAATGGAAATTAGGAGAAAAAGAAGGTGAAAGGTCACAGGTTTCATGTGAGGAGGAAAATGAAGAAAATAGAGGCCTCATTCATAAAAAGGCTTCTGAGGATTAGTTGGTAACCTTTTTTTCAGTTTAGTTTTGGAGCTCTCTCATTATTCTCTCTCTCTCTCATACTCTTGGTTACTTAGAGTTTTCTTGGAGCACTCTTAAGGGTGTGGCATATTTGGATTCTTGGAGCAAGAAGGCAAGGGAAGAATAGGGAAGCGCAAGAGGGCATCAGCATCAGTAGCTACATCAGATTTTCTTGCAGGTACCGAGTTGCATGTATGATTTCTTCACTAGTTTTGGCATGGATGGTGTTGGGCAATGGATCCCCCCATAGCATGTTTTTGGGGCTTGAAGCCCAAATTTTGTTTAAGTGTAATGTAAAGACCCCACGAAATGCGGGCACGAAGCACAAGAGTCTAGGGTTGTCTGCCCTAAGATAATGTAATTTAATGTAAAGTGTGTCAGCCCATGGTCCGTGGACCATGGGATTGTATAAATAGAGTGAGGCTCTAAGTGTAAAGGGAGTCTTAGTTTTTTACAAGTAATAAACAAATGCGGAGGCATGGTTAGAAGATAGAAGTGGATCTGAAGGTATTGGGTCATAGTGATAGGTAGAGGCTCTGCAGCTGAGTGCGTAGAGGCCTAGTAGAGTCTGCAGCTGAGTGTGCGGACCCCTACAACTGAGTGTGCACGGCAGAGTCGGGTCTGTAACTGAACTTGAGTATTAATAAAGATAAGATTGATTCATAATATTGTGCGTCTTTTTGTAGATCTGTATTTCCGTGTTCTGGTTATCTTTATGAATTTATATTATTTTTAGAGTACGTGCCCTAATCTGAAAGTTGAGCAAGTAATAAGAATATTAGGCCCACATAAGCTAAGCACTAATATACTATCACAGTAAGGATCGGATCGGAATAACACGATATTCACAAAGGGCGCACAGGTTGCGAAGAATAGAAAGCTGCGTGAAGAAGCACAGTGCACAGATTAGGATCACGAACCTCCAAAACCCTCATCAAGACATCCCTAGGGTGCAGAAACCTAGTTCCAGCACCCTCCCATACTACTTCAGGTGAGACCTCAGTTTGTGCTCCGCGGACTGTTGCCAAAAGGGCCAGTAGTACCAGGATTTTCTTGGCTAAACTCACTACTTAACCTGGGTCAGGCCCCACGTAGCCAACAAATGGTTCCATTGCTAGGACTGGGATCTACCTAAGGGATGTCCAATGTTGTGCCCCTGGAACACAACAAAGAAGTAAATTGAAGAGTGGCTGGACAATAAGATTCATGAGTTCGTGACACAAGAAAATAGAACTCCGCAAGTATCTAAGAAAAGGTGGCTAGATCGCTACGTGTACAGAAATCCACGAGATCTTCTTCGCATCCTTTCCTTCTGAACTATATGAGTGGATCGCGAGGTTAGCCGACAGCCAGGGAAGGTGTAAACTCGACCAACCAATAGTGTGGACTCCGGAATTAGTGTGTAGACTAGAGGCATCAGAAGATAAGATCGCACGAGTTGTGGACCATTGGCTCAACCGAATAATAGGAGGATTTATCACTGAGTTTGAGGTAGACACGACCGTGAGCTACAGTGAAGAAGAACGATGTTTTCTCAAGGGACTGCGAGGTAAGTACATTAAATCTCTGAACACCTAGATTAAGATGATGTTATGTGAAAAGCGGGTTATACGAATACATTAATGTTTGGAACAATGTGGAGCGGAAAGATCTATAAAGGTAGCAGGGAATTAGGAAACAGTCCCTTAATTTCACCTTCATGGGAGAGCGAGGAGGAGCTCATTAGGGTCTCTTTGAGAAGTGTGGTTAGTTTGATAAGATAGCGCATTCTGCAGTTACCACCTCCAACCACGCCACCACCCGCTTCACCTCCTTCACCTCCATCTCCACCCACTCCACCTCCACCAAGCCTGCAGTTTAGCATGGCGAGCGCGATCAAGCTACCCGTATTCAGAGGAGTAGGGAATGAGGATTCAGACCAGTTCTGGTTCGTGGTAAGAGCAGTGTGGGAAGCACAAGGGGTCACAAACAACAACATTAAGAAGGCTACATTGGTGAGCGCGTTGCAGGATCGTGAGTTTACATGGTATATCAAGCACTCTAATGACCACCCAAGCGTAGGGATAGCAGAGATCCAGAATGCGTTGAACAGAGAATTTAGCCAGCCAAAATCAGAGACACAGTCAATCATCGGGTTTAAATAGATTGCGATGCTTCCAGGCAAGACCCCCTGGGATCTAGATCAGTGACTGAAGAGTACAATCCGCGAGGCTAATATGACGCTCACAGATACACATTATCGCGCGTGGTTTTTGGCATCTCTAACACCGCACCTGAGGATGCCACTATGACAACATAAACTTTCTACCCAGGTCGAAGCATTGGAAATGGCGATGAGGTTGCATGAGACCTCGATACAAGATTCGGGGCTGGGAGTTCAACAAATCCACGCACAACTATAGAATCTCTGCCTGGAAATGTAGAGCTTGACGCAGGATAGGGCACTGCAACCAGAGGTGCGTGAGGAAGTATGGTGCGTAAAATGAAAAGGCCAGGGCCATGACAAAGACCATTGTCTAGTATTCGCGAACTACTTGGCAGGAGGGGGGCCAATGCCATTGAGACTGGAGGCATAGGCAGGGCCAAGTGCGGCACCCACGTTATGGTGCATGATCTGTCAGATAGGATGAAAACACACAATAGATAATTGTCATTTGTTGCAAAAGTATACACAAACTCCATAGCAGTTGTTTTGTAATTTCTGCAGGTCGGTAGGCCACGCCGAGCACACTTGTCGCAGCTACGAGTTAATGATGGATCGGACCCTAGCCTATAGAATTTAGATAGAAACACGAGTCCTTGACCCAGCGGCGGGGATGGCGTGCACTGGATTTAAGGGGCGAGGTCGAGGACGAGGAGGAATGGAACCAGGAAGAGGCCACGAGCAGTTAATTTGTTACAATTGCAGAGGACCAGGGAACTACACCCGGATTGTACCAACTCGACGAGAATATCCTATGCATATTGTGCTTAGTTTGATCAGGAAATGATAGATTGTCCAACATTGATCACACAAATGCATGAGAAAGGGGTACTCCAGCCTCCTCCGACTCAAAATATCCAAATGATGAGGTCTGAACCACGCGAAGAAGACCCAAATGTGAACATGGTGCTCAGAAGCGGTGCGACCACAGGGGAGGATAAGGGGAAGAAGCCCGAGGAAGATACATGGGTTTGCAAGGCTCCTACAAAGGAACCTAAGTTTGACTTAGAACACACAAAGGAGACGTTCATGGAAGCTAAGAAGAGCTTCACGGAGGCCTCTACTTCAGGTAGTAAGGATCAACCAGAGCCAGGGATGGATCCTTCTATGCTTACTACCTTTTTGGAGACATGCATGAAACTGTTGTGTGACAATAAGGCAGTTAAGGAACTATAGGAGTTGATCACCAGGTGCGTAGGGTCAGGGGAACTGTAGTCCAGAAACTGGGAAAGCATGCATTACGCACCGGGAGGGAAATGAGATTGACGACACAGATTGGAAAGTATGAAATGAATCAGGTAATCCTAGACCTGGGTTCAGACGCGAATGTATTACCGAAGCAGACATGGGAACATATGGGCAAGCCCATGTTACAATGGTCCCCTATTCAATTACGAATGGTGAACCAACAGAAGATTTTTCCCATGGGAAGGTTGCAAGGGGTAACAGTTGATATCGAAGGCGCGAGCACATAGATGGACTTTGAAGTAATAGAGATTGTCGATGACAGCAATCCCTATCCCGCATTGTTAGGAATAGACTGGGCCACTGATATGAATGGAATCATCAACCTGAAGAAGCGGAAGATGATCTTCGAGAAAAAGTCCCTATGCGTAGTAGTCCCACTAAACCCAGTAGAAGGAGCGCACTACACCGAAC
This sequence comes from Pinus tabuliformis, assembly GCA_031772625.1. Taxonomy (NCBI): domain Eukaryota; kingdom Viridiplantae; phylum Streptophyta; class Pinopsida; order Pinales; family Pinaceae; genus Pinus; species Pinus tabuliformis. Next base: position 20,000,565 of record CM062819.1, read on the forward strand.
CAGTGCGCGACGATGAAAGAAACGATGAGCTGGATTGTATTTACCAAATAACCGTGCGAGACCAGGAGCAGGTGAACTTGACTGCAGACTGGAGGATCTCATGGGAGTGTGACAGTTCCTGCACTTCGAATTCAGATGAAGAAGTAGAACGCTGGAAAAATCGGTTGCACGAAGTGACAACGCTAAACTGCAACATGATTATTAGATCACTGCGTTGCATGACGAAAAATGCAAGGGAACTGCCAACATATGATGGGGTGACAGAGGTGGATGAATTCCTGGAAAAATTTGAAGGCGCAGTACCGAAACAGCAGTGGTACGGTGTGCTGCAATGGGCACTGTGCGCAACACCCTCATGATGGTGGAGTACACATCAGAAGACCATTGTAAACTGGCGTGAAAGTAGAAGACGGATTCGCTTACGGTTTGGAAGCCCCCAGCGTCGAACGAGAGCCGGGAAGCTAGGACAAAGCAGCTTGCGTGCCCACATGTGTCGATGGGTGCAGACGTGTGCTGTGCAAGCACATCCTAGACTAAGGATCAAAAATCAGAACTAGATGCAGCAGCAAGAAAAGAAACGTACACTACAAATATTCCACGTTGGAGCATTCAAAAAGCTATGTGGAATCATGAACAGAGTGCACCAGGCAAGACGAAGTCACTGGGACCTGCGCATACCAGCGGTTCGATGGGCCTATAGGGCCATAAGCAAAAACCGAAGCGTGGAAGTGATCCCAACACTGACGAGAAGAGACAAAACCATAAGAGTAGAGAAGAATCCCCCTAAAATAGCTCCCACAATTGGGACAGTATGCGAGGACCCGGGTAAAGGAATTATGCAGTTACAAGAAGCTATTTGGTGAGGGAACTTAAAACTTCACGAACTCGAAGAAGATTAGGTATGGATGGGAAAGAAAAGCATGATATTGGACGAAGAAATCAACAAACTAGAAACCAAAGTCATGCAAGCATGCTGCGCCAAGAAACTAAGCATGATGGGACAAGGTATAGCCAGCCATACTACTGCAGTAGAAGAATTTATGACCCTGCTACCATGGTTGCGACCACACCTTACTAGACAAAGTAAACAGGGGAGCACACCGCATAAGGAGGAATGCGAGGTGCTGACTAGCGCGAGGGTAACTAAGGAAGGCAAATTGAAGCCTCACACCGGTGGTGCGACCACCTGACTATCCGTAGGGAGCATAGTCTCAGTGCTCCAAGCAGTTGGAAGAGAGCGTGGGACTATAAAAGAGTCTATATGGGAGATGCACGAGACGGAGGTTGCGCGTAGGATCGGGACGTCACAAGGGTCACAGCCACGCATAAGGGGCTATGCTGCTGCACAGGTAGGCTGGGAGGTGACCGTTGGTGTCACTGTTCATGACAAGAGGTCCAATTTAAGGCAAAAAGGAGCGGGCGGCGGGCAATTAAGACACGAATTAAGAACGAGATTTGGGACGATCTACCGCCAAGAAGGCATTAATGATGTAGAAGTGGGGGGAAGGGTCGAATTCAAATTCAAAGGACGCTATAAAACCCCCAGGGCCAGCTCCAAGGCAACACTTGGTTGTTTGAGAATTGAGCAAGTACAGAGCATTGAGCGCCGCGTACTCTTACCATCCTCAAGTGTAGACACAATGACAGCTGCTAGAACAAGAGTGCGATTCGCCGAAGTTACCGTGGAGCCCGGTATGGCCCATGAGGAGCTTGGAGAGGTGGCAACTGTGCCCGAAGTTCCAAAATCACCATACACATCACGGCCACAGAAAGATAAGCAAACGATGGGGCCAGTCCGTGTATCCCCAGGAAACTCGTATTTTGGCAAATTGTCAATGGCAGAGAAGGGAAAAGCCATCACCATTGAAACAATGGAGGAGGAGGAATACTTGGAGGCCTTGATCGCCCAAATTGAGGCGTAAGACGATGAGGTGGAGGATGTCTCCTGAAATCATTCCGCGACAAAGTTACCTCCCTACATCCCCCCGTGGAAGGGGAAAGCCAAGGTACCGAAGGACCTGGAGGCCACGAAGAGTGCGCTCCAAACCCCGTTCCTCCCTGATGATATAAGGTTTGAAGGTCCACCGTTGGGACAAATACCTACTATGAAGTTTGAAGATTGGGACCTCGTGGACAGCGAGAAGTTCCCACAGTTGGTCGTAGAAAAGTTAATAAAGCAAAAATGGTTGCGCAGTATGGAGAAGGCTGGGTTACTCCATCTGCGATGGATACCCCACTACCACCGCGCGCCCATCACCATTTGTGTCATTAGGCAGCTGTTGTGCCTAGTGCATGATGGGTATCTCTAGCTGGAGGAGCCGATTCCCATCACGGCCAACCTAATTCACCGAATTTCCCGCAAACGACCCCGTGGCCATAGCAGGAAAAAGCAGCGACTTGGCCCTCGCAGAAGCTATGAAGGCCAAGTATAAACTAGAAAAGAGAAAGCAGTGGTATGAAATAGCAAGTATTAAAGACCAAGGGGTGCACGTAGCCACCCAGCTATTGGTCGGCAAGCTAATGTGGAAATTTCGTGCCGACAAAGTACCAACGTTTGTGAATGCGTTGGCAGAGCAATGTGCAGAGGGGGTCCAGTTCAACTAGGCGCAGTTCCTCTGTGACGAGTTCTTGACAAACTGTAGGGAGGCCCAGGAGTAGGGTAAGACCTTCCACTATGTGTGGTTGCTCTTATCCATCCTGTTGGTTGCAGGGGAGCTGCCAGCGGACAGCCAGTTTCCCACTACTGAGGGTGACCTGCCTGAAGCCGCGAGGTACACCTCGCTTGGGGCTACAAAAGACACGAACAGGATTCGTGAGATAAAGGTGTTCTGGGTCTTCGTAGAGATGAGCATCCGACAATGGATCAACTGCAGGCCACGCTTGTCCCCTACCGTTCATAACCGCTTGCAAAGCACAGCAGAATTCAAGGCGGATATGCATAACCTGTATATCAAAGTGTGCAAGGATCTAGTATGAAAATGGGTGAAGATTCCATTCATTGCAATGGATAATGTGAACTTCTCAGTGATGAAGTCATGGCCTCTGAAGTGGTGTGCCCCGAACTTGGTGGAAATGGAGAAGGTCGCAGCTCAGCAATGAAAGAAGGACACCAAGTTTTGTCTCACGTAGCTGGCTGAGAGGAAGCGCCAGGAACAAGAAGCAGCCACACGGCAGAAGGCAGTCGATGCTGCAGCATCAGCATAGACAGCAGAGACCACAACTGCACCAACCAGAGAGGCCAAGGAAGGCCAGGAGATGTCCTCGGGGCAATAGACCGAGGAAGTGGACAGGGAGGAGGACCGCGCAGACCCTAGTATGACATCAACACAACTCAAGCGACCGCGTGACCCAAAGAAAACAACCCCCAAGAAGAAATGGAAAGCCACAAAGACGTTCGTCGACCCGATCATGCTCACAGAAGGTGATCTATTGGGTATCAGCAAAATGATTCAGGAAGTTGCGGAGGGTGCGCTCCAGGGGTTGCGGATGGAGCAGAACACTGTGTTGGGGGCGCTCAATGCACAACTACAAGGTTTACAGGTACAACACCCCCAAACAAGCACAATGGCCCAGTATGTCACAACAGGAACTGCTGAGACCGAACAACCGCTGCACACCCGTATAGGTAACACCTTCATCTTGCCTAAAGGCATGTTAGCAGCAGCAAGCGAGGATGATCGGACTGCAATGAGTAGCATGAAAGGCGTTGGCTTGAACATGGCTGCCCTACCACGCAAAATATTGTACCAGCTACAGGATGGGGTCATCACCGAACTCCACGCCCGGGAAGGCCGAGCGATCCAGGTCTTGCATGAGTAGAAAATCAACATGGACCAGCTCAGCATCCAGAGGGATGCGTTGGTTGCGCAGGCTAGTAGATTGGAGCAGGCCATAGAGGATGCATGTAGGATCATTCCAGAGTTGTTTGTGCCGGTAGAGCTACCAACAGTAGAGCGGGTCCATATATTGGCGACCAGAGTCCGCGAGGCCCAGGAGGAAACGACAAAGGTTCAGTTGGAGCTGAACTTGCAAATCGTCGAGCTGCGATTGAAGGCATAGCCCTCCACACCCCTAGAAGTCAAATAGCAGCACGCCCACGCTATCGAGATGGGGTTGAAACAAATTGGCCAGGCAACACAGGGATGCACCGGGATGTTGGAGCAAGCACTAACCATACTTACTCACCTACAGGAAGATGTGAACCTATAGCACCTAGAGACAGAGGCACGAAAGTTGCAGCAGGAGTATGACAGTGTCCGAGGCACCATGCAGATAGTTGCCCTTACTCAACGACTCACCAAACTACAGCAGGCAAGGGCACTGAAGGACCAAGTAGACGTTGCACACCAAAAGGAAGCCTTGCTTAAAGTACGCATCCAGCCATGGATCGATGAAGCATTCATAATCACAGCTACCATTGAAGGGAAGCTGGCGCAGATTTAAGAATTGTATATGGTTGGATAGGAATGTGACCCTTCTCACGAAAGTTCAGAGATACGCGTGCAACAAGTACAATAGGCGGCGGAACAGTGTGCTGCGGACACCCAAGCTACGCGAGACTTGCTGCATGGACTCTGTGCAAAGATCGTCGCACCAGCAGAGTGACTCGGGATGAGTCACGATGATTGTGTTGGGGGCCTGTTGGGCAGCGAATTCCCCCCATAGCATGTTTTTGGGGCTTAAAGCCCGAATTTTGGTCAAGTGTAATGTAAATACCCCACGAAATGCGGGCGCGGAGTGCAAGAGTCTAGGGTTGTCCGCCCTAAGATAATGTAATTTAATGTAAAGTGTGTCAGCCTACCCATGGTCCGCGGACCATGGGATTGTATAAATAGAGCGAGGCTCTAAGTGTAAAGGGAGTCTTAGTTTTTGACAAGTAATAAACAGATGCGAAGGCATGGTTAGAAGATAGAAGTGGATCTAAAGGTATTGGGTCATAGTGATAGGTAGAGGCTCTGCAGCTGAGTGCGCAGAGGCCTAGTAGAGTTCGTAGCTAAGTGTGCGGATCCCTGCAGCTGAGTGCACAGGGCAGAGTCGGGTCTATAACTAAACTTGAGTATTAATAAAGATAAGATTGATTCAGAATATTGTGCATCTTTTTGTAGATCTGTATTTCCATGTTCTGGTTATCTTTATGCATTTATATTATTTTTAGAGTACGCGCGCTAATCTGAAAGTTGAACAAGTAATAAGAATATTGGGCTCGCACAAACTAAGCACTAATATACTAGCACAGTAAGGATCAGATCGTAATAACATGGTATTCACAAAGGGCGCACGGGTTGCGAAGAATAGAAAGTTGCGCGAAGCAATGCGCTGCACAAATTAGGATCGGGAACCTCTAGAACCCTCATCAAGACATCCCTAGGGTGCGGAAACCTGGTTCCAGTACCCTCCCATACTAGTTCGGGTGAGACCTCAGTCCACGCTCCACGAACTTTTGCCAAAAGGGCTAGTAGTACCGGGATTTTCTTGGCTAAACTCACTGTTGAACCTGGGTCAGGCCCCGCGTAGCCAACAGATGGTACATGCATGTGGTTTCTTGGTTATGATTTGTCATTGGCATGGAGGATGGTCGGGATTGACAATGGATTGCCTAGCCTTTCCATTTCCTGGATAGCCATGGTGATTTTTGGTTTACTTTCATTGCTTTGCTTTTGTTGGTTCTCATGTTTCCTTAGCTTGGGTTGAGTTACTAGTCCTGGAAGCCCTAGTTGAACAAATGCTATGGAAGCCCTGTAATAGGTTGGGTTGATTTACTAGTCCTGGAAGCCCTGGTTGGAAAAATGCCATGGAAGCCCTTGGTGGGTTGAGTTACTAGTCATGGAAGCCTTTTTTTTACAAACGCTCTGGAAGCCCTGTATAAGTTGTGGATTGAGTTACTAGTTCTGGAAGCCTTGGTTGGAAAAACACTTTGGAAGCCCCGAAAGGCTTGGATGGAGACCAATCTGATGATGGTTTGGTTATGTCCAACCATGAGGTGGAATCAATATTTGATGGGTTGAGGTGGATGGCCTCTGGAAGCCCTGGATGATTTTTCATTGATGTGTTCTATGAGATCCCACATTCATGCTTGGAATATGGCACGGGGGTGAATGGTTGAAGAGGGATTTGGCTCAGCCATTCTATGGTTGGGTGGAACGTGGTAGTCCCATCTCCGGTTGGTTCATTTAATTCATTAATGAGAAATCCATTCCCTTGATTTTCATGTGTAAAGGTACTAATGTTTTCATGGATTTGATGGCTAATATGTTTATTGTATTTTTGTTCCTTTTATGTTGGTTATATGCACATTTCATGACAGCCACTATGTATGGATCTTGTCATGTTTTTACTTGTATATGAATGGATACTGTGCTTATGAGTTAATGGAGGATAATACAGCAAATGGCATGAGGGAACAATGGTTCATAGTGACTCTCAGATAAGTATGAGATCCATACACTTAATTTTGTTATTTACACCTGTAGCTTACATGTTGATGATATGCTTGACAAAATGCCTATCATGGCTAGTAGGGGTCTGGTTATGATCTTGTTCATTTTATTGCTTATGCATCATTGTTTCCTTGCATCCTTACTAATTCTAAGTGATCATTCCATTCTGGTAAGTATCCCGGGCTCTGGGCCGAAAAAGGTGGCTCAAATCCCGGAATGCTAGCAAAACAGAGCATTAGTTTGAGACTAACTCGCCTGGGTAGTGTCTGGGAAGCATTATAAAGCACCTGGCCAATGTCTGGGGAGCATTAGTCCTGATACTAACTCACCTAGGCAGTGTCTAGGAAGCATTATAAAGCACCTAGGCAGTGTCTAGGGAGCGTTAGTCCTGATACTAACTCACCTGGGCAGTGTCTAGGGAGCGTTACCCTGCCCTAAGTCTCTTAAATAGCAGTAGGACCCAGGGATAGTCAGCCTGAGTGACTAACTTGTCTCCTGAAGGTTATTTGGATGATGTTGGATGAATGTATGTGATGTTCTGTCGATTCCATTTCCTTCAAGTCACCAAGGAGGTTGAATCTTATCATGGGGGCCTCTCGTCACATGTTTACCCCGAACTGGCCGGTTGTTTGGGTAGATGTGGGAGGAGGGTGTTACAGATTGGTATCAAAGCATGGTTCAACTCTTGAACTGAATGGGTTGAATGTGTGTTTTTCATGCATGCATGTCAGTTGCATGTGTGTCTCTTACACTTCTTTACTTGTTGCATTTTCTGGATGATGGATTAGGGTTGTAGTATGGTTATCATGGAGGATTTGATATTGATTTCATGAAATTTATTTGAAATGAGTATGTGACTGACTGTGTATTTATTATATGTCACTTATATGTTGATTTCATGATACCTACTTACATCCTTGTATGTTAGGTTACGTTTTTTAATATTTTGATTACATGTATTAGTCTTGTAGGTTGATTACATGGACTAATTGATTATGTTTGACTACATGCAGTTATGCGTATTAGTAGTTGTTGTGGCATTGCTTATGCATACTGCTAGTTGCATGTGGAAATGTGTACGATGGAGAAATGTTGTTGTCATGCATGAGGTCATAGCATGCATTGTTGATATGGCCTTGCATTGGTGACTAGACCCTAGTTAGAGTGATGTTTATGAGTTGATACATTTACTTGCGTATGTCGATATGTTGTTATGATTATGTTATACATGTATCATGTTGATTTGGTAATCTTGTAGACAAGTATCCTCCCCAAGCTATACTAAGGTACGTTGGTTTATTGTGATTTGGTTTATCTGACATATTATGCCTTGCAGGAAGAAATATCAAATGGCTAGCAAGATGGTTGACTATAGAGACTCTCCCTACGAATCCGAAGACCAGTATGGTGTTGGGAACCCCTCTGACTTGGAAGTTACATTGAGAAGTTTAAAGGAGGAGATAAGGAGTTGTAAGGAAGATAATGACAAAATCATACAGTCACAGGAAAAGTTAGCAGAGGTGAATGCAGTAATACTTCAGAGCTTGTCGGATTTGCAGCGCTAAGGACCACTAGGGATCAGCCATGAGAAGGAAGATAAAACTAATGGGGCTTATGGTAGAAATCACATGGAGGTCACCGATCAAATAGAGAGGACACAATCCGGGACATAAAATTGTTGGGAACTCCATAGAGGAGAAGGGATATACATAGGTATGATTCTAGTTCTGATTCAGATAGGCACTATGATTGTCGTCACTATCATCCTTACAGGAGGAGTGATAGGGGGTATTTGCCAGAGGAATTTAAGAAGGAAAAGCCACTACTTTTGATGGAGAGATAAAGAGATCATAGGATGCAGAGGCATGGTGGCTTGGCATGAGGAAATTTTTCAAGTTGCATGATTATGCAGAGAATGTGAAAGCTAGAGTGGCTACTTTTAGACTTAAAGGTAAAGCAGACATCTGGTGGGAATATGTGAAGAATGTCAAAGACATAGATGAGGAATATATGACTTGGAGTGAATTCGAGAAGCTATTCAAGAAGAAGTATTTTTCTGAAAGGTACTTTGATGACAAAGAAAAGGAATTTTATGAACTAAAGATGGGATCCATGACAGATGACGATTACACCAGCAAGTTCTTGGAACTGTTGAGGTATGTGCCTTACCTCAAGGAGGAGAAAGCTAAGACTTAGAGATTTGTTAGTGGTTTACCAGTTGCATTGAAAGATAGGATTGAATTCGATGATCCTAGATCATTGGAGGAGGCCATTTGAAATCTAAAGCATTGCTATGAGCAATCGAAACGCAGAATTGAGACTAAGCCAGTCTGGAGAGGTAATGAAAGGAACCAAGGCAAATGGGATAAAAAGCGAGCAAGGCCACAAAGTACAAATAACAAAGATAATGTGGCACAACCTAAGAGGCTCAATGCATCAAATAGAGGACAAGGACATAGAGCTTAAGAGAAGAACAAGGATGGAGGTTGGAATCCCCTAGAGTGTTGGGCTTGTGGAAAAGACCATCGCATGAGAGATTGTCTGTAGAATTAGGGTGGTAGAGCCCAGATATACAGTGCACAGGAGGTGCAGACTATTGGAGATTTTGGCTAGAGTATTCCTCGTATCTACTTAGTCATGGAAAATAGGCAGACAAAACACCATGCATCTATCATTGAGATGGACGGTAAGCTTTGTGATCAAGTTATTTCTATTTTGATTGACCCTGGATCTAATTATACTTATGTTAGTCCTGACTTGGTGTGTAAGTGTGGTTTGAGTAAGGAATTACATGCAGAGTCTTGGTTAGTGCAGTTGGCTACAGGTACGAAGAAGCGAGTTCATCATTTGGTAAGAGCTTGGGCATTTTATTTAAATGGTATGCCTACAATGGCACATTTGAATGTATTACTGTTGGGTTCATACAGTATGTTATTAGGCATGGATTGGTTGTATCTACATAGAACCAAGGTTGATTGCTATGACAAAGTTATTGAATGTGTTGATGACAATGGGGAACCAAGAGTTTTGCAAGGTAAGAATAAAGCCACATCAGTTAGGATGGTGATAGCTCTGCAAGCAAAGCGTAGCCGCAAGAAAGGGTGAAAGTTATTTGTAGTGCATATTTCTAGTGATAAGGGTAAGGAGGCTAAGGATGCAGATGTATTGAATAGGTACCCAGTGTTGCAGCAGTTCAGGGATGTATTTCCTAAGGACATTACAGATTTTCCACCTCATAGGGAGGTAGACTTTTCTATTGAGTTAGTACCAGGGACAACTCCAGCATTGAAAGCACCTTACAAGATGAGCACACATGAGTTAATTTAGTTAAAATTGTAGCTGAAGGAGATGTTGGACAAGGGATACATTAGGCCAAGTGTATCACCTTGGGATGCACCGATCTTGTTTGTGAGAAAGAAAGATGGTAGCCTCAAATTATGCATTGATTATAGGCAGTTGAACAAAGTGACTATCAAGAACAAATACCCTTTGCTGAGGATTGATGACTTGTTCGATCAGCTGAAGGGAACAGCAGTGTTCTCGAAGATTGACTTGAGATCTGGATATCATCAGGTACGCATCAAAGAGGAGGACATATACAAGACTATGTTTAGGACCAGGTATGGGCATTATGAGTTTGTTGTTATTCCATTTGGCTTAACTAATGCTCTAGCTAAATTCATGTGTTTGATGAATAGTGTGTTGCATCCATATTTGGATAAGTTTGTTATTGTGTCCATTGATGATATATTGGTATATTCTAAAAATGAGGAAGAGCATGTCGAGAATTTAGCAGCAGTATTGAGGTTTTTGAGAGAGCATCGGTTGTATGCTAAGCTCAGCAAGTGTTTTTTCTTTCAGACTAAGGTTCACTACTTGGGATATGTTGTCTCCAAGGAAGGTATTGCAGTAGATATAGAGAAGATAAGGTCCATCATGGAGTGGGTAGCTCCTAAGAATGTGGATGAGGTGAGATCTTTCATGGGTCTGACAGGCTATTATAGGAGATTCATTAGGAACTTCTTGCAGATTTCTTATCCTATTACATCATTGCGAAGGAAAGGAAAGAAGTTTGAATGGACCACAGAGTGTGAGACTAGCTTTGAGCAGCTTAAGGAGTTGCTGACACATGCACCAATGCTACAGATTGCAGATCCAGACAAAGAGTTCGTAGTATGTATAGATGCTTGCAAGAGAGGATTTGGTGGAGTCCTTATGCAAGATGGACAGGTGGTATGTTATTAGTCTGGGAAACTCAATGAGCATGAGAAGAACTACTGATGCATGATCTCCAGTTGGTAGTGATTATACATGCATTGAAGATGTGGATATATCTTCTTGGCAGGTGGTTTGTGCTTATGAGCAATAACATTGGACTGAGGTATTTGTTTGACCAGCCGAATCTGAATGCCAGGCAAGCTAGATGGTTGGCCATAATCAACGAGTTTGACTTCAATATTAGGTACATCAAAGGCAAGGAAAATAGGGCGGCAGATGCTCTCAGTAGACGGGTATAGGTACATCATTTGGTAGCTATGATCTGCTATGGGACAGACTTACAGGATAGGATCTTGCAAGTAGGATAGCAGGATGTCAAGTATATGGAGATTGTGCATAGGTTGCAGTAGAGTACAGGTGATAGTATAGGTACAAGTATAGGTATTGGTACAAGTATAGGTTTAGGTGCACAGGACTTGGATCATTGTCTTACAGCAAATGGGTTGGTCAGGTTTTGAGCCAGGATATACGTACCAAATAATAGTGAACTCAAGAAGGTGATCTTGAGGGAATTTCATGCGAAACCTTATTCAAGTCACCCAGGTTATCAAAAGAGACTCACAGTGGTGAAGATATATTATTATTGGGCAAATCTAAAGAGGGATGTAGCAGAGTTTGTGGCAAGATGTTTCGACTATCAGCGAGTGAAAGCAGAGTGCAAACATCCAGGTGGACTTCTATAGTTGATCGTTATTCCCGAGTGGAAATGGGAGGTCATTTCCATGGATTTCATCGCAGGGTTGTTGAAGATAGTGAAGCAGCATGATTCCATCATGGTCATTGCTGACACTTAACAAAGGTTGCACACTTTGTTTCGGTAAAGTCTACATTCTCAGTTAGTGATGTGTCACAAGTATTCATCCGAGACATGGTTAGACTACATGGTGTTCCGAAGAAGATTGTGTCAGATAAGGATGCGAAGTTCACTTCCAAGTTTTGGAAGGCATTATTTGTAGGTTTGGGCACCGAGTTGGCCTTTAGCACAACTTATCATCCGCAGACATATGGACAGATAGAGAGGGTCAACAAGATGTTGGAAGATATGTTGAGGAAGTATGTGATGCATCAACAGAGGAAGTGGGAAGAGTATCTCCCTTTGGTTGAGTTTGCATACAATAATGGTTATCAAGAGTCATTGAGGATGAGTTCCTTTGAGGAGTTGTATGGAGGGAGTTGTAACACTCCCATTAATTGGAGTCATCCCATTAGCAGAGTATTGATTATACCAGATATGTTGGCAGACATGGAACAGGAGATGCAAGTGATCAAGTAAAATCTTAAGGAAGCATAGGATAGGCATAAGAGTTATGTAGATAGGAACTGGTTGTTCAAGGAGTTCCAGGTTGGGGAACAGGTGTACTTGCACATAAAACCAAAGAAGAGATCCTTGTGGATTGGCTCATGTGCCAAGCTGGCACCATAGTTTTGTGGACCCTTCAATATCATTGAGAGGATTGGGCCAGTACCCTATCAACTTGTACTGCCTCCGAAAGTGAAATTTCACGATGTTTTCCATGTATCTTTGCTTAATAAGTATGTTAAGGATGTTGATCATGTGATTCATTGGTCTGTATTGCAGGTGGAACCAAATGGAGAATTCCAGTTGGAGCCTCATTGTATATTGCAAAAAAAGGTGCTCATGCTCCAAAACCGAGCAATAGAGCAATTTAAAGTGCAATGGAAGCACTTTCGGTCCAATGAAGCTACAAGGGAAATGGCGGATCAGATGTGGGCCATGTATCCTTCCTTGTTTTCCAGTTGAGGAAAAACAGTGTGATATGGTGGTTTAGTGTTTTCTTATGGTGGTTTGGTAGTTGCTTTATGATGGTTTAGTATTTTCTTTATGATTGGTTTAGTATATGCTTTATGGTGATTTGATATATGCTTTATGTTGGTTGATACATGCTATATGATGTTTTGATATATGCCTTGTGATGTTTTGATATACGCTATATGATGTTAGTATATGTTTGATATATGTTTGGTATATGATTTGGCATATGTTTTGGTATATATATTCTGATGATGTTGATGACCAAAATATTATTTCTCTACAAAGTTGATGACATGGATCACAAATATCTGAATGAACTAAATCAATAATCCCTTGAAATATATGCTTATTTCTTACGAAGGAAATCTTGGCATGTTTTTTGAGTGCACATCCCTTGCATGGATCTCTATCTCCTTGACCTTGAAGTCATGGAATCCAACCATCATTTTATTCAAAAAAGGTAGGGAACCATGGTTTAGGAGACTAAATCTACTGTGCTAGGGCTCACATATATTTTCATTGTTTGTCAACAAATATCTTGTAACAGCCCTAGTGAAAATTCCATGTAATAAATGTTAAAAACAATAACCACGGATGACTGGGACACTTTTTCCAAGCTAAATGTTGGGCAAGATATCCTAGGGGATGTTTGTTGAGAAGGTAAATCCCCTCTACGGATAGAGGCGATCCCTACTAGCCCAATAGGGGTCTAGCAACAATCACACAATGCTGCCACGCATGTTCCTAGTTACAATTAAACAAGAAGTGAAGAGCACCTACTTGGATTCCTGCGCTGTCGTGTGACGAAGAGATGTTTCCTTCGCTCCTTCGCTTCAGCTGGTCACAGTCCTCCGCGATCCCCGCGAACGGACACCTGCACACACGAAGAGAAGGCAAACGCAAGCGTAAAATCTAGTAAAAGTAACTATATGCCAGTCAGAAAAGACATAATTCACATTTATCCATTGCATAAACAAACGAGAATGGAACAATAATAGCAGTCATCTATTATTAATCAGAATAGAGAAGAGTACAACCAAATGTTCTGACGTCGGTAAACTCCTCAGGAGGGATCAGTCAGCATGTATCTCAAGCATTCACCTTTGAGGATGGTTCTCCCAAGAAAAACAACTCTCTCTCTCTCACACAAATGTCACAAACAAACTTCCCAAAGCAATCAATCACTTCCACTCCTAACACACCACACCTATAGCAGCAATCTGAGCACTACAAGCTCTGTACAATCCAAGCTAAGTCTAGCTAGTTTCTAACCAGCTGCTCATGGTAATGGTGGAAGTTTATATAGGAGAAGGAGTCTCCTAAAAAGGTGGAAGGATGAGCTTATCTTCAAGGGGAGTAGTTGCAAAGGGTCGAACAGACATGCCATAGAAGGGAGTCGACATTCACAAAGCTAACAACCAAGCCTGGAGAGATCTGGAAGGCTGGTTGTTTGAACAAATTCGCCCAAACTGGATCAGCGCGGATTATATGGAGACTGCCGCGCTGTCAGCACATAACAATAACTGAACAAGTCATGTCAGCGCGGAAGGACACGCGAAAGCCGCGTTGTGCGTCATCGCGGAAAAGTGATGTTCTTCCGCGATGGCAGCGCACGAAATAGACTGTGGGGCGCTGGTCATCGCGGTTATTTTAGGAACAGACGCGCTGATGCACAAAACTTTGGAAAAATGGGTTTTAAGCCAGTTCAGGGATCAAACACTTAGTGATTGTGACTTCTGGACACAGCAGGGTGACTGACAGGAAGGCAGTGATAAATTACTGTGTAACAGATGCCCCCTAAAGCATGAAGACCGAGAGAGTGGGAGGGGTGAAATGCTTTACAACACACGCCGAACTGGAACACCACCAGGAAGTACCGAAAAATCTCTGACAATTACATACATGCAGTCTAGGCATGGGCGCAGCCATCCAAAAGACATGCGAGACTGGTCTATGGAATGGACGCAGCCACCCAGCTAAAGAGACCATAATAATGACAAGGTATGGTCGCAGCCATCCATGAAAACTCAGGTATGGGCGCAGCCATCCATCAATGAGTCATGTGATGATTATCCACAAAATCGCAACCTGGACCACAGTGAGCAAGGATCCAGGGTCTTGCGCTCCATCTCGACCCGAACAGAGTACAAGTCCACACATGTGAATACAGGGGTTGGAGTCGAACATGCATGAACATCGTCTGATTACCGGCCAATGATGAGAACCGTTAACAGACGCGAGAGGTACCACCAATAATGACAATGGCCCTCAAGGTACTATAGGTACAATCCGTAGCGTGTGAATCAATGAGCTGGTGTCGAACACCCACGGAATCATTCGATCGTAGGTCAATGACGTAAACCTTGCGTCGAACACGAGGAACCTGCCATTGAGGCATGCAGGCTCCAAGGCACCTGGAAAGAGTCTCTAAGTCACTTTCTCGGATAATGAGTTGAAGTCGACGAGAAGTGGCCTTGATCGAAGGTGGGCCATGATGATTCCCACATCATCGACACGAGACAGAGGTATAATAATTTGTGATGAGATAGCGAACGAGGTTGCTTTGTGGCAGAGGACAACTTCTCTTGAACATATAACGGCACTGTAACGGATTTGGCAGTACTTGACATCAAATGAGCAGCGGATAAGATGATGACGGCAATGAACAGATGAGAGGTCAAATAGAATATCCCAAACCCATGGAGGCTAGTGAAAACGAGATGAGATGACCCCACCCAGACACGAAACAGCGGAGTGCCATGTTCAAGAGTGACGTACTGCCGAGACGACTGTAATCAAAGTTCCATTTTCCCCACCTTTGCAGGCAGGTACCCCGATTATTTTTGGATGACAAGCTTGACGGGGATAACATATGCTTGGTGTGTGTCATGTTGACAATATCCGATGTCATTGAGTGTTTAACGAGCCTGACAAAGGAAAAACTCGGCTTCTTTTCTTGTTTCGAGAGTCTGAAAAGAATGCGGAAAAGGAGACTCCAGGGGGGTCCTTTTTCGTACAGTTGTGTCTCCCGAGCCCGAAAAAGTATAAAACTGTGCTCGAAAGAACCGCCCGGCCATTATAACCGAGGAGTATTTTTCATAAATAGTGTCGCCGACCGGAAAAAGTAAAAAAGTGGTCGAAGACACGTCGTTTTAGAGCCAATATCGAGTGCGAAACGACAAACACCCGGCGATCTTTTTGGTTTAACGGTCGGAAAAAGAGCTTAAAAACGACCGCCTTTCGTTCCCTTTAACGAGCTGAAAGGGAGCTCGGCCATCTTCTCTTGTTTAACGTCGGAAAAGAGCTTAGAGACGACACTTTGGGAATCATATGAATTGTGGACGGTCACGACCAAACTGCGATACCTGTACCTGCACAAGGGCACTACCCGCATAACTCCATTCGATATACGTAAAAACATATTGAAACATGCTTGAAAACAGAACCAAGGTTAGTTTTATGGCTAAAAATGGTAAAAACCCAAAAAATATGGTAATTTAGGAGTTTTTACTATAAATAGGGGGAGGTAATAAGTCATTTTTACCATTTTACTATTTGGAGTGCGAAGGACGTGGAGAAACCAAAAAGTTGACGGAGCGATTGCCAGCCCATCCGGAGACCATTTTCAGATCTGCTTCTTCCAGGTAGGTTCCCATTCCTTTGCCCTGCATTCTGGTTCGTTTTAGGAGTTTTTTAACGGTTGAATAGGCCCAATTGGGCATTTTTTATTTGCATGGGTGCGCCCTCGGTCAGCGCGGAAATTGCCCACGGGGTCGCGCTGATCGGAAAATAGCCAATGTAACCAACTTCGGGTCAGCGCGGAAAAGGCGTGTTCTTCCGCGCTGACCTCGCATTTTTTACAAAGAGCTGCCATTGTCAGCGCGGCTGTTTCTAAAACAGCCGCGCTGGCGCGGAAAAAATTTTGTTTTTGAAAATGAACGTGAATTTTTACATGGAAGCACTTCTGATTGGTTTTTATTGTTCATGCAGGACACCATGGCCTTTCAATGGCAAGAGAGAGTCCACGATGTAGAGGATGTGGCTGCTTGGGGAGACGTAAATTGCTGCAACGCCATGCGGGCGTGTGGATTCATGAAATTCTTCCTTACGCCGCGTCTGAGGGCCCAACATGATCTGCTGGAGCTTCTGATCAGGGCATGGAACCCGGTGGACCAAAAGTTCACCATCCGTGGTCACGACATTGAGTTTGACCATATGGATATCTTTTTCTTGACTGGGTTGTCGCGCCGAGGT
The DNA here is from genome assembly GCA_031772625.1 of Pinus tabuliformis. NCBI lineage: Eukaryota > Viridiplantae > Streptophyta > Pinopsida > Pinales > Pinaceae > Pinus > Pinus tabuliformis. Next base: position 20,017,308 of record CM062819.1, read on the forward strand.
GCGAGGCCCATCTTAGAGGGGCAGCGACCTAGCGGTGGTACCCTGGATGACTTGATGGCTGAGGTTTGCCCGGGGGCGGTGAAAACGCGGAGTGGGAAGTGCTCGATCCCCACAGTGAGAGACATAGTGCTGCGCACCATCCTGTTCATGGTGACCCGGGCAGCGGGCAGCATGGCGAACCATGAGGCATCCAAGACCCATCTCCTACTAGCCCTCGAGTGCCTCGAGCCTACCGTGTTTGACTGGTGCACTGCAGTGTGCAACAATATGAAGAGGCAATTGAGCAACTGCCGTCGCGGAGAGACGAAGCAGTTCGGGTATGGATCGATCCTGGTCCCGCTCATTCTGGAGCGAGTACCAGCCATGCGACTACAGTCTATGGCTGTGGATGCCCCCAGAGATCCTCGAGAGACGAGGGCCTCACGATGGGCTCGGATTATGCCACGTGGGGGTGGCGGCCGACCACATAGCTGGGGGGTATATTTCAGAGACTGGTTGGACCAGCAGGAGATCTTCGTACAGGATTGGCCATATGCGGGGATGGATTTCCGCAATGATCCTGACTTGGTGCTGCCTCCGGGTGAACAGTGGGATGATGCAGGTATGACACTTTTTGTCTTTTGAGTTTTGTATTTTTTTTTTTTTAAATTTTTATGTACATGTCTTAATAAATGTCTTGTCATGCAGATGTGGGGCCTACTAGACCGATTGGCCTGACTGCCACGGCACGGAGAGAGGGCCCGGGAGCCGGAGCTTTGGCCTTAGCCCCTCCAGGGGCCAACACACCAGAGATTGTGGCTCGCAACCTTGAGGGGTTGCTGGAGGGGGTGCCGGACTTCCAGGGGGTTGAGGAGGTTCCTGTGGAGCATCAGATCCACACAGTGGGTGTGGAACCCAGAGTGCACCGCCTTCTGAGGCGGGTGGCACGAGCGGCTGTGTACTACAGAGAGCACCATCCAGTCGATTAGTCACCTAGGTTTTATTTCCACTGTTTATTTTGAGACATTATGACTCAGATGTATGAGATTTTGGGACATGTATTTCTATTTTTGAGCGCCACACGATACATATATATATACATACCGATTTTTGGATGAGTCGTTGTTACATGTGATGATGTGTTATCTTGTGTTATGCGTTTGTTCAGTACAATTTGTGATCTTATGTATGAATTTGCACGACACTCGACTCATGGATTTTATATGTTTAATGCAAGCTTAAAAACACACGTGCAAACTATGCTTGGAATGATTTATTTACATATGCTTATGGTCTTACTATGCTATTCTTTCCTTCCTTGTATGATGTTTATCTGTTTCGCAAATGTCTATCTAATACACGATTTGCCAATGCATCAGTCAACGTATTTAATCGTCTCGGAATATGCTGATAAGTAATGTAATCGAAATTCCGTTCTAACAATCTTACACGTAGGTACAACCTTAATATGCGCTGGTCTCTGACGGAATATCGTCTGTTGAGTTGATGGACAACCAGCTGGGAGTCCAGGTTCACCACTAGCTCTCGGATGCCGAGGTCAACTGCTTCGGCAAGTAATTCTATTACAGCACTGTACTCGGCAACGTTGTTAGTGGTACGACCTAGGCATACACCCTGCAGGTTTATCAATTCCCCGTGAGGATCGTAGATCACCCACGCTGCCGAAGACAAATTACAAGTACTACGGCAGGCACCATCAGCGAAACCAACATAAGGAGTACGAGACATCTGCGCAGGAAAGAGAAAGCATAATAAGGGGCAAAAACACGCCCTCACACCAAAGCAAAAGAAACTCATGCAGTAAAAACTCAAAAAAACACACGTATATACAAAGTGAGTGTGAGCAGCTATGCATAGTACTTCTTCAGATACAGCCCATTTCGGGGCTTGTCAAGAGGATTTCCTTCATAATCAATCAACTCATATGCGCCCTTTTGTAAAACACGTTTCACGATGTAGGGACCTAACCACATGGATTCGAGTTTTCCTGCCCCCAGCTTATCCTTAGCTTGATCGTAGAGCAGTACTAAATCTCCCTCAACAAAGGAACGAGGGTGAATATTCTGATCGAAGTGAGCTTTGACTCTCTTCTTTTGCGCTTCGATAGCCAGAGAGGCCAAACGACGAGTCTCGTCTAACCGTTCTAGGAAAAGAAGCCGTTCCTCCACCGGAGTGGTGTTGGGAAGCAACTCGACAGCTAATTTTAATGAAGGAATTTCACATTCGACGGGAAGGGTAGCCTCCAGTCCATAGACCAGTTGAAACGGGGTGAAACCGGTGGCATCCTTCACAGAAGTCCGGTAGGCCCACAAGGCTGGGAAAAGCATTAGATGCCAGTTCGACTTGTGTGTATTGACGGTGCGTTGAAGCATGGTGATCAAAACTTTGTTCACAGCTTCAACTTGACCGTTAGATTGAGGATAGTACGGTGACGAACTATCTTGACGCAAGCCTAACTGGCTCGTTAACTCTGTCATCATATGATTTCGGAAATGCTTTCCATGATCTGTAACAATAGCCTGAGGGACTCCGAAGCGAGTGATGATATGATTGAATAAAAACTGCGCCGCTGTGTGACCGTCTTCGTTTAATGTAGGCATCGCTTCGGCCCACTTGGTGAAATAATCCACGGCAACGATAATGTACCCATGCCCCCCGGCCGAACGAGGGTTACAGGACGTATAATCGATGCCCCATTTGGCAAATGGACCTACGGTTACAACAGGGTGCAGTGGTGCAACAGGTGCACGCATCTTCCGGTGGTAAACCTGGCATTCATGGCATGCGCGTACAGCAAGGATGCAATCCTTGAATATAGAAGGCCAGAAATAACCAGCGCGGAGGATCTTTTGAGCGGTAGCGTATCCGGACATATGGCCGCCACAAGCGCCGGAGTGGCAGTCATTCATGACTCGCTCAGCTTCCTCGAGAGTTAAGCATCGGCGAAGAATAGAATCGACGCCGAGGCGGTACAGGGTGTCGCCTAAAATGCGATACGGTTGAGCCTGATGACGTATCCGTCGTCGGGCTTCCTTTGATGTATTGGGACGAAACGAAGACGTTTGTAAATATACAATGATGTCCCCGTACCATGGGTCGAGAGTGCTGATGAGAAAGAGCGTTTCATCCGGAATTTGCTCCTCTGAATGAGATGGTGCAGATTGAGATGGTAAGGAACAGAGCAGTTCAGCAAAGACCAGTGATTTCTTGGACTTGGCGGCAGTAAATTCCAAGTCGAACTCTTGGAGGATTACGATCCACTTCGAGTATTTGCCCCCCAGCAACTGACGTGATAAAATATAGGTCATGGGGTTGCAGTCAGAGATCACGGTCGTTGTGCGCAACAGGATGTAATGACGGAAACGTTGGACGGCACATACAGCGGCCAATGCCAACTTTTCGACATATGCATAGCGAGTCTCCGTATCAAGGAGGTTGCGACTAAGATAGTATACAACGTGCTCCGAGCCATCGTCATCGTCTTGCACTAAAACCATGCCGATGGTGGTATCGGCAGCGGCCAGATAAAGGGTGTAGTCACGGTGGTAATTTGGAGGTCTTAGGAGCGGAGCTGAGACCAGAAGGTCTTTAAGATGCTCAAAAGATTGCTGAGCGATAGCGTCCCAATGAAAGGGCGTGTCTCGCTTTAGTAATCGCGTGAAACCCTTGGCCACCTCGGCATAATTTGGGATGAATCGTCTGAGAAAATTGGCTTTTCCCTGCAAGCTTTGTAATTGCTGTAGAGTAGCAGGGGAAGGAAGATTCACAATGGCCTCGACTTTAAGGGGATCCAAACGGATGCCCTCTCGGGAGACGATAAACCCGAGTAGTCGGCCAGATTCCACGCAGAAGACACACTTATGCGGATTGAGTCGAATACGGTAGTGTCGACAGCGAAGGAAAATTTCGCGTAAATGAGATGGATGGTCTTGACGTTTAGCTGAATGAGCGGGTAGGTCATCCAGGTAAGGCTGTACGATGTTTCGGATATCATGAAAAGCATACGACATCGCACGCTGGAAAGTGGCGCCGGCATTTTTAAGACCGAAAGGTAGCTTCTTGTAAGCGAAGGTGCCCCAAGGACAAATGAAAGCAGTCTTGTGCTGGTCTGCGGGGGCTATGTTGATCTGGTTGTAACCAGAAAAGCCGTCCATGAACGAATAAATTTCGCTTCCTGCGCAATCATCGATAAGCTGATCAATAAAAGGCGTAGGAAAGTTATCTTTTGGACAGGCGCGATTGATATCGCGATAGTCAACACAAACCCGAATAGTGCCCTGTTTTTTATTGACAGGAACTATATTAGATACCCATTCCGTGAGGGGAATGGCATAAATGAAACCAGCTCGAAAAAGCTTTTCAACTTCGGCCTTGATGGCTGCAGCCTTTCGAGGGTGCACCGGGCGTAAACGCTGACGAACAGGCTTAGCCCCGGGATAGGTAGGGATTTCGTGCTCCACGATACTGGGGTCAATGCCGGGCATTTCTTCGTAAGACCATGCGAAAACATCACGAAATTCACGAAATAGATCTGTGTAGATTTGAATTTCCTCAGGAGTACATGTGACTCCAATATGAATATTTTCGACAACCCCTGTTTTGACAGAGATGTCGATAGCCAAAGTCTGCGTGATGTTACCCATGTTCCCTTCCGAAGACACTTGATATAACTGGATAGGTGTTTGGAGAGGGATATGTGGGAGACATGAAGCAAACTTTCCGAGACACGTGGCCATTTCCGAATGAGGAGGGAGGAACGAAGAGCGATGGTGGTGATCTAACCAAGGGAGCTCTTCGGGAGACATAGTCTCGATAATAGCCTCGTCGGATGGGAAAGATTCCTTCAGGGGGTCCGAGGTGGCCTTCTCTCCCAACCAGGGGAAGGTTTGAGGTGAATCGGGAACGCTGCCTGGAATAGCAGGTCCGGAGGTTGAAGCCGATGCAGCAACTATTTCGATGTAGTTGAGCTCGGCTGGGCTCAACGGCATCATCTCGCCCCAGGAGTCTTCTTGATTCACGGGAGGGAGAACCCATGGATCAGAATGCGTCGTGATCATGTTAACGGAGGCGAGATTTGGAGGTGGGAGGGGAAAGACTCCCATCAAGGAGGGATCTTTAAATAATCCGGCACCCACACTCTCGAGCGATTTGAAGGTATGCTCCACGAATGGTACATTCCCTTCAGAAGAGGAAGCAAAAAAGGACAGCTGGTCCACCGTGACGATTTTTCCTTGATGGGGAAAACGAACGACACGGAATAAGGAGGAAGCCACGGCTTGCATGGCATAAGTCCAGCTTCGTCCTAGAAGGAGGTTGTAAGTGAGGTTAGCGTCAACGACTTCAACCTCGATTTCTACAGTTTTCCCTTCTAAAGAGATAGGTAAACGCGGGAGGATACCAAGTGGACGAGATTCTCTTCCATCGAACGCCTCTAGGGTGGTGGGAGACTGGCTCAGAGCAGGCGAACCAATAGCCTTCCAACAAGCAACCGACATGATGCAGGTTGAGGCTCCTTCATCAATGACAGTACGGTGAATCGTCTTGCCTTTGATGAGAACTTGTATAAGGAAGGCCACCTGATGAGGTAATCTCTGCGTGAAACCTTCGAGGTCGAAAGAAATGAGATCCGAATCTGCCGGGTCGATGCCACCAATTGCTGACAGCAGGGACTTCCTCTGGGAGGGGCAGCTCTGGAGGACTTCTAACGCGGACATAGCAGACGGAGCCTGAGCTAAGTCCTCGACAATGCTATAATGCTGAGCGGCACGAGCATTGGGGTTATAAGATGACTTCCTGAGTACACCTTTGGGAGGGGGTCGGGGGATCGTCTCGGTGCTGGGCCGTTCAATGTGAAGAGGGCCAGAACTAGACGCGGGAGCGCTGGAGGGGACCTCCGGCTCCTTCCCGGCTGAAGATGGATATTCTTTCGTTCGAGTCATGACGTGGACGGGGATGGTTCCTGCCATGAATACTTGAGAACCGAACGAGGAAGAGGATTGAGAAGGGTCTGCCACCTGATGCGTCTGCTGGGATGGGAAAGGCTCTTTAAGCACGGCGGGGGACCCTGAAGCACCTTTTAAAAGCCGACTAACCTCGGACCGCCTGGGGCAGTCCTTGGTGTAGTGATCCTCCTCGCAAATGAGGCAGGGATACTTAGGCTTCCGCTTGGCTCCGTCCTCGGTGGGAGGTTTAGGAGGATTCTGCTTAGGTTGTCCGGATTTTTCTTTGGCCTTTCCTTTCTTTTTGCCTTTCGAGGATTTGTCTGCCGCGGTGGACTGAACGGCATTTACCTCGGAGGTATTCCCAGGAATAGATGGGCTCTGAGAAGCATTCTCGTTAGAGGCGTTTTGTTTCTGCTTCCCAGAGTTTGCGGTTGATTTCTTACTTGGTGAATTCACGGAGCCAATAACTCCATCCACAGACGGTTTCGGTGGAGCTTTGGTTTGTCCGTGCCTCGGGGCATCTGGCAAATAGTCATACAAAGTACCTGACTGAGAATATACTAAGTCAAGGTATTGAGCTCGCGCAATCGCTTGCTCTTCAGTTACACACGCCCCCATTGCAATATCTTTGGCAATTTTAGGAACAAAGGACGTGGTAAACCAGTCGGTCAGGAGTTGATCGGGAATCCAAAATTTAATCAAACGACGGCGCCTTCTCCATTCATGTATATGATCAGAGATGTGCGTTGCCGTATCCTGTTTTAGAGACGTGAGCAAATGGGTCCCAGTCTCGTACCGAATGGGTAACTGAAAATGAGTAAGAAAGGCCATAGCCAACGAGTTAAAGTCTGAAAACATACCGCGATGAAGTTCGATGTACCATTTTGCGGCCGAACCAGTGAGGGTCCTCTGGAAGAGGCGCAGTCGGATAGAATCATCAAGCCATGAGTTAGATGAACACCAAAGGTGATATGTCATTACGTGGGCTTGAGGATCCTCTCCGGCTTTGCCGTCGAACTTTGGACAGTCACCTGGTATTTTGGTCGGAACCGGTGGCCACCATGAGTTATGCAAAATAGGATCGTTTGTTAACTTAGACACATCGGGTAGTTCCAACGTAGCCAAAAATGGTAGCTGCGGGTTGAAGGACATCTGTGGCTGAGGGTTCGAGGCGATATTAGGGTTCCACCCAGATTGGGGTTGCCCCCACGAACTTTGTCCAGACGGACCTGGCCCAAAAGGACCGGCCGCATAGGAATTTTGTCCCGATGGACCTGGTCCGAAAGGACCTGGCACATAGGGAGTTTGTCCGTAGGAGTTTTGTCCGTGTGCGGACGACTGTCCCTGTGTTTGCCCCCCAGCTCCCCATGAATTAGCAGCTTGCCCGCCAGGTTGACCATATTGATAATTTTGATAGGGAGTGACCTGTGGTCGCTGATAATTTTGGTAAGGAGCATACTGATTTTGCCCTTGGGGTTGCTGGTAGCCATGTGACTGCTGGGTCGCATACGGAGCCTGGTAGGCAGGCTGCGTTTGATATGGAGGTTGATAACCTGTTTGAGTCTGAGGCCCAGAGTATTGTCCTTGAACCGGTTGAGGTTGGACTACACGTCCCGAAGGTTGACTTGGTCGGATTCGAGATGGACCTGGTTGGCCAGCAGGATAGCCTTGCTGAACGCCAGGTTGTCCATGTGCCACCAAGGGCTGTCTTCGCGGAACGGGTGGTCGAATTGGTTGGATAGCTGGTTGACGCCGAGGCTGGCCAGCTTGTCCAGGTTGACGGTGAGGGTAAACCCCGGGTTGATTTGGCTGTATAGACGGTTGGCCCGTTTGTCCCCCACTGTAACCGGGTTGGGAAGAGGGTTGGGCTTGCTGTACGGCAGGCTGCCCTCTTGGGTATATAGGCTGGGCAGAGGGTTGCCCCCCTTGCCCAGAAGGATTTGCGTTTCGAGGGGTAGGTGGGCCCTGTTGAACATAGGGTTGTCCACCCTGGCCATAAGGATACCCTTGCTGGACGGCTGGTTGATTTGAGGGATTGTAAACTGAGCCAGTTTGTCCAGAGGGGTACCCTGGCTGGAAACCAAGCTGGTCTTGAAAAGACGGTTGCTCTGGCTGCCCAGTAGGTTGATTCTGATATGGGTATGGCGGACCTCCCATGTCCATAGGTTGTTCCTGGTAAGGTTGACCTTGTGGGTGCCCAGATTGTCCTGGGTCAGGCAGGCCATATAATGGTTGCCCTTGAGGGGGCTGCACGTAGAATGACGGGTCCTGATTGGGTGGTCCTATGGGCTGCCGAGGAGGGTCTCGGTTTCCAAAGTACTTAGTAGTGTGGTCATACCTGACATTCAAAGATTCCTCGTTCTCTTCGAAAGGGTGACGAGGGAGACCTGAGATTTCCTCAAGGAACTCACCATTTGCATCGAAGAAGAAAACAGGACCATCGTAATCTGGGTCCGTTATAGGTTCCCCATAAGCATCGTACGGTCCTGATCCTGGAATGCCTCCAAGAAAAGAACCAGCTTGAGGAACTTCAGACGAGGGAATCGGTACAGCACTGACGACCGGAGTCGAACGTGCTACACAAACAGTAGGTTGAGCGGGAACTGAGGTGACGGGCGGGTTGAGTTCTGACGTGAGGGGTGGGAAAAGAGGCTGCGAAACAAAAGGGCCGATCGAGGCAGCGAGAGTAGGATCCCATATAGTGGTAGAAGTTATTCTAGCATCATACCTATCCCTTAGCGATTGATATCGTGGAGGGAGGGGAGATGAAGACGGGATCGGGGTCTCAATGTCTGTGACCGCGGGTGTCTCGATGTCTGTGACTGCGGGTGTCTCACCCGTGCTGGAAGCTGCCCCCTCCATTGGAGATGACATACCTAAAGGGGTACGGGGGGTTTGGGGGGTATCCCAATCTTCTTCCCAAACGGGATTCCAATCCTCCAAGTAATCTGGGTTGCCTGGGGACCGTACGTTAATAGGCTGGATACTCGGAACAATGGGAAGAGTACCGCTTTCAACTGGTACCTCGGGAGCAACAGAGGATTGAGAACCTTGGTCACTTATACCGGGAGTTGATGGGTCAGCCAGGATGACCAGACCCCTTAGAACTCTTAAAGGAAACTATCGATAAAAGCCTACTCAAAACTATCGCACACAAGACCTAAAAAAGGAGATGTTATCGTGGCCAAATTAATTTTTAAGACGCAAGGACCAAACTTGACCTTTTCATATTTCAGGAGTCGAGAAAAGGACAAAGATGACTCCAGTCTCCTTCGAATGTTTAATGAGCACGAAGTGACAAGACGCTCACAGGCACCTTTTCGTTTAGGGAGTCCGAAAAGGATCAAAAGTGACTGCTCTGGAACTCTAGGTAGAGGGTGTGCCAAACTCTTCGCAAAACCACAGAATACTTTTTAGGGTACGGGTGGTCAATCTTCGTGAATGCTGTGTTCACTGCATTGCGAATTGTAGGGCGGCCGACTCGGCTTCCTATGGATAAAGGATAAAAACCTAGTGGGGTCTCCCTATATACTCGACGGTACGTGGGAGCGCAGTCCGTATTAGACCACTATCGAGTCACAGAAGGAGGAATCACCCAACCTAATGTGAAACAACAGTGACTATGTTTTAAGACGCCGGAACACGTCTCTAACCTAGACCTCTAAATATTTGCGTTTAGTTCCAATGCGTTTTTAGATTCATTTGGTTCATTTTATAGTTGATCTTGAGATTAAGTTTCGATTTCAAGCTCTATCGTATGTTCGCTCACAATTACTTAGATGCAATCTATATGCAAAAGAATTTCGTTTCGTTCGATGAATTCTAGCTATGAGAGAGCAAAGAATTTTTTAAACAAAACGAATACAAACAAACAAGCAGCTAAATGCAACTGAAGCGAGGAAAGGAAACTTTTCTTTTGAAAATGGAAATCAATGAAATGTTCTTTTCCTTTTTGAATTTTAAAGTAAGCTACTAATTTGTTTTCTTTTAGTGACATAAAACACCTAAAGGAATTTGGAGGAACTTGAACACCAAGTAAACTACTTAATGAGAGCACACGAAGTTCCCGAAAACACTCAACCAAAGTCTCGAAATCAAAGGGAAACAAGGCAATGCACGAGCTATGTGATCTAAGCTCTGCAAAACAAGCAAGGATCGCAAGCAAGGAGGAAGCGAAAAAGACCACTTGGAAGCACAAACCAATACACTCTGACAATCACTGAAAAAATGCGAAAAGCGAGTCTAGAACGAGCTGGTCAATCAAGCAAACAGGGATCCTCACGGGAGGCTTGACACACACACGGCCACTAGATGTCCTAGGGTTCAGAGCGTGAAATCAAATAGAGAAAAGCAAACATCCGACGGACCAGAGTCGCAACCAGTCAATTAGAGACCCAAACACAATCCAGTAATCGCAAAAGTGAGGATGAAAACATGAACCAAGCAGCTAGAAGGGAAGTTGTTTGCAAACTTAAAACCACGCAAAACGAAACCCTATGGAGTTGAGCTCCGTAATCAAACAGTTCGAAGTTCAGAGAGTGAAAAACAAGTCATCAGACAAGTGGGGAGAAGAAGGGAAAGTCACAGCAAGAGGTTCAGGAGGTCAATTTGGACAAAAATGAGTTTTTCACGCTCAGCGCGGGTAGCCTTCAGCAACTTGGCGCTGACAGGGGGAGGCCTTCAGCAACTTTGCGACGTCAGCGCGGAAAGTCAGGGAAAAAGCGCGCTGCCCTAGGACAAACGAGGTCAGCGCGGATATAAGGCACACAGACGCGATGATCGAAATCGCAAAGAAGAGGGGGCGCGATGTCAGCGCGGAAGAACACGAATAAAGCGCGCTGCCCTTGAAAACGAGGTCAGCGCGGCTGTTAGACGTACAGGCGCGATGAAGAGAAAACCAAAAAAACAGAGTCGCGATGTCAGCGCGACTGTTCCGAAATAAAACGCGCTGGGAGTAAAAAACAAGGAAAGCCAAAATAAAAACTTCCCAAACCAAAGGCAGGAGCTTTTTAATAATAAAGACGCTTTCCAGAAACACCCAGAAAGTTCATAAGCAACAAAAGACAATCCCAAAAACCCACAAAGAGATCAATCAAAGCCAAACACAAAAGTGGACTCAAGAGACAAAAAGGCTGATCCCCAGTGGAGTCGCCAAATTGTTGAGAAGGTAAATCCCCTCTACGGATAGAGGCGATCCCTACTAGCCCAATAGGGGTCTAGCAACAATCACACAATGCTGCCACGCATGTTCCTAGTTACAATTAAACAAGAAGTGAAGAGCACCTACTTGGATTCCTGCGCTGTCGTGTGACGAAGAGATGTTTCCTTCGCTCCTTCGCTTCAGCTGGTCACAGTCCTCCGCGATCCCCGCGAACGGACACCTGCACACACGAAGAGAAGGCAAACGCAAGCGTAAAATCTAGTAAAAGTAACTATATGCCAGTCAGAAAAGACATAATTCACATTTATCCATTGCATAAACAAACGAGAATGGAACAATAATAACAGTCATCTATTATTAATCAGAATAGAGAAGAGTACAACCAAATGTTCTGACGTCGGTAAACTCCTCAGGAGGGATCAGTCAGCATGTATCTCAAGCATTCACCTTTGAGGATGGTTCTCCCAAGAAAAACAACTCTCTCTCTCTCACACAAATGTCACAAACAAACTTCCCAAAGCAATCAATCACTTCCACTCCTAACACACCACACCTATAGCAGCAATCTGAGCACTACAAGCTCTGTACAATCCAAGCTAAGTCTAGCTAGTTTCTAACCAGCTGCTCATGGTAATGGTGGAAGTTTATATAGGAGAAGGAGTCTCCTAAAAAGGTGGAAGGATGAGCTTATCTTCAAGGGGAGTAGTTGCAAAGGGTCGAACAGACATGCCATAGAAGGGAGTCGACATTCACAAAGCTAACAACCAAGCCTGGAGAGATCTGGAAGGCTGGTTGTTTGAACAAATTCGCCCAAACTGGATCAGCGCGGATTATATGGAGACTGCCGCGCTGTCAGCACATAACAATAACTGAACAAGTCATGTCAGCGCGGAAGGACACGCGAAAGCCGCGCTGTGCGTCATCGCGGAAAAGTGATGTTCTTCCGCGATGGCAGCGCACGAAATAGACTGTGGGGCGCTGGTCATCGCGGTTATTTTAGGAACAGACGCGCTGATGCACAAAACTTTGGAAAAATGGGTTTTAAGCCAGTTCAGGGATCAAACACTTAGTGATTGTGACTTCTGGACACAGCAGGGTGACTGACAGGAAGGCAGTGATAAATTACTGTGTAACAATGTTCATTTGATTGTTTATGGCTAAGGAAATTGGCAAAGGCAATGACTAAGGCATTAAAAGGCATTTTGACACATTTATTTATTAAAATAATGGAAATTAGGAGAAAAAGAAGGTGAAAGGTCACAGGTTGCATGTGAGGTGGAAAATGAAGGAAAATAATGGGAAATGAAGAAAATAGAGGCCTCATTCATAAAAAGGCTTCTAAGGATCAGTTGCTAACATTTTTTTTCAGTTCAGTTCACATTTATTTTTTTCAACTCATTATTCTCTCTCTCTCTCATACTCTTGGTTACTTGGATTTTTCTTGGAGCACTCTTGGAGGGTGTGGCATACTTGGATTCTTGGAGAAAGAAGGCAAAGGAAGAGCAGGGAAGTGCAAGAGGGCATCGGCATCAGCAGCTACATCATATTTTCTTGCACGTACCAAGTTGCATGTATGATTTCTTCACTAGTTTTGTCACGCATGGCACATGCATGTGGCTTCTTGGTTATGATCTGTCATTGGCAAGGAGGATGGTCGAGATTGACAGTGGATTGCCTAGCCTTGCCATTTCCTAGATATCCATGGTGATTATGGGTTTATTTTCATTACTTTGTTTTGGTTGGTTCTCATGTTTCCTTAGCTTGGGTTGAGTTACTAGTCCTGGAATCCCTGGTTGAAAAAATGCTCTACAAGCCCTGTAACAGCTTGGGTTGAGTTACTAGTCCTGGAAGCCCTAGTTGGAAAAACGCTCTGGAAGCCCTTGGTGGGTTGAGTTACTAGTCCTAGAATCCTTGGTTGGAAAAATGCTCTAGAAGCTCTGTATAATTTGTGGGTTGAGTTACTAGTTTTGGAAGCCTTGGTTGGACAAACGCCCTGGAAGCCCTGGAAGGCTTGGATGGAGACCAATCTGATGATGGTTTTGTGATGTCCGACTTTGAGGTGGAATCACTATTTTATGGGTTGAGGTGGATGGCCTTTGGAAGCCCTGGATGAGTTTTGATTGATGTGTTCTATGAGATCCCACATTCATGCTTGGAATATGGCACGGGGGTGAATGGTTGAAGAGAGATTTGTCTCAGCCATTCTACAGTCGGGTGGAATGTGGTAGTCCCATCTCCGGTTGGTTCATTTCATTCATTAATAAGAAATCCATTCCATTGATTTTCATGTGAAAAGGTACTAATTTATTCATGGATTTGATGGTTAATATGTTTATTGTATTTATGTTACTATTATGTTGGTTATATGCACATTTCATGACAGCCGCTGTGTATGGCTCTCGTCATGTTTTTACTTGTATATGAATGGATAATGTGTTTATGAGTTAATGGAGGATAATGCAACAAATGGCATGAGGGAACAATGGTTCATAGTGATTCACAGATAAGTACGAGACCCCTACACTTAATTTTGTTATTTACACCTGTAGGTTACATGTTGATGATATGTTTGACGAAATTCATGTCATGGCTAGTATGGGTATGGTTATGATCTTGTCCATTTTATTGCTTATGCATCATTCTTTCCTTGCATCCTTACTAATTCTAAGTGATCATTCCATTTTGGGCAATATCCTGGGCTCTGGGCCGAAAAAGGTGGCTCAAATCCCGGAATGCTAGCAAAACAGAGCGTTAGTTTGAGACTAACTCACCTGTGCAATGTCTGGGAAGCGTTATAAAGCACCTAGCCAGTGTCTGGGGAGCGTTAGTCCTGCTACTAACTCACCTGGGTAGTGTCTGGGAAGCGTTATAAAGCACCTGGGCAGTGTCTAGGGAGAATTAGTCCTGATACTAACTCACCTGGGCAGTGTTTGGGGAGCATTAGTCCTGATACTAACTCACCTGGGCAGTGTCTAAGGAGCGTTACCCTGCCCTAAGTCTCTCAAACAGCATTAGGACCCAGGGATAGTCAACCTAAGTGACTGACTTGTCTCCTGAAGGTTATTTGGATGATGTTGGATGACTGTATGTGATGTTTCATCGATTCCATTTCCTTAAAGTCACCAAGGAGGTTGAATCTTATCATGGTGGCCTATCATCGCATGTTTACCCCGGTTGGTTGATTGCTTGGGTAGATGTGGGAGGAGGGTGTTACATATCTCTACTTCTAGGATTTTCTAGGAGTTTGTAAATGCCACCCTCCTTGACTCCTTTAGCCAGCACTTGATTCGAATCAAGGTTTAGATTTTCAGTGATTACTTTTTGATGGTCAAGAACAACCCTCTACTTCAAATCCACTAGAAAAGAAAGCAAAAGGAAATTTTTTAATCATATATACCTCATGTGGATCCAATATTTCTCCGTTTGGCACATATAATGAGATGGATCCAAATCCAACTATTAGATACAGGGAATTAACATAAAATGGTGCACATACAAATTTTACATAGGGAATATTGTAGATGAATCTTGCATAATAGCAAACCATAACTTTTACGCTTGAATGAAGCCTAGTTTACAAAAAATGATAGATTTTATGCTTGTATAACCCTTTTTGGATGCGTATATATGCAAGCAATTTTTGGTTATTGAAATCCCAACGGTTGTAGAATTTGGAAGACCAAATACCTAACTGTTGTACTTCCTTTATTGCAATTGTTTAGTGACTCCTTTCTATATTCCATCTTGTGGCCTTTTATACCTTTTCAAAACTTTATTTTAGCAAGGGTGTGTTACATGTTATATGACCTCACAATGTTGAATAATATGTCTTTTAATTCCCACGAAATGGGTCATGAGTAATGTATGAAAAAGGTTGCTAATATCTATACCAATATAATGCCCACATTGGAGATCCATATATTGCAGGATTTTCTATTTATCTATTGATATGTTTACTAAATCTTTGTTATTGTTACTGTCATCCCTGGTTAAAATATGCCCTCATTTGATCAATTGAACATACTATGAATAAGAATAATTGTTATTATCAAAGGAATTTATTGGATGGAATTTCTCTAACTCCCCTTACAGCATGTCTAGCCCTTGTACACATCAAAATCTTGTATTTCCTCTTATTTGGAATGCATGCATGACCTTTACCTGTACACCTATTCTATAAGCAATACTTCTCTATAAATATTTTTCTGCTTCCATGATTCACTCACCAAGGCTAGTGTTGTTTTTCAGTCGACTTCAACTTTGTTTCATATGCAATTTGAAGAATATTATAGAACATAAAATACATTGAACCAACCTCAGATAGCTCTCAAACCTCTCAAATATCCTACTTCAATTTCTATGTGCATAATTTGAGTCTGCAAGCATGGGAGTTAAGTTAGCTTAAGCACCTTGAGAATAGGGCATATGTGTATCACTACATAGTAGTTTCAAATGACCAAAAGGTAGAATGAATATGAATCATAGCAGTATACCACTTTCTATTTTTGATCATACATGTACAAATTCTTGCCAACAGATGCTTCTTATTAGATAATGCCAAGGCCAATGTGATCATCTAGTACCAATAGAATTGCAATATTGGTTCAAGATAAACCCAGCAAATGGGCTTCTATATTGGAGAAGACCAGCTGCGAGAAAAAATTTATTCTTCAATTTCTGCATTGGAATCAATATTACCTGTATTAACAAAACAAGGAGATTCTATAGACTCTCCAACTTTCTCAACAGGTATGCCTAGTTGTGAGACATCATTTTTACCCTTCTTCATTCTCTTCCCAGGTCTTCCTTTCCGTTTAGAATCATCATGTGTTCTAAAATGTTTAGGATCAATTTGTTCTAGAGGTACCTCTAAATCCTTCATGGTTTTATGTGCATTTCTAGGTTTTGAAGATGGATTCCTCTCTGAATTAAATTTTCTCTTTCTTGTTCCTACCTTTCTAGTATATAGTTCAATATCATTCTCTTGTGCTAATGCAAAATCCTCTAAATAATCATCGCCTTCAGCATTGATCCTAATAGCTTTTGTTGTGTTAGGCATGCCCTTTCTCTTTCTTTACCTATCCTTACCCTGCATAGGTCCTTGCTCCTTTATCTTCTGCTCAAGTTGAGCATCATCCAACAACAAGGAAACAACGTCTTCAGCATGCAGTAAATCACCATGTGCATGACCCCCCATCATAACAAGTTGTTGAACAATATTTTTTGACTAGCTCTTTGCAAAATTTTCTCCTCGAAAGTCTCCTTGAAAATCAGTTTGCACATTTGTTGGGAATGGAATCCCCCCAAGGCATGTTTTGGGGATCAAAGCCCGAGTTTTGACCGAATCTTGTTGTAAAAGCTCTGCAAATTTCGGGCGCGGGGCGCGAAAGTATAATAGAGTCACACGGTTGTCTAGTTTTGTAATGTAATGTCGACTGGATAGACCTACCCATGGTCCATGGACCATGGGATTGTATAAATAGAGCGAGGCTCTAAATGTAAAAGATAACTAATAAAGAAGGAAGCATGATGAGTCTAAGGGATTGATGAAGCGTTGAGTCAAGTGTAGATCGTGTCTTTAGGTCGTAGAGTAGGATAAGGCTCTGCAGCTGAGTGTGCAGAGGCCTAGTAGTCCACAGCTGAGTGCACAGGGCAGTTCGAGTCTGTAACCATTGGATGAATCAATAAAGAGAATTTTTGCTATAATCATGTGTATCTTTTCCTGGTTTAATGCATGATTGATATAGTTCTCAAATATACTGTTTATTTACAGCGAACCTATATGAATTTTTTGTATTGTTAAGTATAACTTAAGACACTTAAGTAAGCGAAGGTGCTTAAAAAAGACTGGAAGATAAATAAGATCTCAGGTAATAGCGCAGAGTGCGGCACAACCCCTAGTTAGGGTTGTGTGAAGGCAGTGTACCAGGTCGCGAGGAACAGGAAAGTGCGCGAAGCCACCTGCGCACAGGAACAAATGAAGGACTAGTCGAACTCATCAAACATCTCCAAGGTGTGGAAACCTGGTTCTAACACCCCCCATACTACTTTGGGTGAGACCTCAGTCTGTGCTCTGCGGACTGTTTCCGAAAGGGCCAGTAGTATCGGGATTTGTTTAGCTAATTAACTCCGCACCTGGGTCAGGCCCCAAGAAGCCAACAAATGGTTCTGTTGCCAGGACCGGGATCTGCATAGAGATGTCTTATCTCGTATCAATGGAATCCGACCAAGAAAGGAGTTGAAGAGTGGTCGGACAGAAAGATTCACGAGTTCGCGGCGCAGGAAAACAGAAATCTGTGACTATCAAAGGAAGAGTGGTTAGATTCCTATGTGTATACGGAGATCCATGAAATTTTCTTTGCATCCTTCCCTACTGAGTTGTACGAGTGGATCACGAAGCTAGAAAATAGCAAAGGAAGGTGTAAACTCGATAAACCTATTGTGTGGACTCCAGAATTGGTGCACAGACTAGAAGCATCGGAAGATAAGATCACACGCGTTGTCAATCACTGGCTGGATCGAATCATAGGAGGATTCATCATTGAATTGGTGGTAGATACTTCAGTCAGCTATAGCGAGGAAGAACGACGCTTCCTCAAGGGACCACGAGGTAAGTACGTTAAATCTTTGAACACTTGGATTAAAATGCTACTGTGTGAAAAGCGGGTTATGCGAATAAATTGATGTTTGGGGCTACGCGGAGTGGGAGAATCTATAGAAACGAAGGTAGCACAGAACTAGAAACTAGCCCCTTGATATCACCTCCACGAGGGGGCGAAGAAGAGCTCGCGAAGGTTTCGCCAAGAAGTGCGATCAACCTGATAAGGCAGAGAATTCCGCGCATACCACCCCCACCCACACCACCACCAGTTTCACCATCTTCACCCCCGACTTCACCCATACCACCTCCGCCACCACCGTGAAGTAGTATGGCCAGTGCAATAAAGCTACCAGTGTTCAAGGGAGTAGGGAATGAAGATCCGGACCAGTTTTGGTTCATGATAAAAGTTGTATGGGAAGAACATGGTGTCACACACGACAATATAAGGAAGGCAACGTTGGTCAGTGCTCTGTAGGATCACACGCTGACTTGGTACATTAAGCATTCCAATGATAATCCGAATGCGGGGATAGCGTATATCCAGACTGCACTAAATAAATAATTTAGCAGGCCAAAGTCAAAGGCACAGTCGATCATTGGATTCAATGAAATATCAATGCTACCAGGCAAAACCCCATGGGAGTTGGATCAAATACTGAAGTGCACAATTCGCGAAGTGAACATGACCTTAATAGACGAGCAACACTGCAAATGGTTTGTAGCCTCATTAACACCGCATCTACGGAACATGTTGTCGCAACAAAGGCTAACCACTCAGGCTGAGGCTTTAGAGGTCGCGATGAGATTGCACGAGACTCCGATACAAGATCCTAACCTGGGAGTCCAGCAGATTCACGCGCAGTTGAAAAACTTGTGCCTTGAGATGCAGAGTTTGAAACAAGACAGGACGGCTCATCCAAAAGTGCGTGACGAGGTATGGTGTGTAAAGTGTAAGGGCCAAGGGCACGATAAGGACCACTACCCGGTGTTCGTGAATTTCCTCGCGAGAGGAGGACCAATGCCATTGAGACCGGAGGCGCAAGTAGGACCAAGCGCGGCGCCTGCATTGTGGTGTGAAATTTGTCATATAGGAGGGAAGCATGCTATAGATAACTACCATCTATTACAGAAGTATACTCAAAATTCCCAGTGGTTGTTCTGTAATTTCTACAGGTCAGTAGGACATTATGAGCGCACCTGTAGAAGTTATGAACTGATGATGGATCGGACTCCTACCTACAGAATTCAGGCCGAAACACGGGCCCTCAATCAAAATGCAGGAATGGCATGCACTGGATTTCAGGGGCACAAATGAGGCCGAGGTGGAATGGGGCCAAGAAGAGGTTGTGGACAGCGGATATGTTACAATTGCGGAGGACCGAGGCATTATGCCCACTATTGTACAAATCCAACGAGACCATCATGCTTATATTGTATGCAATTTGATCATGAGATAGAGGATTGTCCAACACTGATAGTGAGGTTGCGTGATAAAGGATCACTCCAACCTCCTCTGACTCAAAGCATACAGATGATGAGGTTTGAGCCGTGCGAGGAAGACCCTAATGTAAATATGATGCTCCGAATTGGTATTACGACAGGGGATGACAAAGGTAAGCAACCTTAATAAAGAACCTAGGTTTGTAAGGCTCCAACAAAGGAACCAGAATTTTATTTGGAGCGCGCTAAGGAGACCTTCATGGAAGCTAAGAGGAGCTACGCTGATGCCTCCACTTCAGGAAGTAAAGACAGACTGGAGACGGAAATGGACCCATCGATGCTCACTACGTTCTTGGAGACATGCATGAAGCTGCTGCGCAATAGCAAGATTGTAAAGGGGCTACAAGAACTCATAACTAGATGCACTGGAACCGCGCTAGGAGAACCGCGCATAGTCCGGAAGCTCAGGAAGAGCACAACACAAACAGGAAGGGAGATGAGATTGACCGCACAAATCGGGGAATATGAGATGGACCAAGTGATTCTGGACCTGGGATCGGATGCGGACGTCTTGTTGAAGTAGACATGGGAGCGCATGGGCAGGCCTACGCTACAATGGTCTCTTATCCAACTGTGAATGGCGAACTAGTAAAAGATCCTACCTATGGGGAGATTGCAGGGAATCACAGTAGACATCGAAGGAGTGAGCATGCTAGCAGATTTCAAAGTAATAGAGATTGTGGATGACAGCAATCCCTATCTCGTGCTATTGGGAATAGACACTGACATGAATGGAGTAATAAATCTAAAGAAGCACAAGATGATCTTTGAGAAAAAGTCATTGCGCGTAGTAGTACCTTTAGACCCTGTAGAAGGATCACGCTACACAGAACCAGTGCGCGACAATGACAGTGACGACGATCTGGACTGCATCTACAAGATAACTGCATGGGAGAAAGATTGGGTAAATCCAACTGCGAATGACCGAATCTCTTGGGAGCGTGAAAGCTCCTACACATCAGATTCTGACGAGGAGATAGAACAATGGTAGAACCGGTTACACGAGGTAACCACGCTCAACTGTAACATGATTACAAGGTCACTACGTTGTGTAGCAACAGAGGTAAGAGACTTGCCTACATATGATGGGTTAAGCGAGGTGGATGACTTCCTGAACAAATTTGAAAGAGAAGTACCGGAACAATAGCGTTTCGACGCTCTGAAATGGGTACTATGCACTATGCTCTCAATATGATGGGGTACGCACTAAAGAAGTTTTGAGGACTGGTGTGAATGCAGAAGGATGATGCTCATGTAGTCTGGTAAGCCTTAGGTGCAATTGAAAGATAAGTATGACAGACAAACTGACCCGCACACCCACCTATTCAGGCGGATACAAGCATATGGTGCGAAACCCGCACAAAAGCCTACGGTCCTCGCGATATAAGACATGATCAGTAAGCAGGAAAAGGTAAGGCAATGGCACGAATGGTTGGGACCACGAAGTATGGAAAGACCAAGTGCGCAGAAGAATATCTACGCAGAAGCGTTTAGCAAAGTACGCAACGCGCTGAACAAGGTCCACCATGTGAAGCGGACTGACTGGGACCTGCGCGTACCAGTGGTTCTCTGGGCTTATAAGACCACGTGCAAAAGCCTGGCCATGCAAGCACCGCCAAGGTTGGAGTATGAAGCAACCGTAGTAAGCCCAATAGTAGTTGAGGAACTTAGACCGCACCCGACAGCACCGATGGATACGACGGTTCGTGGAACCTTGGAAGCGGAAATCCAACAGGGAAATCTTAGACTCTAAGAACTTGAAGAAGAAAGGGTACGGTTAAGGAAGAAAAGCACTCTGGCAGACGCGGAAGTCAAGAAGATAGAGGATGTGATAAAGGAAGATTTTCTCGACAAGAAGACCAGGGTGAAAAGGCCGGATGTGTACAATCGCAATGATAGGTTTAAGGCCTATTTCCACGAATTGATCAGTCTGATGCCTTGGCTTGGACCACACATTTCTAAGCATAGTGACCAAGGTACCGTGTTTCAAATGGTAAAGTGCGCGATGACGACTGTAACAATAAAAGGTGATTCTCCAGGAGACATGATGGATGATAGGATGAAACATTTCACGGGTGGTGTGACCACCTGACTAGCCGAAGGAAGGACAGTCTTAGCACTCCAAGCAGTTGAAAGGAAGCGCGAGACTATAAACTATTATGCCCGGGAGTTGCGCAATGTTGGAGCTGCACGCAGAAGCAAAGATTCACAAGGTCCGTGACCGCGCACAGGGGGTTGCGCTACCGCGCGGGTTGACCAGAAAGTGACTGTTGAAGTCACTATTCACGATGGGATGCTCGACTTGAGGCCAAATGGAGCGGGTGGCAGGCATTTAAGATGCAATTTATGGGCAAGATTTGGGAAAATCTGTCGCCAAGAGAGCATTAATGAATTGGATTTGGGGGGAACGGTCAAATTCAAATTCAAAAAGTGCTATAAATTACAAAGGGTTTCCCAGCAAACAACACTTGGTCATTTGTGAATTGGATATTGAGCAGAGCCTTGATTGTTGAGTGTCAAGCGTTGATTGAGCCCCTGAGTTCGCTAGTGATAGATTTTTGCACAAATACAATGCCAACAGCTAAGGATGTTATGGAGATAACAGAAATAACCATCGAGGAGGCCGCGCAGGCCCTGACTATGGGGGATGCTCCAAAAGGTGCCGGGATTGTGGCAGAAATCCCGAAATCACTACGCACGCCAAGACCCAAGAAGGACAAACAAGCAATGGTTCCCGTACGTTTGTCCCTGCGGAACCCACTGCACACCAAGCTGTCAATGGAAGAGAAGGGGAAAGTCATCACCATAGAAACTAATGAAGAAGAAGATCTAGAGGATCTTATCATCGTTGAGGACGAGGATGAAGGCATGGAGGAGGACACTCAGCCTACGCACCCTGCAACAAAATTTCCCACCTATGTCCCCCCGCGAAAAGGGAAGGCTAAAGTGCCCAAGGACCTGGATGAGACCAAGAGCTCGCTCCATACCCCACTCCTCCCAGACAACCTTATGTTTGAGGGCACACACCTGGGATGTGTGCCAAGCCCAAAATTTGAAGATTAGGACCTTGTTGACCACGAGAAGTTCCCTCACCTTCAAACCAGGAACCTTATGAAGCCCAAGCAGAACACCGTGGTGGGGTTTACAAAGCTAGAGCCACGAAAGTGGTTGCGTGGAGTGGAAAAGGTTGGGCTACTAAATCTGCTATGGGTGCCACATTTCCACCGTGCCCCAATAACCATTTTCGTCATCAGGCAGCTGCTCTGCCTGGTGCATGATGGGTGTTTGTGGCTGGAGGATCCCATCCCCATTACGGCAGACTTGATTCACCGCGTCCCCCAAATTCCATGCAAAGGAGAGGACCCCACAAATATCTCGAAAGGGAAGGGCAGTGACTTGGCCATCGCGGAGGCCATGAAGAAAAAGTACAAGCTAGAAAAGAATAATAGGGGCTACGCCATCTCCAGCATCAAGGAGAAATCAGTACGCGTGGTGACCCAAATCCTGGCAGGAAAGGTTATGCGCAAGTGTCGCACGGACGAAGTACCCGCGCTAGTGGTAGCACTGGCTGAGCAGTGTGCGGACGGGGTCCAGTTTAACTGGTCTGAATTTATCTGCAAGGAGTTTTTAGAAAATTGCGGTGAAGATCAGGAACAGGGAAAAACATTCCACTGTGCATGGCTTTTGTTGTTCATAGTTCTCATGGCTGGGGAATTGCTGAAGGATAGTCAATTTCACATAATTGACAAGGATTTACTGGAGGCCGTGAAGTATGCATCGCTTTGGGCCACAAAGGGTGCTAAGAGGATCCGCGATAGTAAAATCTTCTGGGTGTTCATGGAGATGAACCTCATAATGGGGATCATCCATAAGCCGTGGTTGTCACCCATTGTTTACAATAGTCTGCAAAGTTTTACAGAATTCAAAGTAGACATGCATAACATTTATATAAGAGCGCACAAGGACTCGACTAAACAGTGGACAAAGCTACCCTTCGTAGCCACAAACGATGTCATTTTCAATGTACTGGAGGCTTTACCGCCAAAGTGGCGGGCCCCAGACATCGCAAAGATTGAGAAGTCAGCGGCGCAAAGAAAGAAAGATGAGGCCAAGCTGCGCATCACATAGTTGGCCGAAAAGCAAAGGAAGGAAGTAGCAGCAGCAGAAGTACGGGCAACACAGGACGTTACACAAAAAGCAACTGAGCAGGAAAAGGCCGCAGTAGCACAAGAGGCAGCCATGAAGGCAGGCAAGGGACAAACAATGCCTTCGCAGGGGCAGGAAACAGAGGAAGTAGAGACAGAAGAGGGAGGCGCAGAACCACGAACTGCATCGACACAGCTAAAGCGCCAGCACCCAACAGAGCAGGCAGGTTCGCTTAAGAAGGTCAAGGCATAAAAGTTGTCCATTGACCCGATCACCCTAACCGAGGGTGATCTGCATGACATCGGTGAAACAGTGCACGATGTCACCTCTGAGGCTCTCTAAGATTTCATGGAGGAGAACTAGATTGTGTTGGGGGCCCTCAGGGCATAGTTGCAGGAATTATAGGCGTGCCCTCCTCAGGTTGGTACCATTTCGACCAACCTCACCATCGGCTCAATAGCAGTAGAGCAGATGTTGCACGTGCGGATGACGAATACCATACTGTTGCCAGAAGGGGCACTAGTGACATCAAATGAGGCCAACAGACCTACGGTTAGCGCATTGAAAGGTCTCGATCTCAATATGGCTACACTTCCGCGAGAGACCTTATATGTTTTGCAGGACGCGATGACTACAGAACTGCACGCTAGGGAGAGCTGCACACTGAAAGTCCTCAGTAAGCAGAAAATCAAAATGGAACAACTAAGCTTGCAACGCGATGAAGTGATGTCGCAGAACCAACAGCTGGGAGCTGGCCATCCCAGCAAACATGCCAGCAGAGGCGCGGATCCACAGGTTAGCAGCAGGGGTCCGCGAGGCAAGGGAAGAAATGACAAAGGTTCAGCTAGAGTTGAACCTTCAGATCGCTGAGCTGCGGTTGAAGGCACAGCCGTCCACCCCCCCGGAAGTCAAAGAACAGCGCGCTAGCACTATCACAGCGGGACTGGAGGAGATTGGCGGTGCAGTGCGAGACTGCACCAGTATGTTGGAAGTATCACTTGAGGTCCTCAAAAATCTGCAGGAGGACCCCAACATCCAATGCTTATAGATAGAGGTGCAAGAACTCCAACAGCAGTATGACAGTGTCCGAGGAACTGTGCAGACAGTGGTCCTCACTCAGAGGCTTGCACTGATGTAGTAGGCTAAAGCGCTGAAGGAGCAGGTGGACACGACACGACATAAGGAAGCAGTCCTGAAGGTGCGCTTTCAGATTTGGATCAACGAGGCCTTCACCATCACGGCAGAAATCGAAGACAAGCTCGCACACATGCAGGGGATGCACATACTGATGCAAAGAAGCACTCCTGACACAGAGGTCTCGGAACAATGAATGCAGCAGATCCAGCAAGCAGGAGCTCAGTGTGTTGTTGACCTTGCCACAGTTGGAGGGACTCTACGCAAAGATCTTCGCGCTGACGGAGTGACTCAAGGGTGAGTCACGATGTTTGTGTTGGGGGCCTGTTGGGCATGGAATCCCCCCAAGGCATGTTTTGGGGCTCAAAGCCCAAGTTTTGACCGAATCTTGTTGTAAAAGCTTCGCGAATTGCGAGCGCGGGGTGTGAATGTATAAGAGTCACACGATTGTCCGCCCTAGTTTTGTAATCTAATGTCGGCTGGATAGACCTACCCATGGTTCGCGAACCATGGGATTGTATAAATAGAGTGAGGCACTAAGTGTAAAACATAACTAATAAAGAAGGAAGCATGATGAGTCTAAGGGATTGATGAAGCGTTGAGTCAAGTGTAAATCATGTCTTTAGGTTGTAGAGTCTGCAGCTGAGTGTGCAGAGGCCTAGTAGTCCGCAGCTGAGTGCACGGACCCCTGCAGTTGAGTGCACGGACCCCTGCAGCTGAGTGCACAGACCCCTGCAGCTAAGTGCGCAGGGCAGGTCAAGTCTGTAACCGTTGGACAAATCAATAAAGAGAAGTTTTGTTATAATTATGTGTATCTTTTCCTAGTTTAATGCATGATTGATATAGTTTGCAAATATACTATTTATTTATTGCGCAAACCTATGTGAATGTTTTGTATTGTTAAGTATAACTTAAGACACTTAAGTAGACAAAGGTGCTTAAACAAGACTGGAAGATAAATAAGAACTCAGGTAATAGCGCAGAGCACGGCACAGCCCCTGGTTAGGGTTATGCGAAGGTAGTGTACCAGGCCGTAAGGAAATGGAAAGTGCGTGAAGCCACCTGCACACAGGGACAAACGATGGACCAGTCGAACTCATCAGACATCTCCAGGGTGTGGAAACCTGGTTCTAGCACCCTCCCATACTACTTCGGGTAAGACCTCAGTCCGCGCTCCGTGACTGTTTCCGAAAGGGCTAGTAGTACCAGGATTTGTTTGGCTAATTAACTCTGAACCTGGGTCAAGCCCCAACAAGCCAACAACATTGTGATCTCCTTCGTTTGTCCAAGATAATGTGCCCTCTCCATGGCCTCTAAGTCCAAAGTTGGATTCCAAATACTCTCATAAAATATAACAATATCAACATCTATGAGATTGATTCCTAGGCCCCCAGCTCTTGTGCTCAACAAAAAGTTAAATATATATTGCTTTTTTTGGAAGTCCCTGACCATGTCACGATGATCCATTATGGTTGAATATCCATCCAAACAAAGATATTTGTACTTCCTATAATTCATGTAGTTCTCAAGAATATTGAGCATTTTAGTCATTTGAGCAAACAAGATAATTCAATGGTTTTCAGCACAGAGGCATTTCAGCAAAGCATCTAATGTCTATAGCTTCCCAGAATCCGTAAGCCTTTTTCCAAGATCAAATCTTTGCAAAGGAGGTGAAGATTTGAATATTCTATTTGTAAGCTGAAGAACTTGATGTTCAGAGAATAAATATGAGTCTATTTCTTTAATCAAATAATGAGGATCCAAAGGTTTTGTAGGACCATTGAACTTGGATGTACGAGCAAAAATAGCAAGTAGCTTTTTCATCCATGGATGATGAAGTTATTCTACATCCTGATATGCAAAACCCTTGTCTGAGCAGAGGACATCAATCGGGGGGGATTGAATTTTCATAATGAATGAATAAACAGATTTTAACAGTCCAATATTATTAAGAAAATGGCCTTGATGAGAGATTACTAATCCTTCATATCGTACATTTCCAATACCAATAGCACACTTTATTCTCCAAAAGATTGACTCTGCACGTGTTGGCAACATCAACAATCTACTGACAACTCTCACTTTGTCTTCTTCAATCTGATCATACTGCAAGATATCCTTCTCACTTTCCAGGAAGCCTTCAATAATTTCATCTAAAAATTGGTGATCCCATTTCACTAAAGAATAAAGCAACTGCTCCACAACTGAACCTATAGCAAGAAAAGAAAACTCAGCTTGCAAGAGGTCAATCATCCGAGAAAAGCAAAATGTGCCACTTTTAGCAGGAAAATCAGATTCCCCTTTTGCTTGCCGTGGAAAAATTGGTGAATGAATATTTTCAGGCGAATAGACATTAAACAAGTTGTTCAAACATCTATGTCGAAACCCCTGAATTGATCAAGAACATAAGATGGGTATGATCTTAATACCCTCTCTTTAGACTAGCTTGGGAATCTTGTATGAGATAAGATTTCGACTTCCAACATAGTGTATATCTTCCTTTTCATCAAAAGGTGGTGGTAAAAGAGAATTCCCAATTTTCTCGAGGTACATAAACATATGCCCTTCATTCCTTTCAAATAACTCTAGATGATTGCATACCTTCCACAACTGGATATAAATGTTCATGAGATTTTCAAGCTTTTTGTAGTTTATATGACCTCAGTCACTATCAAGTAATTTGGCTACAAAAATCTTATTCTTGATAGCCTGATAAAAGGCTTGTTGGCGAGAGCTCAATGTACAATTCATAGTTACTTCCTTTTTATTGGTCATTTCAGCGATCACATATTTCTTGACTTGACACAACATAAAAGGCTTTAGGACAGCATGTAGTGTTGATCTAGATTGTCATTGATGTCAATATGGAAATATTCTAGATACTAAATAACGATGTGAAGCCAAGCAGAGCAGATCAACGAAGCAACAGGAACAGTAGACCCAAGAAGGAAAGTCGAGGAGGAAATATATCGAAATTCATCAAAAGAGAAATCCAAAGAGTAAGAAGAATAAGTTCATCGAAAGGAGCCATGAGGAACATGCAGTGGAAAAGGAAAGAACTAAGAAACAAAGAGGAGCATGCAGTGGAGGAACATAAAAAGTGTTAACGGGGGATTTAAGCAGAGGAAGTATTAAACCATGGAAACCCATTAAAATCCTCAACACATGTAATAAAACACATCAGCCGCTTTATATCGGCGACTTTACCAGCGGTCTATTATGTGCCACTACCCAAAACCTTCGATGTGCGATATAAGGTGCGTACCCGATCATTTCATTATAACACGCCCTATTGTAATATCGCATTTGTTGTATCAGAACCTTCGCATCACAAGTCTTAAAGGAATGTCACACTAAAACTGTGATTGTGATATAATATGCGGATGCGAAACAGTTTATGATAACAACCCTAATGCAATATCACATCCGCTCTAAAGTTACATATCACAAAGAATGTTATACTCATAAATCCTCACACCGTTGATTTTGATAAGGGCGTGGACCCCAGACCGTCGATTGCGATAAACCCAATGGACTGCTGCTTGCGATGGAGCTATGGACCCGACGGATTTATTAACAAGTGTTTAATATTATATCGCATTCTCTTAGTCAGCAATAGGGCAATCGGCTATGTCATGAGAATGCTTGTAAGAGACCTCCAAAATTTGTGATTGCAGGATTTCGGATAATTGTGATTGCGATTAATAACATGGCATGTGGGACCTCCATGTGGGTCTTGGATGAATATTAAAAAGGGGCCTCTCCAATATATTGTGTAGTAAGAGACATCTGAAAAGTTGTGATTGTGATTAGCAGTGAAGTGGCATATGGGGACTGTTAGACATCTATTGTAATATAGGTATAGCCTCTCTTATAATGTGATTTCCGTAAAAAGGCTAAGTTTTAATTGATTGAATATTAACAAAAGGCCCTCTGATATATTTTAATATATCACCTCACGCACAAGTCAGCCCCTCCACCAATGAGTGGATCGTTTCGTTTATTGGAAAAACTCATATATATATACAAGTTGAAATGCTTCACTTGAGGGGTGTGATTTAGGCATCAATTACAGAGAGTAGAAGTAATAGTTCACAACTCGTGAACTTGAAGGAAAAGATGAAGCCGGAGATCAAGCGAGAAGGAAGAAAGTTGAAGGTCCAGCATGAAAGAAGGAAGTCAAAGGACAAGAAACTCTGTTGATTGGGTTAATCTTTGAAAGTCTCGAACCTATGATGAATTAATCAAGTACAGAATGTAACCTGAAGAACAGTTCTGTGAAGAGAAGAGTAACCAGCACCAGCATTGAAGCATTTGTGAGCTTGTTTCTTGGAAGTAATATATCGCGATAGTAAGAAAAGTGAGAAGCAGTCACTCTTGAAACAGTTACCACAACAGTAAGAACAGAGGGTTGAAAACAGATAATTGTCTTTGTGCAAACATTGAGGACTTAGTGCAGGTTATCAAAGATATCCTGTTGAAAAGCATCAGCAGATCTTGGAGACATTGTTGGAGATCATGATGGCTAATTAAAATCATCATGAGGAAACTTCGCAGACTTTGGTTGGGCAATATGAAGAGTTGTGATGACTCCTTCATATGAAGACAGGTTGTCATTGATGTAGCAGTGAAGTTGTATATTGACAGAATACAGTGAAGAAGATTTCGAGATAAATGTAATACAATCAAAGTAATTCCTTGACAAGATAGGGTCGGAACCCTTGGGGTTGGTGCCTCAGAATTGGAAGGATTGGTGTCCTTGGAGTTAGTGATCCTAAATTCAAGGTTAGTGCCTTGACAAGATAGGTTCGGAGCCCTTGGGGTTGTGTTACACTAAAAAATGTCACCTTGACTACTTACAGTTAGTATGGCTCAAATCAACAGTCATGCTACCCTCTTAGGCAAGTCTTATGCCTCTGTTATCCATCTCAAACTCAAAGAAGAGAGAAAGTCTTGTAAAAAATATGTTTATCTCTGGGGTCGCAGGTTCTCTCTAGCCTTACCTGCGGGGACGCTGACCATGTTCACAAAAGGTGCGTCCTTGGACGCTCTGTATGTTAAGGGACAGGTGCGTCCTTCTGTAAAAGGCAAAATGCGCGAGTTTCATCTTAAAAAAGTTACTTGTGGTTACTTCTAGAACTTTCTAGAGGTCGGTTTGATGAATTGGATGCGCCTCCAGTTGGTTCATGTATCTCTATTAAGGAGGAACTTATCCCATCAATAAGGGAGCTATCCCACCCAAAGAGGGGGATTATCCCATTGATGGTGGACCTGAATAACCTCTTTACAGCACTATAAATAAAGACATTGAGCCAGAGGGAGGAGAGGTTGGAGCTATACATTTTCTTTGGGTAAATGCTGCAGGAATTAGGACTCCCATTTAGAACCTTGTGAGGAGAGATTGTCTTTGCTTGATTCTACTTGGAAGTGGGTGAGCTTTGTCAAAGTAGAGGAAAACCCTTGATGGACCCTGGGAGGAACTTGCACAACACCAAGGCCAGGAATTGACTTGAAGGAGGAGCTCATCCGGATCGGCAAGGACGGACTACAACAACCGCGTTTTGGAATAAGGTAAGCCTAAACACTTGTAGTTTTCATGTTTTAAAAGGTATATTTAGAGAAAGATCACTCCATTTTGTCTTGTTTGTCGCTAGAGAGTTTAGACTCCTAGGGAGGTCAGTTGTGTCCGCACAAACGACTTTTTCCGCCACGACAAATTGGCGACTCCACTGGGGAATCCATTAATGAGAAAGTCTTTTCCTTTGTGTGAACTTTTCTCTGTGAAAATCATTTTTATTTTCTGGTTTTTGACTGTGAGAATTAGTATTTGGGTGGCTTAGCTTTAGATTTAGTTAGATTTGGTTTTTCTTAACTTTTCCAGAAGGACGCACCCTCTGAGTACTGCACAGTGCGTCTTTGGACGCGCTGTTGCCGTTTGCACAGAGCGGGCCCGCGCCTGTTCTAACGGGTTGCCTGCGTCTTCCTGTAAAAACTTAGGAAAACTCCATTTTTGCTTTAATTGCTTTTAGTTTTTGGTTTTTCTTAGTGTTTTCTGCCCAGATCCTTTAGTACCCTGTCAAAAATTTTCACCTGAACTTGTTTCATTAGCATTCCTGCTTTTAGCTTTCATCAATTGGGTGTTTTGAGTCTCTTTTTTGAGAAATTCTTAATTTGATTTCCTTTGGTCATTACTTGGAGGTTTCTCTCAGTCTTTTCACAATTTTGCATCTTTTTGCTTTTGTTTTTGCAAAAAAATTTCCCCCTCATTCGCCGGGGGGGGCTAAATTGTGTATGAGTGTTAATCGCCTTTGAGTGTTTTTATGTTTTGATCTTTGGAACTCTCACCCAATTTTCTCGACTTGCACTTGATTGGTTCTTAGATAACATTAGAATCATCTTGTGTTTGAGAATTCTCTTGCATAGATCACATTTGCATAATTAGAGTTCTCAGTTTCAGAATATGAATGAAAAATGTGCATAGATTACATTTGCATACTTTTCATGTGAATTGTGCATAGATTACAATTGCATAGTTTACATTCTGAAAAATCTATTGTAGATTTAGATCAGCTTTCTTTGATTTGAATTTACACAAAAAATAAAAATAAAAAAAATGGTTTGGAATTGATTTGCATTAGTTTTTCTTGATGAAATTAGTGCATTAGAGAATTTGTTAAATTTTCTCTTAATGATCAATTTTTTGCATTGTTGGAAGTGAATGGAAACTCTCTCCTTACTCTAGTTAGGATTCATCGAATTGAAAGGATTGCATTATCATATTCGATTGCATTCAGTTGAGTCGGGTCATAACACCATTGGTTTCATCTCCATTTACCCATTTGAGTAATAACAGCCTTAATAACACAGCGCTTAATTAAAATTCATCTAGTAATTTTTACATTTCTAGGGCTCTGAAACACCAACATAGCTTAGGCTAAGGTCTTGGAGTAGGTGAGTACTTAACTCTCCAAGACTACAAAACCAAACAGATAGTTTATCTTGAGTAGAATAAATCCAATTGTTACATTTACACTCTGGGAAAGCTCCTCTTAAAGGAGAAGCACGAGCTCGTGTCCGAACCAGTGAGGGGATCCATCCTCCCTCGTTGGGAACGACGCCAGACAGTACGTATTACAAACGGTAAACCTCGGATTAACCATTGTCGAGGAGCCAGGGGTCACTTATCGGTAAACCTTGGATTACTGTCAAGGAGCCGGTAAGGGGATTGAGCTTGCTACTCTGCCCTTGCGTGCTGTCGGAGTTTAGACTGTTCCCCCAGGTGTACTTGTGGCCGTTGGTAACCTTAGTGACCATAATCTTTAGGATTCTACCCAAGGTGACGGTGGAGGGAAGATCCCACTGTACCTGGAGCAGACGTCGGTTATACTCACTTGGATTTTCCGGGGGGTTCGCTTCACTTCGAGACGGTTAAAGTGGAGGAACTTGTGCCGGTCTATTCATTAAGCAGGTTGCCGGGGTAACTGTTCCACCCTCCACTTCTGTACTGAATTCGGCGATGTTGGATTTCATCACCAACTAGTGTTTTCGGTCCGGAAGGCTACTGTTTGTGTGTGGTTTGACTCCTAGATTTGATAGCGCGTGTTAATTTGTTTGTTTTTATTTTTAGAGACCATAGGTGTGAATTGTGAATTTTAATTGTTAAGTGTGAATTGTGAATTGTTAATTGTAGTTTAAAATTGTTAATAAAATTCACTGAAGTTGAATATAATGGCAAATGTTCCGGAATTTATCAACCTAGGAACCCCTCCTAATGAGAATCCTAGTACTTTTCCTTACTTTGGAAATGTTGGTCCTCCTTATATGGCTACTTTGTCATTACCTGGATTTACAATAGGATTACCGATATGGTTATTTTCAACTTCGTTGGCCCAAAATACTCCAATTGTTCCACCTCAACCGGATGCTTCACCTCAACAGAGTTCACCATCTCAACATCACCAACCTTTTGTTGACCCTTTACCTTCTTCGCCTAATTTTTCTTCCTCCATTTCTTCCTCTTCGCCTGGTAAAAGCCTCGATGCCAGTAACCAGGAGGCTAAGAAGAAGAAGAAAGGGAAGAAGAAGAAGAGGAAGAAGAAGCAAGATAAGAAAGAAGTCAACCAACCAACCATGGTTGTAAGTGTTAGTTGTGTTGAGGGAAATTCCGACATGCATCGTAAACCCAAATACCCTTGCAGGCTTTGTAAGGGTGACCACTTCCTTGTCAATTGTCCTGGTATTCCAAAGGTCTTGGAAGTATGGTCAGAAAAATCCCATCAACTTTCCATTGATCCATCAACCAGTGATAGTCAGGTTCCTGGGAAAAAGGGTAAAGTTAGGTTTCCTTGTAAGTTATGCAAAGGTTGTCATCAAACTCACATTTGCCCTCACATGGATGAAGCCTCAACATTGTTGGAAAAACTTACTGTTCCACAGCAAGAATTTCCAACTGGTTACCGTAAACTTTCTCCCAACCTGCCGTCAACTGACGGAGTGATTGATCTAACTTCAAGTAGAGTCAATCACACTCTTCCATTGGAGAGTGAAACTCATGTCACTCAGGTTGATGATCCATTAGTTGATCAAGTGGTCGATTCAATTTCACATTCGGTCGATCCCACTTTCTCTTTCGAGAGTAAATTTCATACCGCTGATGTTCTTCTTGTTACATCGGATTCTTCTATGCCGGGGGGTATTTCACCTGTTTCTACAGAACCCCCTCCAAGTACTGAGGTCTTTTCCTTTGATTGGAATAGACTAACAGAACCTCGTCTTCCTTCCTCCATCCCTTTCCAAATCATTGTCAAGGCTGGTGGTAGGGACATACATCGTACTCAGGTAGATGAAGGTGCTTCTGTTAGTATTTTATCCTCAGCTGTTTGGAAAGCTTTGGGTTCCCCTCAGCTTGCGCCTATTACGCAGAATCTGAAAGCTTTTAACAGAACAATTAGTGAACCTTTAGGGATCCTTCCTAAGTTTTCTATTACCTTGGAAGGTAAAACTGTTTGTGTTGATCTTATGGTAGTTCGAGGTCCTTTGGATTTCAATTTACTCCTTGGGCGAGACTATGTTTATGCAATGAAAGCTGTCGTATCGACACTCTTTCGCGTGATGTCTTTCCCTCACAATGGCAGTATTGTGACTGTAGACCAGCTTTCGTTCCCTAGTCTTGTTTCGACTACCAATAATATGACACCCCCAAATGTTCCTGATTCTAAAGTGGTATCTACCCTGCCACGGGTTAATTATGTGGCAACCGGTCCCATGTTTTCAGTTACCGATGTAAGTGAGCCTCTCACTGTTGATTTAGATCCGGTAATTGACATGGAAAACTCTATGGGATTATTTGAACACGATGTTCTTATCCCTTTTGAGTCCCTTGACGTGTGTTCCTTCCAAAAAACTATTCTTCCTTCGGATGAAGACCTTTTGGAAGCCATGATCAAGGTGTGTCCATTGACATGTCTTTCTTCCAGTTGGAAGCCATGATCAAGGTGTGTCCATTGACATGTCTTTCTTCCAGTTGGAAGCCATGATCAATGTTACGAGGATAGTTTTTTCCTGTATCAACCTCGTTAAAAAATGAAATAGGCTGTAGCGAGGATAGTTTTTTCTTGTATCAACCTCGTTAAAAAATGAAACAAGGAGTGTGAGGATAGTTTGTTCCCGTCTCAACCTCATTAAAAAATGAAACTGGATGTAGTGAGGAAAGTTCCTTTTACTGTGTCAACCTCGTTAAAAAATGAATCAGTGTGTACGAGGATAGTTTTTTCCTGTATCAACCTCGTTAAAAAATGAAACAGGCTAGTGTGAGGATAGTTTCTTCTAGTCTCAACCTCGTTAAAAAATGAAACTGGATGCACGAGGATAGTTTTTTCCTGTATCAACCTCATTAAAAAATGAAATAGGCTAGCATGAGGACAGTTCTTTTACTGAGTCAACCTCATTAAAAAATGAATCAGCTAGTTTTTAGGTCATATAGATAGTTAGCAAATAGGGTTTTGAGGACAGTTCCTGTTACTGAGTCAACCTCGTTAAAAAATGAATCAGGTATGAGGATAGTTCTTTTCTTGTGTCAACCTCTTTAAAAATGAAACAACTCCCTTTTCAAGTTAAATATTGAAAGTAAACCTTCATTTCATCCAGCCGATTGAATGCAATGAAGCCTGGGGGGCATGTACCTCATTTCGCATCATTATGCTGGGGGCATGTGAACTTTTTGAGCATAGTTCCTTGTCTTGTGTCAAGCTCGTTAAAAAATGAAACAAGGGTAGGTTAAGTAGGTAGATTGTAGAGAGTAGTCATGAGCATAGTTCTTTGTCTTGTGTCAAGCTCGTTAAAAAATGAAACAAGGATTTTAGAGCATAGTTCCTTGTCTTGTGTCAAGCTCATTAAAAAATGAATCAAGGTTTTTAGAGCACAGTTCCTTGTCTTGTGTCAAGCTCGTTAAAAAATGAATCAAGGTTTTTTAGAGTATAGTTTTTTGTTAGGTAGATTGTAGAAAGTAGTTATGAGCATAGTTCCTCGTCTTGTGTCAAGCTCACTAAAAAATGAAACAACTCCCACGAGTCTTTCCAAGATTTTGAAAGTAAAGCTTCATTCCATCCGCCTCATTGAATGCAATGAAGCTTGGGGGGCATGTACCTCGTTTTGCGTCATTATGCTGGGGGCATGTGAAATTATAACAAGCATAGTTTTTCGTTTCAAGCTTGCGTAAACATGAAACCGAATCCGAGCATAGTTCTTTTCCTGTGTCAAGCTCGTTAAAAAATGAAACAAATCCTCCTCTACTTGAGTCGAGAGATTGACTAGATCTCGTAAATGTTAAGTTGTATATTTAGGTTAGTTGTTTCGGTGTTTTGCATAATTTTCTTACAGTTTTAGGTCAAAGTCTTTTAAATGATCTCGTCACTAAACCTTCATTTCATCCAAATGGTTGAATGAAATGAAGCTAGGGGGGCATGCACTCTAGCAGTTATGCTTAGGGGGCATCAAGCACAGTTTTATCTCTGTTTCAAGCTTGTGTAAAAATGAAACTACTCTGAAGCATAGTTTTTCTCTGTTTCAAGCTTTTGTAAAAATGAAACCTATCTCGAGTCAATTTCAGTTATTTTCAAGACTCGTTAAACTCATGAAAATACCGAGATTATTTTGCTATCTTTCATTCTCGTAAAACAAATGAAAATGCCGAGATCTTTCCGTCTTTTCCTACTCGTAAATTAAATTGAAAGTCGGCCATATGAGTACATTTTTATCATTTTTTCGAACTCGTTAAAACTTACGAAAAAGTGAAACCTTGGAGTTCTCTTTTAAGCCCTTTTCAGACTCTTAAAACATGAAAAGATTACCGAGCGTTTCTTTTACACTCGTTAAAACGGAATTAAAAGACGGTCCCCTTTTAGCTCTTTTCTGACCGCAAAATCAGGAAAAGATTGCCGGGTTTTTGTCGTTTCAAACTCGATAAGGAAATAAAACGACGTGTCCTTGATCGCTTTTTACTTTTCAGGTCAACGACACTATTATGAAAGTACTCCTTGGTCGCAAGATCAAGCGGTTCCCCCAGGTATTATTTTATACTTTTTCGGGCTTGAGGGACACAAATGTACGAAAAAGTTCAACGTGGAGTCTCCTTTAGTTTTTTCAGACTCTCTAAAAATGAAAAACGCCGAGTTTCTCCTATACTGGGCTCGTTAAACTTTTACAGTAAAGGACCTGTTCAATTACAAACAGGAATGAACCACTCCTTCCTAGGGTTCGAATTTAAACTAGGTTGGACTTGTCCGAAGGATGAGCTTATAATCAAGCATATGTTATCCTCCTCAAGCTTGTTAAAAATAAAGAGGTACTTGCCAGAAATGGTGGGGGAAAAGAGAGAAGAATGAACCTGTTTGTTACCTTTTGTCTCAAAAGAAACTTTATTACCACTCTTGAACACGACACTTTTCATTCACCTGGGTTGGGAAATCTTTTACCTCACAGTTGACCAAACCACTTTGAAAGTCTTTAACCGGGTTCCGGGGATTAACTTTGAGTTATTCGTCACCAAGCCATCTGTCGTGTCGTTATGTGTTCAAGAGGTCTGCAAGCAAAAACTTTCATCTGCAAAATACTTGTCATCCATTTGACCATCCCTGAGTCAGTCCTTACAGCAACATTTCTTCAACTTGAACAATGATTTCGTGTTGCGGGCTTGCCTGCAACGGGTCGCTTTCTATCGACATCGACACATTATCTAGAAAGATGACTTAGGAATCGACAGCACCTTGAAGTCTGCATGCATCAATGGCAGGTTTCTCGCCTTTGACGTCAGTTTACATCATTGACTTTCGATCAAAGGATTCCGTGAAGTGTTTGACATCAAAACATCTATTCACATTTCACGGGTTGTGCTTGGTACTTTGAGAACCATTGACATTACTGGTGGTTTCTCTCACGCTTGTTAACGGTTTGCATCATCGACTGGTAATCAAGTGGTTTCTAACATGTTCGACATCGAATCATTTAATCACATGGCTAGAATCGTACCAATTCGGGAAGTAGAAGTGAAGACCCTGGATCTAGTTTCTACCATCCAGGCTGCGAAGAGTTTTGTATTCATTATCTATGTAGACTAATCATAAACAGATGGTTGCGTCCATACTGTGTCTACAAAAGTCTATAAAAATGATGTACTGCAAGATCATTCCTGTATCAGAATAGTTAGTCCTTTAGTTAAAGTTTTGAATCTGAGTATGGGAATGCCTACCTCAGTGATGATATAATCTTATACATGTATTTTGTGTTGAAAATTGCAGGTTCCAACCAGGTCATCCACAAGACAATCCTTGAAATGATAAAGCGCTTCACCCTTCCTAGAATTACAAAACCCTAAATCTATTCCAGGCTTCGCACTTTAGGGGTCAATCTGTTACACTAAAAAATGTCACCTTGACTACTTACAGTTAGTATGGCTCAAATCAATAGTCATGCTACCCTCTTAGGCAAGTCTTATGCCTCTGTTATCCATCTCAAACTCAAAGAAGAGAGAAAGTCTTGTAAAAAATATGTTTATCTCTGGGGTCGCAGGTTCTCTCTAGCCTTACCTGCGGGGACGCTGACCATGTTCACAAAAGGTGCGTCCTTGGACGCTCTGTATGTTAAGGGATAGGTGCGTCCTTCTGTAAAAGGCAAAATGCGCGAGTTTCATCTTAAAAAAGTTACTTGTGGTTACTTCTAGAACTTTCTAGAGGTCGGTTTGATGAATTGGATGCGCCTCCAGTTGGTTCATGTATCTCTATTAAGGAGGAACTTATCCCATCAATAAGGGAGATATCCCACCCAAAGAGGGG
This sequence comes from Pinus tabuliformis, assembly GCA_031772625.1. Classification (NCBI taxonomy): domain Eukaryota; kingdom Viridiplantae; phylum Streptophyta; class Pinopsida; order Pinales; family Pinaceae; genus Pinus; species Pinus tabuliformis. The sequence continues at coordinate 20,055,120 of CM062819.1, forward strand.
GATTATCCCATTGATGGTGGACCTGAATAACCTCTTTACAGCACTATAAATAAAGACATTGAGCCAGAGGGAGGAGAGGTTGGAGCTATACATTTTCTTTGGGTAAATGCTGCAGGAATTAGGACTCCCATTTAGAACCTTGTGAGGAGAGATTGTCTTTGCTTGATTCTACTTGGAAGTGGGTGAGCTTTGTCAAAGTAGAGGAAAACCCTTGATGGACCCTGGGAGGAACTTGCACAACACCAAGGCCAGGAATTGACTTGAAGGAGGAGCTCATCCGGATCGGCAAGGACGGACTACAACAACCGCGTTTTGGAATAAGGTAAGCCTAAACACTTGTAGTTTTCATGTTTTAAAAGGTATATTTAGAGAAAGATCACTCCATTTTGTCTTGTTTGTCGCTAGAGAGTTTAGACTCCTAGGGAGGTCAGTTGTGTCCGAACAAACGACTTTTTCCGCCACGACAGGTTGGTGCCTCAGAATTGGAAGGATTGGTGTCCTTGGAGTTGGTGCTCCTAAATCCAAGGTTGGTGCCTTGACAAGACAGGGTTGGTGCCCTAGAGGTTGGAGCCTCACAAAAGACCAAGTTGGTGCTTGGCAACGGGTTGGAGCCCTATATATATTGTACCTGATTTATTGTAAATATTATATTAATAAAATAATTTATTCCTATTGTTCATTTTGTGTTCTAAATATAATTGATTTAACTGTTAAAAGTAACAATTGAAAAAGAAATATTAATTCACCCCCTCTCAATATTTCCAACATGTAGTTGATTAAGTTGGTGTTCATGCAAAGTGCCTCCGTGCTCTACGTGGTTTTCTATGCCTTTGGAGAACAATTCATTGAGTTTCTCATGGCTATCAAACGATGTTGGCATGATAAAATCAAGCAGTGCCCAAAGTTTTTCAATTTTATTTTGAATGGTCGTTCCAGTAAGCAAAAGGTGATTTCGACAGCTGAAACCCAAGAGCTTTTTCCATCATATATTGTTTGAAATCTTAATCACTTGAGCTTCATCTAAATCCATATACTACCATTTAACTTGCCTTAAGTACTTCTCATCAGTTACAAGGAGTTGGTATCTTGTGACAAGTATATGAAAACTTGCTTCCCTTCGATAAATTCGTTTAGGATTTATATTTTTTCGAAGTACAATCCATTCATTACCCTAGTAAGGGAGAGATATTAAATCAGGATAAAACCTTCCAATTTCATTAATCAGGTGCAACCACAATAAATGGTCCCCATATGTCCTTTCCTCAGCTAAATGAGTTAAGAATGACATCTCTTGAATGGTCTTGCCTAAACCCATTTCAACAACTAGGATGTCATTCATTCCTTGTTCATAACAAATTACAAGCCATTGAAGACCCTTGAGTTGGTATTGTTTCATAATACTAGTGAACATTTTTGGTGTTTGCACCAATGAGGTAAGAGGCATTGAGGAAGGGTTGAGCAAATCCATGTTGCTAGAACCTTCAACCACACCCTCTAGTGTCAGGCTATCAGATCCACGAAATTTTAAGCACTCATCATCAAATGCGCTCGTTTATTTATTTTTTCTCTGTTCAGAGATTGTGTTATTTGCAACTCTAATGGCTTCTTCCTTAAATTCATTTTCTTCTAGATATTCTTCCTCCATTGGTTTCACACCATCTATGTTTTTACCCACATCTTCGATAGTAGAGGCTCCAACATCTAGCATTGAAGGTTCAGTAAGCTAAGAATTTGTTTTATTCTACATGAATTGACTGTAAGGCTGTCTGTGAAAGTAAAAAATTTAGCCTCTGTTGTTCTTTAGCTTCTCTAAGCTCTTCCTCATGCTCCAAAGATTTTGTTGCATCCCTATCTTCCTTTTTCCAGATTTCATTTTGTTCCTTGTCTACTTTTTTCCATAATAGCAGTATATCTTGAGCTAATTTCCTGATGCACATTGATGCAACCTTCATCAGCTTCAAGGACCATGCAAATCTAGCCTTCACCTGCTTTTGGCAATATTCTGCAAATTTTTTAGCATCATTTGATTATTTTTTGTGATATAATGAGAACGTTATATGGTGTTTTGCCAAGTTTCTTTTGACAATGTTGGCTTAGTTCTTTGAAATTTTCTTGGCATCCTCCCTTTCAACCACAGATGGATATTTTTGTATGGGATGCTTCTTTGGTAGCTTGCATTCAATAATCTCATAGCTACCCCCTTTCTCCGTGACCTTCACATAACAAACTTGTAATTCTCCTATTTCAGACATAATCAGCCTTTGAATGTCTAATGATTTGTTTAGAAATGGCAACAAGAAATTCCAATTTAATTTGTCCTTGAATTAAACTGTGAATTAAAATAGAATTATTTTCTCATAGCAATTTGAAAATAATTAATTAAGTTTAATTAACTTAATTAATTTAGGAAATTTGAATTGGAAGTCTTTTAGAAGACATGTATATGTTCTCCCTAACTTATAGGAGTTCAGGATGAGTTATGAATGAGTTGTAATTAGTTAACTCAATTTATTGAGTTAAGTCCACTTAAATTAGTTCCAATCAGTTTCAGGAACTAATAGTGAGTAAATAGTCTGTTGGGACACTAGTGACCTAATTAGTGCTACTCTAGTTAACTGAAGATTCCACCATTAGAAACCCATGCATGTTGATTCTGAGAAAGACCCAACTGAGACTAGAGTGCAGGGATAGTGTACTATTTGTTTTAGATTTTTCTGAGTTACACTAATAGTGCATGCAATTAGGAACTGGTCCTTGAGGGATTGCGCTATTTTTAGAGGCTTTATTTCCCTTTAAATACAAGCTATCCTTCATAGGAATTACACATTGGAATAGAGACTTGGAGAGCTTGTGAATTGGCTAAGATTTGGCCTTGAGCTTGCTTATGAGTTGGAGATTGAATTTGCTAAGTGTTAGGATTGTTCTTGAGAGAACAATCATTGTAATTTCATCTTGATTTTCTGGATTAATACAAAATAGATAGTGGGGTTTTGAGTTGTGGCTTTCCCCGGATATTTATTGTGTTATGTTCCTTTGATTCTCTTCCTTTATTAATTATTGTTTTCTTGATGTTTATGGGCTTCCACTGTAAAGAATAGAAGTAGATTCTTGTCTCTTGTTTTAGTAGATTACCTGAACTTGTGAATCTACTGGTTTTTCTACATGGTATCAGAGCAATATTGAGTTTTGGGCTGAGAGTTTGCCGAGAATATTTGAGAATTTCTGTACAAAATTTATAGAAACAAATTGCAGATTTGGATTCCTTTGGAAACGATACCCAAATTCAAAAAAAAAATCGGTCGAATCAGTGTTCGGATGAGGGAGATATCATTGATTTAAAATCATCTCTCTAGAGGAGATTTCGATGTTTTGAGTTTCTGGGTTACAGGTGAAAGTCAAATTTGCATACATACTTCAAGATCAAAAGATGGCATTCCATGGGTTGAGGCTTGAGTATTCCTTAGAAGTCAGCTTGAATTTTAGCGTGGAGGGACAGGATGGAGGTTGTGCTAGAAGATAATGGCTTGAAGGAATTCATTGATCAAGAAGTCCCCAAGCCAGCAGCTACGGATGCACAGAACTTGGCCGAATGGAAGAAGTGTGTGGCAAAGGCAAGGTGTATAATCCTTGAGGGAGGTCGAGACCACATTGTCTCGAGTCTCCATGTCAAGGAAACTCTGCATGCTATGTGGAAAACATTGACGTACATGTATCATAATAGCAGTGATCAAAGGAAGTTGGAACTAAAGGATAAACTTCATAAAATCAAGATGGAGAAAGGAGGGACAATTCCAAAGTACTTGACCAAGTTCACTCAATGTCGGGATGAAATTGGAAGTGTTGGAGTCACAGTTTCCTAGGAGGGTATGGTGAGCCTTGCTCTTCTTGGACTCCCAAAGAGTTGGCATAGTTATCAGGACTCTGTCAATGGTCGGGAGAAGCTGCCAGATTGGGAACAACTATGGCCGGATTTGATGCAGGATGAGATCAGGAGGAACACTAGGGATGGCTCTTCATCAAAGATTGATGATGAATAGAACCGTGCCTTAGCGATTAATGCAAGGAAGGGGAAAGGTAAAATTTCTCGTTCCAAATCATATTCTTATCATGGAGGTAAGAAGAAGGGCATGACGAAAGTTAAATGCTTTCATTGTCACAAGATGGGTCGCTTTGCTAAAAATTGTCCATTGAAGAAGTTCAAGGAGAAGTCCTCAGGAGGAGTGGCAGTTGAGGCTTTGGCCTCCCAATTGGAATTGGAATTTTCCCTCATTGCATGCATGGTGTCTTCAATGATGGGAAGTGTCTGGTACTTAGACAATGGAGCTTCTTTCCACATGACTGGCAACAAAGAGTTATTCAGTGAACTGGAGGAGAAATATCTCAAGATGCCTATCGAGATAGGTGATGATGGTAAGTATAGTGTTACTGGTGTGGGCACTATTACTTTTCATAGGGAGCATGCGGCTCCACTCACCTTGAAGAATGTTATGCATGTACCCGTACTGATGAAGAACTTGGTATTTGTTGCCATTCTTGAGGATAAAGGCTATGATGTGATCTTTTCGAAAGGAAAGGCGTTCCTCTAACACATAGCCACGAGTCAAATAAAGAAGATAGGGATTCGAGTTCAGAATCTCTATAAGATAAAGGTAGAGGATTGTGCTACTTTGAGTTCAAAAGAGGAAAATATGTTGAGTTGAGACATCGGTGAGTTGTCACACAAGTGATTGGGCCACTTGCATCATGGGGATTTGAAGATATTGCAGCAAATCTCTACCGGTCTTCCCAAAGGTACGCTTGAGCAAGTTGATACATGCAAGGGTTGTACTTTGGGAAAATACATCAAGTCTTGCTTTGGACATAGAGAGAGTCGAGCAGAGTCTATTCTGGAGAGATTCCATTCAGATGTGTGTGGACCATTCTCGATAGTATCCACTACTAAACACGGGTATTATGTTATATTTGTATATGACTATTATCGTAAATGCTAGATAATTTTCATGCAAAGAAAGGATCAGATATTCACAAAGTTTTGTGAATTCAAAGCATTGGTCGAGAAAGAGTCATGCAAGAAGGTTAAATCTCTACGGAGTGATAATGTTGGAGAATATGTCTCCAATGAGTTTAAGAAATTTTGTGCAATGGAAAGGATTAAACAAGAGTTGACGGCACCTCATAACCATCAACAGAATGGGGTTACCGAGAGGAAGAACAATAGCATAGTAGGGGAAACAAGGGCGATGTTGCATGATCGGGGCCTACTACTACACTTGTGGGTTGAGGCATGCAACACAATAGTTTATATTCAGAACCATAGCCCACATTGGATACTTGAGAGTAAAACACCAGAGGAAGCTTATTCCGGTAAGAGGCCAAATGTTAGTCACTTCAGGATTTTTGGGTCATCAATTTATTTCCATGTCACCAAAGATGCATGGAAGAAGCTTGAGCCAACAACAAAGTTGGGGATCTTTGTGGGGTACACTAATACTCCCCACAACTATCGGGTGTACATGCAAACCAGTTGTATAACAGTGGTTTGCAAGGATGTCAAGTTTGATGAGGAGAAGTCCATGTGAGTATCCCTTGAGAGGGAGCTTGAGCTACATGCAAAGGAGGAACTTTTAGTTCCTAAGGTTGAGGAGCCTCAGATTGATGTGGAGCAGCCACATGAAAAGGTTCTATGAGTGGAGACATCCACTTAGGCAGAGTCTTCCAGAGAGGGAAGAAAGCGCACTAGAGAGGCTGACAAATTGTTGGATGATGCACGGGAGAATGTGGGAGCACCCTCTTCTCACCACAGATAGAGGAGGTCACCAAAGAGGTACACTGGATACATGGCACTTATGGGTGCATGTGTTGTGACAAATCCATCTTCCTTTCAGGAAGCAGTGTAGCATCTAGTTTGGGTTGATGCGATGTTGGAGGAGTATGACTCCATAGTTCAAAACAGTGTTTGGGATGTGGTCCCAAGACCGGAGGACAAGTCAGTTGTGAGATCTCATTCGCTTTACAAGGTAAAGAAAGTTGCAGATGGTAGCGTTGAGAAGCATAAGGCTAGATTTGTGGCTCGTGGATTTTCACAGGTAGAGGGGATTGAATATGATGAGACCTTTGCTCTTGTTGCAAGGTACTCATCTGTCAGATCTATTTTGGCACTATCTGCAGAGATGGGTTGGAAGATCCATCAAATGGATTTGAAGATTCCTCAATGGCATGATTGACGAAGAGGTGTACATAGAGCAGCCCGAAGTTTTTGAAACCTTGGACCATGTGTCACATGTGTGCCAACTCAAGAGATCATTGTATGGACTGAAGCAAGCACCTTGTACTTGGTACACCAGGATAGATAGCTACTTCACTAGGTTGGGATTCATGAAGAGTGAAGCGGATGCAAACCTGTATCACATAGTGGTGGAAGGTAATATTTTGATCATTGTACTTTATGTAGATCATCTCATACTGACAGGTGATGAGAAGCTCATCAAATCTTGCAAGGAGGACCTTGCAAGAGAGTTTGAGATGAAGGATATGGGGCTTATGCATTATTTTATTGCCATGGAGGTATGGTAGGGAGATGGGGAGTTGTTTGTTTCTCAAGGCAAGTATGCCAATGAGATACTCAGGAGATTCCACATGGAGAGCAGTAAACCCATGGAGACTCCTCTAGATGGTAACTGGAGGAAGGAGGATGCTACTTCAGGAGAAGTAGTGGAAGCTACTGTTTATAGACAGCTTGTGGGTTCACTCATGTATTTGGTGAGCACACGACCAGATATGTGTTATGTATTTAACCAGCTTAGTCAAGCGATGGTTAGGCCTACCAAGCTGTATTGGAAGACGTAAAAGCATGTATTGAGATACCTCAGAGGCACTACTCAGTTTGGGTTGTGGTACAAACAAATAGAGGGAGTGAAGCTTCAAGGCTTCACTAGTGCAGATTGGGTGAGGAGTACATTTGACAGGAAGAGCACATTAGGAGGGATCTTTAGTATTGGGTCAGCTGCAGTTTCTTGGTACAGCATGAAACAGAGATCGGTTGCACTCAGTTCGGTAGAGGCAAAGTACATGGTTGCAAGTCAAGCAGCATGTGAGGCTATCTGGATGAGGAAGATCCTGGTTGGTTTGTTTGGTCAGCAGATGGATCTGACAGTGATTTATTGTGATAATCAGAGTTGTATCAAACTCTTTGAAAATCCAGTTTTTCATGATCGGTCCAAGCATATAGATATATGGTATCATCATCTCAAATATTGTGTATTGAGGTGGATCATGTTGTTAGATTACATTCCCACAGAGGAGCAAGATGCTGACATCTTGATAAAGGCATTGCCAAGATGTAAATTTGAGTTTCACAGAGACAGGATCGGGGTAGTGGATAATCCCTTTCTTGTTGAGAGGGAGTGTTGAGAAATGGCAACAAGAAATTCCAATTTAATTTGTCCTTGAATTAAACTGTGAATTAAAATAGAATTCTTTTCTCATAGCAATTTGAAAATAATTAATTAAGTTTAATTAACTTAATTAATTTAGGAAATTCGAATTGGAAGTCTTTTAGAATACATGTATATGTTCTCCCTAACTTATAGGAGTTCAGGATGAGTTATGAATGAGTTGTAATTAGTTAACTCAATTTATTGAGTTAAGTCCAGTTAAATTAGTTCCAATCAGTTTCGGGAACTAATAGTGAGTAAACAGTCAATTGGGACACTAGTGACCTAATTAGTGCTACTCTAGTTAACTGAAGATTCCACCATCAGAAACTCATGCATGTTGATTCTAAGAAAGACCCAGTTGAGACTAGAGTGCAGGGATAGTGTACTATTTGTTTTAGATTTTTCTGAGTTTCACTGATAGTGCATGCAATCAAGAACTCATCCTTGAGGGATTCCGCTATTTTTAGAGGCTTTATTTCCCTTTAAATACAATCTATCCTTCATAAGAATTACACATTGGAATAGAGATTTGGAGAGCTTGTGAATTGGCTAAGCTTTGGCCTTGAGCTTGCTTATGAGTTGGAGATTGAATTTGCTGAGTGTTGGGATTGTTCTTGAGAGAAAAAGCATTGTAATTTCATCTTGATTTTCCGGATTAATACAAAACAGATAGTTGGGTTTTGAGCTGTGGCTTTCCCCGGATATTTATTGTGTTATGTTCCTTTGGTTCTTTTCCTCTATTGATTATTGTTTTCTTGATGTTTATGGGCTTCCACTGTAAAGAGTAGAAGTAGATTCTTGTCTCTTTTTTTAGTAGATTACATGAGCTTGTGAATCTACAAGTTTTTCTACATGATTCATGGTGTGCTGGCAATGCTTCCAAATCATAATCAAATACTTGAGACAGAACTTTTGGCTTGAGTCACATGATGATGATAGCACTTTCAACCCACCCTGAAGAACCTCATACTTTGTGGAAGTTTCTCCCATTCTAGCACAATTCTGATGTCTAATCCTTTTATCAGCATCCATCATGGCAGACAAAGATCTCAAATCTAGCCTACCCTTAAAAAAAATCTCCTCTATTTGAACATCTGTAAATTTTGGCAAGTTAAGAGATGGTGTTAATTTGTCATAAACTGGTGGAATTTTAAAAGCAACTCCCTCTTCTATCTCCAATAAACCAGATGTTGATGCATGAGGACCATGTTCAGGAGCAATGTCAAGATGGTTGTAATTCCCCAGATTCTAGAACGCATCATCTATATGAGGACCTAACAAAGTAGTAACGTCTAATCCATGTGGAGTCCTCTCATCTTTTCGAACCATCTGAGAACCATGACTTAATTTCTGACTCTTCCCATTTGAAGTAAGCTTTATAGTGGAGGAAACTATGTGGGCAGTAGTTGTTGCTATTGCTTTCAACTTATTGGCTTTCTTGAAATTTAGTGCATGTTGCCCAAGCATGTTCCGATAATATTCCTCTAATATGTGCTTCTCAAAGTCATCATCATATTCATCATTACTATCTGCATATTTCCGTGCAGATGAGTTATAACCAGCCTCTGGTTCAATATGGTACAATTTTTATTAAATTCATCTCTGATGGTAAATCTGATGGCCTCTCATCCCTACCACCATTTATTTGTGCAAGCATTGTGTCACAACCTTTAATTCCATTACTCTCATCTTGACTACTGCTAGTGTAATTATCTCGATCATCATCATTATCTTGTGGTACCTGATAATTCCATATAGAATCTAGGTTAAAGAGTATTGAATATGAAAAATTATTTTTAGCCAAATGGTAGCCATTGATATAAGGCAACTTGTGCTCCATCATGATATTGGGATAAAAGAATTGTTACCGCCCCCAGGAGCAGTGATTAGACTTATGCCCTTTCACAAGGTGCCTGCATGATAATTTGTCACTGAAACCCTTCAAAATTCACCAGCAGTGGGTGTGTATTTTGTTTGGGAATCGAACCATCAACCAACGGGTAGTCAATACCCCAGGTTCCCTCTGGCTCCTTACGCTAGAATAAACCTACGAAGCTTATGAGGACGGTGGAGAAATATAGGTTTAGAAGATATGCGGGGGTTTGGACTACGTTATATCTTCTTCTACCATTTTTCCAATGCTCTATTGCTTGCTTGCTTCCTTTTTATTCTAAGTTACCATTTACCTCGTTTGGACACCAACTTTATCAAACAGGATCATCATTGTTATTCTTTCCTTCTTTTTTTCTTTCCTGTATCTTTTTTCTCAACATTAACCCACAATACTTGATATTTAGTATTTACAAAATTTACTACTTTCTTGAACATGTGCCAAAATTTTAAAAACAATTTAGCATTGCTTGATTTACATGCCAGAAACGTTATCTTTCAGTGTTGAATGAACTAAATGTCTTCCCTATGAATTCAAATTGGGACCACCCTTTAAAAGGTTGCTCAAGTGTTGTAAACTCTATGACCAATCCTCGTTAACATGTATAACTTCATATCTGGACCAAAATGTGGAGAGGGATCTTCAATTAGGGTGACGTCTGAATTGGAAGACATGAGTTGCCTATTTATATTATGGTACAAGTTTTTGATTTAAAGAGATTAGTTTTCAAAATTTTATATCATGGTGGAGAGCACAGTCACAAGACATGGACCCAGGAAACATTGGGCAACGTCTAAAAAAGAAGACTGATTTGGATTTACCCAATAGAAAATTGGCATAAAACTCCACAATTAAAATAAATTCCGAAATAGTGGCTTGCCTAGTTGATAAAAGTGAGGTGCTAAAATTGCCCATATCAGTGTTCAAGCTTCTTTGATGACAAAAGTGTGTTTGTGCTTATGGATGTAGCAACACAAAAAACAATGGTTGAAGTCAGATGCAAGTTCTGAGCATCTTTTGGCAGAATGAATGCCTTTCACTCGCAATCTCTTAGTGGATACCATTGGTTTTGATTTGTCTCACTTATCTAGCCACATTGTGGTAAGAGGAGGCTAGTTCAAATTCTCTCTTTGAGACATACAGAAAGGGGAAATTTGTCAAAATATGTGAGAGCAGTCATCTCTATCAAACTTATGCTTCAAAATCTTGGGTCAAGCTTGTTGACTAGCTTAGACATAATTAAGCTCATTGCAGCCAAACTTGAGAAGATTTGACTAGGTTTGGCCCAAACTCAAACAAACCAGACATTTATAAACAAATTTGGGAACTCTTATTTTAATGTTGGAGAGTAAGCATAGAGTGTAGCAAAAAACCCCAATTCTATTCATAGAGGGCTTATTCTAGAGGAAAATAGAAAAAAGGTTGGGGTTTTCTTCCCTTTTACGAAATAAGTAAATGCCATTTTATCAAGTGCATAATCAATCATGTTGGGTTCTTTTGCTTCCTTTAATCTTTGAGTACATGTGGACACATGCTCAAATTAGTAGTTTTCATTGCTGGTTATCTTTTTGCTAATTATCTTTATTTTTCCCGCTTTAATCCTATCTCTATGGATCTTTTTATTATTCCCCTAGATTTATTCTATAAAGTTAGAGGGGGGACAAAGTGTATTCTTGTATTCTGTAGTTTTTTTTGCTTTGAGGTTCTTGTCTTCATACCCCTTTGCTAGTTTAAGTATTTGTAGGAGGACATAGTTATAATTGAGAGGTATAGAGTGCTTTCCTTGTATCCATGCAATTGCATCTTGTGGATTTGGAAGTGTTTGAATGCCCCTTGGATATTTTGTTGGTGTAAAGGATATTAGCCAAACTTTGTGCTTACAATTTTAACATTTGTTTAGTGGTTACATTTCTGGATCATTGTATTTTGACATCTTGAATTAATTAATAACGAGAATCACTCTCAATTAGTTTTCTAGACCCCACAGTCAGTAGGCTCATTATTCATAATTGCATCATATATACTCATTGTCTTTTACTTTTTGGCTTGCAAATCATTGTTTTAGAGGCATATTTTTATGTCGTCACAACAAATTTACATGATTTAGAAGGTGAGAAATCAATCTTTGGTGTAATTGCAGATTTTAGATTTTCATAATTATAGGTCATTTATAGGCTATAAATGTCTTCAAAGTTTCACTTCTAATTGAATATTCAACTAAACATATTGAGTATCTTATACATAACTATTTTTCCCTCCACCCACTATTCATAACTTCCATAACAATTTTGTAAGGATGCATAACTTCAATGTTATTTTGCTTGTTTAGTAAAATATTTGCCAATCCTTTTACATTTTTTTATAATTTATTTAATGTTGTAGAATTTACAAGTTATAACGTTTCAAGGTCTAATTTTTTAAAGTATAATTCTTTAAAGGGTGTTAGCTCAATGGAAGAGCACCTGCTTTACAAGCAGGAAGTTGGTGGTTTGACTCCATCGTGCCTTGATATTCATATGGAATGGTGACGGTCATTTTTTGGTGACAGAGGCTCTTTTGACCATTAATAATGAACTTATGGTGACATTTTTTGACCCTCATTAAAATATTCAAAGGTGATGATCAACGAACGCCACCATATATAAATGCATCAATAGTGACGACCATGAAAGGTCCATCACCATAAATCATTATTGTTCATATGAAATGGTGATGGTCACTATTTAAAATTATAATCATTTTATCTCTTATGTTTCTACAATCTTCATAGGTGTGTAGATCATCTTCTGGATTCATTGCATTAGATTATAATCATTATTCATGACGAACCTTGAATGTCAACACAACACCTATACTTTTGGCGATGCGACCTTTGGTGACGTTCAATTTTCAGTGATAGAGGCTCTATTGATCATCACCAATGAGATTATGGTGACATTTTTCGATCCTCACCAAAATATGAAATGGTGACGATCAACGAACGTCGCCATATATATGCATAAATAGTGACGGCCATGAAAGGTCCATCACAATAAATCATTGTTGGTCATATGAAATGGTGACGGTCGCTATTCATCACTATAATCATTATTCGTGGCAAACCTTAAATGTCACCACAAAACTCATATTTTTGGTGACGGAGGCTAAGGTATGTTACCATTGCTCATATGAAACGATGACGACCATTATCCGTCAGTATAAATCATTATTAGTGATGGACCATGAAAGTCACCACAACACCTATACTTTTGGCGACGCCGCCTTTGGTGACGTTCATTTTTTGGTGACAAAGGCCCTTTTGACCGTCACCAATGAGCTTATGGTGACATTTTTCGACCCTCGCCAATGTCCTTTTTTCTTGTAGTGTGATCATCCAACATTTCAATGTTTAGGGACTTGTTAGGAGAGTGAGGTACTTTAACCCTCATTAGTGGTTATGTCAGGTTCTCACATGGAATTTCTTTCTATGAGGCTTCAGAAGCTTAAACTTTGACCACATGGAGCCATTTTGGTGAACTTCGTGTAAAAAATTCAGATCTTGGTTCACTATATTTTATGAGATATGGTTCGAATAATTTAGGGTTTCTGGGAAAATCGTCATAACTTTCGTTTCTGGCATCCAAATTGAATTTCATGAAAAATTGCTAAAGTTGCACGAACTATAGTTTCTTGGGTACCATTTTCAGGGCCGAAGGCTGATCGAATTCCATACAAGTTTTCTCTACTAAACTAGACCATAATCAGGTCACTATGGGAAATTTAGCATAATTTTATCTTGAAGAATCCAATATCAGTTTGACCTGTGCGTTGGAAATAGGACTCAGAGGGATATCATGGGACCAAATTTCAGACATTAGGAGGGGGTTTAGGCGCGACTCCCAACAACCTCAATGTATCCACCCCCATCGAGGTTCTTAGGTCTTTGAAAAGTATTAGGCCCAAGGCTCCTATTTGGTGATTTGAGTACTCTATTGGCCGGTGCTGGAGAATGGGATGATTTGTTAGCTCACAACCCCAATTGCCCAATAGATCGGTTACTTTATTCCCTTCATGCCTCGTGTGCTCAGTAATGACATATGTGAAGGATTGGAGATGGGATTTAATTTCCCCAATAAGAAGTTATAGCAGGTAGCTATTGGAGAGTTTGGACACCGAGGTTCCATTGATCAGCTTTTGAAGAAGGGTTACTATTATTTGGGAATCATCTGTAATTTGGAGCTTGGTGTATCTTACTTCCTCCGCAATACACAAACCCTTCTCTAACACCAAAAATTTTCCACATTTTTAGTGGATATGCCGTAAGATTCTGCATATACCTTTAAAGTAGCACCCTCATCAGAGTGAAAAATACCCCCAAGACCTGCATGCCCGAGATTTCTGTTGGAAGCCTTGTCAAAATTTAGTTTGATGAATCCTTTTGGGGGGAGGGAAAAATTGTTGACTGATATGTCGATGGGGGGTGGGGGACATGGCCTAACAATCACCATCAAATCATCCTTAAGTTAGTTTGGCTAAGATACTTTCCTCTGTGTTATTTGGTTTTCAATCTTTAGGAGTCCAAGGATCAATTAGTAGAGTCTCCTTAAGGCTGAGTCGCACTATCACCTAGGTATGACTCTTGGAGGGTCTATTATCATGGAATATGACTTTGTTATGCTCTTTCTAGATGTTCCACAAAACAAAACCCTAGGAAAGGACCTAGGCCCTATTGACTATCGAGTTTTTGAGAAGTTTTAATCGCCATGTCTCTAGATATTCCTTGACAATATTAGAAGACCTATCCAAATGTCCAAATAGAAGAAATAAAATGTTCCACAAGTCTTTTATCAAAATCACACTAATTAAAAATGTGCTCCAGTGTTTCCTCTCTTGTTTGGCACAAGGGGCAGTGTAAGGGGCTTGAAAAAACTTTTTTCCTAATTCGGTCTAAGGTCAACAATCTTCCATGACCAATTAGCCATAGAAAAAAGGATACTTTTGGTCATATATTGTTTTTCCATATGTGTTTCCATAGTGGTTATGCTTATCTCCCTATGTTCCTGATAGAAGAGTGTAGGCCTCCTTAACCGTAAATTCCCCACTAGGGTGGTAACCCCATTGGAGTTTATTCTTCTTGTGGCTCTTGAGGATGGTTCATTCTTTAAGGAGAGATTTCAGTGGAAGCCATAGGAGTGAAAGTTGATGCTCCGGCCAATGCTTTGAACACTTCCATTCTCTTCACACTGAGTTGGGATTAAGGTCAATCCAAAAATCAACCACTTTAAAGGCTCTTCTATCCTTTATGAATGTTTGTATATCCCTGAGCTCCACTTTCTCATAAAAATGAGGGAGTTTCATCCAAGATTCCTTCCAAAAGAGGGATGTTTGTCCATCCCTGACTTCTGAAAAACCATGCTCCTAAATGATGGAGCTATTACTCTGCGTCATGTTCCAAATGGACAATCCGGCTGGGAAGTGATGGCATCTGTGTAGATATATTGTACTTGTTATTGTTATTCAGTTCAGCCTATCATCAATGATCAAATATGCTCTTACAAGGTGTTGTTAGGGTGTCAAGTCAAATTTATGTTATTTCAGTGAGTCTTCAAATAAAAATTTGGTCACTGGCTAGTGTGTCTAGGGTTATTTCCACTCTCTCAAGAATTTCATATGTCGGTCACTTTCATCACTCAGTTGAGTCTACCATCATGAAAACATCATTAACATCACTTCAGTCACATCATCATGGTCTCCATTTAGCTCAGTGTCACCATTAGGTCATTAGGATTAAGGTCACAAAATCAGTCATTTTATGTATAAATCCGGCAAATGAGGAGTGGCAATAGGTAAATTTGTTCAATAACACTTGATTTCAAATGTAATTTATGTGTTTATATGTAATAATGTTCCTAAGGTTCTAAAGTTGCAATAAGAGGTCCTAAGGCTACAAAACTCAAAAAGAAAGTGAAATGGTGAGGTGGGCCATCCTATCTCATTAATCACTTAGACACCAAAAGAAAATTATAAAAGCACATGGAGGAGCTCATCCACAATCATTTTCACTTGTCTATCATCCTAGCATCGATCTCCCCCTCTCCTTTACAAAAAATTTTGATTTCATAGCCTTCACTGGCAAAAATTGGCCCTCGTTGCACACCTGGACAGCACGCTACGCACAGGAGGCCTTCACTGCGCACGGGGCATAGTTGTCCAAAATTGGTGTTTGACCACCAAAATCCATTTTTCAAAGCTCCTCTTCAGTCATTTCATCCTCCAGGCTCTATAACAAGTAAGTTTAATCATTTTCATGCCCTCCTTTGCCTCATATGTCAAGAAATTGATCAAATACTTCTTCTCCTAGGGTTTACATGATTTTCATGGTTTTGATCTTCAAATGATGAATTTCTGCCCTAAACCCTAGATTCCTTGTCCCTACACCTCTATTTGTAGCTAATACACCATCTCCATCCATCACAAAGCCTTTTCCCCTCATTTTCTATCATTTTCCTCTAAACCCTAGTCTACCCTATCTCTTTCTAGGGTAGGCCTGTGTTTTGGCCTTTTCCACCCCCTCCCCTCACTCATTTCCCAAAATTCCTTCTTCCCCTACTCACTGACATCATCCCCTACCCTCCTAAATTTCCTTAAAAATTTAGGCAACTCCTAAGTCCATCATACCACCTCATTCCCTCACAGTAGCAGATTTCACTGTTTTTGCTTGCCTTTCACCTAGGGTTTGAAGTATGGAGCCTGACTCATCACCATCAGAGAAGGGGAAGTACAACAAGGTGGGGATATATTGAGGTTTGATCCCTCTAATTGAAATGAAATCACCTCCTCCCCTTTTGTCATGAAATGCTTTGAAGATGTCAATTTTTAGTGTTTTGTCAGAGAGTGCAGGAAGTAGGTTACCATGAGCATCTCACAAGTATATTTTCCCTCACCTTGAAGGAAGACAAGATCACCATTACAGGGACTCCTTTAATGTTTTTAGTGGATGCCATCTCTTAAGCTATAGGCATACCAAACCATGGTGAAAACTGGTTCAAAGGCATGAATCTAGACCTATAAGAGTACAAACCCTACATGAAATCACAATACAAAGGAGCTCACTCACATGTTTTCCCATTCAGATACTTGTTGGAGATATATGCACCATTGATGAAGGTTGTCATGAATTTCTTCACATGTGAGGACAGATTTTCCAGGCTATATCAATGCCACATATGGCTGCTCATGCACTTTACAACTACCAAGTCTCTCAATTTGTGCAGCTACTTGTATAAGAGCCTAACCAAAATGTCTGAAAGGGTGCAACTGAAAGGAAAAGAGAATTACCCCAACCTCTTTCACCATATCCTGATAAAGGTTATAGTACTACATCAATTGGCAGAGAATAACATGACATGGGACACCTTCATTAAGGTAGCTTTAAAAATGCATATAACCACTTCACCAAGCCAGGACCAAACCATGTCAACACAGCCCATGGAGGTGGGTCATCATGAAAAATGATGAGGTTTCCAAGGCACCTAGGCTTGAGGTGACCAATACATATCAAAGAGGGATAAGGCTTGTGTTTTCTCCTCAAATTGAGGAAGGGCCAAGCCTAGTTCATCAGTAGAACAGGGATCAACATCACATCATGAGGCTTATTTGCATGATGAGGAGCCCATTGAGCATGACTTTGACCTAGTTGACTTGGAGGCACAAGATGAACATTAAACCCTGCAACAAGTCATTAAAGAGAAGGATTCTCAGATCATGGAGCTCAAGGACAATTTGGCAAGGGCCAAATTCATCATTTCATTCCTTGAGCAAGAAAACAGTCAACTTAAGGCAAAACAGCTAGTCATGGAGAAAGAGCAATTTAAGGCCAAGAAGCAAGAGATTAAAGGAAAGGAAGTGGTGGACCATGAGGACACTGATCAGCATGAAGGACATGTGGCAAGGAAGAGACCAAGGACAATGGGTCTTAGGAAGGCACTTCAGAGGGAAAGAGAACAAAAGCCACCAATGGAAGAATTGACCTTTGAAGAGAGGATTTCCATGGAAATAAATGAGGACAGGGAGTTTTGGCTTAAAAAATTAAATTTCCACCTTTATAAGCTCCTTGAAAAGGCCAACAGGGATAACAAGTTGCAAAGGAAAATGTATGTCCACTACCACAAGGAAAATCAACTTTGCAAGGGCAAAATCAAGGAGTTGAAGGGCAAACTAGATGAAACCCTAATCAGCCAAGAGGAGAAGGGTAAGTTATATTAGCTTGCTGATGCATCCATGGCTGCATAAAATACCTCTTCAGGCATCTCCAGACAAATTTTTGGAGGATTTGGAGAAAATTTTGTGTCTTGGTGCAGACTTGCAAGTTTTTGCATTTTTTGTCTAGGAGCGCAACGATCTCACATTGTGCTTCTTCCTCAGGGCTCAAAATTATGGAAAATCAACATTTTTGGAAATATTATGACCCCCTATCAAAACTCATTTGACCACTTTCCTGGTTTGGAGCTCATTTTTTGAGAAATTTGCAAAAATGAGGCCAAAAATCACCTTTCTGCCCCTCTTTTTCTGTTTCGCTGCACATCTGGAGACACCTTGGGAGAATGGCCCTATCTCAGGAAAAAATGGGTCATTTTGAGTTCACAAATACTCTAAATACATATACTCTCCCATATTTTGAGAACAGGCTTCAGATCTAGATTTGGACTTCAGAAAGGCACTCAAAAATGACCTCCAACAGCTTGCTGCGCACCTAGAAATTTCTGAGATTTTTGTAAAATTTTCACTGTGTAATTTTTTGTAATTCCTACTTCGACTTTGGTAAAAGTCAAAAGGGTGAAGTAAATGATGTAAATGATTTAATTAAGTAATATTACTGTAAATATGATGTAATAGTGGGTGGTTAGTCTTTGTAAGTTGTTTTGATGTAAATTTGGCCTCATTTATGAGAGAGGTTGGAGTCAAAGTTTATTGTAGAAGTTGTTTTTAACTTCTCTAAACATTAGGGTTTGGTTAGAACACCTCATGGAACAGTTCCTAGAGTCATGGATTCAACCCTTGAGAGTGGGTAGATGTTGTTTTGGTCTTTATGTATCAGTTTCTCAGTCATAGAACGGCTTGGATTTCAGACGAGAGAATTATTGTAGCTTGTACTTGGACATTTTCTAGAAATCAAAGGGCACAGTTTGCAGCTATTATCTAGGAATTCATGTACAGTAAGTTTTTGATGTTTTTTTTCTCTATTATAGCTTTATATGAAATATATTCATCTTCTCTTTCCATTTATAAATTCTTCAATGGTTTTCCTTACATTTTATAAACAAAATTATTTGCATAAAGCTTTGTTTAGATTGAAAAATCATTATGTGTTACTTTCTTTCTTGCTTAATGAATTCATGTTTCATGCTCATTAAGACCTTTTGCTTATTCTAAACACTAAACTACACCGAAAAACCCTAAGATCCATCACAAAAGTATTGCTACCTTGCTCCTTTATATCTTTGATGTTGTAACCCTTCAATCCTCTGACCTAGTGTTGAGGGACAAAGTCCCCTAGGGTTTTGGGTCAACACCCTAGCAGAGTGGGGGTTATCTACAGTAAAAAACAAGAATTCCACACAGCCCTGCTACTTAAATAAGCAAACTACGCGAAGAGAGGTGCACCTGGGGGTCCTTCATTCAGGTAGATCCAGCCAGGGTCCAAACCCTCTTGGAGTTCCTCTCGATCCTTGAACCTGCAAAACAGCCAATTCAAAGAAACATAGAAATATATGGACAAAGTATCATATAGAAATCAACTTCATAACTTATTGAAAGATGGTTAATTATACATTGAAACAATTATTCATATGTAAACCATAACAATAACATCATATGCATAAAGAAGATTGATTTCGGGAACAAGACAAATGTTTCTTTATTGCAGATAACTAAAACAAAGCAAGGAATGATATCACCTGAATCTTCCTCTTGCTGGCTCCAAGCGGAACCATCCTTCGGGTCCGTCCAATCCCAAGTCTTCAAAAGGCTCCTTCCATGACTCACACAAGGATATCTCAACTAGTGAAATGACATCATAACTCAAGGAAACAAGGGTTTCCTGTAGTGGGGGAAGTGCTGGAAGCACAGGGATCTTCAGACTTGATCAGGGATAATCTCAGCAGAGTAATTCTCTCTCTTCTCTCCCCCTTAAGGCCTTCCCATTGAAGCCTTTTTATACTTCTCCCAAAGTAGTTTTTTAGTTGGGAATTCGTTGGGAATAATTGGGCCACAGGCACTAACAAGTAATCAACAGGTAAAACCAGTGATCTCCACCCGAAATTAAGGAGATTTAATTTTTTTAAGTGTTTTAAGACATATACGTGGGTTAGGTATACACTGACCCACGTACACACGCGTTTAGCTTAGGGAAATGTCGCGTACAGGGAGTAAAACATTGTTTTTTAAGTATTTGGACCAAGTCTGGAATGAGGGGTTGCCCTAGGCCATAAATGCAGCATCACAAATATCAAGGGTGAGATTTGGAGCTATAACACCTAGCTACCTAGTTTTTCTCCCTTATTTAGCAAAAAAACCCTAAATTTTCCAAAACCCACCTAAGCCTAGCTATCTAGCCTAAAATCCTTTACATTCCACTCATCTCTTGACTATGATTTCATAGAGAGAGCCCTCTCCGGTTTGGTAGGGCTAGCTAGCAAAACTAAAATCTTGGTCTGTGGTTACCTCCGTCGATATCCTCTCAGCCTGGGACATTGTGGAGGATAAAATTTTGGCCCCGTTGCCGAGGAAATGACTGTTAAATTATTCCTAGGATTAGTTCTATAAGTGTTTCAAGACTGGTTCTATGGGTGATAGAATCCAGTATCCAAAGAAGGCTGATTTAAGAAATTTTTGAAAAGTGTGCAACAAGAAATGTTTGTTGAGAATGCAACAAGATGATGGAGATTAGTGGAAAGGAGTCACCTTCACTAAGTGGACCCGCAGGCAAATTATGGCGCAAGTTCTATTTTTGGATCCCAGCAGGGATGATCACAGCAGGAGTGATCAAAGTTTATTTTTAGACTGGCTGTCAAAAATAGAAAAGTAAAATATTATTGTCTCATAATAATATTTAGACTATAAACTTGATCTTATTCACTTGGAGCACTTCAGTTTGAGCTACAGATGTGGCACATGCAGCTGTCAGAAGGAAGTACACTTTCTTTGTGGGTCATTTGAGTTGTTGCATGCATGACTTCAGTTAGAACTCAATCAGTTGAGTTTGGTGGAGTTGATTGTAGAGTTGATGGAGTTGTGTTCAGTTTGACTTGGTTAAACTAGTTGTAATTAGTCTAACTACAAATAGAATAATGATGAGTTGTTAAACTAATTATTAACTCATAATGCAACTATAGAATACATCATTTAACTCAGTTGCATGTCAGTGCATGTTCAGTTCAGCAGGGACAGGTGTTAGAGGATCAGATTGCTATCAGTTGTGACTATAGCTGTGCATGATGATTTGCACAATCAAAGGGATTAAGTATGCCAATGAATTGGCCAATACTAAGAATTGTAACATGTGCTCACGTCCAACACAGTGTGAGTGATTATTTGCAGGTCAAATACGAGTTTGGTAAACCATTCTCATCAATTCTTGAGCAGGTATTGAGCTGTGGAGGCAGGCAAGCAGTGGAATAGATTTGGAGATCAGATCTGAGCTGTATTGTGTGTAACAAGTGGAGCTGGTACTGGATTGCTTGTGATAAGCATTACACTTTGTAATGTTACATGATTCAATCAATATAATATACAGATAGTTGGGGTTTTTAGCGAGATTCTTTCCACGGGATACATACTGTGTTAATGAGTTTGATTGATGCTTCTATGTGCGCCTGTGAATGTTTCTGCTTCTGTAAATTGATGATCAACGTAGAGGAGATTATGTATTATACATGTTCCGCAATAGTATGATCAGGATAATCTCTATGAATATGTGTTAAATTATTCAAAATTTCTACATGGTATCGGAGTTGCTTGATTTGTAGAAGAGATTTTTACAGGATATCAAGCGAGGATTGATCATCGGATCTATTATTCAGAAAGTGTTTACATTTTATTTCTTCAGGCAGAGTCTGTAATCGGGCCAGGTAGCCTCTGGATTCATCCTTCTTTTGGAAGGTGAGATATCCGGTGAATGCCCAGACAGTCAATCTCTGTACAAGAAATACTTTGTTCTCACGAATTTTAGATCGGAAGTGGTTGAGTTTTTAGCTGGTGGAATTCGAATATAATTCCAAAGAAAGAGTGAAACTCAGAAACATTAAGTGTGAGAATGGAGACAGTATGCCCCAGTATCTCACGAAGTTCACCCAATGCCGGGATGAACTGGGAAGTGTGGGGTGACTGTCGGATGAGTATGGTGAGTCTAGAACTCCTTGACCTTCCTAAGAGTTGGCATAGCTACCAGGACTCGGTGAATGGAAGGGAGAAACTGCCAGGATGGGATAGACTTTGGTCGGATCTTGTGCAGGAGGAGATTAGACGGAGCACCAGAGACAATTCTTCATCCATGCAGGATGAGGAGAACTGTGCTTTAGCGAGTAAGGTGAAGAAGGGGAAGGAGAAGGGTTCTCTTTCCGAATCCAGTTCTTCCAGTGGCGGGAAGAAGGTTGACAAATCGAAAGTGCGATGCTTTCGTTGTCATGAGGAGGGTTCATGGGTCAAGAACATGTATGCTCTTGAGGTTCAATATGCATGCAAAGCCTTGAGCAACGAGGCAATTGATGGAGACTTGGTGGTTGAGAGGGAAGGTATGTTACCTTTCAACATACAGAGCCAAAAGAAGTCTCAGACGATTGTGGAGGAGCCACAATTGGTGCAGCAGCTTCAGGAGGTTGTGGAGGAGCCACAACAAGGGAAGCTGAGAGGAGATCGAGTAGAGACATATACTCATGCAGAGACCTCCAGTAGGGGGGAACTTCGTGCCAGGTGGGCAGAGGGATCGCATGCAGCCATACCTCCAGGTAGGATGTGGGGTGATGTGGATTGATCGTCCCAAGGAGGAGGGGCAGGATCCTTGAGGTACCCAACCTCTTGGATGAGACCTTGCTACGGGAGCCCCGATGTGTAGTAGCAGGAACTCACTGATTGGGTAGAGACTGATGCGGATGGAGCGGCAGAGAGAGCGACAGTGCAGGGAATCCCAGGACAGCACATAGTTAGCAGGCTGCAGCAATGCGAGAGGCACAAGTGTTTTGCACAGTGCTAGGTGGCACAGAGAGGTGTGCAATGGTGCAAGATGCATGGAGATGTTGCAGTAGCGCAGATGTCAGAGAGGGAGCACTTGTTAGCAGCAGGTGGAGCTTCAGCATCAGAGGGTGTTTCTAGCCCAACAGGGAGGTCAGTTGGGAGGTGCAGTGCGGATGCAATGCTGGGAGATAGAACTAGCAGCAGCACAGATGCAGTCAGAGATCAAAGTGACAGAGGCTAGAGCAATCAGATACTGAAGAGCACAAAGATGCAGAGTTTTCAGTCGACAAAGGCAATAGCAGTTAGAGACTTTGATGACAGAGTAAGTGGACCAGCCAGATGTGTTGCATGCAGAACATTCCAGAGTTACATGATCGGGTTTGAGAGGAAGCCTTTCTTGTTGAGAGGGAGTGTTGAAAAGTGTGCAATAAGAAATGCTTGTTGAGAATGCAACAAGATGATGGAACTTAGTGGAAAGGAGTCACCTTCACTAAGTGGGCCCGCAGGCAAATTATGGCGCAAGTTCTATTTTTGGATCCCAGCAGGGATGATCACAGCAGGAGTGACCACAGCAGGGATGATCACAGCAGGAGTGACCACAGCAGGGATGATCACAGCAGGAGTGACCACAGCAGGGATGATCACAGCAGGAGTGACCACAGCAGGAGTGATCACAGCAGGAGTGATCACAGCAGGAGTGATCACAGCAGGAGTGATCACAGCAGGAGTGATCACAGCAGGAGTGATCAAAGTCTATTTTTAGACTGGCTGTCAAAAATAGAAAAGTAAAATATTATTGTCTCATAATAATATTTGGACTATAAACTTGATCTTATTCTCTTGGAGCACTTCAGTTTGAGCTACAGATGTGGCACATGCAGCTGTCAGAAGGAAGTATGCTTTCTTTGTGGGTCAGTTGAGTTGTTGCATGCATGACTTCAGTTAGAACTCAATCAGTTGAGTTTGGTGGAGTTGATTGTAGAGTTGATGGAGTTGTGTTCAGTTTGACTTGGTTAAACTAGTTGTAATTAGTCTAACTACAAATAGACTAATGATGAGTTTTTAAACTAATTATTAACTCATAATGCAACTATAGAATACATCAGTTAACTCAGTTGCATGTCAGTGCATGTTCAGTTCAACAGGGACAGGTGTTAGAGGATCAGATTGCTATCAGTTGTAACTATAGTTGTGCATGATGATTTGCACAATCAAAGGGATTGAGTATGCCAATGAATTGGCCAATACCAAGAATTGTAGCCTGTGCTCACGTCCAACACAGTGTGAGTGATTATTTTCAGGTCAAATATGAGTTTGGTAAACCATTCTCATCAATTCTTGAGCAGGTATTGAGCTGTGGAGGCAGGCAAGCAGTGGAATAGATTTGGAGATCAGATCTGAGTCGTATTGTGTGTAACAGGTGGAGCTGGTACTGGATTGCTTGTGATAAGCATTGTACTTTGTAATGTTACATGATTCAATCAATATAATATACAGATAGTTGGGGTTTTTAGCGAGATGCTTTCCCTAGGATACATACTATGTTAATGAGTTTGATTGATGCTTCTATGTGCGCTTGTGAATGTTTCTGCTTCTGTAAATTGATGATCAACGTAGAGGAGATTATGTATTATACATGTTCTGCAATAGTATGATCAGGATAATATCTGTGAATATGTGTTAAATTATTCAAAATTTCTACAGAAATCACATCAAGTTCAAGGTGTAAAAACTCTGGCTCCTAAAATATACATGAGGTCAAATCTTGACCCAAATCCAGCTCCTGTTGTTGATGATCCAGAGAATTTTCTTAAGAACTCAAATTCCCTATTCCTAAAAGTGAACCTTGAAAATTAGTAAAAACCACATCTCTACCTGATCAATTATTGATTGTTGAAGCTATTCCTTTTGATATTCAGTTTGAGCAATCTTTGTTTTGATCCAAATCTAAGTCTTCCCTTTCAGAAATGGTTTTTGACCCTATTAGGTTTGATTCCTACCCCCCTTCTTCTAAATCCCTCTTTTCAAAAATTGATCACAAGTTGTGGTTAAACCTTGATAAACTTCAAAGCCTAGCTAACCAACTTCAAATCACTATCGAGAAAGCTTACATTCAATATCAGCTTGAAAACCTGGCTACTGCTTCATCCTCCACCTCATCTCCAAACACATCAACTACATCATCTGCCATAGTTAGTTTACCACCACCTCCATTAGTGTCATCATCTCCATCAACACAACCCATTATCATACCTACACAAACTATTGTAGTAACTCTACTACCTCCTCCAGTAGTCATGGCATGGTTTGCCCCTCTACTATTACCTAGTCAACTTGTTGCCCTACCTTAGAACTATGGTCAAAGACTCCCTCTTTTTTATGGAAATTCAGAGATCATAGCATAGAAACATGTTGACAAACTGACAGATTTCATCAACCTTGTGTTGGCTTGTATGGGCCTGACCCAGGTTCGGAAGAGTTATTTAGCCAAACAAATCTCGCAGCTACTGGCCCTTTCGGCAACAGCCCACAGAGCGCGAACTGAGGTCTCACCCGAGGTAGCAAGGGAGGGTGCTTGAACCAGGTTTCTACACCCTTGGGATGTCTTGATGTGGTCTGGAGGCTTTGCACACCGTTCTACAGCCTCGCACTACTCTACTTCTGCACAGATCTGAAATAGGGCTACTTCTCAATACTAATTACTTAATGATTTGTTATAGATCATATCTACTTATGAGGGTCCTTAAGCAAACATTTAATCAAGATAACTAGTGCGCGCACTTAACAAAGATACAGATTCGCATTAACCCAAAACATAAGCATGCACATAAAGAATCAATAGAAATATCAATCATAAATTAACCAGATCTGCAATAGCTCACATTTACACAGAGTTTCCAAAATCAACTTATCCTTATTTCCACTTTATCACTGATACATCCAGATTTATCCAGCGCACTCAGCTGCAGGGGTCCATGCACACAGCTGTGGACTCTACCAGGCCTCTGCACACACAGCTGCAGAGCCTCTATCCACTACCTAATACCCTCAACTCGGACTTACAGATGCTCCAAAACTCCTTAATTCATACACCCATTACCATTCAGATCATTCATCATCCAAAAACTAGCTACCTCTAACCATAGAGCCTTGCCCTATTTATACATTTCCCTGGACCGCGATCCATGGGCGGGCCAACTCAACTTTTATTTCTTTACATTATTTTTGGGTGGACTGCCCTTTGACTCGACTTATTACAAATCGCGCTCCGCGCATCCCGTGGATTCTTTACCCTATATTTACCCAAAATTTCGGGCTTTGTGCCCCATGACTGTTACGCAGGGATTCTACTACCCAAAAGTCCCCCAACACAATCATCATGACTCATCCCGAGTCACTCAACTGGTGCGGTAATATTTGTGTGGAGATCGGTCAGCAACTTTTGCACGTCGCGTGTTCCTTCAACAAATTTTGCTGCGAGCCGTTGTACCTGTTCCAAGCAAGCTGTTGACGCATCCGTCTCACTTGCAGTTGCTTGCTCGATATCCCATACTGCCTGCATATGAGCTAGCTTGCCTTCAATAGTTGTAGAAATGCCAAATGCTTCATCGAGCCAGGGCTGGATGCGTTCTTTAAGCACTTCCTCTTGTTGCCACACAACGTCAACTTGGGCCTTAAGAGCCTGGGCCTCCTTCATTTTGGCCAACCGCTATGTGATAGCGATTGGCTGTGCAACCCCTCGAGCTGTGTCATAGGCCTGCTGCAACTTTCGTTCCTCAGTTTCTACTCGCTGTATGGTTGGGTCCTCCTGGAGGGATGTGAGCATAACAAGAGACTGATCTAGTAGTCCTGAGCACTCACGGACAGTGCACCTCATCATTTCCATCCCTACTTGAATTTCACCGTGGCACCATTCTTGATCTTCCGGAGGTTGCTGTGCCTAGAGTCTGAGCTCTGCAATTTGTAAAGTAAGTTCCCCCTGGGCTTTTGTGGCTGCTTCTTGGGTCGTGCAGACTCCTGCAGCCATGTGTTGAATCTCGGTAACTGTTGGAAGGTCCTCGAGGATAGCTAACTCCAATACCGTGCTGCATGCCTCTGTCATAGCTTGTTTGACTGCCTGATAGCATCCAACCAAGTCATCGTGCTGGAGAGTGGCATGTTCTAACATTGCCTTTTGCTCCGTCAAAGTGTGGAGGGCATGCCCTTCCCTGGCACGAAGCTCATTAGTTACTCCCTTTTGTAGTTGGTAGAGTATTTCCCTGGGCAGGCCAGCCAGATTTAGTCCCCAACTACGTTCGTCGCCTACGTCATCGACTAGGACAGCACCTACTGGCAACGGGAAGGTGTTTGGTGTGGGCGCGTGCACCATCTGCTTTGCGGCGGCCGTATCTTCTGCTAGATGGAGGCTGACCCTACCCTGAGGTTGCATCTGTAATTCCTGCAACTGCGCTTGGATCTCCCCCAACACAGGTGTCTGCTCTGTGATTAGATCGGTCAATGCACTGGTGGGGGCATTGCTTGCTCACTGGCTACTGTCAACGAATTCTCTCTCCAAAGCCTTCGCTGTTTTGGACTTTTTTAGTGCGGGCAGTGATTCCTGTCCGCGCGGCCGCTTGCCCTGGTCCATGTGGTCCTACGTCTCTGTTTCCTGTTCCAAATCTATTTCCTAATCTGTCATGGTCTCTTCTATCGGCGAGTTCTTGAGAGCCTCCTGCTGCGAAGCGGCCTATTGTTCCTGACGTGTCTTTTCTGCCAGTTGAAGGAGTCGTTGTTGGCCGTCCTTTTTCTACTATTGTGTTGCCATCTTGTCAAGAATAACCTTGTCTAGGGTGCGCCATTCGAGGGGCCATGTTGCTAACACCGCGTAAATTGCGTCATTTGTTGCCATGAACGGAAGTGTGACCCATGATCGTTTCAGATCCTTTCGTGCCCAGATATACAAGTGATGCATGTCTGCTTTAAACTCGACCGTGCTCTGGAAATTATTGTAGATCGTGGGAGACATTCACGGTTGTCGAGCAATCTGTGTCTGTATCTTCTCTTCCATGAAGGTCCAAAACGCCCAGATTGTAGAAACCCTTGCTGCATCCCTTGTTCCCCATAGCGAAGTATACCGCACTGCTTCGGGTAGATTATCTATAATGCTGGGAAATTGGCTATCCTGTGGCAGTTCTCCTGTAACCAAGAGGATAGATAAGAGTAACCATGCATAGTGAAATGTCTTACCTTTGTCTTGTGCTTCTTGACAGTTGGTAAGGAATTCGTTGCATAAAAATTGTGCCCAATTGAACTGAACCCCTTCGGCACACTGCCCTGCCAGCACAATGATAGGAGCTGGTACCTCATCTGCGCGACACTTCCTCATGAGTTTACTAGTGAGTAGCTGAGTAGCGATGCATACTGCACGGTCGTTGATGCTGGCTATGACATACCCCCGCTTTCCTTTCTCCAGCTAGTATTTCATCTTCATTGTTTTGGCGAAACCTACCTCGCTGCTTGTTCCTGCAATGTCGGTGGGGTCGTTCCCTTTCAGTGGCAAGTGCATAATTCGGTGGATTAATTCAGCCGTGATCGGGGTCGACTATTTCAACCAGAGGTACCAATCATGTATGAGACAGAGTAGCTGTCGAATCACAAATATGGTAATGGACACGCAGTGATAGTGAGGTATCCATCTGAGGTTGAGCAGTCCCACCTTCTCCACACCTAGTAGCCATGACCGCGGCAATAATTTGTCTCCAGCCAAATGGAGGAACTTGTCACTATCGACAAGGTCCTTATCTTCAAACTTGATGCTCGGAACGCACCCCAACGGCAATCCTTCGAACCTTATGTCATCTAGAAGAAGCGGGGCCTAAAGCTCAGCCTTTGCAACGTCCAAGTCCTTGGGTAGTTTGGTCATCCCTCTCCACGGAGAAAGATATGGGGGTAGTGACGGGAGTTGGAACGCATCCACTTCTTCTTCAACCTGTGCGTCAATCTGGTCAATCAGGTCCTGGAGATCGTCGTCATCCTCGTCAGGTTCGGTGGTAACTGCTTTGCCCTTGTCAACTGCTGATCGCTTGTTGAATCTTGGTGAGGCCCGGACTATTCCTATCTTCTGCTTATTCTTCTTTGGTCGTGGGGTTTGTGGGGATTTTGAAACCTCAGGGGCCTAAGTCACGCCCTCTGGCTCTTCCTAATTTAGTTGCATTTCTTCCGTGAACCATGCTCGTGTTCTGGCCATAGTAGTCATGGGGTGCCTAGTAGTCGAATACTTGCTGCTCTTCCTTGGTGCATAGCGCCAATATGCCCGTGTCGTTCCTAGGTCATGAAATAAGTCCGTAACTTTGAAAAAATCCTTTCCCTCCTTTTTTAGTTTAGTACCAATGTTCAATCGGCAGATCTTTGCGGATCTAAGTCTGAGCTTCCATCTTAATGGCCCACTACCCGCTCCTCCCTGCCATAACTTATCTTTCTTTTCATGAATAGTGTTGCTAACAGTTATCTCTCGACTATTCCACACAATAGCGTAGTCCTTCAGGCGCAACTGTGATCTAGTGGACTGAGTAACTTGGGAGAGAACCATTTTGCCGCGTCGGCTTCCCGCAGACTTGTTTATAGTCCCATGCCTTCTTTCAACTGCTTGGGGCACTGAGACTATAGTTTCTACCGCTAGTCAGGTGGTTGCACCTCTGGCGCGATTTCTCAATTTCCCTGCCAGCCCGGGCTGCGAGCACCGCTCGAGCTTCTGGGTGGTCGTTCTTAGTTATGTGCCGTTGTGGGTGGGGGGGGTTCTTTGTCACGACTCGTGATTGTTCGATGGTATACTCGACCGGGCTGAATCTCTTTTCATACCGAGTGGCTCGGCTTCTGTGAGTGGCGTGGCGTGGCACGCTGCTGAATCCGTCCCCTCGGAGCGCGCTTTGGTTTCTTGGCTGTGCTCATAGTTTGCTGACGTCGTGAGGCCTGCGGCTACCCTACTTTTTCTGAGCTTCCTTCCATCTCCTATTACAGGCCCATCGAATCTGCGGTATCCGCAACTTTACGTGGGGTTGTTTTATTTTCCGGCCGACGTGCATGCTTCCCTCTGGATCCCTACTGACCCTGTTGCTGGTTGCTATCGGACTGAGTTGTTGTGGTGGCTTTGGGCTGCTAGTTCTAGGCAGGTTGGGCGTCTGCATATCATACCCCTGTAGCCTATGCTGGCGAAGGATGCTTACCCCATTTTGCTTTTTAATCCATGCGTGCACCTGCCTTCGCCCTCCGTGCCACTTCCATCACATTTTCGGGACTGTACCCTTTCCTAAAGAAATGGTTACGCGTGATGCCACCGTGGATACTTTCGACGGGTTTGGTTTCAACTCCGTCGATTCACACTGGTCGACTGGTTCTTCTGCTTTCGTGGCAATTTCCTTAGCTAGCAGCGTCGTTGCCCCTATTGTGACCATCCTGTTACAATTTAGTGTGGTTACTTCGTGCAGTCAGTTCTTCCATCATTCAGCCTCTTCATCCGAATCCGACGTGCAAGAACTATCACAGTCCCATGAGAGTCTACCATCCATTGTTGGATTCACCCTGTCCTGATCTTGCGCTATGATCTGGTAGATATAGTCCAATTCACCATCACTGTCTTCATCGCACACAGGTTCAATATAGCGTGCCCCTTCAGCTAGATCCAATGGAACCACTATGCGGAGAGATTTCTTTTCAAATATAATTTTTCGTTTCTTGAGGTTGATGACTCCATTCATATCTGTTACCCAATCTATACCTAACAAAGCCAGATATGGGTTACTGTCATCCACAATTTCAATGACCTCAAAGTCGGTGTGTGTGCTAGCGCCACCGATGTCCGCTGTAACCCTTTGCAATCTTCCCATAGGCAGGATCTTTTGTTGGTTAACCATCCACAATTGGATCAGGGACCATTGCAGTGTAGGCCTACCCATGCGCTTCCAAGTCTGTTTCGGTAGGACATTCGCGTCGGACCCCAAATCCGAAACAACTTGGTCCATCTCATAGTCTCCGATCTGCACA
The DNA here is from genome assembly GCA_031772625.1 of Pinus tabuliformis. Lineage (NCBI taxonomy): Eukaryota > Viridiplantae > Streptophyta > Pinopsida > Pinales > Pinaceae > Pinus > Pinus tabuliformis. The sequence goes on from CM062819.1 coordinate 20,085,675, forward strand.
GTCAGTCACATTTCCCGTCTGGTACGCAAAGCATGTTTTCCTAACTTCCGGACCATTCACGGTTCATCCACCCCTGTGCATCTAGCTATCAATTCTTGTAGTCCTTTCACTGCTTTAGCATCCCTGAGTAGTTTCATGCATGTTCCTAAGAAAGTGGTTATCAGAGAAGTATCCTGTTCCAGTCCTAGTTGATCCTTACTGCCTGAAGTAGATGCTTCTGTGAAATTATTCTTAGCTTCCATAAAGGTTTCCCTCACACGCTCCAAATCAAATTCTGGTTGTTTTGAGGGGGCCTAGTGGACCTGTTAGCCTCCTATTGCAATAGGTTTCATATTTCATGATTGACTATTTTACATGCCAAATATGTCATCTTTCCATGCTGCAAGGTTCCATATTTCCAAGAAGTTCCATTTTGAAGAATAATAGCATTTTTGAAGAGTTTTACAGATAAGGGAAAGCCAAACAGCTTAATCTTGGCTTCCCTAGGTTTAAATTACTTGTTTTAGAAAATAGAGAATGAATATCTGTCCAAACAGCTTAAGCTTGGCAGATCAGTAGCTAGGTAGAGAAATGAAGGAGCCCAACTGCTTAATCTGGGCCCTTGGAAGATATAAGGGTACATTTAGATAGGAGGGCAGTTAAAAGAAAAGAAGACAATCAGGGTTTGCAAGTCCAAGTGCACCCATGCAAAAAGAAGAAAAAATGCTAGGTAAGTAGGCTGGGTAAGTAGTTTTGTGGTTGCAGAATCAAGCTATGTGATCCATTTCATGTTTTCAAGTGTTATATCTATTCAGATCACAATTATGAGGTAGTTTTTCATTTGGAGGAGCTCAAACGAGGCATTTCTAACTCCCCCTTCTTCTTATTCCCCAAATCACTCACTAACATCCCCTTGAGGACCTTGGGATCTGCCCAACCAGTCCTGTTATCACTTCATTTTTGTAAAATACTAAGTCAAGCTTTGACTTTCTTTAGTGAAAAGAAGCCACATTTCTTGTGTAAAAATCATTTCTCCGCAGTCTATTCACTTCCTATGTCTAAGTCTCAGTTCACAAACTTAGCCTCTCCCCTACACTTCACCTCACAAATTCATATTAACTCCTAACTCTATTATCTAGCTCCCTAGATCATTTCCTTATCCCCTATTATACAAAAACTATATAAAATTCCAAAAATAATACATATCCCACCTTATAGCATTATAGCTATGTATATATGGTTTTGGGAAATGATAGTCCACCTGGGGCTACTATTAACCCATTCGCGTCCTAACCTTGGGATTAACTTAACATTTGGTTAAGTTAATAACCTCTTTCCTCACCCCTTTACCCATAACATTTCATCAGTTTTACCCTCTCGCGCTAATCGTTTGAAGTATAGTGTTAAAAATGTTTGAATAAGCATTAAACACCACCAGCGCATAACCCACAACCCAAAGGTTTGAACCCCCGCACATAAACCTGCCGCCAGCTCCGCACTCCGTCAGCCCTCCAATCCGTCCGCCAAGATACGACGGCTCTCGGCGATTTCGAAGTCGCCCCGACGTCCGACCATTAGCCTCTGATGGCACGGCGGTTTCTCCACCGTACAAAGGACGCGTCTCCGCCCTTTATTGCATCGGAGCTCCTCTGACAATTACCGCTCTCGTACAGAAGGCGATCCGATAAAACCACAAACCGCCTTCTGTCTCTCCGCCCCTGATGTCAGCGCTACATCACCTCTGCGTCGACCCCCCACTGCTACATGTCATTGCCACCGCATCTGCCTCTGTCCCTACCCCGCCACTGTGTCCTGTGCCACGTCACCCTGCCGTACTGCCACGTCACTGTCGTACCGGGACCCACCGCTGACGTCATGCTGACGTCATCACCAAAAAAGGCACGAAGGGCGAAAATCGCAGCAAAGGATGCCCGGAATGAAAAACTGAGGCAGTTTTTGATGCGCGATTAGCGCTTAGCGCTAATCGCGCATCGCTAAGAAAAAATGATCAAAATGGAAGGCTGCCTATTGCTTGGCTACCTGCAAAACCCAAAAATTCGCAATTTGACAGGATTTCTTTATAAAGGTTCATATTTAATCAGCCAGCACCGATAGCATTCTAGAGGCCACGAAAAACATTTGCAGCAGCTATTTTTGCCTTGAAAGGGCAAAAAGGGGGCGATTTGACAGTTTCAAGCATATCAAGGGAGAGAAAGTGGCCCGATTCAACTGTGAAAGAGTATCAGAGGAAAGATGAAGCCCAGATTAAATTAAAGAGTATCAGTGAAGCGGCAAAGAGTATCAGATCAGCAATACCAAAGCAGGTGAACATTAAAGGCCCCCAAGCAAAGTCAAAGAAAGCGGTGAAGCCATTTAAGGCTCTCAGATCACAGTTAATGCACATCAAAGCCACTCAAGAGCAGGGGATCAAAGCCCAAAGCACAGTTATGGCTAAATGAACAGCACAGAGCCATAAGGACACCATATTAACTCACTTTGATACCGCTGCCTCCAGCGCAGCTCAAAGATATTTTCTTGTATTAATTTCAGGACAAGATTAGGTTAAAAAACTCATTTCCCTCAGACCTGTTTAAGGTGTGCTGTAATAGATATTTTTGGATATTTTCCCTATATAAACCACCCTAATTCATTGTTTAAAGGGTTGGTTGGTTGATAATCCTCATTCTGGACTTGTGCTATATTTTTTAGAAGCTCTGTAATCAAATACTGTTGGAATGCTTTGGATGAAGAACTGACTGTTGCGTTATTTAATGGCCAAAGAGTGACTGTGGAATTCCTGTGCTACTACATGGCTCAATAAGTGTTTTCCTATCTTTGTTTACCGTTTACATATGTTTATGCACCATTGTGTTACCATCTAAATGGCAAGAAAAAAGAATAGCTTAGGTTTTGCTTGACTGCACCCTATGCTCAATTCTTGTTATTTCTATATGTTTTCTTCAGAAATGGTTATGAATATGCATACTTAAATGATCATGTTTACCCTATTTCTTTCACATATGATTGTTATTTAGGAATTCTTGATTGCTCCTAGAGAAACTATCATTCACCTTCCCTCTCTGTTAGCTAATGAAAGATTCTTAGTTGCCTTTCATCTCTGACCTTCATTCCATCTTTATTCCAGCCTGATATTTTTCTATATGTAGCTATCCTGCTCCGTATTCCTCTTGTGACCAAGAAAACACATTAGCAAGACCTAATCCATGACTCCATGCCCAATGGTTTGAACTTCTCACACTATGCATCCCAACTCTGCTTGAAAACATCTCCTTCCCACCAAAATCAAAACAAAACCCATGTACACCATAACTAGCCTAAAATCAACCCAAAACAAAGTTAAATTTTGAAGAGAGAGCCCTCTCTGACTGTAGGTAGGCTAGGACCTGCAGCCCAAAGATTGGTTTGTGGTTACCTCGGCCGTATCCCTTAAGGAGCCAAGGGACAACTTGAGTGATAACAGGACCCATGTATCCTCCTCTGGTTTCTTCTTTTTATCTTCCCCTGTAGCTGCACCACTTTTGAGCATCATATTTACGTTAGGGTTGTCTACGCGTGGTTCAACCTTCATCATTTGGACATTCTGAGTGGGGTTAGGTGGAAGCACTCCCTTTTCCCACATATGAGCAATTAGCATGGGGCAATCGACTACGTCTTGATCAAATTGATAATAGGACGAGAAACAAGCTTTAGTTGGGTTCGTGCAGACCCGCGGGTAATGCCCCAGTCCTCCACAATTATAGCAGATTAATTGTCCTCGTCCCTATCTGGGTCCCATTCCCTTGTAGCCCCGTCTGCGTCCCTGGAATCCTCCTCGCGCAAGTGGAGCAACGAGATCCTACCCGCGCGCCTCCATCTACATCCTATACGCAAGTGTTCTATCCATCACCATCTCGTTACTACGGCAATTTCTTTCATCGTGGCCCACCATCCTACAAAAGTTACAGAATAGTTGTTGGGGGGGGGGGGGGTTGTCTTAGGCTCTGCAATAGATGACAATTGTCTTTGGTGTGCTTCCCTCCCACTTGACATATCGCACACCATAGTGCGACCACCATGCTTGGCCCAGCTTGTACCTCTGGCCGCAACGGTATTGGTCCCCCCGCGGTCCCATAGTTCGTAAAGATCGGACAGTGATCCTTATCATGGCCCAGGCCCTTACATTTGATACACCACACCTCTTACCATACTTCTGGCTGAGGCGCTTGCCCTTGTTTCAAGCTTCGCATTTCTAAACATAGTTTTTGGATTTGTTGTACTCCCAACCCTAGATCTTGTATTGGGGTTTTGTGCAACCTCATTGTTGTCTCCAATGCTTCAGCTTGGGTTGAAATCTTTTGTTGTGACAAAGTCGTCCTCAGATGTGGTGTTAATGACACGATAAACCAAGCGCAATGTTGCGCATCCGACAGTGTCATGTTCGCCTCGCAAATGGTGCTTTTTAACCTCTGATCCAGATCCCACGGAGTTTCACCAGGCAACATGGTGATTTCTTTGAACCCAATAACCGATTGTGCTTCCAACTTTGGTCGACCAAATTCCTTGTTTAGCACCTCCTAGATTGTTGTTATTCCCTCATTCAGATGATCACTTGAGTATTTCATGTACCAGGTCAACGCACGGTCCTACAGCACGCTAAGTAAGGTAGCCTTCTTAATGTTATCATCTGTGATGCCATGAGCGTCCCATAGAGATCTTATCACAAACCAGAACCAACTTGGTTCCTCATTTCCTACACCTTTGAATATCGACAGCTGGACTATGCTCGCCATCCTAACTTTTGGTGGTGGGGGAGGTACGGGTGGTGTTAGTGTGGATGGTTAGATGTAGGTGAAGCAGGTGGCAGTGTGGACGGAGGTGGTATCAGTGGGAAGCACTCCTTAATCAACCGTACTGCACTTCCTGGTGAGAACCTCGTGAGCTCCTCCTCGCTCTCCCATGAGATAGAAATCAGAGGACTGTTCTCTACTCCTCTTGTTCCTCGATAGCCTCTTCCACTCCGCATTACTCCAGACATCAATATACGCGCATAATCTGTTTTTCACACAACATCATCTTAATCTAAGTATTAAATGATTTAATATACTTGCCCCATGGTCCTTGGAGAAATCGCCTTTCCGCTTTGTTGTAACTCACGGTTGTATCTATCACGAACTCAGTGATAAATCCTCCTATTATCCGATCCAACCAATGATCTACTGCTCATGTGATTTTATCTTCGGTGGCTTCTAGCCTGCGGACCAGTTCTGAGGTCCACACAATAGGTTGATCTAATCTGCACCTTCCCACGTTGTCAGCTAACTTCGTGATCCACTGATACAAGTCTATCAGAAATGTGGCGAAGAAGATCTCATGGATATCTATGTATATATAGCGGTCCAACCAATTTTCCTCCGATATCTATGTATATATAGTGGTCCAACCAATCTTCCTCCGATATCTGCTGTAGGGCTCCAGTGTTCCCACATCAGTCACCCCTTAGGCAGATCCTAGTCTCAGCAATGGAACCATTTGTTGGCTTGTATGGGCCTGACCCAGGTTCAGAAGAGTTATTTAGCCAAACAAATCCCGCAGCTACCGGCCCTTTCGGCAACAGCCCGCAGAGCACGGACTGAGATCTCACCCGAGGTAGTAGGGGAGGACGTTGGAACCAAGTTTCCACACCCTTGGGATGTCTAGATGTGGTCTGGAGGCTTCACGCACCGTTCTGCAGCCTCACACTCCTCTTCTTCTGCGCAGATCCGAAACAAGACTACTTCTCAATACTAATTACTTAATGATTTGTTATAGGTCAGATCTACTTATGAGGGTCTTTAAGCAAACATTTAATCAAGATAACCAGCGTGCACTTAACAAAGATACAGATTCGCATTAACCCAAAACATAAGCATGCACATAAAGAATCAATAGAAATATCAATCATAAATTAACTAGATCTGCAATAGCTCACATTTACACAGAGTTTCCAAAATCAACTTATCTTTATTTCCACTTTATCACTGATATATCCATATCTATCCTGCGCACTTGACTGCAGGAGTCTGCGCACATAGCTGTGGACTCTACCAGGCCTCTGCGCACACAGCTGCAGAGCCTCTATCCACTACCCAATACCCTCGACTCGGACTTACAGACACTCCAAAACTCCTTAGCTCATACACCCATTACCATTCATATCATTCATCATCCAAAAACTAGATACCTCTAACCATAGAGCCTCGCTCTATTTATACATTTCCATGGACTGCGATCCATGGGCAGGCTGACTCAACTTTTATTTCTTTACATTACTTTTGGGCGGACTACCCTTTGACTCGACTTATTACAAATCGCACTCCGCACATCCCGCGGAGTCTTTACCCTATCTTTACCCAAAATTTCGGGCTTTGTGCCCCATGACCGTTACGCGGGGCTTCTGCTGAAGAGGTTGATGATGAGGATGCAAAGATGAGAATCATAGCCCAAAGTTTTTCTGGAGATGTAAATAAATGGTTACGTAGTTTGGCAGATAATTCCATCAATAGTTCTCAGCGGTTGATAGAGTTATTCTTAGCCCATTGGCAGGAGAAGAAAAAGCCATTACAGGTTTTGGCTGAGTATAATTCCATGAAAAGAAACCTGAATGAGATAGTGTAGGAGTTTAAAAAAAGGTTCAATCTGGTGTACAATTCCATTCCTAATGATATGAAACCTCCCCCTGGTTTAGCCCTCCTCCACTGTCCTGATGCCTTCAATCCAGACATGGCATATAAACTTAGGGAGAGTGATCCTGCAACTTTAGAAGAAATGCAGTGCAATGCTGTAAGTGTGGAAGCTAATTTGCTTATCAAGAAGTCTAAAATAAAACCAGAGAAACCTGAGAAGAAAGTTACTATTAAGGAGGAGTCTTCTTCTTCTTCTAAGGTAAAGCTTGACACTCTGATTAAAACAATGGAAAGAATGATGGACATAATGACTTTGGCTGATAGACAAATGGAGCCTTCAATAAGGAATCCAAACTATAGGGGACAACAGCAATCATAGTTCAGAAATAAGCAAAAAGAACAGAAAAATCAATACCCTCAAGGACAAATCAGAACACCATTTCAACAAAACTACACACAAGGTCCGGAAGATGATGAAGAAGAAATTGATGAGGCTAGTAATCATTTCTTTGAGGAAGATGAATTACCTACCTTTCTGAATGAGGAAGATTAGTTTTCTCAGGAATCAGTAACACCAAGTGATCAGCAGCCTGTCCTTGCCAATTATGATTCATGGGAAGTGCAGACCGAAGAGTATCAAAGAGGATATCATAATGTTCTCAGTCATTTGCAGAAACAATACAACTTGAGGAGCAGAAATGTCCCTGTCACATTCAATCGTAAAAGGAAAAATGTTCAAAAAGATACACGGGATAAAGAAGCAGCCCCTATAGATCAAAATAGAGAAAAAGAGATTTCCATTCTAAGCCGGGATAAAAACAATGAAGCTTCTACCAGCAATGTGAGGAAGCACAAGGAGGTTCAAACCAAAAGTCAGAAAAAGGAGTCTCAAAACAAAAGACAACCTAAAAAGAAGGACACCACAACAAAAGAGGTAGAAAAACAATCCAATATGTTTAGTTTAGAGAATGAAATTTCCAAATTGAAGGTTTCAATTCCTCTAATTGAACTAGTCAAAAATGAAAAGTACAAATTCCAGATTGCTAAGATGTTGAAAGTAGATCAAATGTCAGATACTGTCAATGTTGTTGATGATGAGCCTGAAATTTTATTTGATCCAACTGTAGAGGGAAATCCTGAGGATAGTGAAGTTCCCCCTTTCTATCTTAGTTTGAAACTCCATGAGTTTATACTCCATAATGCCATGTTAGATTCTGGTGCCTCACATAACCTGATGCCAAAAGATATTATGGAAAAACTGGGATTAGACATCACCCGACCCTACCATGACTTGTATTCATTTGATTTAGGAAGAGTCAAATGCCTTTGCCTTATCAAAGATCTAGTAGTGTCCCTCGACCAAATTGTAGCCAAGAATGTGTTGATGGATGTAGTGGTCACTGATATACCTCCACGGTTTGGCATGTTTCTTTCACGGTATTAGGGGGCAAAGGTTAAAGGAACCTTGCAACTTGATTTTTCATATGCTACTATATCAGTATTTGGGCAGAGAAAACTATACCGGGAGAAGAAGATGAAATTCATGATTAGTAGCAAAGAAAGACCAAATAATCACCCCATCCATGTTGTACATACCGATCTAGAGTCATTCATTTTGTGATATGAATCCTGTAGAGGAAGATAGTCAGCTTGTAGAAATTTCAGAAGTTTCAAATGTTATAAGTAGTGTATAGGAAGATTTGATTACTGAAGAAAAAGAACAGAATGTAGAGTGTTTGTAGCCAGAAAGTTCACCTAAAAAGATTGTTGAGCCAGTGCAGAAAACAAAGATGGTTGAGACAGAAAGTCATCCCCCAAAAAGTCACACAGATCAACCCTTGAAATTTCAGTTTCCAGATGAAGAAGATGGTTTCTGGACCATGGAATTGGATGGTGCATTGGGTAAAGAAGGAGCTGGGATTGGCATGTGGATTCATGGTCCTTTGCATCAACCAGGTAAACTTCCTCGGAATGTAAGATTAATCTCTTATAAGTTGGATTATGATTGCTCGAATAACAAGGCTAAGTACGAAGTGTTGATTGTTGGCCTTAAAATTCTTAAAAAGCTACGAGCGAAGAAAATTTTAGTTTATGGCGACTCTTAACTAGTGATTAAACAGGTAAAAGGGGAATACCAGGCCAAGCATCCAAGGATGTGAGCTTATTGAAATGTTTTCCTTGACATTCTTAACACTTTTCCAGAATATACTTTATCTTTGATTCCTAGAACTCATAATTTATGGCTAATTCCCTTGCTACTGCAACAAGTATGTTTAAAATCCCCATCCACTCCAATAAAAAGTATTCAATTCATGTCAAACACTGCCCAGCTGTCCCTAACAATCTGAGATATTGGCAAGTGTTTTGGGACGAAAAGCAGATTAATAATTTTTGCAGATGGAAGACGAATTTCTAAATTCCCATATTGATGATGCATGTGATGAGAATGATCAGGAAATTGAAGCAAACGAATTTGAAGTGTTTCAGTTGAAAGACAATAACATTCCATGAGTTCTTGTACCTTTGGAAGACTTATTTGATTGTAATGATGTCATTAAAACTCCCACCATGGTCCCTATAGAAAAAGGTGTTGAAGATGTAAACATTGGTACAACATACAAGCCCAAGATGGTCAAATTGTCAAAGTCTTTATCTCCTGAGATGAAAAGTACATTGCTTTGATGACAGAATTTTTTGATGTATTTTCTTGGGACTATTCAGATTTAAAGGTGTGTGATAAGAACATCATTCAGCACACTATACTGGTTAAACCTGATCAAAATCCATTCTGCAAGAAGCTGAGGAGGATTAATCCTAAATTGTTGCCATCCATTTGAAAGAGGTAAATAGGCTTTACAAATATGTTATTATAGTTCCTATTCATTTTTATGAATGGATGTCAAATCTTGTGTCGGTGAGAAAGAAAACCGGGGAAATTCTCCTTTGTATCAATTTCATAAATTTGAACAGTGTCCTTAAAGGACAATTATCCCCTGCCAAAGATGGACCATATCCTGCCGAGGGTAGTTTGGTCTTCCAGTATGTCATTGCTTGATGGATACTCAAGCTACAATCAAATGTTAGTGCACAAGGATGATCAGGTGAAAGAAGCATGTTGGTGTCCCAAATTGCCCTATTTTCTACCCCATTTTAACCTCTGTTTTATCTCAACATAAACCTCTCTTTCCTGCACTAGTCCAAGATATCTACCTATTCCTGCACATGCTTCGTATTTTATATTAAGATTTATTAAAGTGATTTATTAATCATTTATTTATTGATTTCGTGCCTATTACGTACCTCTTATAACTTATGTTAATTTCCTAGAAGTAATTGATGAACTTAGTATTAATTATGAGTAAGTATGACTAGTGCAGGTAGATTCTTGCACCGCCACGAGGACTGTCCAAGATTTCCGTGAGCCAAATCTTTCCACGAGGATGGGTTTGATCCTTGACTCCGAGTTTAGTTGTTGATGAATTGAAGAAGGATACTGGTGGCACGCAATCAGGGAATGTTTTCCAAAGTTAGTCTACGGCCAAGCGAGATACATGTTTCATTATAACTGCTAGCCGATTTTGTAATTTCGGTTGTTAGTTTGTTCGGCCGAAAGGCCTGAATAAGAAAATGTTTGTAATTAGTGGAAAACAGCTAAGGCCAAAAGGATGTATAAGATATAGATCATAGGTAGGACTAGCTAGCGAACCATCGACTATAATTTCATTTTCATGTAATCTGGGTATCGCCTCAGCTCTAGGGCTAGACTTGCACTATTATGTACATTTGTTGAATCGAGTAATACAAGAAATCTGCCATGATTTTCATACACAGTGTTTAATTTATCTTTGATGCATATTTGAGTGCTGAGCCTTTTCGTTTCTTAGACGGGAAATGAGTTGGTTGGCTAGGGCCCAGCCAACCCAGCTTGTTTACCCCTTGTACTTTTGTTATTCAGAAACACAGTGTGAATATTTCTTTTTGCAGCTGTGTGGTGTGACAGTTCTGATATTTATTTTTGAAATTTTGATTTAAATCTCTTTTGTAGTTAAAGTGTGAAACAGATCCGTGGCTTTGGGAGTTAGCTGAGTTTATTTCGTTATGAAATTCCTTTCTTGCATGTTATTTACTCTCAATCCTTGTCTCAATTCGCTTTTGCTCAGATCATAAGGAAGCTCTTTCCTGCACTAGTGCATGTGGTTGCCTGCACTTTGGTTCAGTTCTTCGTTTTGTAGCAAACATTGAATAACTTTCATGCATATTATTTCCAGTTATTTTGCAAGCGAATGAACTGTTAACTTCAGTAATTGTCTTCAGCATTAAAAATATATCTCCAAAAGATCTGAGAACAGTTGCATGAATCTATCATAAACATGTTATACTTGCATTTTATGTCTTATGAACAAAGAACAAGAAACACTTCGAGTGGATTACCAAAGTTAGTTGACACATGCAGATCACTTAGAATACTGTCTTGATTTCTTTGAGTTGCTTTCATTTCGTGAAGTTTACCTCCTTTGCATGATTTAATTAATTAAAGCATTTCTTTTCTACATATAATTTACTTCAGGATTTCATTTTCAGTTGCAATTCTTTTTCAGCACATCTTTCAGTCCTTTCAAAAGTAAGTTGGAAACTGGGTGAAGGAAACTCTGCCTCGGTGCAAGAGCTGGTCTCTTGTCACAGAAACAGAGTGCTCTAAGCCCTGAAGCTTAGAGCACCTTCACTAAGACATAAATCTTCAGTAAGGGAGGTCAAATATACTTTTACACAGAGACATTGTACCTGCACTAGTGCAAGCAGATTGCAACAGTGCAAGAACAGGTTGTTTGTGTAGAAGGAAGATCAAGAGGAAAACAGATCTCTGCAAGGGCCCACTTGTCAGACTGTTAGCCATCCATCTGAAGATGAACATAGCATTTCATTCCAGCATTTAAGATTGTTTCAGTTGTGTGAAAACTCCTTTACTTGATTTACTTGCAAATTGTTCTTTTACATTCCAACACTAGAGTTGCTTTGGTGTCAATTGCCTTTACGATTGTTTTCTATCTGATTCTGCAAGAATTTCCTTTAAGAAGTAGGATTAGGAACAGGAAAAGTTCATACCACTTCTAGCATTGCATCTGCTTCATCTCTAATTTTACGAAACCCTGGGGTTGACAATTAAGTGTTGAGGAGTTTGCTTAAGCGCAATTCCTGCACCCAACAAAGCCTTCACAACACCATGGGGTACATTTATATATGCCAAAATTCATTTTGGATAAAAGAATGCAGGAGCAACATTTCAGTGCGATATGGACATCGCTTTCACCAACAAAAAGGATGTTTTTCTAGTTATTTATTTAGATGATCTCACGGTTTTTTCTAACTCTAATGAGGAACACTTACATCATCTAAGAATTGTCTTTCAGAGATGCAAAAAATTCAGCATTTCGTTGAATCCTAAAAAGAGTATTTTCGCCATGGAGGAAGGTAAGTTGATGGGGCACATCATCTCCAAGGATGGAATCCAGATTGACCCTGCAAGAGTTGAAGCCATTCAGCAGTTAGATTTTCCGAGGAACAAAAAATAAATTTAGTCATTTAATGGGAAAATTAACTTTTTAAGGAGATTATCCCCAACCTTGCTAAACATTTGAGAGAGATGGTAGACATGCTTAAAAAGGACAGCGAGGCAAGATGGTCTGAAGATGCCAAGAAGTCTTTCAATGCAATCAATTTCATTATCTACTGCTCCTACTTTAATCAGTCCCGATTATCCTTCAGATTTTATTATATTTTCATTTGCCTCTAAGCATACTTTAACAGTTGTCCTAATTCAAAAGAGGGATCAGAAAAATGAACAACCCATAGCATTTTTCAGAAGGAAAATAAGGGATGAAGCACTGAAATACAACATTATTGAGAAGCAGGCTTTAGCTTTGGTGAAAGCGCTTAAAGACTTCCGGGTATACATTCTGCATTCCCACATTATAGCTTATGTTCCAACAACATCGGTAAAGGAAGTCCTTATGCAGACTGATCCAAAGGGTCAGAGGGGAAAATGGATAGCAGCTATGTTAGAATACAATTTGGAAATAGATCCAACAAAGCTCATTAAGGGACAGGGTTTGGCCAAGCTCATGGCCGAATCTCATTTGCATTCATTAGATATCAACTTGATTGTTGCCCTCTCCAAAGAAGAAGCAGATGATTCACAGGTACAGGTGTCAGACATGTTCACTTCATCTCCATGGTACTCCGACATAGTTTATGTATTGCAGCATTTAAACCCTCCATCAGAAGTGCCCAAAGGTAAAATCAGATCCTTAAAGTTGAAAGCTTCAAAGTATTGCATTCTTGATGATGTTTTGTTTTGGAAAGATCTGGGTGGTGTATTGTTGAATTGCCTTTTTGAAAATGAAGCAAAGGATGTGATGATTGATTTCCACAAAGGAGATTGTGGTGGCCACCTCTTTGGAAAACTACAGCCAACAAAATTTTGAGGGATGGGTTTTATTGGCCTACTCTTTTTACTAATGTGTACAAAACAATAATGAGTTTCCATGAGTGCCAGATTTTTCAAGGGAAAATAAAACTTGTGCCATTGCCTTTGCAGCCAGTTTCAGTCTCAGCTCCATTCCAGTAGTGGAGTTTTGATTTTTTTGGGGAAATCCATCCTTCATCGTCTGCACAGCACAAGTGGACCTTGACAGCCACGGACTACTTTACGAAATGGATTGAAGCAATCCCAACCAAGCAAGTTATTGATTTTATTGTCATTTAGTTTATTGAAACTAAAACCTTGTCTCGATTTTGCCGACAGAAAATAATTACCAACAATGTTGTTTCTTTTAAGTCTAATAAGATGGTGGAGTTTTGTGAGAAGTACCATATCACATTGGGGCATTCTACTACTTATTACCCACAAGGGAATGGGTTGGTTGAATCCACAAATAAATCTCTGATCAACATCATTAAGAAAGTTTTGGAGGTCAATAAAAAGAACTGGCACAAAAATCTCATTAACGCTTTATCGGTCGACAGAGTCAGTACTAAGAAATCCATAGGAATGTCTTCTTTTCAGTTGGTGTACGGGGTTGATATTGTTTTTCCTTCATCCCTTGTTGTCCCGGTCATGAAAATTCTGCAGGAAGTGGGCAGCGAATTGAATGATGTGTAGCGGAGGATAAGTCAAATGATCCATTTACAGTGAACTAGGGAAGCAGTATTTCAAAATACTTCTAAGCTTCAGGAAAGGATTAAAAAGATTTATAACAGCAACACTAAAGAAGATAACTTCAACATGGGTGATGTTGTAGAAATTTTGAATAATTTAACACATATTCAATGGAGATTATCCTGATCATGTACTATTGCGGAAAACATACACAATACATAAGCTCCTCTACGTTGATCATCAATATAGCAGCATCAATAACAATAAAACATCAAGAGCATTCACACATTAACACAGTATGTATCCCAGGGAAAGCATCTCGCTAAAAACCCCAACTATCTGTATATTAATGATTGAGTCATGTAACATTACACAGCATAATACTTCTCACAAGTATCTCCACCTCTGTTACACACAATACAGCTCAGATCTGATCTCCAAATCTCTTCCACTGCTTGCCTGCCTCCACTGCTCAATACCTGCTCAAGAACTTATGAGAATGGCTCACCAAACTTGTTTTTCACCTGCAAAATAGTCACTCACTCTTTGTTGGACGTGAGCACAAGTTATAATGTGGGCAAATACGTGAGCAAACTCATTGGCATACTCAATCCCTTGATTGTGCAAGATCTGGTGCACAACTATAGTCACAACTGATAGCAATCTGATTCTCTACCACCTGTCCCTGTTGAACTGAACATGCACTGACATGCAACTGAGTTAACTGATGTATTCATTAGTTGTATTATGAATTAATAACTTGTGAATTAATTAATAACTAATTCACCCAACTCATCTCTAGTCTATTTTCCAGTTAGACTAAATACAACCAGTTTAACAAAGCTAAACTGAACACAACTCCATCAACTCCACAATCAACTCTACCAAACTCAACTGATTGAGTTCTAACTGAAGTCATGCATGCAACAACTCAACTGACTCATAAGAAAAGCGTATTTCCTTCTGACAGTTGCATGTGCCACCTCTGTAGCTCAAACTGAAGTGCTCCAAGAGAATAAGATTAAGTTTATAGTCCAAATATTATTGTGAGATAATAATATTTGACTTTTCTATTTTTGACAGCCAGTCTAAAAATAGACTTTGATCACTCACACTGTGATTACTCACACTTTCATCAAAAATAGAATTCCATCTATTTTTTCCCAACTTGATCAATCATCCATAAATAGCAACCTGCAATCCATAGACATGATCCATATGTCTAAAGATAGACATAGTCTAAAAATAGACTTGCGCCAAAAATAGCCTGCGGGCCCACTTAGTGAAGGCGACTCTTTTCACTAACCTCCATCATCTTGTTGCAATCTCAACACTCCCTCTCGACAAGATATGGATTATCAGCAACCCCTATCCTGCCTCGATGGTACTCGAATTTGCTCCTGGTGAGAGCCTTCGTCAGAATATCAGCATCATGATCCTCCGTTGGAATGTACGAAAGTAACATGATCCTCCGCTGCACACAATCTCTGATATGATGGTACCTGATGTCAATATGTTTAGATCTATCATGAAATACAAGATTAGCCGAGAGTTTAATGCAACTCTGGTTATCACAGTAAATCACAGTAGGATCCAAATGAGAACCGAACAAACCAACCAGGATCTTCCTCATCCATATAGCCTCGCATGCAGCCAAACTTGCTGCCATATACTCGGCCTCCGCTGAACTGAGTGCCACGGATCTCTGCTTCCTGCTGTACCAAGAAACTGTTGTCGATCCGATACTGAAGACCCCTCCTGATGTGCTCTTTTTGTCCATTGGGCTCCTTGCCCAATCTGCATCCGTGAAGCCACATAGCTTCACCTCATCCTCCTGTCTGTACCACAAACCATATCCCGATGTGCCTCTCAAGTAGCGCAATACATGCTTGCCCGCCTTCCAGAAGAGCTTGGTAGGCTTAACCATAGCTTGTGAAAGCTGGTTAACTGCATAGTGTTAGCGCTTGAAGTTTCACCTCAGGCTGAGAAAGGTAAACTCCAAGGCAACATCAAACCACTTAGCCTCGTAGCTAGCCCTACGGGGCAGGAGAGGGCTCTCTCCGGGCTATCTCGGTAGAGATATTCAACGGGAGAGATAACCAATAAAGAAACACTGATTTTAGGCTAGTAAACTGATAAAAGGTTTGATTTGAGATTTTTAAAATTTTGGTGGAAAATCGGGAAAAGGCAATTTTGGGTGCGGGGATTGGACACAGTTTTTGCAGGGGGTTCTTTGGGGCAAGGTAGGAGACTGTATTGATGCCTTTGAATTAAGTGAATGGATAGGAATGACCGGTGAGGAGCTAAAGAGAGCAAGAAACCTTCAAGAGTTCTCTTTAGACAGATGAAAACATAAATATTAAGCAAACTTAAAAGCAGAGCATGACAATCATGAATTCTACTTTAACACTTCATTTGCCTAATTTGCAGAAGGAAAAGTAAGAAGATGATTCACATAACAAACTTACAAGTACAAAGAGAAACACACCATCAATACATGTAACCACAGGAATCCCAAAAAGGACTGCAAAACCCTGGTCTTTCTTCCTTTGCCAAAATTGCAGAGATACAATGAGTAATACAATAGAGCTTTCTCCCTCAAGAGTCCAACCATGAAAATGACCAAGAAAGTACATAATATAGGCAATCTAACATCTTTCCTTGCCTCTAGGGGTCGAGCTCACTATCCTAGGAGTTGTTTCAACCAATTCTAAACTGAGCACTGAAAACTAGGCAGTCAAAACAACTTGCCTCTATAAGCTAGGAAACCAATTCATTCATTAAATTTTTGCCTATCTCATGAATGAATCTTCTAGAAGAGATAAATAAGTGTCAAAATATCATAAAATTGCATCATTTACAACAAGGAAGATCAAAATCTACTCCAAAAAGTCAAATCCAGTCAAAACTGCGTTTTGCTGAGCTGTAGGTGAATTTCTGTGAAAACTGCCCAACACGTCGCGCCCTGATCCTGAACGCGTCACGCGCCTTTGGAGCTGCTTTTGAGGCACTTCTAGGTGTCCAAATGAGGCAAAAGTGGGCTTGTTGGAAATCTCTAGATGTCTACTTTCCAACCCAAGTGGAATTTATGAATTTGGTGGCCATTTGCCCCTCCAACATTGCAATCTCCCAATACTGCTTCCTGTGTGTCAAAAAGGTGGCAGAAAGTCATTTTTTGCTTGTTTTTTGACTTTCTGGAGGCCCAAGACTTGGTGAAATTTCTTAGCAATTGCTGAGCAAGTGTATCTTTGCATGAAAAATCCAAAAATGCTGAGTTTTCCTGAAAAGGAGTTGCCCATCGAAAGGGTCGCGCGCGGCGCGCGACGTGTTGGTGGAGAAAACCTGTTTTTTGCCCAAAAATTCACAAGTGACCAAAAATGCTCAAAAATTTTTGAAATTTGTGCTGGAGTTAAGTCATTTAGCATCATGCTCCTTCAAGGAAGCCTCAGCCAAGATGTGGAGGGGATCGGGCCTTTTCCTTCGTTTTAGTGCTTTGGCCAACCGTCTTTGGAGCACCTTCATTCTTGCCTTGCATACGTGCATTCGGGCCCAATAGTGGTTCTTCATGTTCCGGAGCAGGTCCTTATCTTGGTTGGCCTTGGCCAGCAACCTCTCCAAATGAGCATTGACCCGGAGAAGCATAGCCTCTCGCTCAACGGGTACCAAATCACTAGGTCTCTTGCGAGCCAAGTTGCGGTCCTCATGAATCCTCCGCAACTCATCAAGAGTGTGCTCATCTTCCAATTTATTGTTGCGCTGCTCCAAATATGTAGTTGTCCATTGTGCCATCTCTAACTTTTGCTGCAACAAGTGGTTCTCAATCTCCTTTTGCTGAATGATCTCGTGAAGCTCCATGCTAGGAGAATGGATGTCAAGATCAATGATGTCGATATCTGGATCACCTGACGGTCCCTCCTCAATCATGGGCTGCTTGCCCCTCTCTGATACATGTGCTGCTGTCGGAAGCGAGGCCCCTTCCACCTGATGTGGAGATAACACTCGCTGAGCTGATGAAGAAGGCGAGACCCCTTCCACCTGATGTGGAGAAAATACTTGCCGAGCTGATGCAAATAAGGCCCTGTGGCCTCTCTGATATGTGACCAATGGAGGAGAGCTGACATGTCTGGTCTCAGGGATATCATGCTGCTGTGATGGTCCTCCCTCCTCATGAACAACCTCAGGAGGTGGTGGTGGCGCTGTGAAAAAATCACGAGAGATAAAATCCTCCCATGGGATACCCTGCTGAGCCAACTGATGTATGACCACAAGCTGGATCAAACCATAATGATAGATGCTCCTGTGTTGCTGTGCTGGGCTCTTTCTCTGCATCAAGGGCACCATCTTCTCAATATTCCGGCACATGAAAAATGGTATGTTCATCATCTGTACCCGTGTGAAATGCATCAACAAGCGAATGTGGTACGAATACAAACATGAAAATCTGCCCTCACAAGTGAAATAGCGCATGATGAGCCTCATCAAGGGAGCATACTCATCCCTCAAAAATCTGAAAGGAAATACACCAGTCATGTGCCTCATATATGCAGGTTTAATGTAGGGCTCATACTGAAATCTGTCCAATAGTTTGCGCTTGTTCCATTCTTCTCCAACATTAGGTATCCCTGTTGCTTGAGCAACCATCTCAGGTGTCAATGTAAAATCCACCCCTGCAAGGTTCACATGCCCGTCATGCAAATGCAAAACAAACAAGCGGACCAATTCCCTGTGATGCTGAATTTGAGAGATCCTCTCGCAAAACTCATAACATGACAGGTGGCGAAAACATGTGACTGCAAGTGGACAAGCCTGCAAATAGGTCAAATAGGTGGGCTCCTCTCTCACATGGTGACCACTCTTACCACCCCTGTGAGGCCTCCTTTGTACCTCAACCTCTAGTGTTGACTCACGGTCATCACTTTGCTCATAGTCGGTTTCAGTTTCTGACATGGTTTCAAGAGCAAAGTGGCTGAAATGTACCGCTGCTTCTGCTCAAAAATCTGTTGTTTTAATTGTTGAAATGATGTTTCAAGGGGACAAATAACACAAGGGAGATGTTAGGGAGGGGAGACTTTTAAGGGAAATTAGGGAAAATATATGAAATAGGGAATTAAGGGAATGAATCATGACATATACACCATCACACAATTATAATTTGCAAGGGTTTTATGGGAGGTAGGGTTTAGGGTTATATTATTGATTTTTATGAATAGGGGTAGGGTTTTAGGGCTTTTGGTATTTTTGGTAGGGAGATTAGGTAGAAATGATATGGGAGGTGGTAAAGGGATGTGGGGAAAAAGTGGGGGTGAAAAGGATGACCTTGAAAACAGCAAAACAAACCCTAGCTTTACTAGCACTTTGACATTCTTAAGCAAATACACATGGACTCCTCATTTGAAAATAATGGCTTTTAAATACATGGACTCCCTTGACGCGTCGCGCCTGCCCAACACGTCGCGTGCAGGTCTGAACGGGTCACGCGCGGGCTCTGTCTGCAATTTCGCCCAGTTTCTCTTCAAATCGCCTTTCACTCTTGCTTTGAGGCAAATGATGACCAAATGGAGGAAGAGAGGGGATTTATAAGCTTGATTTAAATTAATTTCCCCTCAAACCCTCTTTCTAATGTTTATAACATGACACTTTTTCAAAATTTAAATGCTGCTGACTTTATGGTTTCTTTTTGTCCTGAAATTGGTTGAACTGATGCTTTTTCTTGAAAATTTTTGCAGGGATAGCTTCTGAGGAATCTTGGCAAATGGGACCAGGGCTGCATGCTGACTTTCGAAGAATTTTGAATTTTTACAACTTTTTACAAAAATGAGAAAATGACCTTGTCTTTAAAAACAGGGTTTTTAAATCCAAGGTAAAAATTAGCTATACAAGATGAAATCTTTTGAAGAAATACTTTGATAGTCATCCCTCTGGCCTGCTGGGCATTTATTGACTTTTAAAGAGATGACCTCAAAGACAAATTGGACCTAAACCCTAGACCTAGGACTTTTGACCTCAAGACAAGACAAGTAACCTTGAAAGAGTTTATTGACTGAAACAACTTGATCCAGCAGTGCCAAGAGGGGAATAAAGACACCAGCTCCTCCATCAGGGTTATGGCATGCCTAATGGAATGCAATGAGATGACACTGATGAGACACCTACTTATGCAAATGCAAAGAGCTTTGATCGCTGATGGAGGGCTACTAGATTGACTCTAACACATAGCATATATCAGGTCGTGTATTGACCAAATACATCAGCGACCCCACCAACTGTCGATAAACAGTGGCATCCACTTCTTCTCCCAAAGTGGCATCCTCCTTCCTCCAACCTCTAGGAAGAGGAGTATCAACAGGCTTGCAGCCATGCATGTTGAACTTCTCCAGTATCTCCCGAGCATACTTGCCCTGAGAAACAAACAGTCCACCACTGCGCTGCCATATTTCCAATCCCAGGAAATAGTGAAGGAGGCCCAAATCCTTCATCTCAAACTCTGTAGCAAGATCCTTCTTGCATGACAGTATCAACAGCTCATCACCCGTTAGAATAAAATCATCAACATACAGTACAATGATAAGCAACTTACCCTCCACCACAATCTGGTATAGGTTCGGATCCGCCTCGCTCTTGGAGAATCCAAGTCCTGTGAAATAGTTGTCTATCTGTGTGTACCAAGCACGTGGTGCTTGCTTCAACCCATACAGTGCTCTCTTGAGCCTGCACACATGTGACTCGTTGCTGAAGACTTCAAAGCCTTCGGGTTGCTCAATGTACACCTCCTCCTCAATGACTCTGTTGAGGAACGCAGTCTTCACATCCATCTGATGAATGTGCCATCCCATCTGCGCTGAGAGAGCAAGAATCGTCCATATGGAAGAATACCTTGCGACAGGTGCAAAGGTCTCCTCATAATCGATCCCCTCAATCTGTGAAAAGCCTCGGGCAACAAATCTTGCCTTGTACTTCTCCACACTCCCGTCAGCTGCCTGCTTAACTTTGTAGATCCATCTCGAACCCACCACTGATTTCCCTTCTGGTCTAGGAACAATCTCCCATGCACTGTTTCTGACAATAGAATCATACTCTTCCACCATGGCGTCTACCCATGCGGGATCCTCCACAGCTTCCTCGAAAGAGGATGGCTCAGTCACAACACACTTGCTCATAAGAGCCATGTATCCAGTGTACCGATCAGGTGACTGTCTCTGCCTGCGTTGGGCTGTAGGTGGTCCTACAACTTTCTCTGCATCTTGAGCCAGTCGCTCAGCTTCTGTCAAGCGCTTTCGCCCTCTGATGGTTGGCGCTGCATGAGTGGTCTCTTCCACTCCATGAACCTCATCATGTGGCTGATCCACGTCCTGAAGCTCATCCTTAGGAACTAATAGCTCCTCATCTGCATGCAAGTGTAGCTCCCTCTCAAGCGAACACTTCATGGCTTTCTCCTCCTGAAATTTGATATCCCGTCGCACAACAGTTTTATCACTGTCTGGCAAATACACATGATAGTTGTGGGGCGTATCAGTGTACCCCACAAATATCCCAACCTCTGCGGTCGGCTCCAACTTCTTCCTGGCATCCTTCGTCACATGCATGTAAACGTTAGCACCAAAAATCCTCAAATGAGAAAGATCAGGCTTCTTACCAGAATAAGTCTCCTCAGGTGTACTCATGCCAAGTATCCTATGAGGACAACGGTTCTGCACATAAACTGTTGTATTGCATGCTTCCGCCCACAAGTGAAGGGGTAGGCCCTGATCATGCAACATTGCCCGTGCAGCACCCACAATCGTTCTGTTCTTCCGCTCAATTACCCTGTTCTGCTGTGGGTTATGGGGAGCTATGAGCTCTCTACAAATCCCTTCTGCCTTGCAGAAATCCTTGAACTCGTCCGAGATGTATTCACCACCATTATCGCTCCTAAGAGCCTTCACCTTCTTCCCCGACTCCTTCTCGACCAGTGCTTTGAATTCACGGAACTTTGAATATGTCTCGCTCTTCTTCTGCATGAAGAAGATCCAGCACTTACGAGAGAAATCATCAACAAAAATCACATAATACCTGTGTTTTGGTGTCGAAGCAACTAAGAAAGGTCCACACACGTCTGTGTGAATTCTCTCAAGGATCGTCGTGGCGCGACTATCCTTCTCGTTAAAGGTGGCTTTCACAAACTTCCCCAAAGTACACCCCTTGCACTGATCTGACTGCGCAAGTGTGCCTTTAGGAAGCCCTGTAGTGATCTGCTGCAGTATCTTCAAGGCTCCGTGGTGAAGGTGACCCAATCTCCTGTGCCACAACTCGCCATCATCTCGGCTCACCAATCCTTCTGCCTTGCCTGCCATTGCTATGCATCCATCTACATGCAACTGATAAAGGTTCCTCACTCGAACCCCTATCTTCCGAGTCTCACCAGTTGTCTTGTTGCGCAGGAAGGCCTTTCCCTCGCTGAAAACAACATCATACCCCTTGTCTTCTAACATCGCCACTGAGATTAGATTCTTCTTCAATCCTGGAACATGCATTACTTCCTTCAATACAAAGGGTTTACCAGACTCCCTCTCAAAGGAAATGGTACTGATACCAGTCGCACTGTATCTACCATCATCTTCCATCTCGATGTGCACTCCAAGATCTTTGTCCTCCAGATCAGAGAACAAATCTCTATCTCCCGTCATGTGAAAAGATGCACCACTGTCCAAGAACCACACTGATCCCATCACACTTGAAACCAAGCATGCGATCAATGAAAAATCAAGCTCAAACTGAGAAGCTAAGGCCTCTCCCCCTGCAGATCCAGCAGCTTGCTTGTTCTTCTTCTTCTTTGGACAATTTGTGGCATAGTGTCCGTGCTGGTGACAGCGAAAGCACTTCACCTTGGACATATCCTGCTTCTTGCCTTTCGCACCAGACTGAGAAGCTTTCTTGTTCTTCCCCTTCTTTGCTTTGGCAGCCAAAGCGCAATTCTCTTCATCAGATACCTTTGATGAAGATCCATTCTCACCTTTATTTTTTCTGAGTTTATCCTTGAGCGCCAGGTCGCTCTTGCTTTGGAATAACATTTGCAATTCGTTGAAAGACATTTTCAACAACACTGCTGCAAATTCGAATTTCCACCAGCTCCAACTCAACCGCTTCCGATCTAGAATTCGTGAGAACACAATATTTCTCGTACAGAGATTGACTGTATGGGCATTCACCGGATATCTCACCTTCCAAAGGAAGGATGAATCCAGAGGCTACCTGGCCCGATTACAGACTCTGCCTGAAGAAATAGAATGTAAACACTTCCTGAATAGTAGATCTGATGATCAATCCTCGCTTGATATCCTGTAAAAATCTCTTCTACAAATCAAGTAGCTCTGATACCATGTAGAAATTTTGAATAATTTAACACATATTCAATGGAGATTATCCTGATCATGTACTATTGCGGAAAACATACACAATACATAAGCTCCTCTACGTTTATCATCAATATAGCAGCATCAATAACAATAAAACATCAAGAGCATTCACACATTAACACAGTATGTATCCCGGGGAAAGCATCTCGCTAAAAACCCCAACTATCTGTATATTAATGATTGAGTCATGTAACATTACACAGCATAATACTTCTCACAAGTATCTCCACCTCTGTTACACACAATACAGCTCATATCTGATCTCCAAATCTCTTCCACTGCTTGCCTGCCTCCACTGCTCAATACCTGCTCAAGAACTGATGAGAATGGCTCACCAAACTCGTTTTTCACCTGCAAAATAGTCACTCACTCTTTGTTGGACATGAGCACAAGCTATAATGTGGGAAAATACGTGAGCAAACTCATTGGCATACTCAATCCCTTGATTATGCAAGATCTGGTGCACAACTATAGTCACAACTGATAGCAATCTGATTCTCTACCACCTGTCCCTGTTGAACTGAACATGCACTGACATGCAACTGAGTTAACTGATGTATTCATTAGTTGTATTATGAGTTAATAACTTGTGAATTAATTAATAACTAATTCACCCAACTCATCTCTAGTCTATTTGCCAGTTAGACTAAATACAACCAGTTTAACAAAGCTAAACTGAACACAACTCCATCAACTCCACAATCAACTCCACCAAACTCAACTGATTGAGTTCTAACTGAAGTCATGCATGCAACAACTCAACTGATTGAGTTCTAACTGAAGTCATGCATGCAACAACTCAACTGACTCATAAGAAAAGCGTATTTCCTTCTGACAGTTGGATGTTCCACCTCTGTAGCTCAAACTGAAGTGCTCCAAGAGAATAAGATTAAGTTTATAGTCCAAATATTATTGTGAGATAATAATATTTGACTTTTCTATTTTTGACATCCAGTCTAAAAATAGACTTTGATCACTCACACTTTCATCAAAAATAGAAGTCCATCTATTTTTTCCCAACTTGATCAATCATCCATAAACAGCAACCTGCAATCCATAGACATGATCCATATGTCTAAAAATAGACATAGTCTAAAAATAGACTTGCGCCAAAAATAGCCTGCAGGCCCACTTAGTGAAGGCGACTCTTTTCACTAAGCTCCATCATCTTGTTGCAATCTCAACAGATGTGGTTCTTCGATGGGATGCACATAATGAAGAAAAGGGTAAACATGACAAGTTTTAAAACTGGTGGAAGGGACTGTATAGAATCTCAGCCTTCAGGGGGAAGAATGCTTATCTGTTGGAAGGAATGAATGGGCAAATTTATTCAGGAGGAGCGATAAATGGTGGGCTTCTCAAGCATTACCACTCCTAAAGAAATTTCTGGAAATTTTCATTTTCACTGTATATGCTAGTTTACTTTTCAGGTCAGAGTGTAAAGTGGCTATCATGGGAGTTTGAAGCCCAAGGAGAAGGCAATAAGGCTTATTTGATCAGTCGTGGGTTTGAAGATTCAGTTTGTTTTGTTTATTGCTTGTCAAAGCCATTCAGTCAGTCAGTCAATTTTCATTTTGAGGTTAGTCTTTGCATTTTGACTCCATGCCCAATGGATGAGGCTACTTGTTCTACGGTGTTCTTGACACCTCCTAAGGAGATACCATCCCCAATGGAGCCAATGTTAGTGTCTGTCAGTTCATCCTGTCACTAATGATCAAATATGCTCTTACAAGGTGTTGTCAGGGTGTCAAGTCAAATTTTTTGTCATTTCAATGAGTCTTCAAATAAAAATTTGGTCATTGGCTAGTGTGTCTTGGGTTATTTCCACTCTCTCAAGAATTTCATATGTCGGTCACTTTTATCATTCAGTTGAGTCTACCATAATGAAAACATCATTAAGCTCACTTTAGTCACATCATCATGGTCTCCATTCAGCTCAGTGTCACCATTAGGTCATTAGGATTAACGTCACAAAATCAGTCATTTCATGTATAAATCCATAAAATGAGGAGTGGCAATAGGTAAATTTGTTCAATAACACTTGATTTCAAATGTAATTTATGTTTTTATATTTAATAATGTTCCTAAGGTTCTAAAGTTACAAGAAGAGGTCCTAAGGCTACAAAACTCAAAAAGAAAGTGAATTGGTGAGGTTGGCCATCCTACCTCATTATCACTTAGACACCAAAAGAAAATTATAAAATCACCTGGAGGAGCTCATTCACACTCATTTTTACTTATCTATCATTCTAGCATCGATCTCCCCCCTCTCCTTTGCAAAAAATTGTGATTCCATAGCTCTCACTGGAAAAAATTGGCCCTCGCTGCGCACAAAGAGCCCTCATTGCGCACCTGGACAGCATGCTACACACAGGAGGCCTTCGCTGCGCACAGTGCATAGTTTTCCAAAACTGGTGTTTGACCACCAAAATTCATTTTTCAAAGCTCCTCTTCAACCATTTCATCCTCCAAGCTCTATAACAAGTAAGTTTAATCATTCTCATGCCCTCATTTGCCTCATATGTCAAGAAATTGATCAAATACTTCTTCTCCTACGTTTTACATGATTTTCACGGTTTTGATCTTTAAATGATGAATTTCTACCCTAAACCCTAGTTTCCTTGTCCCTACACTTCTATTTGCAACTAATACACCATCTCCATCCATCACAAAGGTTTTTCCCCACATTTTCTATCATTTTCCTCTAAACCCTAGTCTACCTATCTCTTTCTAGGGTAGGCCTGTGTTTTGACCTTGTCCACCCCCCCCCCCCCCCCCCCCCCCCCCCCGACTCATTTCCCAAAATTCCTTCTTCCCCTACTCACTGACATCATCCCATACCCTCCTAAATTTCCTTAAAAATTTAGGCAACTCCTAAGTCCATCATACCATCTCATTCCCTCAGAGCAGCAGATTTCACTATTTTTTCTTGCCTTTCACCTAGGGTTTGAAGTATGGAGCCTGACTCATCACCATCAGAGAAGAGGAAGTACAACAAGGGGGGAAATATACTGAGGTTTGAGCCCTCTAATTGCAATGAAATCACCTCCTCCCCATTTTTCATGAAATGCTTTGAAGATGTCAATTGTTTAGGGTTTTGTCAAAGAGTGCAGGAAGTAGGTTACCATGAGCATCTCACAAGTATATTTTCCCTCACCTTGAAGGAAGACAAGATCACCATTGCAGGGACTGATTTCATGTTTTCAATGGATGCCATCTCTTAAGCTACAGGCATACCAAACCATGGTGAAAATTGGTTCAAAGGCATGAATCTAGACCTATAAGTGTACAAACCCGACTTGAAATCACAATACAAAGGAGCTCACTCACATGTTTTCCCTTTCAGATACTTGTTGGAGAGATATGCACAATTGATGAAGATTGTCATGAATTTCTTCACATGTGAGGGCAGATTTTCTAGGCTATATCAATACCACATACAGCTACTCATGCACTTTACAACTGTCAAGTCTCTCAATTTGTGCGGCTACTTGTATAGGAGCTTAACCAAAATGTCTGAAAGGGTTTAATTGAAAGGAAAATAGCATTACCCCAGCCTCTTTCACCATAGCCTGATAAAGGATATAGTACTCCATTAGTTGGCATATAAGAACATGACATGGGACACCTTCATTGAGGCGGGCTTGAAAATGCATATAACCACTTCACCAAGCCAGCACCAAACCATGTCAGCACAGCCCATGGAGGTGGGGTCATCAAGAAAACATGATGAGGTTTCCAAGGCACCTAGGCCTGAGGTGACCAAGACATATCAGAGAGGCAGAAGGCTTGTTTTTTCTCCTCAAATTGAGGAAGGGGCCAAGCCTACTACATCAACAGAACAGGGATCACCATCACATCATGAGGCTTCTTTGCATGATGAGGAGCCCATTGAGCATGACTTTGACCTAGTTGACTTGGAGGCACAAGATGAGCATCAAACCCTACAACAAGTCATCAAAGAGAAGGATTCTCAGATCATGGAGCTCAAGGACAATTTGGCAAGGGCCAAATTCATCATTTCATTCCTTGAGCAAGAAAACAGTCAACTTAAGGCAAAACAGCTAGTCATGGAGAAAGAGAAATTCAAGGCCAAGAAGCAAGAGATGAAAAGAGAGGTAGTGGTGTACCATGAGGATACTGAGTAGCATGAAGGACATGTGGCAAGGAAGAGACCACGGACAATGGGTCTTAGGAAGGCACTTTAGAGGGAAAGAGAACAAAAGACACCAATGGAAGAATTTACATTTGAAGAGAGGATTGCCATGGAAATTAATGAGGACAAGGAGTTTTGGCTTGACAAAGTCAATTTCCACCTTGAGAATCTCCTTGACAACGCCAATAGGGATAACAAGCTGCAAAGGAAAATGGCCATCCACTACCACAAGGAAAATCAACTTTGCAAGGGCAAAATCAAGGAGTTGAAGGCCAAACTAGATGAAACCCTAATCAGCCAAGAGGAGAAGGGTAAGTTATATTTTCTTGATTATGCATCCATGGTTGCATAACATACCTCATCATGCATCTCTGGACAAATTTTTGGAGGATTTGGAGAAAATTTTGTGTCTTGGTGCAGACTTGCAATTTTTGGCAATTTCTGTCTAGGAGCGCAGCAAGCTCACGCTGCGCTTCTTCCTCAGGGATCCAAATGATGGAAAATCAACATTTTCGGAAATATTATGACCTCCTCTCAAAACCTATTTTTCCACTTTCCTGGTCTAGGGCTCAGTTTTTGAGAAATTTGCAAAAAAGAGGCCAAAAATCAAATGTCTGCCCCTCTTTTTCCATTTCGCTACGCACCTAGAGACACCTTGGGAGAATGGCCATATCTCACCCAAAAATGGGTCATTTTGAGTGAAAAAATACTATAAATACATATACACTCTCCCATATTTCTAGAGCATGCTTCAGATCTGGATTTGGACTTCAGAAAGGCACTCAAAAATGGCCTCCAATTGCTCGTTGCACACCTGGAAATTTCTGAGATTTTTGTAAAATTTTCACTGTGTAATTTTTTGTAATTCCTAGTTCGACTTTGGTAAAAGTCAAAAGGGTGATGTAAATGATGTAATTAAGTAATATTACTGTAAATATGATGTAATAGTGGGTGGTTAGTCTTTTTAAGTTGTTTTGATGTAAATTTGGCCTCATTTATGAGAGAGGTTGGAGTCAAAGTTAATTGTAGAAGTTGTTTTTAACTTCCCTAAACATTAAGGTTTGGTTAGCACACCTCATGGAATAGTTCCTAGAGTCATGGATTCGACCCCTGAATGTGGGGAGATGTTGTTTTTCTCTTTATGTATCAGTTTCTCATTCATAGAATGGGTTGCATTTCAGAGGAGAGAACTATTATAGCTTGTACTTGGACATTTTCTGGAAATCAAAGGACACAATTTGCAGCTATTATCTAGGAATTCAGGTGCAGTAAGTTTGTGATTTTGTTTTTCCTTTTTTATAGCTTTATATGAAATATATTCATCTTATCTTTCCATTTATCAATTATTCAATGGTTTTCCTTACAGATTATAAACAGATTTCTTTGCATAAAGCTTTGTTTTGATGGAAAAATCATAGTGTGTTACTTTCTTTCTTGCTTAATGAATTCATGTTTCATGCTCATTAAGACCTTTTGCTTCTTCTAAACACTACACTACACCGACAAACCCTAATATACATCACAAAACTATTGCTACCTCGCTCCTTTATATCTTTGTTGCTATAACCCTTTGATCCTGTGACCTAGCTACCTGGTTTTTCTCCCTTATCCAACAACAAAACCCAAAATTTTCTAAAACCCAACTGAGCCTAGGTATCTAGCCTAAAATCCTTTACATTCCAGTCATCTCTTGACTGTGATTTCATAGAGAGAGCCCTCTCTGTTTTGGTAGGGCTAGCTACCAAACTAAAAGCTTGGTCTGTGGTTACCTCCGTCGATCTCCTCTTAGCCTGGGACATTGTGGAGGATAACAGTACCCAAATTCCTTCCATACTTATGTGACCATATCTGCTTCCATAGTTCTTGTCCTCCTTGAAGTCACCTCCACCACAATTTTTCCCCCGTGACCTTATTCAAGTTTGTCGAATCCCTTAATTCCATGCCTCTTTTTAGTTTGGTTAAACAAACTTTATCCCAAGCCACCAGAGACCATTTATTCCTAGATTATGCACCTTTCCATAAGAAATTCATGAATTTAGTGACTAGATATTTGAAGATGCATTGGGGGTGGGGGCAGGAAGAGCTGAAAGTTGATACATTGGAAATGTCTGCAGTATAGACTTTAACAGGATTATTCTACCCGCTAGGTTGAATACCCTGAATGTCCAATTGGAAAGTTTTTTATCTATGCACTCTAGGAGCTCTCTACAATATGCCACTCCAAGTGAGTTAGCCACCATGGGAACTCCTAGGAATTTACTTGGAAGGGATACAATGTGGAAGCCTAAGATGTGATCCAAATGGGTTTTGACACGCCGATTAGTGTTGGAGAAGAAAACATCTTATTTATCCTTGTTTATCGTTGTCCTTGATTCACCTTGGAATTCTTCCAAAATAATACCAAATCGCCTTGCCTCCTTAATGGTGTCTTGGGCAAACAACATATTGTCATTAAAAAATTACTGGTGTAATATCGATGGGGCTTGGGCTTCCAAGAACAAACCCCTTGCCTCTCCAGATGTGGTCACAGGTTTTATGTATTGGCTAAGTCCCTTTGTTGCAATAATGAAGAGGAAGGGAGAGATCAGATCACCTTGACAGAGCCCCCTTGACCCACGAAAGGTGTGAATAGGTGATTTGTTCAGGAGGATTGAATAGAACAGGGTTTCTATCAAATATTGAACCCATTTAATCCATGCGGACGAAAATCGAAAAATATCCAACATATTTAGCAAATAATTCCACTTGAGTCGGTTGTACGCTTTGGATAGATCAAGTTTGATGAACATACTTGGTCATCGTGAAGCATGTATTGAGTGGACTGCGTCATGAGACATAATGATGTTGTCCATTATTTGTCACCCTTCAACGAAACCTATTTGTTCAGGACCTATTATGATCTTCAGCCAGGGTTTTAATCGACAGACCATGACTCCAAAGATGATTGTAAATCAAATTACATAGTGCAATGAGTCTAAATTAACTAGGACCAATAGTTGCTCTTTTCTTTGGGATCATACTAAATAAGGTGGTGTTAAACCCTGAGCAGACAACATGTTTTCTTCTAGATTCCCAAACTATAAAATGCCATCCTGCCTTGAAGAACTTTGAGGTAAAGCCATCGAAGCCTGAAGCTTTGTTAGTGGGAAGTTATTTTACTACTTCTTCCACCCTGGCATAGGATATACCTCTCATTAATTCCTTATTCTGGTGTCATGGGATAAGTTGCTTGATGTGGGAAATCGCTTCCTCACAAAAATAATCAAATTTTGATCCTAGATTTTGGTAGTAGGAAAATAATTCCTTTGCAATCTCCTTGTGTTGGAGCAACTTGCTTCCATCTAAGCTTGTTAGAGAGAAGATCTTGCTACCACTTCTATGCTTCAACATTGTTTCATGGAATAATTTGGTGTTTCCTTCTCCTTCTCCTACCCATTGAAACCTTAACTTTTGTTTCCATAAAATTTCTTCTTATTTGCGCCTTTATTCTAGCTCATGGAGAATTCTTCCCTCTTCTTCAATCATCTACTTAGTTCTCCCTTCCTTAATGATCTCTTGCATTGAGGCCTCAAGTATCTTCTTATCCCTATGGATATTGTCAAATTCCTTATGGTTCAATTCCTTAGTCTGTTGCTTAAGCACCTTTAATTTACATTGAAAATCCTCCATTAAGCATCGCCCCTAAACCTGAGTATTTGCCCACCATTCCTCCAATTTTTGCATAAAGTCAGGTTTTTGAAACTAAAAGGCTTCGAATCAGAATGGGCGGTTTTTTCGGGCCATTTTATGGTCGATTTCTAGCCGAATGGGCCAGCGATCAGAGCCTAAGCGGGGGAGAATGGCTGCTTTGAAGAAGAGGTATTGGCGAAGAAGCCCCACCAATAAGAAGAATTTATCTAGCCAGGAAGCTATTTGATTTTTGTCGGTGTGTCTGGTGTTCTAGCTAAAGAGCCCATTAATGGTGTCTACATCCTCAATATGTAATTCTTGGATGACTTCTTAGCATATCTGGGAACTTGAATCCAATCTTGGTACCCCCGCCCTTTTTCTCTTCCAAATGTTTGATCATATTGAAATATCCAGCTAAGATCCACTTATCCTCACTATGAATAGTGCGGTGTTGAACTAGATTGTGAAGGAAGCTCCTCTTGTCTCCTACTGTTGTAGGGCCATAGACTGATGTTAAACATACCTTCTCTATTGAGCCAATACAACCAAATATTCCTGAAAGAATATGGGGTAAAGCCATCCAGTTCGACAAGGCTATTTTTTTGGGATTCCAAAGAACTGTTAAACCTCCAAAACTCCCCTGTGCATCTAAAGCCATGCATTTCGCTTGGGAACATCTATCCAGCACTACAAGTAGCTTCTTTTGTGATACTTTGGTTTCCTCAAGCATCATTATATCTGGTTTTTCCTCTCTAATTATTTCTTTTAGGTACCCCATCTTCCCCTTGGAATTGAGGCCCCTTATGTTCCATGATACTGATTTCATTAGGGATTAGGGGTGTTGCGACAAAGTATTCCTTGAGCACATTGGTTTGGCCCGAATTTTCTTATGAAACTATCTCACAAAAGATATAAAAGATAGGTCAACGACTTAGAAATCAGCCTCTTCGAGGGAGCAACCTCCTTTACATCACACAAATGAACAATTCTTGGATGATACAAATGAAAAAGACCTCCTTTCTATATATAGGAGTCTAAGGGGTCACAATACAATCAGAGCCTACATAACAATAATATTGTAGGGGCACAACAATAACAATCTTGGGCTTCTATGAGGAATAATAATAACAACACGGGGATTGTATGGGCACAATAATACGATAAGGGGGTTAAACTAATAACCATAATGGGTTACATAGTAGTATAGGGACCTAACATGCCCCTCTCCTTCAAAAAGTGTTGTCCTCAACGCTTGATTAGTTCTTGATGCTTTTGTATAAAATTCGCATCCTCCCATGTGGAATCTTTAGTGGGTAAGTTCTTCCACTTGATGAGATACTCTAAAATTGATCGATTCCATAACTGTCGATTTCTTTTTTTTGTGACTGCTTCCGGTTCCAATATGATTTTTCCCAAGCACAAGCTAGTGTTAATGTCGGTGTGCTAGTGCTAATTAAGTTTGGAGTAAACAACAAGCTATTCATAGTTGTAGCTCTCTAGTTTTGTGAGGGAGAAGTGTGAATTTGGTTTAGTGTGAATCCTAAAGGGAAGAGCCTTAAAACTATTATTGTTGAGGCCATCATGGAATGATAGCAGAAGTGTGTGGGAACCTGGTTTTGTTGGAGGAGAACGGCAACATCAAGACAATGGTTGTAATCTCTTCTTGATTCAATATATATGCAACTATCGATTGATTTCCTACATGATGTGTCATCTTACATGTTCATGGCTTAATGTTTCTTGACTTGTTAAGTAGGTTGAATTACAATTTGTCTATTATCATAGTTGTTGTTTGCTGTTATTTACTGGTTTCGGGTGTTTGAAGAAGGAAACGAGAGATCGTTGGAGCGAGCAAGCAAGGACATCATCAAATGGGATAAGCGTACTAAGAGGTAGGCCATCTTAATTGGTTCTAACCTAAGGAAATCTTCCATAGAATGTATCAGTTGTGGCTAGACCCATTATCGAGCTAGAGGAATTGTTTGTGTCCACACTCATAATTTTACTTCACCACAAATTGGCGACCATACTAGGGAGCCAATCCTTTTGTTTGTCTTGTTTGAGATTTCATGATTTCGTGAGAACTTTTCTAGTTCCAGTTTTTCCCTTTGGTTCTATTTCTTTTCCTCTACTTATTGGTCTGAGTTTGAAATTCATAGTAGCAGATCTGGTCCTAGGTTTAAAAAAAAAAAAAAAAAATCTTGGCTCCCTCACTCAGCACGCTTAATTCACTGACAGTCATGCCGATCAGTGCGATATGCTAAGAAACAATCGCGCTAACCTCCCTCTGGCGCTTGTTGTCAGTTAAGTAGTCGCGTCGATGCCTGTAAGTGAAGATTAGGGTTTGTCTCCAATCTTGACCAGTGTGTTTTTCTCTCATGATTTCGTCCCCGTAAGCATTTTAGACCATTTTCTCCCTGATTAGAAAGCTGCTTTTCATTTGGTTTTGTTTGCTTGTTAGTTTGACATCTTTCTGCTTGATTTCTTGGGTCATTGGATGGTTAGTGACACTAGGGTATCTAGATTCTCATCCATTCAGATGATTGTGAACTCAGTGTACTTACTCCTTGCATTTTTTTTGCGGTCCTTTTACGACTTTGATCTCCATTACGCAAGTTTGAAATGTACTTGTCAGGAAATGGGAATAGGAATGCATTTTTCATTAGTTTATTTTCTTAAAAGGTGAAGTAGTGAAAGATCATTTTGCTTTCATTTGCTTGGTTGTTTGTATTTGATTGTGTGTTTTCTACCCTCTCTAGTGTAGATAATTCATCGAATTGAAAGGGTCTTGTCTCATTTAGTTGCATTTAAGGTTTTTCGAGTCACATCGCTAAGGCCTGAAAACTGAGACATAACTCAAGATAAATTTTAAAATGAACTCAATTAACCTAACGCGCATATGAAATCTAACGATCATATCTAGAAGGTTTAGGCTAGAGACGTGTTCTGGCGTCTTCAAACCTAGCAGTTTTTGTTAGCTTCGGCATTAGACAGCGCTAGTGTGGATTTGTGCTCCTCGTACTGTCAAGTATATAATGGGAGACCCCTCTAGGCTGCAATCCTTTATCCATAGGAAGTCGAGTCGACCGCCTTGCAAACGTGAGACACCGAACACAGCATATGGGGACATTTCCTGCCCATACTTCTCGGTTCGCCAAGGGGTATTCTGCATTTCATGGTTTCCTGGTAATCCTTTTTACCTAGATCACCCAAAGCAGTCATTTGATATTTTTGATTCATTAAACTTAAAAGATCATTTGAGCACTTGTCCTTTCGAGCTCGTTTCCAATCGAAAGCAATAGAGTCATCTTTGTTTCTTTCCCGACTCTTAAAAAATGAAAGAGCGCCAGTCTATTTATGTGTCTTAATAATCGATTTCCCACGATCTGATAACGTCTTGTTATTCTTTTCTAGACCAAATCGTGAGTTTCCCTTAAAGAACGTTTTAAAGCCTTGAAGTTTATCTCTCTCTTTTCTTGTTAACTAAGACAAGGTCATAGTGGTTGAACCATCTAGTTCACCTTGTTCCTCTTCCTCTCCTCCATCTAAAAGATTGCCTGAGGAGCTGTTTCCTGAGTTACCAGAGTCACTCGAGGACCAAGGTGTTGAACTCGGAATTGTTCTGAGCATTCAACCTTTGTCATCTCATCCTCTACCTACTTTAGATATTAGGTCATCTGCTGATCTTGGCCTGGAATCTCCGGACAATCTCGTTCAAACTCCTGAGAGTTCGCCAACCACTGACGGTCAGCTTGGACTGGTTATCTATCCTCTGAATCCTTTGTTTGACCCTATTGTGATATCACTGCAGCGTCCGTACAGTCCATACGATCAGCCGAGTGTTCCTTTGGAATTATCCCCTCGTACTTCTTCGGTTGTTTGTCGTCGTTTGTTCCCAGATATGGAACCCGAAGGCGATGCTCCAGTCACCTCTCCAGAGGAGTCAGAAGTTTCTACTCCACAGACTTTTGAGGAGGAAGAACATCCTTTTCCTCCTGAAGGTTTCCCCTATACAGGGATCATTCCCGCCAGTGTGCCACTTAATTATGTGTATTTGGCACAGTTGGTTTCAGGTACACCTAGTGCCTATCACTTTACCATAACCTTGCTTGGGCATCTGGTGTCATGCCTACTATAGGTCCGTTCATTGCGAACTCGACCTCCCAACAGGCTGTTACCTCAGTCTCGGTGCAACCCACCGTTCCGTACCCTCTTGCATCGTCAGTCCCAGTCACTCGTCCAGTTCAACCGGTGGTCTCGAGGAATGTCTCTGTTAGTTCCTCCATCCCTCTGGTCAGTGGCCAAGTTGTGCCACCGCTTGGGGGAAAAACCTAACTGTTTCTATGGTGTCAGGCGCCACTAGTGTGAGTGGATCACAGGCTCACATGCTTGGTATGAACCAGCCTTCTTCTGGGGTCATTCAAAACCCTGTTGAGCCTACTGGATCGAGCAATGTCCAGTACCAACAGGTTCATAATCCCATTGGTCCATCTGGGTCGAGCAATGTCCAATATCAGTAGCCCTATGAGGCCGAGGTCCAATACCAAACTCCTTACATTCCATATGGTTCTCAAGGAATGGTTAGTCAACTTTACACCCTTCAGTCTGGATAGTACATTCAGCTTGGCTCATCCACTTTCCAGGGTGGCTATGGCCAGATTCAGTTCAGAAATTTTCTGGGCAATGTTCAAGTACCCTTGCAAGAGCAAGGATAGCCTCTATAACAACAAGGGCAACCTTTGTTACCACAAGGGAAACCTTTATTGCAACAAGGGCTATCCGCGCAAAAATGAGGGCAAATGATCCCGCAGCAAGGTAAACTGCAACAACTGCCGGGGCAACCGTTGCAATAGTTGCAGCAAATCATGCAGCAGCAGATGCAGTATGCTCCTCAAACTTCCCAGCCCATGTCGTCACAGGGCCAACCTCTGCATCCCTAAGGAAAAATTTTGCAGCCGCAAGGCCAACCCTTGCAGTAGCAAAACCAACCCGGGTAGCAGCAACCCTTGTATACATATCAGTAGGGTCAACCCTTGCAAGGGCAAAGCCAGGGTCAAGTTTTACAGTAGCAGGCCCAAAATCCTAATGTCCTAGGTCAACAGGTCCATAATACTCCTGGCCAAGGGCAGCAGGTACAAAACCCTAATGTCCTAGGTCAAAAGGAACATAATCCTTTTGGTCAAGGGCATCCGGTATAGAATCCCTATGTCTAAGGGAAACAAGTGTATAATCCTTATGCCCAAGTACACCAGGTCTAAAATCCTCTTGTTCAGGGACAACAGGTTCACTAGCCATATGATCAGGGACAACAGGTACAATATCCATATGTCCAAGGTCAACAGGCTCAACGGCCTTTTAACCCGTATGTTGCTTATCAGCAACCTATGACTGGATAGTTACAACGTATTCAAGGTCAAAATCCTCCCTATGGCCAAGGTAACCCGCAATGGGGGTAGCATCAAATTCCATATGGCCAAAATCCCCCACTATGGGGCAATCCTTACCAGCAGGGATGGGCTCCTCCTTTTGGATCCACTTACCGACCTCCTTTGCCTTTTAATACTCAATTTCCATTCTTGGCCACACTAGAGTTGCCAGATGTGTCTCGCGTTACAAATGATCCAATTCTTCATTCGCCATATTGGCCTCCGGTGCCATCCAAGATATTAAGCGATTGTCCAAAGTTTGATGGGAAAGCAAAAGAAGATCCTCAGGCTCACATGATGACATATCACCTCTGGTGCTCTTTGAACTCTTACGTTAACAATTCCATTTGTCTTTGTCTTTTTCAACAGACCCTCACAGGTTCTGCAGCCAAGTGTTACATCGAGCTTACTCGAAGTACTTACCATGACTTTAACTCTTTAGCCATGTCTTTCCTCACGCATTTCTAGCTTCCAGTTCGTTATGAAATCGGCACCTATTTGCTCACATTGCTCAAGCAAGATACTATGACACACGTCTCTGATCACATCCATGAATGGAGACGTAGATGTCACCTGATCAAATTTGATATTGTTGATCAGTTGCTCACCGAATGGTTCACTAAACCATTCGTGGCCCCAATTGCTCGTGAAATAGCTATGGGTGGGTGTGTTACTAAAGAACGAGCCATTGCTCATGCCTAGTACTTAGATCTAGTTTACTCTCAGTCTGGCACTTTGTATGAGTTATTACCCGATGCTCCGCAGCCATCATCTGATCCCACGGCATCAAAGTCGTAGGCTGCACCTCTTGTCGATGGAGTTATTGGTTCAATATCCCAGACCCCTGCTAAATCTTCTTCCAAACAGAAGTCAGTCTCAAATGTTGTTCCCAATAGTTCTTCCCATAATCCACCTAGCCCTGGTAAAACCTCAGAGGTCCACGCTATCCAGTCTACCGCAGCAGATCCTCGAAAGGTAAGAAGAAAGGAAAAGGCAAGGGTAAATCCGATGCCCCAAAACAGGGTCCTCCCAAATCATCTGTTGGTGAATCTTCACAATGGAAACCTAAGTATCCCTGCCTCATTTGCAAGGAGTATCACTATACCAAGGATTTCCCCTGATGATCTGAAGTTAGTCGTTTACTCAAAGGGACCCCAGCTGTCCTCAAAGAGCCATTTCCGTCTCAACAGACCCAAATGGTAGACCAACCTCAATCATCTGCTTCCTCAGGATCTCAAGTGTTCATGATGAGTATGCCTATTAATGTGGCTACTAGATTGAAAGATTACCAAACTCATACTCTGACAGCTGGGAAAGAGAAAGAAGCCACCCCTTCTTCTTCTGCCCCGATTTCTAGCCCTCTTCATATTGAGTGCCCTAACCCTGATTCCGCTATACAACCACCCTCTCGAGGTGTACTGCAGAAATCCTCGTACAATCCCAACGCCCGAGCCGCTCAGCACTATAATATTGTTGAATATTTGGCTCATGCACCATCAGCTATGTCAGCTCTCGAGTGCTCCAAAGCTACTCACCACAATAGAAATATTTGTTGTCAACTATCAGGGGTATTGATCCCACCAATTCCAAATTGATATGTTTTGATCTAGAGAACCATGTTCCACGTCTCCCTCATCAGATTACTTTCCTCATTCAGGTAATCATCAGTGAGAAGACCATCCACAGGACTGTCATCGATGAAGGTGCCTCCACCTGCATCATGTCAATCGCATGTTGGAAGGCCATTGGTTCTCTTGCTTTGAACCAATCCTCGAACACTTTGGAAGCTTTCGATGGGTGTGATTTGTGACCCTTCGGTGTCTTACCTAACCTTTCCATTACTCTGGAGGGAAATACAATACAAGTCGAGGTCGAGCTTGTTGGCGCTAATCTCAATTACAATCTTCTACTCGACCGGAGCTGGACCCATGCTATGCATGTTGTAGCCTCCTCCCTATTCTGCGTGATTTGTTTTCCCCATCAAGGGAAGATTGTCACTGTCGACCAGCTGTCTTTCTTTGCCTCTTCCTCCTCAAATGGCAATTTTCCATACGTCAAGCACACTAGTTCTCCCTATGAGAGTGTGGGGGCAGGTCTTTTCAAAGATTCTACCTTAATGGGAATTTTTCCGCTCCCGCCTCCTCATGTTGCCTCTGTCAACATGGTCTCGGTCAAATCTAATCCTTGGGTCATACCTTCACCAGACATTACTGATACCTAGGGTGATGTTATGCCGCTTAGTCCTGCCAAAATCAATTACGTGGAAATTGCTTCGGCTTTGAGTTCTGCATCCTCTGATTCTTATGTTTCGAATACCTCTCTCGATACATATTCTCAATCCCTGTGGCTTGGCGCTTTGGAATCGCTTGATCCCTTAGCCGAGACCTTCCTTGCTGACGAAGGTATCATGGAAGTCATGTCTCTTGAGGAACCACCTTGGACCGATACTCATCATCGTTCCTCGTTCTTGCCTCACCCGACGGTCACGTCTACCAATTTCGAAGAGTTCTCTTCTTTGTTTCCTTCCCTGCCCCTCTCGCCACAGATCATGACTCATGAAGTATGGTTGGAAGGAAATTTGGGTAATATTACCCAAACTATGCTGATTGATATTTCTATCAAGCCTGGTATCATTGAACATGTCCATATCAGGGTATCTTGTTCTCCGGATGAGATCAAGACCTATACTCGTCTGTTTCAAGAATTTTGTGATGTGTTTGCATGGTCCTACGAAGAAATGCCTGGCATTGATCCTAGCATTGTTGTGCACAAAATACCAACTTATCCTCACGCGAAGCCCGTTCGCCAACGGCTCCGCCCAGTGCACCCTAGGAAGGTCGCCGCTATCAAGGGTGAAGTTGAAAAACTTCTCAAAGCTGGGTTCATCTATCCCATCCCTCTTACAGATTGGGTGTCAAATATTGTCCCAGTGACAAAAAAAAGAGGCACGATTAGCATTTGCATTGACTATCGTGATCTCAATCGTGCATGTCCTAAGGATAACTACCCTACTCCCTTCATTGATCAGATCATTGATGAATGTGTTGGGAGCGAATTTTTTTCCTTTATGGACAGTTTTTTTGGTTACAACCAGATTAACATTGCACCGGCCGATCAAGAAAAGACAACTTTTATCTGTCCATGGGGTACGTTCGCGTACAAAAAGCTCCCTTTCAGCCTCAAAAATGTTGGGGCTACATTTCAGCGGGCAATGTCCTATGTGTTTCATGATATTCGCAACATTGTCTAGCCTTACTTGGATGACCTTCCCGCTCATTCTCGTAAGCGCCAAGATCACCCTGACCATCTTCGGCAGATTTTTCTTCACTGTAGACACTACAACATTCGGCTCAACACACATAAATGTTTTTTCTACGTAGAATCTGGACATCTCCTCGGCTTTATCATTTCTAAGGACACTATTCACCTTGACCTGCTTAAAGTTGAGGCCATTGTAAATTTACCCCCTCCATCTTCATTGCACCAACTCCAGAGCTTGCAAGGAAAGGAAAATTTTCTCCATTGTTTTATACCAAGTTATGTTGGGTTAGATGCAGGATTTACCCGGTTGCTCAAACAAGGAATGCCCTTTGTATGGGATGAGGTCGCCCAAAAATCTTTCAATGATCTCAAGGTTGTCCTCGTAAATGCTCCTTTGTTGCATCCCCCGGATTATTATCGAGATTACTTCCTTTACCTAGCTGCAGCCCCTAGCACCATTGTTATGGTCTTGGTCCAAGACGACGATGAAGGCAATGAACATGTTATCTACTACCTTAGTCGTAATCTCCTCGACACTAAAATGCATTATGCCCATGTCGAGAATTTGGCTTTGGTTGTTATCAAGGTTGTTCAATGCTTTCGACACTACATCCTCTTACGCATGACTACTATGATTTCTGAATGCAACCCCATGACCTACATCCTGACTCGTCAGTTGCTGGGGCAAAAGTATTCTAAGTGGATTGTCATCCTGCAAGAATTGGATTTGGTATTTACTACTGCCAAATATAAGAATTCACTAGTTTTCGCCAAATTGATTTGTTCCCTTCCTTCTAAGTCTCTCCCTACTGGTGCAGATGAACAGCTCCCACACGAGGCTCTCTTCTTGATCAACACCCTTGATCCATGGTACGGTGATATCATCGTGTATCTCCAGACGTCCATGTTCCGGTCCGCATTGACTACAAATGATCGCCGAAGGATTTGGCATCACTTCCAACCCCAACATATTATTCGCGATACTTTATACCATGTCGGTGTCGATTCTAGTACCTTATATCTTGCATGCCCTAATGGCAAGTTCTTTGCACTCGATGACAAGTTCACATCATTGGATTTCGATCGAGTGATTTCACGAGTGTTTGACTTCAGTTCCTTTATTCACATTTCGTGGATTGTGCTGATAGTACCTTGAGGACCATTGTTGTTATTAGTGGCTTCTCTCACGCTTGTTAACGGTTTACATCATTGACTGGTAATCAAGCAACTTTCTAGCATGTTCGACGTCAACACATCTATTCACATGTTAGGATTTGTACTTTGATCGAGTCGTGTTAGAGCGCAAGACCCTGGACTTAGATCACAAAATTCCAGGTTGCGAAGTGATGTGACATGGTTGTATTGATATACATGTCTCTTTCAGATGGATGGCTGCGACCATACCATGAGTTATCATATGTGATCCTTCTCATTATTGGATGGTTGCGACCATACCTTGGTTTCATTATGATCCTCTTTGACAGATGGCTGTGCCCATACCTAGATCCCTTTACATGATCATTCTCTAGATGGTTTCATCCATGCCATGATTCATGTATCATTTGACAGAGTTCTCAGTTATGTATATATCTGTACTTGCTTGCAGGTTTTCCGACGGCAGACTACGGTTTCCCGCACTAACGCATAAAGCATTTCATCCCTCACTCTAGTTCGGTCTTCACGCTTTAGGGGGCATCTGTTACACAAAATTTTGTCATTGTCCTGCACTCCCCATTCCTTGATCCTGGAGGACCTCTACAATGAACCCTACAAGCTTTCCCTTCATGAAGATACTCCCATTGTGTCCCTCTTCATGAGCAGAACAATTCCCTTTTGCACCATTTCCCCAAAATATTCTGTTTTTCCTAGCTTAAAAGACCAACGCTAATGGCCCTTGTCCTCCTCGCTCCGATATGCAAGGATTAACATTGTCCCTAGTGCCGATCGGAGCAATTGAGTTGTGTTCCAGTCACGTCAGTCCTCTTATGGAATTTTTTTTAAATAAAGAGCCGAAGCTTCCAGCTCTAAAAGCTTCGTAATGGAAGTCTGGTAAATGGTTTTTCCAGATGGGGTCGAGGATGTCAGTTTGGGCTCCTTTCCCCTATAACGATGGAACGACCTCAAGAGATAAGACCTTCTCCCATGAGAAGAGGATCCATCTCCCATCCATTCATGCTATATAAACCTCCATTTTTCCCAAGCACAAGCTAGTGTTAATGTCGGTGTGCTAGTGCTAATTAAGTTTGGAGTAAACAGCAAGCTATTCATAGTTGTAGCTCTATAGTTGTGTGAGGGAGAAGTGTGAATTTGTTTTAGTGTGAATCCTAAAGGGAAAAGCCTTAAAACTATTATTGTTGAGGCCATCATGGAATGCTAGCAGAAGTGTGTGGGAAACTGGTTTTGTCGAAGGAGAACGGCAACGTTAAGACAATGGTTGTAATCTCTTCTTGATTCAATATATATGCAACTATCGATTGATTTCCACATGATGTTTCATCTTACATGTTCATGGCTTAATGTTTCTTGGCTTGTTAAGTAGGTTGAATTACAATTTGTCTATTATCATGGTTGTTGTTTGTTGTTGTTTACTTGTTTCAGGTGTTTGGAGAAGGAAATGAGAGATAGCTGGAGCGAGCAAGCAAGGACATAATCAAACGGGATAAGCATACTAGGAGGTAGGTCCTCTTAATTGGTTCTAACCTAAGGAAATCTTCCATAGAATGTATCAATTGTGGCTAGACCCATTATCGAGCTAGAGGAATTGTTTGTGTCCGCACTCATAATTTTACTTCACCACAGTACTACCCAAATCAATCAACATTATTACCTTTTTCTTCTTGATATGCCCTTCTATCTTGAGAGTTTGAGGAGTGGTAATTCTTGTCAATGCCTTACAATATATGGTCAGATTCATTTCTTCTTTCTCTGGGATTGGTTTCTGGTGTATATCCTCTTCTTTTGACATTTCTCGTTCCTTTTCTTGCTCCTCTTCCCCATATATGTAAATTAATTTATTCTTAGCATAGTTATGACCTTTAGTGTATTTTCTATCACAATTGTAACAAAGCCCTTTTGCTCTTTTTTCTTCCAATTGTTGTGGTGTCAACCTTGTAGGTGGTGAAAGGCTAGGAGAAACAACACTTCCATATTTATAGTTGTGAGTGGTAGGATTCCTTGTTGCCATAATTTTGTTTTCCATTTTTCTTGCCAACCTGAATGCCTTCTCCAATGAATCAGGTTCCCAAAGGTGAACGTCATGTTGGATGCTAGCATTTAAACTCCCTACGAACACAACAATCCTATGCTCCTCTGGAATGTCTTTTACCCTTATATTCAATTTTTGGAAGTCCTCAATGTGCTCCATCATTGAACCCTTTTGTCTGAGATTTATCAATTGGCTAAAAAAGGTGTTTCTTTTTGTATCGTCATAATGTGCTATCATTTCTTCCGTAAAAATTTCCCATGTGACAAATTGTTAAAGAGAGAAAATCCATCGATACTATACAACCTGATTTGGTTCCAAATATAAATTTGGAACATGGTGGGTCTTCAATCCAACGTTAGAGTCTATGAAATTATGATTAACATTTATTTTGTTCTCATCATGAGTTTCCT
Organism: Pinus tabuliformis; assembly: GCA_031772625.1. Taxonomy (NCBI): domain Eukaryota; kingdom Viridiplantae; phylum Streptophyta; class Pinopsida; order Pinales; family Pinaceae; genus Pinus; species Pinus tabuliformis. The sequence continues at coordinate 20,128,991 of CM062819.1, forward strand.
TTACTACCCTTTTGCCATTAGTAAGCATTTCTTGTAGCAACTTTGTCAAATTTGTCTTCAATTCTTGCATGTTGCCTTTAATTTTTTCTTATATTCCATCCATCTTAGCTTCCACACCCTTTAAATTCCTTCAAACTAATTTTTCAACCAAACTTATGAAAAATTTTAAAAAAACCACACACGTTTTTTCACTTTGTAGGAGCTCGATATTGAATCTATTGTATCTCACTAATTTCAGATCTCCAAGGTCTGCAATTGCGTCCTGCAGTAGCCCTTTGAGCCTTCTTTCCAACCCCGCAAGTCTGATCAAGTTTGGATTCTCCAAGGAAGAGTTATGCTAAATTTCCCACGATGACCTGATTATAGGTTGATTCAGTAGAGCGAAATTGTACGAAGTGCCACGTGTGATTGTTTTGACCTTAACACCTGAAACCGGTACACAGAAACTACAAGTTGTCCTCTTTCTGTAACGTTTTACGAAATTTCAATCTGATGCTCAGACAGAAAGTTATGACGATTTTCCCCAGGTCACCTGTTTGGGATGTAATTCGGGAGCCTACAAAAACCCTAAATGTATTGGACCATATCTCTGAAAATATAGTGAAGCAAGATCTGAAATTTGGGAATAAAATTATTGGAGTGAAAAGTGGAGACGAACTGCGCGCTTCCCTGCCATGGCCGCCTCCTGACCTGACCTTCACGCTGCCCCGTGCCTTGCAGCCTCGCTGCGAGGCCTGCGCTCTCAGCGATCGGGCCTCCTGCCCCCCGTGCCCGTTCCTCCCCTTTTCCTTATCCCCGTGTATTCTCCCCTTCTCTTACCTCCCCCGCCTCTCCTGATCTCGCCTCGCCCTGCCTCGCTTCTGCGCCTAGCAGCGTTTGCTGCTAGGTCGCTCTGGCCTCTGACAGATTCCCGACCATGGCGGCCTCGGGCCCTTCAGGACCGGACCCGGATGAACTAATGAAATCTTTCGCTTCCCTAACCCAGGAGAACTCTTCGGAAAGGATCAGGCCCGTTACTTCTCGCTTCGTGAAAAAAATGGATGAGATCCCTGAAATCCCGCTCCCCCCTGCCCTTCCCAGGAGGGCGGCGGTAGCTCTAGCCGATAGAGGTTTAGTTGGTCAATTCACGGGTTTATGGCCCTCCCCTCGCACAATTCAGCGATGGGTGGAAAGAAACTGGAACTCAATCGTGCAAGGCAAGATCGCGATTCGCTTCTGTGGAAGAGGGTTCTTCACCTTCCTCTTCGAAACAGTGGAAGATCGAAACCTAATCTTCAGGAATGGCCCATACTTTATGGACACAAGAGGCCTTTACCTGAACAGGTGGACTCCTCACTTCGATCCGGAGATGGACGTCCCCAACGCGGTTCCCGTTTGGGTCCGGCTCCCGCATCTGCCCCTTCATTGCTGGGGAGATGAATCAGTGAAGGCAATTGGAAATGGAATAGGGAAGTATATTGACAGATCGGAACCTAAGGAGAACATGCATGCATGTGCAAGAATCTGTGTAGAAGTGGATCTAGGAAAGGGACTACCAGAAGCCATCAAACTCAGAGTCGATCAATGGACGCACCTTCAGCAAGTCGATTATGAACAGCTTCCTTTCAAATGCAAGGTATGTCATGAATATGGACATTTCGCCAATAGATGTAGTAAAGCAAATGCAAATGTTTCTGATTCTAACCCTGAAACAGCAGAGGAAGCCTGGGAAACTGTCAAAAAGAAGAGGCCCAACCCTCCAAATGGAAACAGCAAAAACCCTATAGTCTCCCCCTCCCCCCTTCTCCGTCAGGCCCGACTATTCCCTCATCCTCCAACCAATTCGAAACCCTATCTGAGGTTGATCCTCCTTCCCCCCCCCTCCCCGAGAGCCCCCCCTGTCACCCCCGCCTCTCCCCCGCCTCCCTCCCCCCCGCCTTCCTCCCCTCCCCACACAATAGAGAGAATATTAACCCGGAACAAGTCCAAGGAAAGCAACACATCTGTAGAACCACCAAGAAAAGTCGGAAGGAAATCAAATAAGGAGATAAGGGATGAGACGGCAGCAAAAGAAATGACAACAGGGATTCAACAACCAATGGACACCTATCTGGACAAGACAAAAGGAAATGGAGAGAAAGGGAAAGAGAAAGGAGGTTCCCACACCAAAACAAACAAGTGATGAATCTGGTCTCTTGGAACTGTAGGGGGATGGGCTCCTCCCTCAAGGTCAATGTAGTCCGCGATCTTCTTAAATCAGAACACCCTGACATCCTCCTCCTCCAGGAGACCAAAATTAATGAGCAGGACTTCAAGAACTACTTAAAGAATAGCAGAGCCTATGAAGGAATTGCAGTAAGCGCATCTGGCGCCTCAGGTGGTATAGGGACCATCTGGAACAAACAAAAATGGAACCTTTTAAATCAAAGACAAAGCAACTAGTGGATCCGTTCAGATATACAAAACACAGCAGGGACAGAAGATTACACTATCTATAATGTCTACGCCCCTCCCCATTTCCGGGACAAAGATGCTTGCTGGAAGTCAATTGCGGCAGACCTCCAGGGGACACAAGGTCGAAGCATTTTTCTAGGGGGAGACCTGAATCTAATAAGAAATGCTGAAGAAAAGATGGGGGGAAACTTCTTGGCAGATCCCTCAAGGGAAGCCCTTGAAGAAATCATTCTAAACCACAATTTAGTGGACTTCCCTCCTCAGAATGGGCGCTTCACCTGGTCCAACAAGAGAGCAGGTCGAAACAACATCAAAGAAAGATTGGATCGTATCCTAGTCCAAGATAGAATAGTGGCTAAATTTGCATGCATCAAAAGCCTCATTATCCAAGGATATTTCTCAGACCATAAGCCTGTAGCACTTAAATTGGATAAAGGAGCAAACTTGGGACCGCTCCCATTCAGATACAACAAAGCGTGGGATAACCAGGAAGACTTCCGAGCTCTGATTAAAGAGCAGTGGTCAATAGAGATCAGAGGATCCCCGCACTATGTTTGGGAATCCAAAATAAAGATCCTGCGTTGGGCCATAAAACATTGGGCCAAAAGCAAGGCATTAGCAGAGAATCGAAACAAATCAGCACTCCAAGCAAAGCTAACGCAGTGGGACCAAGAGAAAGATAGCAGACAAGACACGGAAGAGGAGCAAATCAAAGAGATGGAACTTCAAAAGGAACTGTACAAGCTGAACAGAAAAGAAGAAGAGGAACAAAGACAAAAGTCAAGGTGTCTATGGCTCAAGTCGGGAGATAGGAACACCTCCTTTTTTCACAACAATCTGAAAATGAGGAGAGCGGGTAACAACATAGACAAAATAACAGTGGATGGAGTAGAAATAAAAGAGCAAAAGGAAATCATGGAGGCTGCGTCCGCTCACTTCCAAGAACTCCTCACCGCGGACCAACAAAGTAGTGATGGCATGGAAATCCTTGACACGATGGAATGCAAAATCTCTGAGGACCAAAACTCTGAGCTGGATAAAGAGATTACTGAAGAAGAGATCGAGCAAACAATCCGCAACATGGCCTCAGACAAGGCCCGGGACCTGATGGTTTCACTGTGGACTTCTACAAGACACATTGGGACATCATCAAAAAGGACTATATCAGAACAGTAAGAAATTTCTTCCAAAAAGGCAAGATGGGTGGTGGAATGAAATCCTCCTTCCTAGCTTTAATCCCCAAAGACCCCAACCCTCTCTCCTTTAACCGCTTTCGCCCTATCTCCCTCTGTAATGTCTCCTACAAAATCATAACTAAGATCCTTGCTAACAGGCTCAAATCCATTCTCCCCACTCTCATCTCTGAGAACCAAGGGGGTTTTGTCCCGAAGAGGCAAATCACTGACAATGTAATTCTCATTCAAGAGGCTATTCAAAGCAGTATCTCTAGGAAAGAAAAGGGTATGATAATGAAGCTGGACATGGCCAATGCTTTCGATCGAGTTAACCACTCTTTTCTTCAGGCTGTCCTTGAAAAGATGGGCATATCCGAGCTCTTTATAAGCAGGGTGCTGGAGTGCATATCGGGCAATTGGACAGCCCCCCTCATCAATGGAAGACCCAGCAAAGATTTCAAAAGCTCGAGGGGCCTGAGGCAAGGGTGCCCGCTCTCTCCCTTCCTTTACATTCTCATGGCGGAAGCTCTAAGCTCGAAGCTGGAAAATTTGAGGAGGAAAAGAGAAATAACAGGGATTGAAATTGTCAGAGGGTCGAAAGGAATTAATCACTCTCTGTTTGCGGATGATACCCTCCTTATAGGAGGTGCCTCTTGCATAATGGCGAGAAGATTCAAAAAAGTCTTGGACCTCTTTCTTCTTGCCTCAGGTGGCAAACTCAACAATAATAAATGTATGTTATACGCCTGGAACATTCCTAATCATATCTTACAGCGCATATCCCTCATCATGGAAATTCCAGCTCAGCTAAACTGGTCCCATTTCATGTATCTGGGGCTCCCCCTGGCAAAAGAGACAATCAAATCAGGGATTTGGGTCAAGATCATCGAAAAACTCAGAGGCAAATTGCAAAGTTGGGGAGTGCACTGGTTAAACTTAGCAGGTAGATCGATTCTAATCAAGTCCATCCTTGCCTCTCTTCCCATTTATCAGTTCGCTATCGCTCTAGCCCCGGCAAGCACCCATAAACACATGGAGTTAATAATCCGAAGCTTTCTGTGGCAAGGTGGCAAGCAGAATACTAAGAAGTTCAGTTTGGTCAAATGGGATAAGGTGATCCTTCCAGTGGAAAAGGGCGGGCTAGGAATAAGGGTTCCTAGGCTAGCAAATCTAGCATTGGGCTTCAAACTTATCTGGAGGATTCTAAACGAAAGAGATGCATGGTGGACTACCATAATAAAGAAGAAATACTTGAACGGTCCAAACAGCAATATCCTATCAGAAAACATTATAGAAAGACAAGGCACTCCGACTTGGAACCTTATCAAGAAATCGCTCCCCCTTTGCAAACCTTTCATCTCTAGAGCTCCTGGGAATGGCAGCGAAATAAGTATCTGGAGAGATAGAATAATGGGGTCACAGGCCAGAGATACACTTCATCATCTGTTTCCCCTCCAACGGTGGATGGCTGATTCAAATTTCAATTCTCTCTCCGACATCTCTTTATGGGATCATGATTTCTGGGCTGGCTGGTCCCTCCCCAATCTCCCAATGAACTTAGCCAATCTTTGGGACGAGCTCAAAAGCTCCCTCAGTGGCTCAGCCCCCACTAATAGAGGGAAAGAAGACAAGTTCGTTTGGGACCCGAATGGGAGCAATTACTCAGTCAAAGAAGGCTACAAAGCCCTCCAGGACATCTCAGTGGTAAACAATTGGTCCCTGTACAAAGCTGCATGGCGCCCTGAATGCCTCCCCAAGGTCAAATTATTCAATTGGACTCTTCTTCACGGCAAAATTCTAACTGCTGAGAACCTCAGAAAGCGAGGTATCCAGGGGCCTTCTATGTGTTGTTTTTGTAAATCAGCAGAAGAAACCATCACTCATCTCTTCGTTGAGTGCCCGATTTCTAAAGCTTGTTGGCATCTCCTCTCTGGTGCTATCTCTTCAGAAGCCCTTCCTCCTCAGATCTCGACCCTCCATAAAAATTGGGACAAAAGACTCCATCAACCCAAAAAAGGCAATCACATAGTGCACAGGATATGGAACAGCAACCCTGCTAATCTGAGTTGGCAAATCTGGATTGCACGTAATAAGTGCATTTTCAATAACCAAAAGCCTACCATTACAGGCATTGTGGCTAAATCCATTGCCCTCATTGCTGAGTCTTTCGAAGCAATAGGGGTATCTAAGAAAGACATGGAGGTCGAGGATGAGAGGCTCAAGGAATGGCTGGGAAAATTCAACCTTACACCAAGTCCATGTGCTGGTATCAGAGAAAGGAAGGGCAGTCAGAATTGGAAGCTTCGTGGCACCGAAGAGGAAATTAGTAATTGGATAAGAAATCAAAAAAGGCCTATCCTGTATTTCGATGGGGCCTCAAAAAAGAACCCGGGTCAAGCTGGGGCCGGTGGGATCATAAAGGATTTACAGGGGAACACTATGGTATCCTTTGAATGGGGATTAGGCCAAATGCCCAATAACAAAGCAGAGGCCTATGGTCTCCTTTTGGGCTCTCTCATTTCAAAGAATCTCGGCCTTCAGAACCTTCTCATATTAGGAGATTCAGCTATAATAATCGCTGCCATGAGCACAGGGAGAGAATTCAAACATCTGGCCCTCAACAATATCAAGAATCGAATCATGGAGAATGTTAGAGCGTTAGGAGAAGTTACTTTCAGACACATCCTCAGGAATTTCAACAAGGAGGCAGACCAGCAAGCAAATCAAGCGGTCAGAAGGAGTCTCGGTCAGGTCAGGGAGAATAATTCATTCTATGTCAAGGATATCCCGTAACCATAAGCCCTCCGCCGTCCCTTATCAGGGGAGAAGTCATTTCAGGCATCCGAGCCATCTTATCGTATCTTTCTCCATATCTCAAAGCTGCACAAACTGGCTTAATGACAGATCCTCTCGATCTCGGGCCTCTAAATCTCTCATCGTCCCCATAGCACGCGTGACATCTCGTCCTTCCAAGGCAGGCTCTCTCTGCGTCTTCAGCAAAGCCCATACTTCTCGTACTCAGACAGTCAAAAGGGTAATCATGGCCCTTGATCGTTTTCCTCCTATCCTCGAGCCTACTCAGTCCCGATTCACCCGCGCGAGGAACCTCCCTTCATCTACAAATAGTGGACAGCTCCATAACCTTTCCTCAGTCAGTGATCGAGTCTCTACTGCCCTTTCAAATCCTTGGTGTAGTTCGGAAGCTCTCTCCTCTTCAAGGATTCTTGTCACCCGTCCAGAACCAGGGGTAAGACAGTACCAGTTTTATGTGATTTTGTTTTTATTTAACAGTGGTTCTTGTTCCTCCAGCAGAGACCTCCAGAAGGTTGAGAGGCCCTATCGTCTTCTCCTAAATCCTCAGCTTCTCAGTGGTCCTGCGCCCTCCAAGGCTGTCTCAGGTTCCCTCTTCAATAGCACGCACTCACCTCTTATTCCTCAGGTCATTACAATGGCGGGACAGCAAGGCCAGCCCTCCAACCAGGCCCAGAATAAAGATCCATTGGGGAACATTTTCAATAACAAAGAATGCAATATGTGTATGGCACACACCATTATGATCAACAGTCTGAAAGCTCAGGTGAAGGAATTAACAGAGGACTACCACGCGGATAGGAATTCCAAAAGAAAGAAGCTGGAAAAAAGAAAAAGGGAGATTGAAGACTTAAAAGATCGCTGTATCCACATGGAGGCGGTTATAGACCATCTGCGCACCCTCACTGAGAGCCAACAGGCAGAAAATTCGACTAGAGCCAGCGCCCGGAAGGAGGACTCGGTCACACAACACTACCCTTGATTTCATGCATTGCAAATTTGCTTGGTTAGGAGGTTCCTATGTGAGGCAGTACAGCCGCTTGTTTACTGTATTGTGTTCAATTAAGAGAAACTATGAGGATAATGGGTCTGCGTACCCGATTTTGTGCCTCAGTTCTCATTCTTTCCCTCACTATGTACTAGCTCTTTTTTCAGAAAGTTTTTCTAATATATGAGTAGCCGACATTGTAAAAAAAAAAAGATCTGAAATTTGGGCCCGAGCTTCATCCAAATTTCAGCTCAAATGGGTTTTAATTTCAAAGTCTAAACCTTTGTAGAAACAAAATTAGAGTGAAACGGCCACAATGACTTGTTTGTGATGGAATTCTAGAGCTTGCAAAAACCCTAACTTCCTTAGATAATATCTCTGGAAATATAGCGTGACAAGATCTAAAATTCGGACCCGATGTTCAGAACGATTTTGGGTCAAATGAGTTTTTTTTTAGCTTCTGCAACGTCATAGATAAAACATTATATCAAAAATGCCACAATGACCTATTTGGAGCAGCGAAACCCTAGAATCCAAAGCTCTGATACCAAATGTTATGAAACCAGCTCACAATAGATAGAAAGATAGATCAATGACTTAGAAATTAGCCTCTTCAAGGTGGAAACCTCCTTTACATTACACAAATGAATAATTCTTGGCTGATACAAATGACAAGACCTCCTTTCTATATATAGGAGTCTAAGGGGTCCAAATACAATCAGAGCCTACATAATTGTAGAAATCCCCACTATAGATCAACAGATTATGCAATATACTAAAGCAAAATACAAGATCTACTTCTACAACAAACTTTGCGGAAGCTTAATCGAATATGAGCAAGATCAATGAGAACACATATAACTAAGAATGAGAAATCAATCACACATAACACAGAAGAAATAACTCGGGGAAAGCCTCAGCGTAAAACCCCAATCTCTGTATTATCATACAAGTGGAAATATGTTCAAGTTACAAAAAGAATCAGCTCACAAGCTATCCTGCTCTCTCTGCAATCAAACAATACAACTCACAGAGTGAGTAGGCAAGGGATATGCCTTTCCTCAACCCTCCAAGCCTCTTATTTCCTTGCGCAGTTTTTCTTGGGGTCCAGTGATGTCACATGTGTGAATTGGCCTCATCACACTCACAAAAACTGAAGAAGTAACTGCGCAATCCTCAAGGAAAGAATTCCTTCTGCATGGAAGAGATATTCACAATGGAATATTCATGCAACTGATAGTACATTTCATCTAATCTCAATTGGGTCTCTGTCTGAACTGACATGCATGAGTTATTTATGAGAGAATATTCAGTTATCTGAAGTGCAGCGGTTACACGCATGCATGCATTAACTAACTGAACTCACAATTAATTCAACAAACTATTTGAATTAATATAACTGGACTTGACTCAGTTAACTGAGCCAACTAATTACAACTCATCCTTATCTCTTTAACTAATGGATAAATTCCTCAATCAATGGAGAAATTGTTGCATGTCCCCACATAAACTTCATGTTTGATTTTCTACAACTAATTAACTCATGGTGAATTAATTAATTATTTTACAAACAGCTGCTAAGATCAAATTCTAATTTTTACTTCTCTATTTTAGTTTAGGGACTAACTAAAATAGGAAGGTATCCCGAAATACTATTTATAGCAGTACTAAATTTAACACTTCTATATTTAGCATTTCTTGTTGCTATTTTCATCAATAACAATAATATTGTAGGGGCACAACAATAACAATAGTGGGCTTCTATGGGGCATAATAATAAAAACATGGGGACTATATGGGCACAATAATACAATAAGGGGGTTACACTAATAACAGTAAGGGGTTACACCAGTAGTATAGGGACCTAACAAATTGACTAGAATTTCCCTTGCTTCGCATATCACCTCATATGTTGTCTTCCTCCCTTTTCACTTTCTCTCTCTTCCTTGAATGGAGTCAGGTCAAGCAGGGTGTTGTGTGTCTCCTTTAATTACAAGGGAAGAGTTTACATTACCATCTTGGGCTTGTTGTTGCTTCTCCCATTCAATGTAGATTTGTTGGAAATGGCTGATTTGATCGAGTGGGATATCTTCCACTCCTTCCTTGGCCTAGCTACGAAGGAAGGCCACCATTATTGTTTCATTAGAGCTCAAGTTGGTGATCTTTTCCTCTTGCTTTATAGCCATCTAGACTTGTGCTAGGAACTGTTGGATATCTTGTTGTGGTTGTTTCCATGGTTTTTTGCTTCATCACCTACTTCTCCATGGGATTTTATGTTGTTGCTTCCAATTCTATAGGTGTTGGATTTAAAGAGCTAGTTCAGTCATCGAGGGTTCCTCCTGATTGTTGAGGTTATTAAGGGAGGAGAAGGGATTGGTATTCCGATGTGGCTAGGTGGTGTTCCCGAATTCGCTTGAAATTTGTTATTTTTCCCTTTGTTACCATGATTTTTCTTACTAGTAACCTCCTAAACTTCACCCACCATTAGTGTCATGGCAGGGGAGAAAGCTCTTCATTAGAGCATTACGGAAAATCCCATAATATATGGCCATATTCATGGAAGAGCCTACACTTGAAAGGAACATGCTCATAATCTAGTGGTTAACTCCATACTTTGTCTTAATATTCAATCTCAACTGATATCGGTAGGGGGTTGGAGACGTTCATGTAGACACATATATGGACATAGGATGTTTGTCGTCATTTCTTTGAAATATCCGAGACCTGTACAAACTCAGCAAGGGAGTTACCGATGGCTTCCAGAATATATATCTCCTAGTAATCTTCTGGAAGAAAGTATAGGCGGACCAATATGGGGCAGCCAAGAACTTCTCCTTATTCAGGTTGTAGCAGGGTTCCCAATACCTCATGAACAAGTTGATGTTATAAAGAAATTATGGGCTACCCTTGAAAACCCTTTTGTGATACTCCAAGTCATGGAAGATAAAAGTGAAGAACCCTTTGGCGCACAGGCAAAGTTCTATGGGTGCTCTGAGCTGCATTTTTGTTGGATCTATCTAAGTATTTCATGTTCCTTGGGCCATATTTCCATGAATTTGCATATAATTGCATGGTCTTGCATGAACTAATGGGATTTCTCAAAGCGACTGTTAGGGATAACCACCCAAGGGTTTTATGACACCTTCGGTAAGCAGCAACCATGGAGTCTAGACTACCATTGGGTGCCTAGTGCAAGTAAGTCATGTTGCGCATCCCGACTTTGAGAGCCATTTTTGTCCTCCTTGGTAGAGGGTCGATGGAAACCCTTTAGAAATTTCTTGAAGGAGGGGGTTGATCCCACCCCAAGAGGGACATGTCATACGACCAATGCCCATGGGATTGATGTCAACTTGATTGTAGTTATTGCAGGGTACAGATGGGGATCTGTAGTTGTAGTAATTTTGCAGAATATCCTAGGTTGTTTTTCAAAAAGGCTAAATCTTTCAATTCTCGTGGAAATAGATCATCAATTACTACAAAAAAAAGTTTTATGGAGAGGGTGAAATATAGGTATTAGAACACATGCTTCAATTTCTCCAAGATTGTCTTTAAAATGATGTGTATTGTGAAGATATAACTTGCAGACGTTTCACCCTTACACTTGAAGGTCGCGTCAAGGAATGGTGCATAAACTTACCAATTACATCTATTCATTATTTTGAACAATTCATTAAGGAGCTTCATTATCCTTTTGAAATGTATGATTATCAAAGTCTGTTTAAAAAGATCAATACACTTAGAATGAAACCAAATGAATTAATGGGAGACTTTGTTGATATATTTTTCCATCTTTGTTATCAATTTCCTGAGAGAGCCATGGACTGGATTTATTTGGATGAAAAAAATTGGCTATTGGTTTACCTTTCCATAGAACAACTTAAATTTGAAATCAAATTTGATGATCAATCATCCAATGATTTTGGTAATCTTCGATTTACAAACAAGCCAGAAATTATCCCTAATTTTCTCCTGTGAGTTGGGGAAAATCTCAAGCCTTAGAGGAGGAAATTACCACTGTGAGATCCCTCATCCTCCTTCAGCTTCATTACCTAATGAAATGATCTCTAGTGCCAATAATGAAATTTATGTTATCAATAATTTAGGTAATGAAGGTATGTTGCATGAAAAGGAGAAGAGTTGTCCTGTGGTACAAGTCATTATCAAAACTAGGAAAACCTGAAAATCAAAGTGGTAAACCACCTATCTTTGTTGATGAGATTCAATATAATCCTTATGAACATATTGTAGAATATATTCATGAATCTCATCATAATGTGCTCTCACCTTCACTTGCTAGCAATGAACAAATCCTTGTCTTTCATAACACCAAATGTTCAACAATTTCCATAGAGCATAATATGAATCTTGATCTGTTGATTCCTCGAAATGACATTAATGTGAAAAATATAAATCGTGAATTTGATTTGATTTTAATCCATGATTATTCAAGGGATTATTTTCATCCTCTTTCATCCAAAACTCATAACTCCTTGTACCTTGGTTTGCTTAATGAATCTGCTACACTAGTAATCGCTTTAGATGTTCTTGATTCTCATTATGTTGGGCTCGATAGTGATCAAACACAAGGTAGTAATGTATTACATCTAGAGGAATAAAAGAATGAAAACACTTGTCATATCTATTTTGATTTCAAATTCTCAGCATGTCAAGATGATAATTTTCCCACTCAATCCATTCATGAAAACCCTTTGGTTAATCTCTCCCCACTCATGATCGATGAAGAATCTTATATGTTAAAAGATCGTTCAATACCCAGTCACTTAATTAAATCAATGACTTTGAAAACCATCGTATTGTTGAAAATGCCCTTATGATATATGTGATGATGGATGTACATGCTCATCTATTGATTTGTTGAATTCTCAAGAAGATGTGGATCTAAAAAACTTAGATCTAGACTCCAATTTGATTATAGAATATTTTCTTATGGAATTGGTGCTTCTTCTTCCTTAACTCACTACTCCTTGTGTCTCGGCTTACGTGATGAATCTGCTAGCATTGAAAAATGATTTAAATCCTTCAGACCCTCATTCTGACAAATTACACCTTAAGTCGACACAAGACAATAGTCGACACAAGACAATAAGGCCTCACCTTCAAAAGAGGAAAACAATGGAATTATTGTACATATTTCTTGTGGTTTTTAATCTCCAGCTTTGGAAGGAGTTAACTCTTTAGTTTAGGTCATACATGAAATCCTTCTGATTGATACATATTCATTTATGAGACCAGGGGAATCTTATCTCTTGAATAATCAATTTGTTGATATTGGAACATCTCATCAAACCAATCATTTTAAGAGTTTCCCTCTATTGTAGCGGCTACAACCACCCTCCAAAATTTTGCCTTAGCCTGTTTTGGAGCCTCCCTACCAACCTTCATAGCAGCTTGCCTTTCTTCGTCAAGTCCTCAAGCTTCAGTGTCTTTCTTGCTCAAAGGCAGCCCGTCAATCACAGTTTGATATTTTTCCTTCACAAGTCACTCACCCGGACTTGGTCCAATTGCAGGTTGAGCAGCTTCCCAATGAAACTTGCGCATTTCTGGAGGGAAACCAGCCTTCCCTCCAGGAATTGCACAATTCCTTCTGACAGCCTGCTGGGCTCCAAGATTGCATAATCCTGCCAGCCAACCCTCCTAGCAGGATTTGTGTAATTTTTCCCATCAATAGGTAGTTCAGCCCAGTATTTGCGCAAATCTAGGCAGCAGTCAGCTGCTAGGCCCAGAAATTGTGCAATCCCCTTGGGCAGTCAGTGCAGCTTACAGTCAGGAATGCGCATTTTTCTCCAGCAGTAAAGCAGTCTCTTGCAAGTGCAGCTGAGTTGACCGGTCCACTACGGGACTGAGCAAAATAGACTTGCATGAATGGGTTGTCTCTCCCAAGGTAACATGCAAATGCATCCCTTGTTTCAGGGATCTATGTTTACCAGTTGGAGGTTACATGCAAGGAACAATACAGAAACCTCCCTCCAAGTGTCGCTTCCCTTAAATTTGTGGCAAGCACATCACAACCTTGATGTTATCAAAACTCATCAACCAGATGGTGCAGAGCTCATTCCTCACATCAACCTTGTAGCTTTGTCATCCCACATCGTGTCTAGGAGCAGTCGACACATTCAACTCAGCTGTTTTGGGGTAAGCTCAGTTCCCATGCCTTGTGCTGCATCTCTGTCGCTTTTTGTGTATTCGCTTGTGTGAGTGTGTTTGCCTGATTTCTTTGAATGACTGCTGTCGTTTACATATATTCTAGCTTGTCCTAGCTTTATTTCAATTTTCGTTGCTATCTCATTATTGTCGCATGCATGAAATTGTTTTGCACGGAAGTTTGCCCAACTAGCGAACGGCCTCACCCACATGCATGTTGATCTGTTTTCTCAATTATCCATTCATGTTTTGCATGCACTGTTTATCACTTCTGTTATCACTTAGTGTCGCCATGCATTTCATCAACTTACTTGCTTTCAGTTGCCCGTCGGCGAGTTAGGCCAACCTTGGCCTGGTCTCTGCCTTCACCAAGGCTGCATTGCACAATATAGAGAAGGAAGGCTCACCTTCCTCTCCATATTTGCGCATTTTGGCCCAGCACTGGCCTCCTAGAGAGAAGGAGGTCAGTGGCTGCTTGGCCCAAAATTTTGCACAAATCTGCCCCTGGGTCAGCAGTCCTTCCCAGTTGGGATTACTCATTGCGCAATCCCAGCAACCAACTGCCCGACAAGACTGTGCATTGCGTAGTTCCAACAGTCAGTCAGTCTCTCAGTAGCCCGGATTGTGGCTTGTGCAGTCTTGGCAGTCAGCCTCCCAACCTCTCGGTCGAATTTGTGCAACCTTCATGATCATTCACCCAAGTATGTTGCAAGTCAGTGCTCATGTTCATTTTGGTTTTCAACTCACAGATTGCTTGCTATGAGTGTTTCCATGTCTCTAGGTATCGCAGGTGTTCATCTGCCTCTCAGTAGTACAGTTACAATGGTTTCCAAGAGAGCAAAGATGAAGACACCGTTCAGAGCATGCTTGGGGATGCAGTCGATCAAGTGTCCATGGGCTTACCTACTCACGAAGACATCAAGTTGTTCATGAACAAGGACATCGAGTAGCAGCATCACAGTGAGCAGCATCATGAACAGTATCTGAAGGCATCATACCAAATGCAGTGAACACAACAAATGCAAGAGGAAGGTTGTTGACAACATAGAGGCGGAGGAAAGTTGCAAGATCAAGCAGATCCACTGATAATGAAAGCAACTTTGTAGACTTATTCTATGAAGTGATGGCACGACATGAAGATCGCGTGAAGGCAGAAGATGGAAAAAATAAGGAGTTGCATGTGTTGAAGTAGCAACTCAGGAAGAACATGAAGCTACATAGACAGTCTAATGAGTTGTAGCAGGAACAGGAATAGCAGTGGACGCAACATGCACTCACGGATGAAACTGCTCCAATACAAGTTAAGGATCCATCCCAGTAGCTGACACAAAGCAAACATGGTGAGTAGTGTTGTTGATCGCATGCAAAGGATCCAGCAGCATGCATGTCGTTGAACGCACGCATGCAATCCAACCCATTCAACACACTCACCAAGGCGAAGACAAGAATCAAGTCCAACTGGGGTTGAACATGCACTTCGGCAAGTTGATTTTCATGACCACCAACACACACTTGAAGATCAGCACAGACACTATGCATCAATGTTTTGTCGGTTCAACCATACCCAAGAATACCATGCGCATGTCAGCAGACGAGTTAGATGAAGGGGTCGAACCAATGCACTGGTTGCAATGGAGGTAAGAGTTCTCTTCAGCAAGATGTCACCATGAGGTGCATGCACACCATCACGGATGACCAAGCTTGGCATCAGCTCACCTGCTTCACCATCACAGGAATCTCAAAGAGTTGGTCTCACCACAGTGGACCGAGTGTTAGCGATGTCTTGCGAGGCTTTCTCAAGCCATGTTGTCTCACCTGAGTACATGTGCATTGTAATGTTGAGTCATGTCAAGTATAAGTCAAGTGTCAATGGTTGGATGTAACAGTCGTAGAGTAGGTAAAGAGTCATGAGGGTAGTTGAACTGTCACAAAGGGGAATGTCAAGGGTCCCCCACCCTTTGCTATAAATAGTCCCTCATAACTCGTTGTAAAGGCTTTTGGTTAGCCAATCTTCTACTAAGACTATCTTGAAGAAGGCTTGGACAGTATTGTAACACGCCTTGGCTTCTCCACTACACGGAGCTAGTACATCTCTTTGGAGGAGCAGGCAGACGTGGCTGTAACGTTCCACTGATGGGGCTAGCAGGTTTACATAGTGTATTATATGATTGTGACTTACACTTATTTATGTAATAAAAGCCAGCACATTTTCATGCATATGTCATTATTGTAGTTGGACTACTCCGATTGCCTTAATGATATATGTTGTTTAACTTATGTACTTGTATATGAACTGATTTGTATGCAATTATATGAATCTTTTTGTTAATGTGTTACATTTGTTGTTAATGTTGTCATCGTCCGTGTCTACTGCTCTGCCGAACATCAGACATACCTTTCTCTGAACCTTGTTATATCAACTGTCACACTCGTCTCGGACTGATCCGTGAGTGTTGTTCATGTTATCTTACCTTGTATGTTTCGATTGTCGCATCCATGTCAACTTCTCTTCTGAAATCTATGTATGTCCTTTGTGTCGTGTGTTCCTAGCCGAGTTGGGATTGACCCCTTTCAACCTGGAACTCACCTTCACCTTCCTCTCCCTTTGAAGTGTTGGAACCTCTCATACTCATTCCTTGACTCACTGCATCAGTCACACCCTTGCTACTGATAGAGTTATCTTACTTCCCTCTATGCGACATCGCAGTTAAGGCATTACCTTACGACCCATTGTTGGGACTCCTACACTAGAGCAGTGTCCAGGAAGTCCCCGGAGGGCCACCAACACCAATCTACCAAGACACAACATGTAATATCAATAAGACAACCAAACTCTCGTGATTTGATATGTATTATGAGTTCTCCAAGAAAAACATTCCTTGGGATCAGTAAGATTTCGGGGTGTACATTAACATCAAGAGGTCCTGGCTCCATAAAGTGGTTGTGCATCTTCCTATCCTCCCGTGTTCAGAGACCATTGATTAGATATTGCATGATACTAATACAAATCAATGGGTAATAAGGAGCCACACAGGTGAATTCTAGAATAAATTTTGTTTAATTGAACATTGACAACGTGGCATTTAAGCGTGGAAAGAACATAATATAATGAAACAAAAATTGGATATAAACAGCACCATGAGAGTCTGACACATGAATTCCTGAAAAAGAAGACCTCGACCTTCATCATTCACTCAAATTTTTTTATGAAAAATTACAATGCTCAATGTCTTCTTTCTCACACACACACAAACCTAACTTTTGCACACTAAAATTCATGAAATATATAAAATTATCTCATCCTTGGACTTAGGGGGTCGAGTTAACCCATTTCCTCAAAGATATAGTCAGTTACATTAGATTTAGAAACTGTATGCTATGAAATTAGGACCGAATTGATGGATAATAGGGGTAAAATATTAGATCATATCTCTCGAATCATTATATTTGTCACAAAACCAAATTAGGTTCCTGTATATGAGCTTGTTCTTGAGAGAAACCTCTCTTAATTTTCGAAAATTCTTCTTCAAATCGTCAGAATCCATGCCCAAAGATCATGACTAAAATAGGAAATAACAAAATCTAAAAGATAGGTTGTAAAGATTCATTTGAATAATCCAATATATGATACCTGTTACAAAATTGAAGGAGTTTTTTGTTATTCAGCTCGTGTTTGAAAAAAACCTATTTTAATTTTTAAAATTCATCTCCATCTTGTCATAAACCAATTTTGAAGTTAACTCCTAAAACAGTAAAAAACGCAACAAATCCCATGCAGCCAAAACACAACGAGCTTCCTTTTCATATTATATGATCAATGCTTGAATATTGAACCTGAAAGACACTTAAGGAAACTTTTTATAACCATTAGAATCAATTCCATAAGGTTTTTACTCGAATTTCAAGGTTAAACTGTTGACTATGTGGAAGCGCAGCGAATGCGCTGCGCTACTTCAAAAGTGCAGCGAATTCATGATTTGCATGCTTCTAATCACCTGCTAGGCTTCTAAATGTATCACACATGTGAAAAAAAATGAAAATCATTAGATACCTATTAAGACACTTTTGTTCACACTGCATCCTTCCATTCTTCAAATTTGTCACCTACAACAAAAGCGCAATGAATTTTATTTGCATAAGTTTGACCAAGTGTTGGGTTCTCAGGCTGAGGAAAATAGTTTTTTGATGATGTTGATAGCCTTAAAAACCTCCTTGAGACTCCATACATAATAAATAACACCAAAACCCTGATATTTTATCAAATTTTACTTCTTTGAGAGTAACATAGCAAGAAAATGTAGTGACTTAGAGGTTATGACAGTTGCAAGCTCTTATGGACATTCTCCTTGGTTGTTAAAGATGAAACTAACATCACAAAACATGAATTATGTTAGAAAATAGAAATTTGGAAGATAAACTGGTTCGATGGATTTTTGAGAGCCAAATGTATGAATTTGTCACCTTCCATGCGTTCTAAGCCTCCTTTGTTTACAATGATTAGTTGCAAATTCAAATATGAAAGCACAACATAAATGATGAGCGCGACACCAACTGGTAATGATGATGATATGATGACTCGACCTTGCAACCAAATTTACAAGAAACCACTGAACTTGAATCAATGATGAAAACTCAAATTCGTTATGATCTCGCACTTCTCTCACAAAAAAATAATAAATTGATGTCTAAGTGATCATATCAACATTTTACAAAATGGACAAAATAATAAAAATACTTTGATTACTATAACACATAACACTAACATGTCATACCACATGCATCTGCATTATAAGGTCTTTTGGGACACAGGCTATAAAGGTATGCATGAGTCCACCACTGAATCATTCATCACTCCTTTGTACCAATTACTCTTTGGAGAAGAAGCCCCTTGTATATCCAATAGGTCCAAAGAAACAATCATCAGAGTGGCAAACTGGTTTCCTATATAGGAGAGCACCTTCATCAAAGTCTACGGCTCATACAAGCAGCCTCATGCTCCCCCCAAGTTTGTGACAGATAAGTTGCTGCTGCAAGACGTGTTTTATCATATGACTACAGGGTTCTCTAAAACATTGAACAAAGGCAAGAAAAAGCCTTAGCTTGACTTCCCTTTGACTATTGGGGCCTATACCATTGAAAGTTTCAAGGAAGTGGAAGCAGAAGTTGAGGAGATGAAGGGATTTTACTTTGTGAACCTGAGTCACCATAGGTATGACCCCAAGGGGATGGTGTCAGCGCACTACAAGAAAGAAGGTTCCAATTGGTCATGCGTGCACAAAAAAAATTGCCATGAAGACAAGGTCAGGAATTGGTACAATGCCGCCAGGGATCTACGGTCAAGTGAGTAACAAGAAAAAGAGGATGAGCAGGTCAAGCAGTCGCAAGAAAACATAAGCCTACAAGCTAGGTCAGCTTCGCTCAAGAGAAAGAAGGAGAAACAAAAGACAAGAGGAAAATAGAAAAGGCACAAAGGCGATGAACCAGAAGACCCTTCAGATGAGAAAGAGGAAGATGAAGACAATAAAACCCTAGAAGAGAGAAATGTGACCCTGGTCAGGCAAAAGCAAGAATTTATGAGGAAAATGGAAGAACAACTGAAGTAGTCGTAAAAATCAGGAGACCAGCAGCCTAAGGATCTCCAGTAGCAGCAGCAGGAAGAGGAATGGAAGAAAAATCAGGAAGAGGAATAACAATTAAATAAACAAGAAGAAGAACGAAGGACAAGGAAAGCAGAAAAGAAGAAGAGGCAAGAGGAAGAAGAAACCAAGGAAAGGCAAGAAAAAGAATAGCGTGAGAGGAAACAAAGGCAGGAAGAAGAACTTAAAAGAAAACGGGAGAAGGAAGAAAGAGAGAAGAAAAGGATCAAAGAATAACGAAGGAGGAAAGCTAAATATTATAAGAAAAAGCAGGAGGAAGAGGAGATGAAGAGACAACAAGAAGAGATCAACAAGACAGTTGAACTTGATCTCCAACAACAACAACAACACCAAGAATCTGATATGCAGGTTGAGCTTCTTCCATTAGATTTTCCTCCATCCACTCCCATCACCTTAGGACAACTGCCACTTAAAGAATTGGACATCCAAGTGAGGCAATGGAAGAGTTGTTGGACCTCACTAGACTTAGTTTTGACTAGGTCAATTATAATATTATGCAAGAAAGGTGGAAATATTATGGCAGGAACCCTACAGAGCCACTATTTGTGACCACAAAAAATGAGATCGTCCTGGATACCATGGTGAATCCCGAGGTGATCGCTTCAGCCAAAACTTGCTTTATGATTGTAACAGAGTTAAATGTGGGGAGGATGAGTAAGAAGATTGTAGAGCTCTAGGAAAATCTCTATGCTTCTGAACAAAGAGTTTCCAAAGCAAAAGAAAATAGGAGGAAGCTAGAGGAGGAGAACAAATCTCTATGCCTAGCCCATTCAAGCACGAAGTAGTTACAAGTGTCCATCAAGGAGGAGGTAGATACTCTAGAGGAGGCCATGGCTATGGTCTACGAGGAAATGTTAAATCTACATCAAATTGTGTCTCCTTTCCCAACCATACAAGTTGATACTAAGGAGAAGACAACCATGCTAAAACAAGCTACCATGGTTATTAACAACATACAAGAGTGTACTAACAAATATCCAAGGGCATCGGCAACTCTTCCAACAAAAGATTGGATAACCACCCAAAATGACAAGGTTCAGATATGCATCAAGATCCAATCACAGGATAAGCTTGTAAGGGATGTGGACAGGGTTCTGGCTTCATATAGACATTACTTGAGTGGGTTGTAATCTGTAATTTGAAGTATATAGAGTTCCTTCCATCGGGGCAGTCGGAGAAATGAGGAAGCGGGAAGAAGTCCTACATGAAATTCAAGCATTCCTCGATCCTATCAAACAAGATTCCACCACGGAGGCCCTACAGGTGATGAAGGAGAACATTACTCACTATGTGATAGAACCAGTAAGGATATATACCAAGCTGGTAACTCTGTCAAATCATATCAAGGTCAAGAAGAGCACTCTAATACCAGATTCCCTTGAGTGCCTTCACAGACATGATGAAGAGAAGAAAAAAGTATTCACAATGATTGTTGAGTACAAGATATGGAGCACATACCTCGTGGAGTAGTTTCATGTGAATGTTCCATAATTGTCTATCACCAAATTGTTGGAATAGGACGAATTTTGTTATGCATAGCAAGATAGAGTAGAGTAGAGTCTAGTAGGAATATGAAAGGTCATGAGGTAGTTCAAGAGTCATGGACAGACCAAGATTCACCCTATTTTCTATAAATATACCCTCATGACACATTGTAAAGGACTTTTAGCTTTGGACTCAATTTTGGGGTATATGTTTTTTAGAACTTAAGATCTTCTAGTGAATGCAAGGAGTAATGGTCTATTTCCACATTTGGATTTGATGGAGATCTTGTATGATGGTGCCATGGATATTATCGGCTTAATGAATTAGAGGTTCCTATGACATTTGGCATGTTGTCTCTTCATGTATCTTCTTGCGCTGTGGGATTTCTCTTGCAACAAATGGATGGTATATGTTATGCATTCCTTATGCTTATGTTGGTAAACTACTTTATTGATGTTGGAATTATATCATCTTAGATTGTGCATTTACTTGTGGTTCATGTAGTTATTAATCGTGAACTTATTCATAATTAGTAATTTATCTCTTATAAGTTTGTGAATCTCATTTAAGGTTTTGCTAACAATATTTTTCTTGAGATTTATGCTTTGTGGTTATGTTGTTACTATATGGTATATGTTCTATCGGATATTCATAAGTTATTGACTTGAATTTGTTGAATTTCCATTTGTTCTTCTTTAACTGATACTCTCCCTTTTGTCTAAGGCAAACCTCAACCAATGAGATGGTAACCAGGTCTACATATCAGATGGGACTCCTAGACCAAACAGGCTAGAGACTGGTTGGGATTCTACACCGAGGAGATCTCCTATTTATTAGCGTACATTCCAATTCGTCAATGTATTTTGGTGCTAGAAGGAGGGCCACAAGATGGCCAACACTCACAACCATCCTCGCACTGAAACCTCCCAACAGGCTAGTAATCAACCTCATCCCAATTCCCCTAGGACACCTCTTCATCCCACTTTTGATCCGCCTTTTGGTTATCTCCACTTAGGTGACTCTCAACCCCCTCCACTCGAGGATACTCTCGTTAAAGAGGAAGATCCTCTCTATGAAGTCACATATGAACAAATGAGAGCTTTACACCCTATTACCCGACAATTCGCTAAGGATATTAAGTGCATTCCTGCTAAAATCTCCCTTCCTACCCGTGTACTTCTAAGCCTCACCATACCCGTAAAGGCATCTTGGTAAACTCAGTACCACATCTGATCGGTATGATTTTGGATGATTATACGGATGTTGTTGAAAGATTTTTGATTGAAGGATTGGAGAGTCCCACGGGGTTTGAGAGAGAAGGGCCTAGAAGCATGGTTACACGAGGTGACAACCAACCGCTGCAAGAAAATACATGAGGTGATAACCAACCATGGCAGGAGAATGCAGGGGGTGAGAACCAACCACCTCAAGGGGGATGCCAAGGTGGTTCAAAGACCGAGGGGTGAAGAAAACATTAGTAATCAAGTCAATTTGAACAACATCGATGTCCCTCACAATGAAAAGAATTTTAGATTCCCAAGGAACTGGGGAAACCTTGGCAAAATCATAACTTTAGGGACCTAGGACATCTAAGGGTCCCTAGGGGTAATGGCAAAGAACCCCCTCACACTAGTGACGAATCCAGGTCTTGCACTGAAAGTGACATAAAAGGCAACGCTAACTGGATAATAGTTCCACCACTAACAGTTAAACGTCAACAACCTTTAGCTTAGATGGACCAGTCACATTTGGGTATTTGAGGTCCTGTTGTGCTCTACAACAACCCCCCATTTCATATCATTTTTATTTATAAAGGTTAACATATGGAATGGGTCCCTTTGAAAGTTTAATTGGTATCAATACTTCTATAGTTCAAAAGGGTCTGATAATCAAATGAGCTCATTTATTTAAGCCTTTCGAACAACCATTTTTCAACAAATAAAACAATCTTTTATTATTGCGATAAAGCGATCGCAAGATCGCATATCGCAATGACATGGAAAACGCATATAAGTGTCACATTGGTCTCCGCCGATGCGATTTCGCTATCGGCGATCGGCAATACTCCATACACATCTTAAAAACGCACATAACATAAGCTCCGACGTGACGCGATATCGGCGATCGGCTATCGGCGATACTTCGTATGCGGTCAAAACATCTTAAGTCATTTACTCCGATCCAATGCAATTGCGCAATCGGCAGTCAGCAACATCCCATGCACATTAATAAGGCGCCCAGGTCTTACCCCCGATGCGATGCGATATCGACGATCGGGGAATCGGCAATTCACTCTAAATGCACCTTGTTATATTTCTTCACACTAATCCGATGCGACGTCGCAATCGGCGTTCGGGAGGATCCTATGCTTATGATTATATAATACCTATTCTCCTAAAGCGATGCGATATCGCTATCGGCGATCGGAATTTCAAAAGGCATAGCTTGAAGATCTAAAGTATTATTGATATCCGATCGATAGAGCGCGGATTTCGAAAAAGCCGTTAAATGGAGGGATAAGGTGATGTATTCGTATTTAAAGTTTTGCCCCTTCGATTAATGATCACCTGCGCTCAACCGCCAAAATATCCATTGCACGCTTAAGGGAGTCATTCAGCCGGATAATGGTGTAATAAGCATTTAAGGAGTAGCAGACCTTAAACGGCCATTTAATATATCTATAATATCTTCTCATTGATTGGATCCGCAGCCATTTTTGAGAGTTAATCTCTCAGCACGCTTCGATTGATATATCTCTCCCACCATAAGTCCTCATTATTATATTTCTATGTTACGGTTTTTTTTGCCTTTGTGCAGAATTCATTTTTCAAGAGAAGCCTGAGCAAGATGGGAAAGAAATCTAAGAAGACCGCGGGTTCCGCTGCTACATCAGTTACAGGACAAGCTGCCGCAGATAAAAAGAAGGGCTTAATATCAGATACTACATGCACGGGTCTTACCAGAGCTACATGGCAAGGCACGTACAATTTGATTGAAGCCGAACAACCAGAAAAGACAGTAACGGAAGCTACTGCGGATCCTACTCACAAGTCTGATTGCACTCTCAAAGACTTAGCCGACTCTTTCCTTCACAGGATAGCGGCCAGAGAACAGATTCTCCCCTATACAGACGTTGTGCGATGGGCAATTGAGGAAATTCCAATCCTCGACAGAACTTTTAGCACCAGAGATGGGAGGATTTTTGGATCGTTCAAGCCAGAGCATCTAAGGCAAATGTATCATTTGCCTGAGCCAGAGAAAGTGTATAACAAGACGTTCCTGGAGAAATTTGCAAGTGATAATGAAGTGGAATCCGAACCCATCCGGGATTGGAGACAAAATTCAGCCAAACACAAGCACGAGTCTTCCGGTAAGTACTCAGTCGATTCTTTGGCTTCCCCTTATTGTTATGCGGGGATAATGATGTGTAGGCTATGGGGATTACATGACTCTGCTAACTTTACCATAGAGATGGTTGTTACACAGTAATTTGTCACTGTCTCCCTATCAGTCACCCTACTGTGTCAGGAGTTCACAATAATCAAGTTCATGCCTTCTGAACTGGCCAAAAAACCCACTTTCCCAAAGTTTTCCTCATCAGCGCGTCTGTTTCTAAAATACCCGCGCTGACTGGCGCTTCATAACAGACCGCGTGCGCTGCCAGCGCGGAAGCACACGACTTTTCCGCGCTGATCGAATTTCATGACCAGCGCAGCCTCTGTTTGTATTAACCCGCGCTGACAACAGCTTGACCGTTATTGCCTTGCGACGTCAGCGCGCCAGACCAGTTATGCACCCGCGCTGATCCAGTTTGGGCGAATTTGTTCCAACAGCCAGCCTTCCAGATAACTCCAGACTTGGTTGTTGGCCTTGTGAGTATCGCCTCCCTTCTATGGCATGTATGTTCTACCCTTTGCAACCACCTTCCTTGAAGATAAGCTTGTCCTCCCATCATTCATGGAGACTCCTTCTCTACTTAAACCTTCACCATCACCATGAGCAGCAAGTTTTGGATAGTGTGGAATTCATAGTGCTTGGATTTCTGCTGTTAGTAGGTAACTGGTGTGACAAGTGTGGTTTTGTTAGAGGAAGCTTAAGGAAGGTTGTGAGTGTTGCTTGTGTGAGAGAGAGCTTTTGTGTTGGGAGAATCCATTTCCAAAGGTGAATGCTTATGAGACTTGCTGGCTGGACCCTCAAGAGAAGGACTCAGCGTCAGAACATTGGTTGTACCTTTCTCTGTTATTGATTTAATAATAGATGACTGCTGTTATGGTTCCATTCTCGTTTGTCTTGCAATGGTTAACGTGAATTACATCCTTTCTGACTGATGTATAGTTGCTTTTATTAGATTTCACGCTTGTGTTTGTCTGTCTCTTCGTGTGTGCAGGTATCTATTCACGGAGATCGTGTTAGATCGTGACCGGCTGGAGCGAAGGAGGGAGAGCGGCATCTCTTCATCAAACAATAGCGTTGGAACCCAAGTAGGTGTTCTTTGCCTCTTGTTTAATTGCAATTAGGAACTTGCACAGTAGCATTGATCGATTGTTGCTAGACCCATTCTGGGCTAGTAGGGATCGCCTCTATCCGTAGAGGGGATTTACCTCTCCAACAATGGTTCCTCTAATGGAAGCAGCAGTAAACAGCATAATTATGGATTGGGCCACTATTCTCTCTGATAAGCTAGCCGTAGTTGTTCGTGATTTTAGAACTAATTTTGTTGTCACTAAAAGGAAAATTCCACCGTTTTATTACAGTGCATATATTTTAGATACATTATGTTTCAATTCTGAGTTTCCCGTCCTCGGTTGGAGGTGGACTGCCCAAGACCCCTCACCCATTCATATATACCACCAGAAATTGTGGAAATCTTCTTACAAGCACCATTTGTACCAAATCTGCAATGGCTTTATGGTTCCCATTCATTATTCTATTTTTGATAAGCCCATTCCCAAAATCTCCTATCTAGCTTCCTTTGATTTACCGGCGGTAGCGAGTTGGTTTGGAGAAGAGAGATTTACCTACATTAGGGTTTTCGGCAGCCAAGCCAATCCGCATGTTCTCCCTTTGTATATTCCAGATAAACTGCTAGCAAGAGAAATCGCCTATCAAATTATGGCAGAGAGTACTACACAGACTCTCAAGAAAGAAAAGAAGAGGGGCTGGCCCTCTTTTCCCTTGAGAATTGGTGTCTATACTCTGCATGATCTCAAACATGCAGAAAAGGAAGCCACAAAGATTCAGTCCTTAACCCTGGCCACTATCCCAAATAGGCTATATGATCCAAAGAAAACTGCCTATACTGCATTGGAACAGGCCAAATTAACAAAATTTGACCATCAAGAGGATTGGTTTGACGACCTATTCATTTCAGTCGAAACAATAGGTCAAGCTAAAGAACTCGCTCGACTGAAATATAATGATGAAGGGTTAACTGAGTTCAATAAACTTAGAGAGCAGAGGTTGCAAACTCTGCCTCTAGATTTACTGGCAACAACCCCAGCGACATCTTCAAGCGAGCCTGGTCGGCAACAGTCAAGCCAGCCTCCTGTTATAACAAAAGATCAGAAGAAGCAACAGGAGGAAAGGCAAAAGAAACAACAAGCGGAAAGGCAAAAGAAAGAACAAGCAGAAAAACAGCAGAGAGCACAAATGGAACAAGAGGAGAAACAGAAAAAAGAACTGGCAGATAGGCAGAAAAGGGAACAAGAAGAAAAACAGAGGGGAGAGCAAGAGGAGCAGCAGAGGAAAGAGCAGGAAAAAGAGCGGAGCGAGTCCCAAGCCGAGAAGCAGAAACAAACCACCATTGATCCCGAATTGATCCAACAGTGGAAGCAATTTGACTCTATTATCAATGGAATGGAATGTTCCAAAGATACGGACACCTCCAAAACAAATGACACACAGGACATCAGTTCTCCTCAGTTTCTAAGCGGAACCAGTGGCCCACCCATTTCTAAGGATGTTGAGGTAATTCCTAAATACCCTTCCGATCAAATCGTTCTCCAGGTGGAAGATATTCCTCCCTTGGATGTTTTCTACAGCCCAAGGCATAGAGCAATTGTAAAGCGATCAAGGAAAAGACGAAGGACTGATCAACCTTCTATCTTTCCTGAGCAAACAGTCACGGGTAATGTAGTATGGAAGGAGGAATTGGACCCCTCCGATGACCTAACAAAGTTGTCACAGTATGCAGGTGCCTATTCTGCAGCGACTATTGATAAGGCATCAGAGGTAAGTCTTCTACTGAAAACTAAGGACCAAGAAATTTTTGCACTACAGGCAGAAGTGACCGAGGCAAAGCAGAAGGCAGCACAAGCAGAAGAACAGTTGTTGGCACAACAGCAAACGAACAATTCATTAACCTAGCAATTGCAAACAGAGAGGCAGAGGATCGACCAAAGCGCGATCCAGAAACAAAAGGAATTGTCGGAAGCATTGGCACAATTGAGGACAGCAAATGAGCTGATGATGAAAACAAAGGATGAGCAAATCGCTCAATTGTCATCGCAACTTGAAATAATCAAAGGCGCTCCATAGGTGGATGAGTTCAGAAAGGAAGCATCACTAATAAACAATGCACTGATATCACAATTAGGCTCCTTTGTCAACAACTCACTGAGGCAGAGCCATTGTGTGAGTTAACTACATCCATTAATCAACAGGTAGAGAAGGCCAGGAATGAGTTAGACCAGGCCGATGAGATCATAAGTGGATATCTTGACTGGCAAGATTTTGATCAAGGGAGAGAAGCAAATTTGCCCAAGATCTCAGAAACATATAAAGACATACTTTTTACATAATGGCACACACAGGTAATGAAAGCAGAAAGGGCAGCTTCAAGGTGTAAATCAACCTCCAACAACCTAGTTGATCTGGTTAACAACACTCTCTACTTGGCAAATATGATCTCCCAATGTACGCCTGGAAAGATAACAACAACAAACCTGCTGGAGCAAACGTGTTATCCTAACTTGGAGGAAAAGGGGAGATTAATTGCTGGGGTTAACAATTTGACCTTCGATGCATATTGGCTTTTCCTGATTAAGCCACACACACAGAGAGCCGCCCTTAAGTGTTTAACAGATGCACTCGGGTGTATAATTCCCGACATTCAGGATGCCACCTATGCTGCCCAGCTCAGTTCGCTTCTCAACAAACCATCTGAAGTAGAGCCAATGCTTGCGACAAGTCAACTCAGGTTTAAAGGCAAGCAGCCTACCTGATGAATCATGTCGCTGATTGCCAGATTGCTCCAGGAAATACGATCAATATTTATTGATGCCAATTATGTAGGATTTCTGTTTATTAGATATTTAGATTAGTTTAGTATTTATACACCCTTTCATTGTTTTGGAAAGGGTCGTAAAATTTTTGTAATAGACTTAAAGACTGAAGTTTGCACTACTGTGCTTCAGCCTATATTCTTTTATGAAACTCGACCAATCGTTCTTAATTTGACAAGGAAGTTTCTTTATGCAATTGCGCACTATTGTCTTTTGTTGGGGATGTTTTCTGAGTCGAAGGAAGAACTGCGACATAGCGATTGATATTTGGGAGTGTCACGCAGCTCATATGGTATTTCTATCTATGTCTAAATTCATTCCTTTTATATGAATTGTTATGTGATTATTTTTGCTATTGTTGATTATATGCATGCGCTGTAACAGCAGATCCTTATTCATTCCACTATTGGATGTTTTATGATGTGCCTTTCCTTTCAATCATGCATGTGACAATGATATAAATTATAAAGTGTGGTAATTTGTTTTAATCGCTTTGTTTAACTATTTAGACACAGCAATCTTGAATGAATTAACATCTATGCCTTAAAGATGGAGTCATCTATATGCCTGTCTTTAGACACAGACCACCTAACGCCACGCTTTAGAGCTCAATAAGTTCCCGGGATAGATCATAGTTATTATATTCTTGCTGATAGTTTTAGTTATTCGCTCGTCACTAGCGTATTTTATAATCACCCATCCATCCCATTTATCCACTTCTGGGAAACTGGTCCCATTATCCCCAGTCGGAGCCACTATTCCATATGGAAAAGTAGTTGTACTAAGGTCCGGACCGGGTGGTTATCCCCGATGTTGTTGCAGCGATTTTCGAGGCATCAACATTTTTGGCGCTAGAAGGAGGGCCATCAACTGTGAATGGCACATAAGTCAAAACCTATAAGCCATTCTAAGAGTAATTCTCCCTCCGTATCCCCTCGATCTCCCCATTTACACACTGGTTCGCCGGTATCCAAACAAGGAGAAGGGGAATCAACTACCACTGCTCAAACCCACCATACTCCAGAACAATTGAGTCTTGAATCACCTGAAGTCCAGTCTCTAATCCATAAACTTCAGAGCTTCTCGATTTCACCACAGAAATCTGAGGTATCACAAAGCAGTGCGACTTCGCAGTTCAATTTAACTCATCCTCTCACCAGACTTCAGAGCGAAAAACTCGGTATTGAACCCACTGAGTTCCCTTTACCCAAAAGGAAAAAGGCGAAGAAAATTACTGAAGGATCTGATAGTGGAGAGCTTTCATCCACATCTTCCATTGCATCTTCCCCTCTGCAAAGTCAACCATCCACTTCCCCATTACATATTGTCGTTCACCAGGGATTAGAAGCCTCAACATCCCAACCCGCTCACTCCTCAGCATTAATTTCTTCCCAAACATCTGGAATTCCAATAGTAGTATCTACTACTACTGCTATTATAATGGCAGACCCATGGACCAGGCCAGGTGCAGTCAACATGCCTGCACCATTGCATCCTTTACCAGATGCTCCTGAAAAATGGCTACCTAAATTTAATCCAGATGACGGGACCCAGGTTGAAGAACACATTAATAATTTTATGTTAGCAGTTAACTTGAAAGGAGTGACAGAACAAGATGTTGTTGTAAGACTCTTCCCTTATACCTTGCAAGGATCAGCGGGATCCTGGTATTTTTCCCTACCCTCTGGTTCAATTACCAGTTGGAACACTTGCCAAGAGCAGTTTCTTACCAAATATGGAGATGATAGGTCCTTAGCTACTTTAATAAACGACCTCTCCAATCTGAGAATAGAGCATAGGGAACCAATAAAGGAATTTAACGCTAGATTTAATAAACTCCTGAATAAAATCCCTACAGCTTCCAAACCAAGTGAACAAATTCGAAGCGAATGGTATATTACCGCCCTACCTGCCAATATAGCCATTTTTGTAGACAGGGCTGGGAAACCTACCTTAGCTGAAAACATGAGAGAAGCACTTGCTGTGGAAAAGCGCATCAATGCTCTAAAGAAGAAAGCTGCTTTGGAAGATAGAAAAGCCAAAAAAGTCTCATTTAAAGAGGATTCCAAGAAGAAAACCCCAAAAGACCCATACGACATGGAGGGTTTGCAAAAGGTCCTGAAAACTTTGTCGAACGAAATGGTTGAAATAAAGAAGCAGGTGGCCGAAACCTCAAACAAAAGACCATTTAGGACTTATAAGAAAACTGAAACAAAGCCACCGAAAGTTATATCTAACGCAGATTCAGAGCAAGAAGAAGAGGAAGAGGAAACAACCTCACAAACTGATGATGAAGAAGAAGTAGCTGAATGCCACGGAATGTGGGATTTTATACTCCCCAACTCTGATACCGATAACGAAGAAGAAGCCTTTCCTGTTACTACAAGAAGTAAAAGTACTTCTGAACCTCCCCAGGCAACTTCAAAGAAAAGGAGTGCAGGTGCTACCACAACAAAGGAAAAAGTTCCCCCAAAGAAATCACCTGTAGTAGTTCCCCAAAACCAGCCTTCAACTTCTAATTCTCCTTCAACATCCAAAACTTTAGTGGTATCCGATTCAATGGAATATAACATTGTTGATGACATGAAGAAAACTAAAGCAAACATAACTATGTTTGAACTTAGTAAATTAAAACATCAGCAAAAATTACTTCTTAAAGAATTGAATGTTGTTCCCTCTACACCCCTTCCCAGTGCAAAAGCTGCTAATGATTCAGGCCAACCTCCTCCAGGTATGGTTGAAGCTACCGATTCAGTTCTAATTGGAGATAGATCGAATTCTCATACTCCACCCTTCCTGCTGACCTATGAGATTTATAACAGAAACCTGCACAACTGTTTAATTGACTCAGGGGCATCATCTAACATAATACCAGCTTCAGTTTGCTCTAAACTGAACATAGAACCCCAGAAGTCTGCTATTCATATTGTACAGTTGGACAGGACCAAAGTGCAGGTTGTGGGAGAAATTAATTTCGTAACTATCAGGTTGTCTCCCGATCCTAGAGTTGTACAGAGGATTGACATCTTAATAGCTGATATACCTGAATTTTACGGTTTAATTCTGAGTAGGGATTGGTCCGAGAAATTGCATGGGTATATTTCCACCGATTGGTCCCATATGTGGCTTCCCTACAAGGGAAAGCCAAATCAAATAAGGATCGATCGAGAGAAGCATATGACCCACACAGTTACTGAATTTGAGCAAGAAAACCAACCTGTAGCATTCAAAAACAACATTTTGGGGAATTATTCGTCAGAGTCATTTTTTGGCAACTTTCTTGCCCAACCATCTCCTTTTTCAGTCAATCATTTTACATCTCAGATTGAAAATTTTTCACAAACTGATAAGTCTAGATGTTTTAATGATGCTGAAGAAAATGTAAATACTTTTGTTAATACTTCTTTATTTTGGTCTTTATATTTTGATGGCTCTAAGTCTAGCGAGGGCTCAGGAGCAGGTTGCATTTTGGTTAGTCCACAAGGAGAAAAGACAATGTTGTCTTGTAGGTTAGAATTTGAATGCACTAACAACACAGCCGAATATGAAGCTTTAGTCCAGGGATTATATAAAGCAATCGGCCTAAAAGTGCAATATCTAAAAGTATTCGGCGATTCGGAAATTATTGTTAAACAAGTGAGGAATGCAATTCATTGTCTTTCAAATCACCTCAAGCATTATCAATCGCTAGTACAGGATCTTACCTCACACTTTTCAGCATTTAAAATTTCCTCCATTCCTAGGTCGCAAAACTCGGCAGCCGACCTACTAGCCAATGTAGCTTCCAAGCTTCTACCTTCTGAAGACTACAGCCCTGATAGATTTTCTGTAGAATTACTTTTTAGGCCTTCAATTCCCGACAACGTCACTAATTGGAGAGTATTTAACCATGATGAAGATATTTTGCAATTTCTAACTTCTGAAAAGTCCTATGACGATCAAATTATTGAGGAAAATGACCATGATCTACAAATGAAAGAAACACCTCAGGAAAATTCAATCCCTAAACCAGTGGTAAAGCTCGAAGATCTTTATGATATCAAAGACAGGTTTAAACCTGTAATCAATGCAAAGCTCCAAAGTTCTACCCTTAGGTTTGAATTGATAAATCTAGGTACTGATCATGCTCCTCAAAACATTAATTTAGGATTAGGACTTTCCTTGGAAGAAAAGGAGGCATTTATTAAACTATTAAGAAAAAACAAACAGGTCTTTGCTTGGAAGTATGATGATTTGAAGACATATGATACATCCATTATCCAGCATACCATTCCTATGCTTCCTGATCAGAAACCGATTCAGCAGAAGTTAAGAAAAATACATCCAAATTTAGAGAGCCAGATAAAGTCGGAACTCAACAAGATCTTGAAAGCCAAGATTATTTTTCCTATCCGACACTCAAACTGGGTCTCTAATATGGTGCCAGTCAGAAAGAAAAATGGCGACATTCGAATCTGTATTGATTTCAGAAATTTAAACAAAGCGAGCTTGAAAGATAACTTCCCATTACCTACTATGGAGCAAATACTCCAATCAGGAGCAGGCTCTGAATTGATGTCCTTTCTTGATGGATTTTCAGGATATAACCAAGTTCTGGTTCATCCTGATGACCAACTTAAAACCACATTCAGAACAAAATGGGGAACATATGCGTATCAGAAAATGCCTTTCGGACTTATAAATGCAGGAGCGACATTCCAGAGAGCTATGGATATAGCCTTTAGAGGGTTGATTAATCGAACAGTAGTCGTCTATTTAGACGATATTACTGTATTCTCTAAGAAGAGGTATAATCATTTGCATGATCTAAATCAAATCTTTCAGCGCTGCAAAAGATATGGTATTTCTCTGAACCCTAAAAAGTCTTTCTTTGCTCTTGATCAAGGAAAACTCTTAGGTTTTATTGTATCCAAAGATGGCATTTATATCGATCCTGATCGGATCAAGGAAATCTCTGAAATCCCTTTCCCGCACAACAAAAAGTCGATGCAGTCATTTTTAGGCCAGATCAATTTTGTTAAACGATTTGTTCCAGATTTTTCTCAAATTATATTACCACTTCAGACAATGATCAAGAAGAATTCAGTCTTCAAGTGGGGATCAGCAGAAAATCAAGCTTTTGATATAATCAAGCAATCAATAATCAATGCCCCAGCCTTGAATACTCCAAATTTTTCTAATCATTTTACATTGTATACCATTGCATCCGACGTGTCTTATGTTGCAGTTCTCACGCAGCTAAATGCTCACAATTTGGAAGCACCCATTTCATTCTTTAGCTCAAATCTTCAGGGTGCCGAATTGAATTACTCCGATGTAGAGAAACAAGCCTTTGCTGTATTTAAAGCAGTCAAACATTATAGACCCTTCCTTTTGAAAACCCACACAAAAGTGATAGTTCCTTTCTCGGCAGTTAGGCAACTATTAATCCAAAAAGAGCTGGGTGAAAAAAGGGCAAATTGGGTCACAGTGCTTCAAGAGTATGACTTAGAAATTAAGCCAGCAAAGATTGTTAGGGGCCAAGGTTTTTGCAGGATATTGGCAGGAGCATCCAACATTCCAGAATCAAGCGATACAGATCAAACTCAAGAAATTAATCATATAAGTGTTACTGATTCTGGATCTCAATATGCAGATTTAATTTTTTATTTAAAGAATGGTTATGCACCTCCAAATTTGTCTTACAAAAACAAAAGGGCCATTAGGTTAAAAGCGAAAAATTTTACAATTATTGATGACGTGCTTTTTAGGCAGAATTATGATTCTATCTTGTTAAGATGCCTTGAGAAACCTGAAGCCCAAAAGGTTTTGCAGGAGTTACATGATGGACCAGCAGGAGGACATTTCAGAGCTGACACAACAGCTCACAAAATTATTCATGTTGGTTACTATTGGCCTACTTTGTTTAAAGATGCCCACGAGTATGTAAGGAAGTGTCTCAATTGTCAAACTGCTAGTGGAAGACAACGTAAATCAGCCTTCCCTCTGCAACCAGTCAACATTGAACAACCATTTGAGCAATGGGGATTGGATATCATTGGGGAAATTACTCCACCATCTTCCAAACAACATAGGTATATCCTCACTGCTACTGATTATTTTACTAAGTGGGTGGAGGCTATTCCTTTGAAGACAGCAAATTCAGAGGCAATCATTGAATTCATAGACCAATTCATCATTACCAGGTTTGGTGTCCCAAATGCTCTTGTTTTTTATAATGCTTCCTATTTCTCAGGCAATGCTATGTTTGATTTTGCCATTAAAAGAGGATTTAAGTTAAAATATTCTGCTAATTATTATCCCCAAGGTAATGGTTTAGCGGAGTCTACTAATAAGAATCTAATTAAAATCATCAAGCGAACTATCGAACAAAATCAGAGAAATTGCCACAAATCCTTAGTATTTGCATTATGGGCTGATAGGATAACACAGAAAGCTTCTATTGGAACTTCTCCGTTTAATCTTGTATATGGAAAAGAAGCAATCCTACCCACAAATCTTGTTATTCCTTCTTTAGCCCTAGTATAGTTTCTTGAGGAAACTCCTTCCTCTTCTATTCAGTTTAGACATGATCAGATTCTAAAATTAGAGGAGGAAAGAGAAAAAGCCAAGGTTATCCATGCCAAACATCAGCAAGTCATCAAAACAGCTTTTGATTCAGTCTCGTCCGGTTCAAAACAATTCCAAGTCGGTGATTTAGTTCTGAAATGGGACAAAGCCCATGAGGACAAGGGTAAACACTCCAAGTTCCAGAAGTTGTGGCTTGGACCATTTCAGATCTGTGAAAAGATAGGCCATTCAACCTTTATATTGCAAGATTTATCAGGTTTGAGAGATTCTCTCCCTGTTAATGGCCTTATCTTGAAGAAATTCTTCAACTGAGGAGGTAACCCCTTCTCCTTTCATTTCAGTAGGATTTTATAGTTTGTAGGATTTTTTAGAAAATAAGGTTGTGAGATATCTTCCATTGACCTTTTGCTGTGTTTGAAAAGTTGTCCCACAGAACTAGTATGAACATTTGCTTTTAAATAATAGAACTTTTAACCAAAAAGGATAATTTCTAGCAAATTAGATATCATTATATTCTGAAATCACAATTCAAGTTTTGTCAACTCCTCTCAAAGCATAGAAATATTGTAAATCATTTTCTGTTTTCAAAAGGTCTCAAAAGGTTATCAATATCAAAGATAGAAATCAATCCAATTTCAGCATCTTCAACTCTTACCCTGTCATCCATTTACTCGTAAGGAGAAATTTGTTCACCCCATTCACTAAAGTTTATGATTATTCAGAGTGTAATTCTAAAATATAAGATATTAAAGATAAGAGGTCTTATTACAAGCCTGCTTACCATGTTCATAGGGAAATAGGTTATCTGACATTACCAATACTGCAAACCAAAACAGGGTAATGGCTTGAAATTACAAGACAAGGGGTCTCATCACGAGCCAGCTTGTTCAGTTAGACTACTACCAAGTGAATGGCATTGTCAATAGCTGGCCACCAAACCAGGACAATGGCTTTTTATCTTATCAACAACAGAAAAGGAAATAAAGTACAAAATATGAAATCATATTTTGAATTCATTCTGTTAATCACACTCTTAATTGGATGGGACAATGGACAATCACATGGTTAAAAGGTATCCCTGTCGAAACTATAGATGTTTGCTGGCAGCAGAGGCTCTACCTATGACAAAGGAGTTCATTTTAAAAGCTGATTTGGAAAGATTTTCTATTTTATCATTATAAACCAATAAAGGCCTATTTTAAACTTAGAATGTATTTATTTTCTTAAAAAGGGAGGAAGTTAACAAAATAATTTTACCTTATTCGGAATGCATAGATATCTAGTTATATTAGAATTTTCCCCTTCTGATTGAGACTCTATTTGAAAAAAGCTTAAATGTTTTTATCAGTTCCAGAGATAACTGGTTCTTCCAGCGAATCGCCAATTGTTGTGCTCTACAACAACCCCCCATTTCATATCATTTTTATTTATAAAGGTTAACATATGGAATGGGTCCCTTTGAAATTTTAATTGGTATCAATACTTCTATAGTTCAAAAGGGTCTGATAATCAAATGAGCTCATTTATTTAAGCCTTTCGAACAACCATTTTTCAACAAATAAAACAATCTTTTATTATTGCGATAAAGCGATCGCAAGATCGCATATCGCAATTACATGGAAAACGCATATAAGTGTCACATTGGTCTCCGCTGATGCGATTTCGCTATCGGCGATCGGCAATACTCCATACACATCTTAAAAACGCACATAACATAAGCTCCGACGCGACGCGATATCGGCGATCGGCGATACTTCGTATGCGGTCAAAACATCTTAAGTCATTTACTCCGATCCGATGCAATTGCGCAATCGGCAGTCGGCAACATCCCATGCACATTAATAAGGCGCCCAGGTCTTACCCCCGATGCGATGCGATATCGACGATCGGGGAATCGACAATTCACTCTAAATGCACCTTGTTATATTTCTTACACTAATCCGATGTGACGTCGCAATCGGCGTCCGGGAGGATCCTATGCTTATGATTATATAATACCTATTCTCCTAAAGCGATGCGATATCGCTATCGGCGATCGGAATTTCAAAAGGCATAGCTTGAAGATCTAAAGTATTATTGATATCCGATTGGTAGAGCGCGGATTTCTAAAAAGCCGTTAAATGGAGGGATAAGGTGATGTATTCGTATTTAAAGTTTTTCCCCTTCGATTAACGATCACCTGCGCTCAACCGCCAAAATATCCATTGCACGCTTAAGGGAGTCATTCAGCCGGATAACGGTGTAATAAGCATTTAAGGAGTAGCAGACCTTAAACGGCCATTTAATATATCTGTAATATCTTCTCATTGATTAGATCCGCAGCCATTTTTGAGAGTTAATCTCTCAACACGCTTCGATTGATATATCTCTCCCACCATAAGTCCTCATTATTATATTTCTATGTTACGGTTTTTTTTGCCTTTATGCAGAATTCATTTTTCAAGAGAAGCCTGAGCAAGATGGGAAAGAAATCTAAGAAGACCGCGGGTTCCGCTGCTACATCAGTTACAGGACAAGCTGCCGCAGATAAAAAGAAGGGCTTAATATCAGATACTACATGCACGGGTCTTACCAGAGCTACATGGCAAGGCACGTACAATTTGATTGAAGCCGAACAACCAGAAAAGACAGTAACGGAAGCTACTGCGGATCCTACTCACAAGTCTGATTGCACTCTCAAAGACTTAGCCGACTCTTTCCTTCACAGGATAGCGGCCAGAGAACAGATTCTCCCCTATACAGACGTTGTGCGATGGGCAATTGAGGAAATTCCAATCCTCGACAGAACTTTTAGCACCAGAGATGGGAGGATTTTTGGATCGTTCAAGCCAGAGCATCTAAGGCAAATGTATCATTGCCTGAGCCAGAGAAAGTGTATAACAAGACGTTCCTGGAGAAATTTGCAAGTGATAATGAAGTGGAATCCGAACCCATCCGGGATTGGAGACAGAATCCAGCCAAACACAAGCACGAGTCTTCCGGTAAGTACTCAGTCGATTCTTTGTCTTCCCCTTATTGTTATGCGGGGATAATGATGTGTAGGCTATGGGGATTACATGACTCTGCTAACTTTACCATAGAGATGGTTCCTCTAATGGAAGTAGCAGTAAACAGCATAATTATGGATTAGGCCACTATTCTCTCTGATAAGCTAGCCGTAGTTGTTCGTGATTTTAGAACTAATTCTGTTGTCACTGAAAGGAAAATTCCCCCGTTTTATTACAGTGCATATATTTTAGATACATTATGTTTCAATTCTGAGTTTCCCGTCCTCGGTTGGAGGTGGACTGCCCAAGACCCCTCACCCATTCATATATACCACCAGAAATTGTGGAAATCTTCTTACAAGCACCATTTGTACCAAATCTGCAATGGCTTTATGGTTCCCATTCATTATTCTATTTTTGATAAGCCCATTCCCAAAATCTCCTATCTAGCTTCCTTTGATTTACCGGCGGTAGCGAGTTGGTTTGGAGAAGAGAGATTTACCTACATTAGGGTTTTCGGCAGCCAAGCCAATCCGCATGTTCTCCCTTTGTATATTCCAGATAAACTGCTAGCAAGAGAAATCGCCTATCAAATTATGGCAGAGAGTACTACACAGACTCTCAAGAAAGAAAAGAAGAGGGGCTGGCCCTCTTTTCCCTTGAGAATTGGTGTCTATACTCTGCATGATCTCAAACATGTAGAAAAGGAAGCCACAAAGATTCAGTCCTTAACCCTGGCCACTATCCCAAATAGGCTATATGATCCAAAGCAAACTGCCTATACTGCATTGGAACAAGCCAAATCAACAAAATTTGACCATCAAGAGGATTGGTTTGACGACCTATTCGTTTCAGTCGAAACAATAGGTTAAGCTAAAGAACTTGCTCGACTGAAATATAATGATGAAGGGTTAACTGAGTTCAATAAACTTAGAGAGCAGAGGTTGCAAACTCTGCCTCTAGATTTACTGGCAACAACCCCAGCGACATCTTCAAGCGAGCCTGGTCGGCAACAGTCAAGCCAGCCTCCTGTTATAACAAAAGATCAGAAGAAGCAACAGGAGAAAAGGCAAAAGAAACAACAAGCGGAAAGGCAAAAGAAAGAACAAGCAGAAAAATAGCAGAGAGCACAAATGGAACAAGAGGAGAAACAGAAAAAAGAACTGGCAGATAGGCAAGAAGAAAAACAGAGGGGAGAGCAAGAGGAGCAGCAGAGGAAAGAGCAGGAAAAAGAGCGAAGCGAGTCCCAAGCCGAGAAGCAGAAACAAACCACCATTGATCCCGAATTGCTCCAACAGTGGAAGCAATTTGACTCTATTATCAGTGGAATGGAATGTTCCAAAGATACGGACACCTCCAAAACAAATGACACACAGGACATCAGTTCTCCTCAGGTTATAAACGGAACCAGCGGCCCACCCATTTCTAAAGATGTTGAGGTAATTCCTAAAGACCCTTCCGATCAAATCGTTCTCCAGGTGGAAGATATTACTCCCTTGGATGTTTTCTATAGCCCAAGGCATAGAGCAGTTGTAAAGCAATCAAGGAAAAGACGAAGGACTGATCAACCTTCTATCTTTCCTGAGCAAACAGTCACGGGTAATGTAGTATGGAAGGAGGAATTGGACCCCTCCGATGACCTAACAAAGCTGTCACAGTATGCAGGTGCCTATTCTGCAGCGACTATTGATAAGGCATCAGAGGTAAGTCTTCTACTGAAAACTAAGGACCAAGAAATTTTTGCACTACAGGCAAAAGTGGCCGAGGCAAAGCAGAAGGCAGCACAAGCAGAAGAACAGTTGCTGGCACAACAGCAAATGAACAATTCATTAACCCAGCAATTGCAAACAGAGAGGCAGAGGATCGACCAAAGCGCGATCCAGAAACAAAAGGAATTGTCGGAAGCATTGGCACAATTGAGGACAGCAAATGAGCTGATGATGAAAACAAAGGATGAGCAAATCGCTCAATTGTCATCGCAAATTGAAATAATCAAAGGCGCTCCACAGGTGGATGAGTTCAGAAAGGAAGCATCACTAATAAACAATGCACTGATATCACAAATTAGGCTCCTTTGTCAACAACTCACTGAGGCAGAGCCATTGTGTGATTTAACTACATCCATTAATCAACAGGTAGAGAAGGCCAGGAATGAGTTAGACTAGGCCGATGAGATCATAAGTGGATATCTTGACTGGCAAGATTCTGATCAAGGGAGAGAAGCAAATTTGCCCAAGATCTCAGAAACATATAAAGACATACTTTTTACAGAATGGCACACACAGGTAATGAAAGCAGAAAGGGCAGCTTTAAGGTGTAAATCAACCTCCAGCAACCTAGTTGATCTGGTTAACAACACTCTCTACTTGGCAAATATGATCTCCCAATGTACGCCTGGAAAGATAACAACAACAAACCTGCTGGAGCAAACGTGTTATCCTGACTTGGAGGAAAAGGGGAGATTAATCGCTGGGGTTAACAGTTTGACCTCCGATGCATATTGGCTTTTCCTGATTAAGCCACACACATAGAGAGCTGCCCTTAAGTGTTTAACAGATGCAATCGGGTGTATAATTCCCGACATTCAGGATGCCACCTATGCTGCCCAGCTCAGTTCGCTTCTCAACAAACCACCTGAAGTAGAGCCAATGCTTGCGACAAGTCAGCTCGGGTTTAAAGGCAAGCAGCCTACCTGATGAATCATGTCGCCGATTGCCAGATCGCTCCAGGAAATACGATCAATATTTATTGATGCCAATTATGTAGGATTTCTGTTTATTAGATATTTAGATTAGTTTAGTATTTATACACCCTTTCATTGTTTTGGAAAGGGTCGTAAAATTTTTGTAATAGACTTAAAGACTGAAGTTTGCACTACTGTGCTTCAGCCTATATTCTTTTATGAAACTCGACCAATCGTTCTTAATTTGACAAGGAAGTTTCTTTATGCAATTGCGCACTACTGTCTTTTGTTGGGGATGTTTTCTGAGTCGAAGGAAGAACTGCGACATAGCGATTGATATTTGGGAGTGTCACGCAGCTCATATGGTATTTCTATCTATGTCTGAATTCATTCCTTTTATATGAATTGTTATGTGATTATTTTTGCTATTGTTGATTATATGCATGCGCTGTAACAGCAGATCCTTATTCATTCCACTATTGGATGTTTTATGATGTGCCTTTCCTTTCAATCATGCATGTGACAATGATATAAATGATAAAGTGTGGTAATTTGTTTTAATCGCTTTGTTTAACTATTTAGACATAGCAATCTTGAATGAATTAACATCTATGCCTTAAAGATGGAGTCATCTATATGCCTGTCTTTAGACACAGACCACCTAACGCCACACTTTAGAGCTCAATAAGTTCCCGGGATAGATCATAGTTATTATATTCTTGCTGATAGTTTTAGTTATTCGCTCGTCACTAGCGTAGTTTATAATCACCCATCCATCCCATTTATCCACTTCTAGGAAACTGGTCCCATTATCCCCAGTCGGAGCCACTATTCCAAACGGAAAAGGAGTTGTACTAAGGTCCGGACCGGGTGGTTATCCCCGATGTTGGCCTTAATTTGACAAGGAAGTTTCTTTATGCAATTGTGCACTACTGTCTTTTGTTGGGGATGTTTTCTGAGTCGAAGGAAGAACTGCGACATAGCGATTGATATTTGGGAGTGTCACGCAGCTCATATGGTATTTCTATCTATGTCTGAATTCATTCCTTTTATATGAATTGTTATGTGATTATTTTTGCTATTGTTGATTATATGCATGCACTGTAACAGCAGATCCTTATTCATTCCACTATTGGATGTTTTATGATGTGCCTTTCCTTTCAATCATGCATGTGACAATGATATAAATGATAAAGTGTGGTAATTTGTTTTAATCGCTTTGTTTAACTATTTAGACACAGCAATCTTGAATGAATTAACATATATGCCTTAAAGATGGAGTCATCTATATGCCTGTCTTTAGACACAGACCACCTAACGCCACGCTTTAGAGCTCAATAAGTTCCCGGGATAGATCATAGTTATTATATTCTTGCTGATAGTTTTAGTTATTCGCTCGTCACTAGCATAGTTTATAATCACCCATCCATCCCATTTATCCACTTCTGGGAAACTGGTCCCATTATCCCCAGTCGGAGCCACTATTCCAAACGGAAAAGGAGCTGTACTAAGGTCCGGACCGGGTGGTTATCCCCGATGTTGTTGCAGCGATTTTCGAGGCATCAA
Source organism: Pinus tabuliformis (assembly GCA_031772625.1). Classification (NCBI taxonomy): domain Eukaryota; kingdom Viridiplantae; phylum Streptophyta; class Pinopsida; order Pinales; family Pinaceae; genus Pinus; species Pinus tabuliformis. The sequence continues at coordinate 20,170,791 of CM062819.1, forward strand.
CAGGTCCACGTCATGAAATGCCTCGACACCCTGAGACACACCTTCCAAAATTTAACCCCAAGAAAGGAACCACAACTTAGGACCATATCAATCATTTTTACCTTGCTTTGCAAATGATGAGGGTCCAACATGACGATGTTGTTTGTAGGATTTTCCCTTACACCCTTGATAATAATGCAGCCACATGGCATCATTCTTTGCCCGTGGCCTCCATACGGAATTGGGAACAGTTCCGAAAAAATTTCTTCGAAAAATTTGTTGAAGAAAAGCCACCTTCTATGCTTCTCACTGAACTTAGCACATTGAAGTTCCATAATAAAGAAAAGGTTAAAGATTTCAATTAGTGATTCACCACCATCTTGAACAAGTTCCCAATTGACGTGCCCTTGATGATTCAATTTTTGTTGATTATTATACCAAGGCCCTACCGCACAATATCATTGTGTTTTTAAAGTGAGAAGCGAAGGCTACTATAGTTGAAAACTTTGCAGAAACTCTCGCTGTAGAAAAGGATCTACTTTCCATATGATCACTTGAGCATGACACCCGGGAAGAGTCAAATTCTACTAACACGAAAATCTAAGCCTCATCTAACAAAGCCCACAATAAGGATAAGGATTATTTTGACTTCGAGGGTCTAGCCAAATCGCCAAAGCAGTTAACTAATGAAGTATTTGAGTTGAAAAGGAAAACCAGTGAGGGATCATCAGGTAGTAAGTTTGGTAAGCCTTTCTTTAGAAGAAATAACAACCCACCTGTAAAGTTCGCTCAAATCTCTTATGCAAATTTCAACATAAAGGAAATCGGTACGGAAAATTACTGCACCTTTCACCAAGTTGCTCATTCAAAAAAGACCTGTCCACAATGGATACATATTATGACTATTGTGGTTACCAAGGTACTAGAGGATCAGGTGATTGGAGATGAGGATGAGGAATTTAAGTATGTTGAAGAAGAAACTACCCCCCCCCCCCCCCGATGATAATGTTGGTTCTACCATATTGGCCTTTGAGGTTATTTGAGGAGGTGAAGTTCAATCTGTTCAAGAATCCCACGTAGGAGACACCCCTCCCCCTAACGCACAGAAGACATATAATCTAAGGAGTAAGGGTCCAGTAGCGGATCCCACACTAGAGGAGAATAAGAATTCATTGTTAAGAAGAATTTTACCCCCGAACAATTAAACCCACCATTCAACCTCTGCTCCCAAAATTCCAACCAACCAAATTTCGAAAGGTACTTCGATAAGCGGTAAAGGAGACTCCCAAACTCCCAAAACCTAAGCTAGATCCATGCAATCCCTTACTACTCCTCAATAATCTAAATACAAAATCGTATCTTTAGATATGGGTTATAACATCATAGAAGATATGAAGAAGACGTGGGCCAACATTTCGCTTTATGAACTGGCTAAGATAGCTAGTTAGCAGGAATTAATTGTTAAATCCTTTGCTACCTCATCTTCCACCAGTAGGTTTGCCTCATCCACAAAGACAAGCTCATCCGTCCTGTCCAAAACTCTGATTAATATACAATCCATTATCAATGGCACAAATGCAAATTCAAGAGGCTCAACTCCCCCATTTCTTTTAACTTTTGAGATCTTTAACTACAACGTACACAATTGCCTTATTGACTCAAGTGCATTAACTAATGTCATGCCTTTATCGGTTTGCAAGAAACTGAACATCCAACCTAAAAATATAGATGTTAAAATCATTCAATTGGATAGGTCTCAAGTCCCTACGGTGGGAGAATTGAACAATGTGATAATCAGATTGTCTTTTGATTCTAGAGTGCATGAATGCATTGACATAATGGTCGTTGACATACCATAATCATATGGGTTATTGCTTAGTAGAGACTGGTCGAGAAATTTGTAGGGGTACTTTGTAATGGATTGGTGTCATCTTTGGCTTCCCTGCAAAGGTAAGAATAGCCATATCAAATTCAACAATAAACCCTATATGAAGCATATGGCCACTGACCTGGAAGCTCTAAATGAACCAATTATTTTCGCTTAGGAAGAGTTGGTAATGTGTTTTTTAGAGACGAGCATTAGTGCTATGAAGCTATGCCATCACCTATCCCACTTGACACGCAGTTGGAACTCCTTTCTTGCCCTCCAACTAATTCTAATGAAACTTGGACCATAGATGTAAATACTTTTAACATAGATGTAAGTATTAATGGAATGTGGAATTTATATTATGATGGGTATAAGACTCGGGATGGAGTTGGTGCTGGCTATATTTTGATCGACCCCCAAAAAAACAAATTACTAATTTCCTGTGGGTTAGAATTTCAATGCACTAACAACATTGCAAAATATGAGGCGTTGATCCTTGGGCTTAAAAAGGCTATGATCTCAAAGTTGAATGTTTGAAGGTGATTGGTGATTCCAAGATCATCACAAGGAAGGTACGAAATAATATTCATTATCTATCACCGCATTTCAAAAACTATCAACAAGAGGTATGGCACCTAATTTCTTCTTTTAAGGCTTTTGGTATAAAATTTGTCCCTATAATCAATAATGTCGTTGTTGATACTTTGGCTAACGTCGCAGCTAGGTTTAAGCCTTTGAGAGATGGTTTTTCTATTGGGATTATTTATAAACCCCTTGTTCTAGATAACGTAACTAATCTCCATGTTTTCAATGATGATCAACAGGTACTTGATTTCATGGCTAACGTGGTAATATATGAAGAAGATCACGACAGAGCCTTACAATAAGAAGTTAATAGACACAAGGGAAACCCCATGCCAAAAGGTGTTGTTACGCTGGAAAAATGATTTGATTTATAGAATTGTTTTCAAGGGTCCCCAAATACTAAGACTCAGAGTTCCACGTTGTCGCATGAGCAAATCAATCTTTAGACAGAAGCTTACCCCAAGTTCATCAATCTAGTTGTTGGATGTTTGTCGGATGGAAGAGAAGCATCCATCAACTGGTTAAGGTAATATTAGGATGTGTTTGCCTAGATGTATGACGACCTAAAGACTTATGATACTTGGATCATCCAACAAATTATACCTATAAAGGACAGGTTCAATCCATTGCAATAAAAGTTAAGGAAAGTACAACTCACGTTCGAACCCCTTATTCAGAAGGAGTTGAAGAAGTTGTTGGATGAGCGCATTATTTTCAAAGTCAGGCACTCCACTTGGGTCTTGAATCTGGTTCCCGTACGAAATAAGTCCGTTGAGATTAGGTTATACATCGATTTCCGGAATCTAAATCGACCTTCGGATAAAGATAACTATCGAGTCCCCTCCATGGAGCAAATTCTTCAAACAGTATCCAGATCTGAAATGTTCTCCTTACTTTATGGTTTCTCCGAGTACAACCAAGCTCTAGTAGCCGAACCAGATCATTTGAAGACGAATTTCAAAACTAAGTGGGGAACATTCGCCTTTCAATGCATGCCCTTTGGCCTTATTAATGTTGGAGCTAACTTCCAAAGGGAAATGGATATTACTTTCAAAGGGATTATTTGTCAAAGCATAGTAGTATATTTGGATAATGTTACGGTGTTTTCGAAGAGGACATATGACCACCTCCATCATCTAAAACAAATATTTGAGCATTCTAGGAAGTACAGGATATCCCTAAATCCTAAGAAAAGTGTATTTGTAGTATCTAAAGGTAACCTTCTTGGGCATATTATAACCAAAAGTGATATCACTGTTGATCCCGAACGCGTGAAGGCTATTGTGTAAATCCCGCTTCCAAGTAGTAAGAAGGGTATGCAGTCTTTCATGGTTAAAATCAACTTCCTTCGCAAGTTTATGTATGATTTTGATCATATCATTAAACTCTTACAAAATATGATAAATAAGAACGTGGGGTTCAAATGGAACAAAGAAGAAAAGGAATAATTTGACCATATAAAGAACTCCATTGTTGAATATCCTTCTCTTTATAGCTCGAACTTCAGCGAATATTTCATTATGTCTAATGTCGCTCCATATTCATCTCTAGTTTTTATGTCAGCGCAAAAGGATAGTAATGGTGATGAGCATCCCATATCCTTCATGAGCATTGGTATACAAGGCTCGGAACTCAACTACCCAAACATGGACAAACATGCATATGAAGTCTATAGAGTCGTCAAACACTTCCGGCAATACATCCTAAATAATCACGTGACAATATTTGTGCCTCACCCTGATGTTAGGTGATTATTCATCCAAGAGGAGTTGGGTGAATGAAGGGCTAATTGAATTACCTACCTCAAAGAATACGACTTGGATTTCAAGCCTTCTCACACAGTCAAAGGACACAGGTTATGTAAACTGGTCGTTGAAGCCGCTAACCAGCAAAATGAAGAATTAGAAGGATGGGATCATGAGATTGAAATGTACCAAAACGACCTCACATTAGCACATGATTCCTCATCTTGGTATGTCGATCTGAAGAAGTATTTAGGACAAGGGACTTTACCTCGTACCTTGTCTGCAAAACAAAAAAGAGTTGTAAGTCTCAAAGCTACAGCGTATCAGTTGGTACAAGGAAATCTATTTCATAAGCACCACAATGGCATATTACTCAAATGATTAGAATCTAATGAAGCCTAGAAGGTGTTTAAGGAGCTACATGATGGGAAGGCGGGTGGCCATTATGCCGACGATACCACAACACATAAAATTATAAGAGCTTGTTTCTATTAGCCTACCATATTCAAGGATTGCCATGCATATGCATGAAAATGCTCAAATTGTCATAGATGCATTAGGAGAGAATCACGGTCAGCCACACCACTCCAATCTATAATAGTGGAAGAACCTTTCTAACGGTGAGGGTTGGACGTCATTGGAGAGATCGTGCCACACTCATCAAAACAACATAAGTACATTCTCATGGCTACAGATTACTTCACAAGGAAGTTGTCCCTTTATGACAAATCAACGATCATGAGGTAATATCTCTTATTAATCATCACATTGTAACCAGGTTCGATGTTTCAACCTCCTCATTTTATATAATGTTATCTATTTCTCATCTTTTAAGTTATATGATTTTTCTTTGGAAAACAATATTGTCTCGAGACATTCATGTTACAGGGAAAAGTGTCTATTTAGAACTGCTCTATCCCACTAAGGTGTGACAGCTGCCTTAGAAACAAACAGAGAAAAACTACTTTTGTATTTCCTTTATGAACTATAGATAGAGAGGAATAGAAAGAACCAACCTGTGTCTTGTGCTAATCCTTTGATCCAATCCCTCTCTTCTTTGATAGTCTCCACCTACCTGCTCCCTTACTTGCCCAGCTTCACAAAGTACCTGTAAGATCACAGAAGAATAACACTATACAAAGACATGGATCTATATTCATAAACAACTTAGGATCAGATTTAAGTTAACCATACAAATGTAACAAGCATCAATGATACAAAAGCATGGAGGAAAACTCAAATAGTTTTTATTGATAAACAAGAAAAGATCCAGGAGGAGTTACAACCAGTGGTTCCTGACCCAGCATCAACCTCCCAGCAAAGAAGCCCCTCTTCACCTCAAACAAAGCATAGATCACCCAACAATCTGATGTTTGTCTCAAAAAACCAACAGCAATTCCTTACAATATGCAAAATTCCAGCCTCCGGATCTCTGGGATGAGGGATCCATATATAGATATCTGTAAGGAGGATGAGTCAGCTTGTGATTTGATTAGTGTCTTCTCTCTGTCAGTTCTTGCTTCCACTTGGAGACTGAAGGCCTCTTACTCATCCTTGGTCGAATTCAGTGAGGCAAGTGTCACTGGAGAAGATTCTGGAAGCTTCCATTTTCTCTCCACCTCGCGGAATGACACTGCCATTTGTCATTTCTCGCCCATCGCACCCCACAGAAGGGACTTTTGAAATGCAACGCACCCTCACAGTGTATTTAGGTGCAATGCAACGCACCTAGCCAGTGGAGCAGCTGAAATGATCCTGTTTTGACTTATTCTGAGCAGTTTCTGGTGGAGAACTTCTGGGAGAAGCTGTAACCTGCTGACCTTGTTCCTTTAGGGGTTAGAACAACACGACTTAGGAGCCCTTGGTTTATGGAAATTTCATGCTTGGAGTTGTAGGGCACAAAAATGTCTATAACAGTTGCCCCCTAAAGTATGAGGCCGTTAACCTTTTGGTGTCGGGTGAAATGCTTTATTATGAGGATCCGAAGTTCTTTCAATGCTGGGAGGAGACCTGTAATAAGATACAATACAATACATTATCTTCATACTATTTTCATGATCTAGCTGAGGCGAGCATTCCCATGCTCAGCTTTATAAATTCATTTTTCATGTACATAGGACAGACAATCGTCTGAGTGTAGACTGATGATTCTGATAGAGCCATCATCCTTTTGAGTGGATGATTATCTATGCTGCAATGATGTACATTTAATGTCTTTATTTTTCCTGAATATATATCGCAGCTCGGATGGATGAAACTAGATCCGGGGTCTTCAATCTCGTCCGATCTTCACTCGAAGTACAAGTCGATCCATGTGAGAAATGTTTTGAAGTCGAACATGGAAAGACATCGCTTGATTACCAGTCAATGATGTAAAACTGTTAACAAGCGCGAGAGGAATCACCGATAATGATAATGATACTCAAGGTACTGCAGTACAATTCACGTGGTGTGAATAAAGGACTTGGCGTCGAACACCACGCAAAATCTTTCGGTCGAAGGCCATTGATGTAAACCTATCGCCAGAAGTGAGAAACTTGCCATTGAGGCATGCAAGCTTCAAAGTACTGAATGGGGTGTTCCTAGATCAACTTCTTGGATAATGAGCTGAGGTCGACAAGAAGCGATCCATCACAGGAGGGCCTTAATGAATCCCACATCAATGACACGGAACGGAGCAAATGATTTGAATGGAGGTGAAAACGATCTGGTGATATAAGGTTCAGGGTGGCGGTCATGAAAGAATGGAGTGTAATGTATGGTAGTGGGTGAGACACAGGTGACTTCTCTGGATGACTTCTCTTGAACATATCGGCGACACTGATGTGATGGATTGGTAGCATTAACCCCAAATGTGGATGGTATGGCGTGACCATGGCGATGTGACCGGTAAATGAAACAACCTAACCCGACTCGGACACGGAGTGGAAGTGTCATGTTCAAGAGCGACTTGCTACCAACAAAGTTTCTTTGAGTTTTCTTCCCAATTTTTCCCCAGTCATTGCTGACCAGTACCTCTTTATTTTTGTCAAGCTTGAGGAGGATAACATATGCGTGTTCTATAATTTGTCCTTCGGGCAAACCCATCACTATGTTCTAACGAGCCTAGCGATAGTGAAACTCGTTCTCGTCTATAGACAAGTTTGTCGCTATTAATCTTTTTAATGAGTTTAACGACAAAGATAACTCGGTCCTTTTCAATTTTAGAGAGTCTGAAAAGGAACGTAAAGGAAACTCCAAAATTCCTTTTTCGTCCTCTAATCCCTTAAGTCCGAAAAAGTATAAAACAATACAGAAGGGATGAATTTTCGATACTTTTAACGAGCCGAACAAAACAAGCGCTCGATCTTTTTGTGTAATAATCCCTCAGGTCCAAAAAGATTAAAATCTAGAGGAGGGATAGCACTTCCTATCCCTTTAACGAGCTGGAAGGCCAAGGACTCGGCAATCTTTTCATATTTTACGAGTCAATTGAAAAGAGCTTAAAGGAGACTCGTCTTTCGAGGAACGAGTGATAAAACGGGTAGCAGCTGATTCCAGGTAAGGTTTAGAATTTTCCAATCACGGCAGTGTCACAAGGATGGCTAGCGAGATCACTCTTCGCAGATGTTCCTCAAAATGGGTAAAAAATCAAATGGAGGTGAATGATCGGCCAATGAAAAAGTGGAGGTGACGGTGCAAACACGACCAAGGCTTTAATGGCTGAAGTACTACATTCACGATGGTTATTTACCGGGGAATAGTTCATTTTTTAACGAGCTTAAATGTGGGTAGAAACATTTGCTCATGTCTTATGTTTATTTTTTAACGAGCTTGAACTATGTGCTAAAACTACTCGATTAAATGGTCCCTTTTTTATTTTACCATAAATAGCTTAGTTCTTTCAAAGATTGTACTGTATTTTCAACTGCTTCATCAAACTAGTCAGAAATGAACAATATATGCTTGAAAATGAGTTAGAACACTAATATTTTACTTTGAACTACGTAAAAAGTAATGAAAAAGTGTTTTTACCTCTCATTTTACCATTTCATTTGAACTTTGGTTTGTTGGAGATTTGGAGGTGCTTTTCCCCCTTGATTTTCATCAGCTAATTTCGGGAGATTCTGTGGATGATTCTCGGTGCCGTTTGGACCAGGTAGGAGCTAAACCTGAGCTCTTTCATTTCATGGTTTCCATTTTGCATTCTGAGCTTGATTCCTAGTTTTTCTGAGCCCCTGGGGTTTGAAAAACTCGTTCTGCCTTCAGCGCACCCTCTGTGTATCGAAAGGTGCGTTGAATGTTGGCCATTGTGAAGGCCATCTGACATGCAACGCACCCAGAGTACTGTTGTAGGTGCGATGGGCGCAGAGAAGGAATTCTTTGCACAATTTTTGATGGAAATTTTGCCTGTTTCTTGCCAAAATCAGGATCTAACTCTTCTCTTGTTTGTTTTTTAGAGATCTTTGGAGCAAGATGACCATTACATGGCGAGAACGTGAGCATGAAGAAGAGGACATGCTTGCCCTACATGATCCAGTTACAGTAAACGCACTGCAGAACTGTGGCTTGCTGAAGCTTTTCTGCATTTCTAGCATGAGACAACAGATCAACTTACTGCAGTATTTGCTCGATGCTTGGGATCCTACCAACCAAGTTTTCCAGATTAGGGGAAAATCTATCCCCTTGACTGTAGTAGACATCTATTTCTTGACCGGTTTGTCGAGGCGGGGTGCCCCCATCTCTTTATCAGGTTCAGCCCGAGGAGGTGACTCGGTGAGAGATTATGTTCGCCGGTATTGCAGAGAAGGATCTCAGCCGAGTAAAGACGGCAAGATCATCATCCGTGATGTTACTGACAGGTCCCTCAGGACTATTCTGTTTACTTTTGGTAGGATGGCCGGTGGGGCGGCTCTTCATGTAGCCAACCGATCTTATATGCAGTATGCCTTGGAATGCTTCCAACTGAAGGTATTCAACTGGTGTGATGCAGTACTTCTTGTGATGAAAGAGCAGTTGACCAAGGTAAAGAGTGAGAGGTTGAATAACTTTGGGTATGGTTCTATTTTGACCACTTTTGCCTTGGAGAAGATACCACTGATACAGCCGCAGTACATTGCACTCGATTTACCTTCTCCTACTGAACCTCGTATGCAGAGATGGGTTGACCACATGTCTAGGCATGCTAGCCAGTCTCAGATTTCATTTTCTGATACCTTCTTCGGGTGGTTCGACCGTCAAGAGATGGTCTATTCTGAGTATCCATACGTTGGCATGGATTTCCGGGGTGATCCAGATTTGGTACTGCCGGATGGTGAACAGTGGGGCGCTATTGGTAAAATCTCTGACCATATTCCTGTTTATCGTTTTTGCTTATAATGTCCTTGTGCTTTACTCTATCAAGAATTTAATCAAACTCATGTGTACATGCAAATTTTGGTCTTGTTCGTCCAACAGTTCGCCTGAGAGTACCAGCTGTTGCCCCAGCAGGAGAGGCCGTCGGAAGGGCTATCCTTCGTGACCTCGACGTGGCCGAGACTCTCACAGCATTACAGGAGCAGGTTGAGGGCCTCACTCTTGGTATTCTAGATGTGAGGAATGACGAGCTACCCTTGAGGCTACAGCAGCATACTACTGGTGTGCCAAGACGATGGACCTGTCTCTTGCACATGATCGCACAGGCTGTGACTTGCTATCACGAGCATCATTAGACTAGGGTGCCTCCTAGCATTTTGATTTTTTTGGTCATTTGACCGATTTTGTCTTGGTTACAGAACATTATGTGTAAACCATAAACAGTTATATATATTTTTGATTTTCGGAGTTTTATTTTGGTTAAGTTACATGATCCAAATACAAACATTGATGGTATGTTTCTTTTTATAAATGTTGCAAATGTCTATCTAACACATAATTTGCTAATGAGTCAGTTAATGTGTTTAAGTTTCTGGAAATATGTTGATATTGAATAGAATCAAATTGTCTTTCCAAAATCTTAACCCTTAGGAACATGCGATAAATAGCTGGATTTCGGACAGAATAGATACCAGTGAGTTGTAGTATTACGAGTTGTGAGTCTAGCCTGACAATTAGTCGGCGTATACCATGTGTGATGGCATCAGAGAGAAGTTCTATCAACGCGCTATATTCAGCGATGTTATTTGTTGATCGACCAATACATACCCCTCTGAAACTTACTAACTCGCCGCTTGGATCAAAAATAGCCCAGGCTGCGGAAGATAGGTTCCGCGAACTACGACTCGCTCCGTCGGCATATCCAACACATGACTCCAATAGGTTTGACATCTGTAAGAAATGTAAAAAGTGGATTACTTGACCAAAATAAATACTTTAGCGAAAACAAAAACATAACAAAAGCATAAAGGTTACCATTACGCATAGTAATGCTTGAGGTACAACCCATTACGAGGTTGCGCCAGTGGAATTCCAACATAATTCATTAACTCGTAGGCTCCTTTTGCTAACACTCGTTTAACAATATAGGGGCCCATCCATAAAGACTTAAATTTACCTGCTCCCAATTTATCGGATTCTTGGTCGTAAAGTAAGACCAAGTCACCTTCTGAGAAGACACGGGGTTTGACATTTTTGTCGAACTGCGCCTTGACCCGTTTCTTATGGGCTTCATTAGCCAAAGCGGCGTCACGACGGGTTTCATCCAATTGGACTAATTCCAAGAAACGAGCCTCTTCTTCTGAAGTTCCGGGGAGGAGATCAATTGCGAGTTTGAGAGACAAGATTTCACACTGGATTGGTAAGACTGCCTCCAGGCCATATACCAGTTGGAAAGGTGTGAACCCGGTTGCATTCCTTACCGATGTTCGGTAAGCCCACAAAGCTGAGTACAGGATTAGGTGCCATCTTTTTTTGTGAACTCCAATCATCCTTTGCAGCATGCGTTTCAGGACCTTGTTGATTGCTTCAACTTGTTCGTTGGCTTGCAGATAATATGGAGTAGAGCTGTCGTGAGACAACCCTAGTTTGGCAGCTAATTCGACCATCATGTGATTGTGAAAATGCAATCCATGATCTGTGACTATAGCCTGTGGTATGCCAAATCTGGCGACTACATGATTGAAAAAGAAGAGGGCAGCTGTTTCACCAGTATTATCTAATGTAGGCATCGCCTCGGCCCATTTGGTAAAATAGTCAACTGCGACTATGATATACCCATGCCCCTCGGTCGAGGTGGGGTTACATGTCATGAAATCGATGCCCCATTTGGCGAATGGCCCAACAGCAACTATTGGCTGTAAAGGTGCGGGTGGTCTTCTGGTTTTGCTATCGAAAATTTGACAAGCATGGCAACTTTTGACTGCGGTTATGCAATCTTTGAACATTGTTGGCCAGAAGTATCCTGCTCGTAAGATTTTTTGCATTGTAGCATATCCAGATTGATGCCCCCCACACGCGCCTGAATGACAGTCATTCAGGACTTTTTCGGCCTCCTCATGGGTGAGGCACCTCCTCAGAACTGTATCGATACCGCGACGGTAAAGTGTATCACCGACGATCATGTAGTCTTTTGCTTGGTATCGAATACGTTTTTGTTCAGAGTGGGAGGTGTTGGGCCTATATTTTTGGGTTTGGAGATAAATGATTATATCCCCATACCACTCATTGCTTGTAGATATCAGAAACAAATTTTCGTCCACGATTGTTTCTTCGGATGTGTCATCGTTGGACGACGATGGGAGATCGCACAATAATTCTGCGAAAACTAGAGCTTTCTTTGATTTGGATTTTACAAATTCCAGATCAAACTCTTATAGGATTGCTATCCATTTTGAGTATTTGCCCCCCAGCAATTGTCGCGACAATATATAAGTCATGGGGTTGCAATCTGACAGAATGGTAGTTTTCCGAAAGAGGACATAGTGTCGAAACCTTTGTATCGCTTGAACTACTGCAAGCGCTAGCTTTTCAACGTAAGAATATTTTCTTTCTGTATCATTTAAGTTTTTACTTAAATAATATATAGGATGCTCAATTCCATCGACTTCTTGAACTAAAACCATTGCGATGGTCGTATCTGCTGCAGCCAAATACAGGTTAAAGTCTTTTTGATAATCAGGAGCGTACATTAATGATGCTTTCATTAGGGATTCTTTTAAAGCATCAAAGGAAGCTTGTGCAACCTGATCCCAGACAAAGGGTACTTCCTTTTTCAAAAGACGTGTATAACCTTTAGCAAGTTCGACGTAATTTGGAATGAACCTCCTCAAAAAGTTTGCTTTCCCTTGGAGTTTCTGAATCTGAAGCAAATTCGAAGGTGGAGGCAAATTTATGATTGCCTGGACCTTACATGGGTCAAGACGAATCCCGTCCTTGGAGACTACAAATCCAAGTAAACGACCAGAACTGACGCAAAATACACATTTGTGCGGATTGAGTCGTATCTTGTAGTGTCGGCAACGTAGAAATATCGCTCTTAAATGCTGCGAATGATCAGTCCGCTTTCGCGAATGAGCCGAAAGGTCGTCGAGGTACGGTTGAACGATGTTTTTGATGTCATGGAAGGCATAATTCATTGCCCTCTAAAACGTCGCCCCTGCGTTCTTTAAACCAAAGGGTAATTTTCGATATGCGAATGTGCCCCACGGACAAATAAATGCAGTCTTTGAATGGTCCTGTGGGCGGATATTTATTTGATTATACCCGGAGAATCCATCCATGAATGAAAAGATTTCACATTTGGCGCATTCATCAATTATCTGGTCAATGAAGGGTGTAGGGTAGTTGTCTTTTGGACAAGCTTGATTTACATCCCTATAATCGACGCACACTCTAATTGTTCCCTATTTTTTCATAACAGGGACGATATTCGATACCCAATCGGTTAGAGGAACCGGGTAGATGAAACCAGCATGGAGAAGTTTTTCAACTTCTGCCTTAATGGCAGCGGCTTTCTTGGGGTGCACCTGCCTTAGCCGTTGTCGTACTGGTTTGACATCTGGATACATCTTAATTTCGTGTTCAACGATACTCGAGTCAATGCCTAGCATTTCACTGTATGACCAAGCAAAGACATCTTTGAATTCGCGAAAAAGAGCGTTATATATTTCCAGTTCTGAAGGAGAACAACATTTGCCAACATAAATATTATCTACAACATCTGTTTTGGTCGAGATATTTATGGCTATAGTTTCTTCAATGTTGGACAAGTTTCGCTCGGAATCCACCGTGTTTACAGTATTTGACAGGAAATCAAAGACTGAAGGATGATAAAGGTCATCTTGAGTATCTTCTCCACAATCCGGAAGAAGGGAACGATGGTGGGAATCGTTCCATGGTTCTCCCTCAATTATCATTGATTGGAGAATTCCTTCGTCGGTGGCATGCACTTGCGACCAAGGATCTGAAGGGGTACCATATTCTCTAGACCTATCTATCCAAACGCTTGATGAGCGTTGATTTGGGTTTTCCTCCCATGCTAGGAACATTGATTGCTACAATATTTCCGTTGGGCTTGGGGGAAAAACCATTGCATGATCCATGTGGATATCGTTTTCTGAGATCTTTGTAGAAGATATCATGTTGCAGGTTCCTATCGATGCTACTTCCGCCAAGTTGATTGGAGGTGGAAGGGTGAAATTTCCCATTAGTATAGGATCTTTTAATAGGCCTACTCCAATATTTTGAAGCGAATGAGGGCTTCCATGGATCATGGGAATGCTTCCTGTAACTTGAGAAACATTGGGGAGGAAGTTTTGTTGATCGACGATTGTAATCCCTCCTTGAAAGGGAAATGCAATCTTCCTGAAATAGGTCGACACAACAGCCGCCATAGCATATATCCATGGCCTTCCTAGTAGGATGTTGTAATCAAGATTGCCATCGATTACTTCAACATCTATTTCTATCATTTTCCCTTCTAGTTCAACTTTCAAGTTACTTAGAATACCATACGGGGTATATGTCCTTCCGTCGAATGCTTTTAATGTTGTCGAAGATCGTGACAAGGTTGGAGATCCTAAAGTTTTCCAGCAACTCATCGACATAATGCATGTAGATGCTCCCTCATCAATAATTGTTCGATGAACAGTTTTGTTGAGGGCTTTCACTTGAACAAGGAAAGCTATTTGAGCTGGTAATTGAGGATCGTATCCTTTATGATCGAAGGATACAAGATTGGAATCCTTTGGGTCTATCCCACCAATGGCTGATAATAAAGCATGCCTTTGGGATGGGCAATTCTGTAGTACTTCAAGAGTCGACATAACGGATGGCGATTGTGCCAAATCTTCCACTATATTATAATGTTGTGCCGCTCTAGCGCGGGGATTAAACGTCGACTTGTGTACTACTCCCTTTGGCAGTTTTATTGTCAATTCAGGAATGATGGGTGGTGCAACTTCCGTTGAAGTTGTTGTCGAACTACTAGGTTGATCTTTATCGTTGTTGTTCGACAGCTGTGGATTCCCATAATCTTTGTTCCTTGTCGATATCAAAGCATCATTTTGCTGTTTTGAAACCGACAACATTAGCACTTGAAATGGGGAAGCATTTTCATTTTCAACCAGATTTGTTCCTGGATTTGGAAACGGATCGGTTAACATTGCGGAGGTTTTCGAACTCTTGAAGAATTTTTTAACCTCAGCTCTGTGTGGACAATTTGCGGTCCAATGATCCTCATCGCATATGAGACATGGATTTTTTGGTTTCCTATCTCCAGGAGGGTTTGAAGAAGATTTTTCAGGTGATGATTCCTCCTGTTTCTTCTTCTTCCCTTTGCCTTTCTTCTTGCTCCCTGGTTGTTTGGTTTCTTTGCCTTTATCTGTCGATACGGCATTTACTTCCGAAGCAAGAAGCTCATCCTTTGCATTTTGACTTGAAATCTTACGGGCTTTTTTGGATGTAGCCTTTGTCGATTTCGTGTCTGTTTTGCCAATCACGACATCGCCGGCATGAGAGTCATTGTTCGATTTAGGAGGAGGAGGAATTGAGAATTCCGGTCTAGGGGCGTCATGTATTTTATCGTAGAGCGTGCCGGACTGAGTGTAAATCAAATCCAGGTATTGCGCACGAGCGATAACTTGCTCTTCTGTTACGACTCCCCCCTTTGCTACATCTTACGTGATGGAAGGCAGTAATGACTTGATAAACCATTCAGCTAAGAGCTGATCGGGGACGTACGTTTTTACCATCCTACGACGACGTCGCCACTCATGTATATGATCAGATAGGTGAGTGGTCGTTGTCTATTTGAAGTTGGTAAGAATTTCGGTTCCCGTTTCGTACCTTATTGGTAACTGAAAATGGGTTAAAAAGGTTGTGGCCAAGGTACTGAAGTTGTCGAACGAAGCTCTAGGAAATTCGATGTACCATTTTGCCGTCGGACCCGTTAACATCCTCTGAAAGAGGCGAAGTCTTATCGAATCATCATTTAAGGTGTTTGATGAACACCATAGATGAAAGGTCATCACGTGATTCGATGGATCTTCACCCGGATTTCCATTAAATTTAGGAATATCTGATGGAAGTTTATGCGGAATCGCTGGCCACCAAGGTGCGTAAGCAATTGGATCGTTTGTTAACCGATTTAAATCAGGTAACTCTAAAGTCGCCACAAAGGGTAACTGCTGATTTAGGTTAGGTGAAGCATACCCAAGATAAGATGGGATTGCCTGAGCAGTTGGTCTTTGCATACCGGCATAATGCATCTGATGCTGGTATGTTTGGTAAGGTTGGTGGACATGACCATTATAAAATGGTTGATTTTGACCGTTTTGAATGTACGCCTGCCCACTATTAGCAAAGATTTGTTGCTCAGAACCTCGGTATACCTGTTGGAATTGCGGTTGTTGGTATTGTACTAGCCATGGTTATGAAGCCATGTGCTGTTGACCGATACTAACAGTTTGACCAAGATGAGAGGTAATTGTACCCGTCTGAACCTGTGTCATTCCACCAGTCGGCGACTGTGGTTGAGTCGCAGGGTCAAGGGACTGTTGCATTACAACCTGAGAAACCTGAGGTTGGCATACAACAGGCAGCGCTTGAACTTGCGACACCATCATAATAGCCGGCGTAGTCGGTATGTTTGACGTAGGTAAGCATTGTTGCATCGAATATACAACTCTTGGTTGTTGAGGTAGTATTGGTACCCAGCCACTTGAGGTAATTCCAGTATAACCTGAATGTTGTTGTGAACTCACGTATGGATATCCTCCCGGAGGGGATAATGAAAGGGTATATTGCCCCCCATACGGTGGTAATCCAGAACTCAAGGGAATGGTTTGCCCTTGGGGGCCGGACTACCCAAATTGACCTCCCAATGGATCAATTTGTTGAGACTCAACATAAGAGTTTCCAGATATTATTCCGGATGAACAAACAGGAACAGACCACACTGTCGAAGTAGCCCCTGAGTGGGCTCCTTCTAGCGGTTGAGAGCTAGTCGGGACAAATGGTATACCGGCGAACATTGTCGGAGTGTTAGCAGGGAGTTCTGCCGTCGCTGTGTCGGACAACACAGTCCTAGATCTTGACGGTTGTTCAGACATTTGAAGTCTATCCAAAAGATTACCTAGCGATTCTACAGGAGCTTTCGCTGGTGGTAGACTAACTTCTGATGAAGAAGGATATAGAGTGATCCCGACTCCAAATTGCGTTGGAGTAGTTGCTGGAGGATCTTCTACAATTTCATCTATGGCAATCAGACCAGGTGGAAGGGGAAGACCGTCAGGTCCATAGAATATTTCTGGTGCCGAAGAAGGTATGGAATCGGCAGCGACAGATGTTTGAAGAGTAAGACTCTCCGAACCGGTTGTAGATGGAACTGGTTCAGTAACACAAGTGTTTACTCTCAGACTGGGATCAGTATCACTGTCCCTCTGTGGCTGTTGAACTTCTTCTGTAGAGGCAGGGATTCCAGAAATGTTTGGAGTAACCGGAGTCTCTGATGTCGTTGGAACACTTGTTCTAACTTTAATAGGACATTTGGAACCGGTTAAATGAGTTAGCTTTGTCCGTACTGGCTTCGATTCCGGAGACAAAGACGGTTGACTCGTAAGCCTCCGCGAACGACGGGGTTTCAATTGACTTTCTTCCACGATTGCGGATTACTCGATCAACTAAAATAAAGGGGAAGTATGTTTCCGAATTAAATGAATTTTAGACGCTTTGACACAACTTGTTTTTTCAGTTTTTAAGAGTTGAGAAAAAACAAAAGATGACTCTAGTCTGCTTCGATTTTTAATGAGCCTGAAGTGACAAGTGCTCAGATGGACCTTTTCCGTTAAGGAGTCTGAAAAGGAACGAGAGGGACTGCTCTGGAAGTCTAGGTAGAGGGAGTACCAAACCAATCGCAAAACTGCAGAATACTTTTTACGGTACGGCAGTCAATCTTCCCGAATGTTGTGTTCAGTGCATTGCGATCGATAGGACGGCAGACACGGCTTCCTATGGATAAAGGATTTAAGCCTATAGGGGTCTCCCAAAATATACTCGACGGTACGTGGGAGCACAAGTCCGTACTGGAACTTATCGTCTCAAAGTGGAGGAATCACCCAACCAACAGTGAGAACAACAGTTACCAGGCTTTACGACGCCGAAATGCGTCTCTAGCCTAGACCTATAAATGTTGTGCGTTAAGTTCCAAAGCGTTGTTAGATTCATTGAATTTATTTTAAGTTGATCTTGCTTATGAAGTTTGCCTTTTGGGTTCACCACGAGATGTAGATGTAATTCCTAAAATGCAATCTAAAGATGATAAACAAACTTTTTATCTCTTTTATGCAATGAAAATCCTAGCTACTAGGGAAAAGAAAGACAGAATCTTTTCACAAAGAGCAAAGAGCACACTGTAAATGCACTTTTCCTAAATCAAGCCAAACAGACTGTCTATATGCAAATGCACATGCATGTATTTGTTTTCGACTTTCTTAGTATATGGATGCTAAAAAGAAAGTTGATGCACAAATCTGAATTTCTTTTCAAGCGACAAACATAAACAAGCTTCTTTTCGAAATCAAAAATAGAGATGATTACGACACCTTACGATTTAGAAATGAATACTCGTTTTTTGACACTAGAAAATCACAAATCTAGACCAAAAGCAATAGTAACAGGATAATAAACCATCAACATCAATCAAACTCTTTCCAACGATTGAAATCGACACTTACGACAGATTCAAATCAAAGGACGACAGTACGATTACGCTACTTTTGCTAAGGAGAACTGTAAATGACTCAACAAACACACAAAAACATCTACAGTTCTTTTGTACAAAGGAGGCAGAATAACAGCAAGGAAAAGGGGTTTCAAACAGACATATACTGATCACAGGCAGTAAAATTCAGAGATAGAACTGGAAAGAATGACACATAAGAACCACAGCTGCACAGGGCTAGTCTGATCAGCGCACCTGTAACACAGGGAATCTGAAATGCAGCGCAGGTTGCCCTTTCGGGAAGTGCGCTGAAATTCAGGATCTCTTAATAGTACCTGCGCTGGGCCAGAAACGAGACTCTGTCCGGGTTCAGGGTCACAGTTTGCAGTTCAGTCTTTGGTTTTTGGCCGAGTAAAAGCAATCAGTAATTCAAAAATCAGGGGTAGATCTAAGGAGGATCTAAGAGCTATCACAAGGGCAATCAGATAGTTTGTGAATCAGTTGTTTAAATCATAAACAGATCCAGTGAATGGATTGAAGCAGCAGATGTCTACTTTGCATTTGTTATGGAAAATGCAGTTCGAACGCCACTTATAAGTTTATGAAACAAACAAACAAAGAATGATAAACAAACAAACTAATTAGCTCCCCAGCGGAGTCGCCATTTTGTTACAGGGAAAAGTGTCTATTTAGAACTGCTCTATCCCACTAAGGTGTGACAGCTGCCTTAGAAACAAACAGAGAAAAACTACTTTTGTATTTCCTTTATGAACTATAGATAGAGAGGAATAGAAAGAACCAACCTGTGTCTTGCGCTAATCCTTTGATCCAATCCCTCTCTTCTTTGATAGTCTCCAGCTACCTACTCCCTTACTTGCCCAGCTTCACAAAGTACCTGTAAGATCACAGAAGAAGAACACTATACAAAGACATGGATCTATATTCATAAACAACTTAGGATCAGATTTAAGTTAACCATACAAATGTAACAAGCATCAATGATACAAAAGCATGGAGGAAAACTCAAATGGTTTTTATTGATAAACAAGAAAAGATCCAGGAGGAGTTACAACCAGTGGTTCCTGACCCAGCATCAACCTCCCAGCAAAGAAGCCCCTCTTCACCTCAAACAAAGCATAGATCACCCAACAATCTGATGTTTGTCTCAAAAAACCAACAGCAATTCCTCACAATATGCAAAATTCCAGCCTCCGGATCTCTGGGATGAGGGATCCATATATAGATATTTGTAAGGAGGATGAGTCAGCTTGTGATTTGATTAGTGTCTTCTCTCTGTCAGTTCTTGCTTCCACTTAGAGACTGAAGGCCTCTTACTCATCCTTAGTCGAATTCAGTGAGGCAAGTGTCACTGGAGAAGATTCTGGAAGCTTCCATTGTCTCTCAACCTTGCGGAATGACACTGCCATTTGTCATTTCTCGCCCATCGCACCCCACAGAAGGGAATTTTGAAATGCAACGCACCCTCACAGTGTATTTAGGTGCAATGCAACGCACCTAGCCAGTGGAGCAGCTGAAATGATCCTGTTTTGACTTATTCTGAGCAGTTTCTGGTGGAGAACTTCTGGGAGAAGCTGTAACCTGCTGACCTTGTTCCTTTAGGGGTTAGAACAACACTTTTAGGGACTTAGGAGCCCTTGGTTTATGGACATTTCATGCATGGAGTTGTAGGGCACAAAAATGTCTATAACAATTCAACTAATTACTAACCCCAAGGAAATCGCTTAGCAGAATCCACCAACAAAAACCTAATCCACATTATCAAGAAAACCTTGCTATCACACCAAATAAACTGGCACAATGCCTTAACCAATGCCCTGTGGGTTGACCGCGTTACCCCTAAACTATCTCTTGGGACCTCCCCTTATTTCCTAGTATATGGGAAAGAAGCCATCTTACTACCAAACTTGTACATACCTGCCCTCCAATTGTTGCAAGAGTCACGAGGCACACCGTGTCCTACCATGCAAAACCAAATTGACAATCTGATCAAACTAGAGGAAGAGAGACAGAAGGCTAGCGAGAATTTTTTTCGTACATCAGAGTCGAATCAAGAGTTGGTTTCATAAGAAATATATATGCAACAATGAGTTTAACATAGGTGACCTAGTCCTTAAGTGGGACAAAGCCCATGAGGACAAAGGCAAGCACACAAAATTCCAAGCCTTGTGGATTGGACCCTTTCAAGTTAAGGAGAAAATCCGGCCAACATACCTACCATTTACAAACCTTGGAGGGGAGGGTTGATCCCCTCCCCATAAATGGCCAAGACCTTAAATTCTATTTTACCTAGCAAATCGTGTAACTGCTTCCCTATCCCTGTACCATAGTTTTATTTTATGTTTTGTCTTTTTTTCACTCATCTCTTAGTCATAGTCTCGCTTTTGATTTTTGGCCATGCATCTGGTCTTATTTTCCTTTATGTATTTTGGATCATCATAGCTCAGCTCATAAATAAAGGTCCTACCCTGAATAAAGAATTTATGAACACCACCTGAGTCAAATTCCCTAGAGTTATGCTAACTCCTACGCTAATGGTTGAACTATACTCTTGTCTGTGCCCACTCTTGACTATCTCTAAAGTCATGATCAAGGTCAGAGGTGAATGTAGGAATTTACAGGATAAGTTCCTCAGACAGAACACAAAAGGAAATCGCTCACAAACAGATCACAGATCAATACACCAGTATTATTGACGTGGTTAAAACCCTCAAAGAGGGAAATAGTCCACGGCCTGAGCCAATGCGACCACTTCAGGCAATTTATTAATAAAAGAATGAAAATTTACATAAGCTTCTCTCATGAACGGTTAACCTACAAATGACCCTCCATGCTCTTTAAATAAAGATCATGGACCAATCGAGTGTTAAGCCACGGATCAAGTGTCGGTAATACCGAGGAGAGAATGAACCGTCGGATCACTTCATGTCTAGAACATATCGTGACCGTCGGATTGTAAGTTACAAAAGTACATAGTAAAGAAACACGCTTTACCTAACTCTACACTAGACCAAGTTATACTTAACTATTTCTTATGTGTCAGAATATCCTAACATCCCCCCCTTAAGAACAACTTGGGATAGGATCGAAGGATGTACAAATATGATACAATAAGAGAAGGAAGGAGGCACTAGAGCCTATCCCCCCTTAGTGACAACTTCCTGAACTCCAACCATAAATCAAAGTTTAGTAAACTTCGCCTCTATGAGAGCCTTTGTAAAGATGTCTACAACTTGATCATTTGTTGAACAATATTGCACTTCAAGAACATGGTCATGAATGAGCTTTCAGATGAAGTGCATGTGCAGTTCAATGTGTTTGTTGTTGAAAGAATAACTTCGGTGTAAATCACATGTAGACAAACATTTGTCGACGCGTTTCGAACCAACTAGTGTGGTTCATCGTCAGGACAAGTTGAAGAAACAGATCCAGCTTAGCATGATAAATAGTCCGAGCAGAGTCTCCAACGGCTAAATTGACTAACGGCTAATTTTGACCTAAGGGCCTAGGTCTAATTATTTTATTATTATTATTATTATTATTATTTATTTTTATTTATTTTTTTAATATTATTTATGGAAATAAGTTAAATTAGGTAAAAATACATAACTAAATTAAATTTACGCCGAAGTTATTCTTTCAACTATTATGGATCACAGA
This sequence comes from Pinus tabuliformis, assembly GCA_031772625.1. Classification (NCBI taxonomy): domain Eukaryota; kingdom Viridiplantae; phylum Streptophyta; class Pinopsida; order Pinales; family Pinaceae; genus Pinus; species Pinus tabuliformis. Next base: position 20,192,764 of record CM062819.1, read on the forward strand.
AGCCTCAATTCAACTGTGTTTGTTGTGCTGATGTTGGACTGGATCTTTGCATAGTTGAATGGCACTTTGATTATCACACCAAAGTGTAGTCAGATGTTGCTGCTGAAAGCCAAACTCTGATAGGATCTGACGAAGTCACAGGGCCTCCTTACTAGCTTCTACGACACCACGGTGCTCTACTTCTGTTGAAGAAAGAGAAATGGCACTTTGTTTCTTGCAAGCCCATGTAATAGGTCCTGAACCAAGAGTGAACACATAACCTGCAGTAGACTTTCGATCATCAGGGTCACCAGCCCAATCGAAATCAGTGAAACCAACCAATAGAGGAGATGCTTCTGCACTGTAATGAATCCCAAACTGAACTATACCTCGAACATAACGAAGTATTCTTTTAGTTGCTTTCCAATGACTTTCATGTGGGTTTTGCATAAACCAAGCAATCAGGCCAACAGCAAAGGAAAGGTCAGGACAAGTATGGGTCAGATACAAAAGTTTTCCTACAAGTTGACGGTATAAGGTAGCATCAACTTTAGGGGAAGTACAAGTGACTGAAAGTTTGGCTCCAGACTAAAAAGGAGAAGGGGTTGGCTTACAGTCTTCCATGTGAAAATGGCGTAGAAGATCACAGGCATACTTGGACTGGGAAAGGGAAATACCCTCCTTGGATTGCAAGACTTGAAGACCAAGAAAATAATGCAAGTGTCCTAAGTCTGTCATTTCAAACTTCTTTTTAAGGTTGGGATCACTACCAGTAAGGATAAGATCATCAACATAAAGAACAAGAATGATAAGAGGCTTGCCCACTTTCTTGGTGTAGATAGTATTGTCAAAATGAAACCTAGAAAAGCCAGTTTCTAAAAGAAAGCTATCCATTTTGGCATACCAAGCTCGAGGGGCTTGCTTGAGACCATAAAGGGATTTCTTAAGCCGACATACAAGGCTGCATTCTATTTGTATAAAGCTAGTAGGTTGTTCCATATAGGTTACTTCATGCAAGTATCCATGTAAGAAGGCAGATTTAGCATCCATCCGATGGACTTCCCATTTAAAAGAGGTAGAAAGGGAAAGAACAAGGTGGATAGAGTTCATTTTGGCAACAGGGGAGAAGGTCTCAGTATAGTCAATTCCTTCAACTTGTGAAAAACCCTTAGCAACAATACGAGCTTTATGTTTATCAACTTTTCCATCTGGGCCATACTTGGTTCTGTAAACCCATTTGCATCTAACAAGTTTTTTTCCCTTTGGAAGAGGAACAAGATCCCATGCATCATTTTCCAATAACGAACGATATTCTTCATTCATAACTGTGTCCCAATCTGGATGGCCTAAAGCTTCTATAAAGGTGTCAGGATCATAATTCGCTGAAGCTTGAGCCATTAAAGAAGAGGCTCTATCGAACTAAGGACGCGTACGACGCTGATTTCTAGGATCATCGACAAGAGCACTTGCTGCATCCCGAGTAGCACAGACCCATTTTGGAAGCTGAGGAGCTGAAGAAGGATCCTGAGAAGGTGGGGGAGGATTGTCATCATCTGAAGAAGAAATATTTTCAGAAGTAGAAGGGATAGAGAGAGGTGGCACATCCGTTGAACTAGGCTCGTAGGCCGATATATTTTCAACAAACTTTACATCTCTTCTAATGATAACATTTTTGGACTTAAGTGGAATAAGTCTATATCCTTTGACATCTTCAGAATATCCAACAAAAATACATTTTTCACTCTTAGGTTTCAAAGATTTATGTTTCTCATTTGGAATATTGGCCCATGCTTCACTTCCAAAAACATGAAAGTGACTTACATCTGGTTTAATTGAGCTCCATGCTTCTTCCGGAGTGATATTCTTTAAAACCTTAGTAGGAGTGCGATTTACTATGTAATTTGCACAGTTAATTGCTTCTGCCCAAAAACTAAGACTAATTCCTTTAGATTGAAACATACAATTAGCCATTTCCTTTAAGGTGCGATCCTTCCTTTTAGCTACACCATTTTGTTGTGGAGTATATGGAACAATATGTTGCATTTGAATTCCATTCTCAGTGCAAAAGTTGATGAATTTGTTGTTAACATATTCTCTGCCATTATCAAATCTTAGCTTAATAATTTGATGTCCAGATTGTTATTCAACAAAGGCCTTAAAGGCCAAGAACATGTTAAATAATTCACTCTTGAGTTTTAAGAAGTATACCCAAGTGCGTCTGGATAAATCATTAATGAAAGTTAAGAAATACTTGTAGCCAGAGAATGAAACAATTGGAAGTGGATCACATAAATCATTATGCATAAGCTGTAAAGGGGCTAAGGCGTGCCAAGAGGCATGTTTTTCAAAACTATCTCGTTGATGTTTTCCGAGTACACATCTGGAACAAACACCATCTCTGCAAGATACCATTGGAAGACCTGTCACCATATTTTCTTTACATAGATTCTGAAGGGAGCGATAGTTTAAGTGACCAAATCACTCATGCCAAAGTTTGCTCACTTCATCGTTATGAGCAACAAATACCGAGGGAATATTTGATGACCTAAAGTTGTTAAAATTATACAACCTTATAGAATCATCAGCAATACCGGTAGCTAAAATCTGTCTAGGATCTCTTAGGTCCTTAATTACAACATCGTGAGGTGAAAATTCAACGATTTTACCTTCACCTAAAAGTTATCTGATATACAGATAGAAGGTTGCAGGATAAGGTTGGAACACATAATACATCATTAAATTGACCATTGTCTATATGAACAGTTCCAGTCCCTACAACACTAAGAGATCTATCATCACCAACATATATATTTTTGGTGTTACAATCATTTAAAGAAGAAAACATGGCTTTGTTTTTGGCCATGTGATAAGAAGCTCCAGAATCAATGAGCCACTGATGAGAATGAGAATAAGAAGATACATTTAGTGCATAGCCAGACCGAGATGCTTGACAACCACATGTATAAAGTGTTATTCCTGAAGATGAACTTGAAGTTGAAGAGTGCTCAAAATGGATGTTATGCTTCTTCATTGCTGCTTCCAAAGCTTCCATCTTCTTAAAGCATTTGGATTCTAAGTGGCCATCTCAATTACAAAAGTGGCAATGTCTATCAGCCTTATTCCCTTTGTTTTTATTTGCCTTATCATTTTGTTGAAATAATTTTTCATTTTGAGACTGAAATTGCTTAGGACCCTTGCTTGGTTTAGGACCATTATTTTTAGGATACGGCTTCTTAGGATTCTTTGAATTTGGCTGCTACTAAGCAGCTAAAGCTTTCTTAGAAGAGTTTCCAAGATTAAGAAGACCAAGATGCAAGATTTTTTCTTGTTCTCTTATTAAAGAATCACAAAAGGAATCAAAGGAAGGGGACTTTTAGTCTTGTCCTTGAGAAATGAAGGCTTCTCTTGTAGAATGGAAGGTGGAAACAAACACAAAGTAAGATGGTCCTAACTTAGTAAGAATGGAATAGATAAGGCTATCATCTTCTTTCTTAACCTTAACACCTTCCAAGAGAAGTCTAAGGGTCTTGAACTTGGATAAAAAATCTTCAATTGAAGAAAAATTATTGGGGTCCAATGTAAGCAACTCATTTTCGAGTTGATGGGCTCTAATTTCATTTTTAATTCCAAAAACCTTAGTGAGTTGTTTCATTGCTTCATTAGGAGTATCAAGTTCTGCGATATGGAATCTAGGGTCTGGAGAAATAGACATCCCTATCAACCCACGTGCTTGATCTTGCCTATTTTCTCATTTGGTTGCCTTATCTTCATCTTGAGGTTTGGTTTCTTGGCATGAAGCTTTTTTGTAAAGACCTTTACTTCTAAGTAAATCCACAACGTAGGACCACCATTGGAAGTAGTTGGTGCAGTCAAGAATAACTTAGCATTGAATTTCCATTTTTACAAAAACTGAAGCTGTAGATGCTGAAATTAAGTGTTTCAATGGAAAGATCTCGAAAAATTATGTTGATTCAAAAAAGACGGCTCTGAAAACGGCTCCGAATGAAGAAGTTATGGCTTTTTGAAGAAAAGTTGTTGAAGATGCCGATGAAGTGTGTGAATGTGCGGAAATAACTGATAATGTTATATTTAAAAAAAATCTCCCCCTCTTTCCAAACATAAATCTAATTAGCTCACCTTTAAAAAAAATAAAATTATGTGACTCACTTTTATAAATAAGTGAAAGTCACTTTTACAATGGTACTTTATGAGCTACCCACTATATTGTAACTTAAATAAAAGATAAAAAGACTTTAGAATTATAAGTGACTCACTTTTTATAATGGGTGAGAACACTTTTACATAAAGTAATTTTAAAATATAAGCTACATGTGCTTTTTGAAAAAGTAACTCAACAAAAAGAAAGGCTTGAACCCAAGACCTCTATTCTCATAAAATAATTTTGGACCAAGTGAGCTAGTTTAAAAGGTTAGTAATTTTTGGAAAAGAGGAGGAATTTTATTTTATTTTGTTTTATTTTATTTTATTTTGGAGAAAGCTCCTTTTTTGTCTACAAAACAAAAAACACAAAACCCAACATGGGCATACAAAAAAAACAAACCTTACAGCTTGAAGTTAGCTTTAGCTGGAAACTAAATATTTTCCTCAATGTTTCTGATTTTCCGACATCACACTAAGGCACGACAGTTTTTTTGTCTACAAAACAAAAAACACAAAACCCAACACGGGCATACAAAAAAAACAAACCTTACGGCTTGAAGTTATCTTTAGCCGAAAACTAAATATTTTCCTCAATGTTTCTGATTTTCCCACATCACACTAAGGCGCGACGGAAAAGAGCATACGCATGAGAAAAATCCTTCCTTTTTGTTTCTGATTTGTCCAAATCACGCAGAGTCGTGGGGCAAAGAGCATACGCAAAAATGAAAGGTATAGATCCGGTAATAAAAAACGAAGAGCTAAATAAACCGAAATAAACAGAGAGATAATAACTCAAAACTGCAAATAAACATTGTATACATCCAGATCTTAAAAATGACGTAGCTAGGGCTACAAGAAACCTTTTCACATCAAACAAAAAGGGTTCCTCACTGGAACAGATGCTTCTAACGCAATAGAGCAGTCCCCTCGGCCCGAAACCAGTCAGAAACAGTAGATCTAGGAAACGACAGTCGGATGCAGTTATACCAGCTTCAGATTTGGACCACCAACGGATGCAGCCGTCAAATAGCTCTGATACCATGTAGGAATTTACAAGGTAAGTTCCTCAGACAGAACACCAAAGGACATCGCTCACAAACATATCATAGATCAATACACCAGTATTCTTGACGTGATTAAAACCCTCAAAGATGGAAATAATCCACGGCCTGAGCCAACGCGGCCACTTCAACCAATTTATTAATAAAAGAATGAAAATTTACATAAGCTTCTCTCATGAACGGTTAACCTACAAATGACCCTCCATGCTCTTTAAATAGAGATCATGGACCAATCGAGTGTTAAGCCACATATCAAGTGTCGGTAATACCGAGGAGAGAATGAACCATTGGATCACTTCATGTCTAAAACATATCGTGACCGTCGGATTGTAAGTTACAAAAGTACATAGTAAAGAAACACACTTTACCTAACTCTACACTAGACCAAGTTATACTTAACTATTTCCTATGTGTTGGAATATCCTAACAGTGAAAACCCTTGCTTTTGAATCAATGGAACCCTATATTCAACAACAAGACCCTTGATTTTGACTTGGTTGTATATTTTAAAAAAATCAGTTCGCCCGGTTAACTCGAAAAGGGGAAGGAAAACCTTAATGGTCAAAACATATTTCAAAAAAACAATAAAGTCTCTACCTCTCTTGCACATAAAATAAGTCGGGATCCCTCATTCGACTTGGCAAATAAATGCCCAATAAATAAGTGCCAATAAGCACACAAAATAAAGTGAAATAAAGGGTAAAATATCAAGAAAGGCTTCCTAAGCAGAGAGATGATGCAACGACTATGTCGGGGTACTGTCCAGGCTCACTAGCAATGGAGCAACGTTTATGATTTCTAGGTTGAATCTGATGGGATACTGTCCAGGCTCGCTAGCAACAGAGCAACACCAGAGATCTGTAGCTACAATACCAAAAAAATATTTATAACTCATACATCATTGTCCATACCCCTATTTCGAGTCATTGGGAACATCCTTAGTCTGTGTGATTGATGGAAAAAGTCAAAGTAGTGAGGAACTTCTTATCAATACTAAGGCTAGCATGGAAACATCAGTGAGACCTATGAATTAAGGACAACACACTCACAAGGATCGACTGCATCCCAAATCAAGGGCAAGAAAAGACACTAAGATATTACCAGTGAATCACCAATTGTTGTAGATGCTACAACAATCCCCAAAATTTCTACCCTTTCAAAATTTAGGAGTCCTCTTGACTAAAATTTTATCCTCCATCTAAATCTTAAGTTTGTTTATGCATCCTGTTAGTAGAACAAGTTCCCTTCAACCCGTTGCAATAGTCTAAGTTTACAAGATTTAAAGATTATCTTTCCCCAAAAGTCGCAGGTCACATAAACTGATCTTGACTAAGGTAAAAAAAATAACAACCTATGACTTCCTGTTCAAAAATACATTTTGGCTAGCCTAGGTCACTTTGTCGTACCTTAGTTATCTACCCGACCTCCAAATTTGCGACCACGACTAACTTCTAACTCCGCGACCTCTAGCTTTGAGGTCGTCAGGTCACACCATAGGCTCAAACACAACCTCAAACCTTGCGACCCCTTATACCTCGTGACTTTGCAACCTCTATCTTTGAGGTTTCTCGATTGCAAGTCACTTGAATGTTGACCTTGCGACCTGAACTGGTCTGCGATATCGCGACCTCTCTGAACCCTGCACGTGTGAACTTTTTCAATATAAACTGCTCGCCCTATTGCTCATTTGTCCAACTAATTAGAGCACTCAAACAACAAAGAGATTTGGAAACTGGGCAAGGCTTGTGAATCCTCTCGAAGTAGGTGTATATTCCCCTTCCTTGGTAATCATTTCTTTTTCCATCTGTCCTGCTCTAACCTCCAACCCTAGGTCTTCCCTCCTGGTAGGATTTTATCTGCCTTTGGGCCATTCTAAAACCCACTTCCACCATAAGACCCTCCAACCTTGTGTTCTTTCCATTTAGTTGTTTATTTCCCAGGTAGTAAGCTTAACCTAATACCCATCTCCCCTACTCTCAATCCTTATGCTTTGTAGGGTCTAGTAAGGTCAAAGTTCCCATTTCAAGCCACGGATTTTCTGATAAGCCACCAAGAGAACCAAGTCACATCCTAAAAAAATGGGATAGGCCCATCTCTGTGACCTTGCGACCTATCAAGTCCCTCGACCTACCCATCCCTACAACCTCGTGACCTACCCAATTATGTGACCTAGTAGCCTCTAGTTTCTAAGTCGTTGGTTTGATCATCTCAAATTTCGCGACCTATTGTGTTGTGCAACCTACTTCTACTCATCTTATTTGCTGTGTTTCGAAGCTCAGTTTATGATCATTCTTTTTATTCACATTGTTTATGTTGTTGATCTCATCTTGGGATTGCTTGTTTGAAATGCCAGGTGACATTGATATCGACTGTATATCCATATCATCTTTCTCTATAGATATGGTGCCTCCAGTGGTTAATTCCTCCTGTAAGAACACCGAAAGAAGTGTCCAGGAAGTTCGTGAAGGGCCACCACCACCAATCTACTGGAAAACAACATGCAATATCAATAATACCACCAAACTCTTACGGTTTGATATATATTTTGAGTTCTCCAAGAAAAACATTCCTTGGGATCAGGAATATTTTGGAGCATACATTAACATCAATAAGTCATGGCTCCATAAAGTGCTTGCACATCCACTTGTCCTCCCATGTACAGAGACCATTGACTGGATATTGCAGAATATTGGTACGAATCAATGGGTAATAAGGGGCCACATAGGTGAAGCCTTTGCTGCTATTTCTTCCACAAATATTGTTGCCTATTACAAGTTAGCGGAAAAGGAGGAGACCTTCAGTACCAGGTGGATGTCAGAGTTCCTAATAGTGACTAAGGACATCCTAATATCATGGTGGAAAGACCCCTATAAATTACGAGTAAAGGTTGATCAAGTTGATAGGACAAAGGGCCTGAGGAAGGTCTACCAACTCATGGATGCAATGATAAACCAGTTATATGGTAGGCCAGATATTGATACCTTTCTCGAAACTTGGGTAACTACTATGTACATTGTTGCTACAGGGGGCACTATCTTTAATTGGGCGAGCATTCTTGCTTCATCATTGAAGACCAACATACAGGTAGTAAAGAATTCAGAGAAAGACCAACCATCATAATTCTATATGGCATCATACCTATTAGACCCAATGTGTGCAAGATGCCATTTTGACGGTTGGAGCTACAACTGGACATCGATTGTGTCAAACCCCGTGCATTTGCATTATAAGATCTTTTGTGTGACACCCTGCTCCCACCTCTACCCAAGCAACTGGCCAGTTGAGGTAGACATGCGACGAGAGGCCACTATGATATGACTCGACCTCCTAAGTCACGTTAAGGAAGTGGACCCGATGGAAACACACCATATAGACATTCAACATCAGCTACATGACCCTCAGGAACCAATCCAATAGTTTAGACAGATTTCCCTTGGGTCCCACTAAACTTTTGGACAACTTAAGCCTTATTCGCTCTCATGCTCTATGCATGACAGCATCCAAAAACCCAAAGTCGCTCTCATAGGCTTGTCTACCAGTGACCAAAGACTAAATTTGTCAATGCTATGCCAGCAACCCTTCGATTTGAGCCACTTTTTCAGGCCCAGAGCCCAGGTTACTTCCCATAATTGAACCATCTCTTCAGAATAGTAAAACAACATGGAAATGGAAATATTAAAGCAAATATTTGTTTAAGACCTTGACTAGACCCCTACTAGCCATGACAGGAATTTCTTCAAACATACCAGGAATATGTAATCTACAGATGTAAATAACAGTTCTAAGCATTGGGGTCTCATACTTAGTTGAGAATCACTAAGAACCATTGATGCCTCAATACATCAACTGCCATTCCTTCCATTAGGTCATAGATACATTGATCATTCAATTACAAGTAAAAGCATGATGAAATTCATACATGGATGTTGTCATAAAACACATACATAACCAGCATAATAGAAGCATAAATACTCATCAAAGTAAAACCATATAGACCACATATAATCCATCAAAATGCTCATATAAATACAAGGATTAATAACCTTTCATTAATGATGCAAAATCCAAACCCAGTATTGGACTTCCATTTTCCACCCGATGTTATGAAACTAGCTCACAAAAAGATAGAAAATATAGATCAGCAACTTAAAAATCAACATCTTCGAGGGGGAAACCTCGTTTACATTACACAAATGAACAATTCTTGGATGATACAAATGACAATACCTCCTTTCTATATATAGGAGTTTAAGTGGTCCCAATATAATCAGAGCCTACATAACAATAATATTGTAGGGGCACAACAATAACAATAATGGGCTTCTATGGGGCACAAGAATAACAACATGGGGACTACATGGGCATAACAATACAATAAGGGTGTTTCACTAATAACAATGAGAGGCTAAACTAGTAGTATAGGAACCTAACATGCCCCTCTCCTCCAAAAGTGTTGTCCTCAACACTTGAGTAGATCTGGATGCTTCTATATAAAATTATCGTCCTCCCATGTGGAATCTTCAATGGGTAAGTTCTTCCACTTGTTGAGATAATCTGAAATTGATCGATTTCGTAGTTGTTGGGTTCTTGTTTCTGTGACTGCATAAGGTTCCAATGTGATTTTTCCTTCCTCGTAAAGTTCCAACAATATTGTTAGAACTAGGATCTTCTCACCTATAACCTTCTTTAAGCATGAAACATGGAAAATTAGGTGCACTAGGGAAGATGCAGGAAGCTCCAATTTGTATGCCATAGTACCAATATTTTGTAACACCTTGTATGGAACATAATACTTTGTTGATAATTTATTATCCTTCTTAGCTTTCTTAAGGGACATTTGTTTGTATGGTTGTAGTCGTAGAAATACCTAGTCACCTACATCAAAACTTCTTTCGCTGCGATGTTCATCTACCTACTATTTCATTCTATTCTGCGTCAAAGTGAGGTTATCCTTTAAGAGTTTGAGAACTTGTTGTTGATGCTCGATATGATATTCCACTGCTTGAACCTTAGAATTTTCTTTTAAAGATGATGTGATGGACAGTGGATGATATCCATAAAGTGCCATAAATGGGGTCATTTTTGTTGCAGTATGGAAGGAAGTGTTATACCACCATTCAGCAAGAGGCAACCACTTGACCCATTGTGTCTATTTATCATATACAAAGCAATGAAGATATCCTTCCAAACATTTGTCCATTATCTCAGTTTTCCCATCAGATTGAGGAGATAAGATGAGCTATGAGCTAACTGAGTATCCAAATATTCCACCTCTTGTACTCCAAAAAAACATTTGGAGATTTTTGCGTATAATTGTTTCTCCTCCAATAGTTTGAGCACCCTGTCAACATGTTGAACATGATCCTTCCAATACTTGTCGTAGATTAGTATATCATTAAAAAATACTAACACAAATTTTCTAAGGAATGGTTTGAAAATGGAATTCATCAAACCTTGAAATGTAGAAGGTGCATTGGTAAGGCCAAAAGGCATGACAAAAAATTCATAATGACCCTCATGAGTTCTAAATGTTGTTTTTGGAATATCTTCAATCTTCATTCTGATTTGATGTTATCTTGAACAAAGATCCAACTTGGTGAAGTAAATTTCTCCATGTAATTCATCCGATAATTCATCAATGACAAGAATGGGAAATTTATCTTTAATAGTAAGCTTGTTGAGCTCCCTATAATTCGGACACATGCGCCATGATCCATCCATCTTGTGTACCAATGCCACTGGAGCAGAGAAAGAACTTTGACTAGGTTCAATTATACCAACCTCTAGCATTTCTGCAACCATACGTTCAATTTCATTCTTTTGGGCATATGGATATCTGTAAGGCCTAATGTTTGGGGGAACACTTCCTGGAATCAAATGAATAGCATGATCATGATCACGAATAGGTGGGAGGCCTTTGGGAGTCTCAAATATCTTGGAATTATTCTCCAAAACATTTTGGAGATCTGGAGAAATAGATGACTTTGATGTGGGAACCTCTAGTGAACCTAATTGTTTAATTACGCCCTGTTGTTCTTTCTTTAAAAGATTTTTCATGCTGTTAGAGCTTATTATCTTTCCTGATTTCCCTTTGATACCCCTTAATTCAACTTCCTTTCTTCCCAAAAAAAATCCAAGAAAAGTTCTTGAAAATTAAAAGCTATCATACCCAAATATTGTAGCCATTGGACTCCTAGTATAACATCTGCACCACCCATTGGAATGGAAAGCATTGGACTATTCAAGGCATATTCTCCCATGGATAGCTTGATATTATGGCACTTTCCAGAGAAATTTATGGTTCCTCCATTTGCAACCATTACTTGACACTCTCGTGCTGGATATAGGAAGCAATTAAATTCCTTGGCTATCTTAGAATGAATAAAATTATGGGTACTACCCGAATCAATCAACACTATTACCTTTTTCTTCTTGATATGCCCTTCTATATTGAGAGTTTGAGGAGTGGTAATTCCTGTCAATGCATTACAAGATATGGTCATATTCATTTCTTCTTTCTCTGGGATTGGTTCCTGGTGTATATCCTCTTCTTTTGACATTTCTTGTTCCTTTTCTTTCTCCACTTCCCCATTTATGCAAATTAATTTCTTTTCAGCACACTTATGACATTTAGTGTATTTTCTATCACAATTGTAACAAAGGCCTTTTGCTCTTTTTTCTTCCAATTGTTGTGGTGTCAACCTTGTAGGTGGTGAAAGGCTAGGAGAAACAACACTTCCATTTTTATAGTTGTGAGTGGTAGGCTTCCTTGTTGCTATAATTTTGCTTTCCATTTTTCTTGCCAACCTGAATGCCTTCTCCAATGAATCAGGTTCCCAAAGACAAACCTCATGTTGAATGTTATCCTTTAAAGTCCCTATGAAGACATCAATCCTCTGCTTCTCTAAAATATCATTTACCCTTATATTCAATTTTTGGAATCCTCAATCTGCTCTGCCATTGAACCCTTTTGTTTGAGATTTATCAATTGGCTAAAGAAGGTGTTACTCTTCGTATCCTCATAATTTTCTATCATTTCCTCCATGAAAATTGACTAGGTGACAAGTGTTTTACGAGAACAAAGCCCTTTATATCATAAAAATTGATTTGGTTCTTAATATAAAGATGTAAACGTACCTTTTGTAACAGTTGCACATCATGTAGATCAAAATATTTCTCCATCTATAGTATCCATGTTATGGGATCCTTTCCATCAAACTTCCTCATATCAATCTTTGGAATATGGTGGGTCTTCAATCCAATGTTAAATTCTATGAAATCATGATTAACATTTTTTTTTCTCATCATGAGTTTCCTCTACTACCTTTTCATTATTAGGAGGCCTTTCTTGTAGCGGCTTTGTCCCACCTTCCTTCAAACCTTCCATGTCTTTCTTCAAATATTCCATGCCTTTCTTCAAACATATTTCCCTACCATCAATATTAGCTTCCATGGCACATATAAAACTATTTATCTTAGCTTCAATCGCATTCTTCAAATCATCCATCCAATTTTGCTTACTAGGTGTTTCTATTTTCTTGATTCGAGTCATTCTTTTTCTTGCTTTTAGCAGCTCGATCTTGAATATGTTGTATCTCTAAAATTTCAGATCTCCAAGGTCTGAAATTGCGACCTGCAGTAGCCCTCTGCGTCCTCTTTCCAATGGCACTAGTCTGATCTAAATTCGATTCTCCACGAAAAAGTTATGCCCAATATGCCAAGATGATATTATTATATACTTTTTCATTAGAGCGAACTTGTATGAAGTGCCACGTGTCACTGTTTCGAACTTCAGACCTGAAAACAATACATATAAAAGTAAAGTCTATCCTCTTTATGTAACTTCTTACAAAATTTCAATCGGATGCTCAGAGAGAAAGTTATGATGATTTTCCCACAGTCACTTTTTTGGGATGTAATTAGGGATCCTGCAGAAACCCTAAATGTCTTGGACCGTATGTCCGAAAATATAGTGATAAAAGATCTGAAATTCGGTCCCGGGCCTCACAAATATTTTTTCCTAAATGGGTTTTAATTTCAGAGTTTGAACCTTCGTAGAAAAAAAAAATTATAGCGAAAATTCCTTAATGACCTGTTTGAGATGGAATTTTGGAGCATGCAAAAACCCTAACTTCCTCAGATCATATCTCCAAAAATATGGCGAGACAAGATCTGAAATTTGAACCCGAGGTTTAGAATGATTTCGGCTCAAATGGGTTTTGTTTTATTTTCTGAAACTTCGTAGAGAAAAAAGTTATAACGAAAATTCCATGATGGTTTTTTTGGAGCAGCGAAACTCTAGAATCCAAAGCTCTGATACAAAATGTTATGAAACCAGCTCACAAAAAGATAGAAAATATAGATCAACGACGTAAAAATTAGCCTCTTTGAGGGGGAAACCTATTTTACATTACACAAATGAACAATTCTTGGATGATACAAATGACAATACCTCCTTTCTATATATATAGGAGTCTAAGTGGTCCCAATATAATCAGAGCCTACATAACAATAATATTGTAGGGGCACAACAATAACAATAGTGGGCTTCTATGGGGCGCAATAATAACAACATGGGGACTACATGGGCACAAAAATACAATAAGGGTGTTTCACTAATAACAATAAGGGGCTAAACTAGTAGTATAGGGACCTAGCACCCAACCATAGAATGGTTGAGCCAAATCTCTCTTCAGCCATTCACCCTTGTGCCATATTCCACTCATGGATGTGGGATCTCATAGAACACATCAATCAAAACTCATCCAAGGCTTCCAGTGGCCATCCACCTCAAACCATCAAACAATGATTCCACCTCGCAGTTGGACATCACAAAACCATCATTAGATTGGTCTCCATCCATGACTTCTAGGGCTTCAAGAGCGTTTGTTCCAACCAAGCCTTCCAGGACTAGTAACTCAACCCACAGTTTCCATTGGGCTTCCAGAGTGTTTTTCCAACCAAGGCTTCCAGGACTAATAACTCAACCCACCAAGGGATTCCAGAGCATTTGTCCAACGAAGGCTCTCAGGACTAGTAACTCAACCAAAGATTTTACAGGGCTTCCAGAGCATTTGTCCAACCAGGGCTTCCAGGAACTAATAACTCAACCCAAGCTAAGGAAACATGAGAATCAACCAAAAACAAATAATGAAAGTAAACTCACAATCACCATGGCTATCCAGGAAATGGCAAGGCTAGGCAATCCACTGTCAATCTAGGCAATCCTCCATGCCAATGACATATTGTGACCAAGAATCGACATGCATATGCCATGCATGCCAAAACAAGTGAAGAAAACATACATGCAACTCGATACCTACAAGAAAATCTGATGTAGTTGTTGATCTTGATGCCCACTTTCACTTTCCTACTCTTCCTTTGCCTTATTTCTCCAAGAATCCAAGTATGCCACACCCACCAAGAGTGCTCCAAGAAAACTCTAAGTCTCCAAGAGTATGAAAGAGAGAGATAATAATGAGAGAGCTCCAAAATTGAACTGAAAAAAGGTTATCAATTGATCCTCACAAACTTTTTTATGAATGAGGCCTCTATTTTCTTCATTTTCCATTATTTTCCTTCAATTTCCTCCTCACATTCAACTTGCGACCTTTCACCTCCATTTTCTCCTAATTTCCGTTAATGTCGTAAAGAAATGTGCCAAAAATTCCATTTTGCCTTTCCAAAGCCTTAGCCATTGCCTTTGCCAATTTCCTTAGTCATAGACAATCACAAGTGATCCCCATCACTAGGATTTTTCCCAACATTCAACTTGGAATAAGTGTCACATCATCTATGGTTATTATTTTTCTTTTATTTACTTTTATTACATGGAATTTTCAGCAGGGAAGTTACAGAACCCTCCCCCTTGGGGGAACACCGTCCTCGGTGTTCAATAACACCTATATCCACAATACGGCTGTAAACAAAATATATCGTCGATGGAGCTTTATAACTTAGCTCGATGCAATGTTTATAATGATCAACCTACTGAGAAGCAAACCAACATGAAACATAACAACATAACATCATCATGATATGACACCCATACCACTTATTGGAGCTTTATAACATATCTCATGGCGATATTTACATCCATATACACATGTACATAAACCATCATCATCAAAACATATACCACAAACCACACCAAAAGACCAAGACAAAAATGCTTTGCCTCAACCGGCAAACAAGGAAGGATACATAGCTTGCATCTAATCCGCCATCTCCCACGAAGCTTAATCAGGCCCAAAGTGCTTCCACTACACCTTAACTTGCTCGATTGCTTGGTTTCAAAGCATGAGCACCTTTTTCGGCAATATACATTGAGGCTCCGGCTGGAATTCTCCATCTGGTTCCACCTGCAATACAGTCTAGTCAGTTACATGATCAACATATTTATAATACTTCGTAAGCAATGAAACATGGAAAACATCATGAACTTTCAGTGCTGGAGGCAGCGCAAGACAATAGACTACTGGCCCAATCCTGTCATCGATACTGAAGGGTAATCACAAGTGATCCCCATCACTAGGATTTTTCCCAACATTCAACTTGGAATAAGTGTCACATCATCTGTGGTTATTATTTTTCTTTTATTTACTTTTATTACATGGAATTTTCAGCCGGGAAGTTACAGAACCCTCCCCCTTGGGGGAACACCGTCCTCGGTATTTAATAACACCTATATCCACAATACGGCTGTAAACAAAATAAATCGTCGATGGAGATTTATAACTTAGCTCGATGCAGTGTTTATAATGATCAACCTACTGAGAAGCAAACCAACATGAAACGTAACATCATCATGATATGACACCCATACCACTTATTGGAGCTTTATAACATATCTTGTGGTGATATTTACATCCATATACACATGTACATAAACCATCATCATCAAAACATATACCACAAACCACACCAAAAGACCAAGACAAAAATGCTTTGCCTCAACCGGCAAAAAAGGAAGGATACATAGCTTGCATCTAATCCGCCATCTCCCACGAAGCTTAATCAGGCCCAAAGTGCTTCCACTACACCTTAACTTGCTCGATTGCTCGGTTTCAAAGCATGAGCACCTTTTTCGGCAATATACATTGAGGCTCCGGCTGGAATTCTCCATCTGGTTCCACCTGCAATACAGTCTAGTCAGTTACATGATCAACATATTTATAATACTTCGTAAGCAATGAAACATGGAAAACATCATGAACTTTCAGTGTTGGAGGTAGCACAAGACGATAGACTACTGGCCCAATCCTGTCAATGATACTGAAGGGTCCACAAAATAATGATGCCAGCTTGGCACGTGATTCAATCCGCAAGGAGCTCTTCTTTGGTTTGATGTGCAAGTACACTTGTTCCCCAACCTGGAACTCCTTGAACAACTTGTTCCAATCTACATAGTTTTTCTACCTATCCCGTGCTGCCTTTAGATTTTTTTTATAACCTGTATTTCCTATTCCATCTCTGCCAACATATCTGGTTCAATCAATACCTTGTTAACCAGATCACTCAAACTAATGGGAGTGTTATAACTTCGTCCATACAATGCCTCAAAATGATTCATTCTGAAATATTCTTGATACCCATTATTGTATGTGAACTCTACCAATGGAAGGTACTCTTTCCACTTTCATTGTTGATGCATCACATACATCCACAACATGTACTCTAATATCCTATTGACCCTCTCTGTATGTCCATCTGTCTACGGATGATAAGCCATACTAAAGGTCAACTTTGTGCCCAAACATGCAAATAACTCCTTCCAAAACTTGGAAGTGAACTTCGCATCCCTGTCTGGCACAATCTTCTTAGGAAAACCATGCAATCTGACCACATATTGGATGAATACAGTGCTACATCACTAGCTGAAAAGGTATACTTCACCAAAATGAAATGTGAAACCTTCGTCAACCTATCCACAATAGCCATGATGGAATCATGTTGTCTCACTGTCTTCGGCAACCTGTAATGAAGTCCATGGAAATTACTTCCCATTTCGACTCTAGGATCGCGATCGGTTGTAGAAGTCGACCTCGATGCTTACATTCTGCCTTCACATGCTGACAATCAAAACACCTAGCCATGAATTCTGTTATATCCCTCTTCAAATTTAGCCAACAGTAAAATCTATTCACTTTTGTCAGTGTCTTTTGATAACCTAGGTGACTTGAATAAGGTTTTGCAAGAAACTCCCTCAAGATAATCTTATTAAGCTCATTGTTTCCCTACACATATATCCTATCTCTAAACCTGACCAATCCATCTATTGAAAGACAATAATCCACATCCTCTGCACCTACACCTGTACCTCTACCTGTACTTGTACTAGTACTATGTTGTAACATGTGCACAATATCCATATATTTGACATCCTGCTGACCTGTCTGCAAGATCCTATCGTGTAGATTAGTCCCATAGGAGCTCATAGCTGCTAAGTGATTTAGTTGTATTCGTCTGCTAAGAGCATCTGCCACTCTGTTCTCTTTACCTTTGATATACTTGATCTCAAAATCAAACTCACTGATCATAGCCAACCACTGAGCCTGCCTACCATTAGGATTCGATTGGTAAAATAGATATCGCAAACCACTTTGATCACTCATCAATGTGAACCTCCTGCCCAAAATATAGTGTTTCCACATATTCAATGCATGTATAATCGCTGCCAACTCAATATCATGTGTGGGATAGTTCTGCTCATGCTCATTCAACCTCCGCGACTCATAACGTGCCGCCTATCCATCATGCATAAGGACTCCACCAAGTCCTCTCTTGCAATAATCTATGCATACTACAAACTCTTTATCTAGATATGCAATCTTTAGCACTGGTGCATGTGTCAACAACCGCTTGAGCTGCTCAAAACTAGCCTCACACTCCTCTGTCCATTTGAACGTATTACCTTTCCTCTACAATGATGTGATAGGATAAGAAATATGTGAGAAGTTCCTGATGAACCTCCTGTAGTATCCTGCCAAACCTGTGAAGGATCTCACCTCATCCACATTCTTAGGAGCTACCCACTCTGTTGTCACTCGTTGCTTCATAAGTTATCAGTTGGCTCAAGTGCAAACAATAGTGAATTTAAAGCCATTTTTCAAGCCACATAAGCTATCAGAGCCAAATTGGTCCCTCTCCACTGCGTAGTTCTCGAAAATAGCTTTCTATTGGTATATAGAAGTACAAAAAAGGGTTCCTGGATCAGAAGTTAGACCCAGTTAAATAATCCATTTGGAAAGACTCATAAAACCCAAAAATGGTTTAGTGTTGAAGAAAAATCGCAATCGGTATGTGGGAGGCAGAAAGAATCACAATCGGCTGATTGGCGGGGTCCAGGCAGAACAACATATCAATGGATTATCGGTGTTGAAGGTCGATATTATGGTCCTGTAGTCCCGCATTATTGCATTTCAGCCGGGCGGTGTATTTATCGTAATTGACGGATCGATGGGTCAGGGCGCCGCATTATTGCATATCGACGATAATTTAAGTCTCGAAATAGGAAAGAAGGCCAATTTGCAAGGATAGTGTTGGAGGCCCAGGGAGAGCCAATTTTCGAAATACAAAGGAAAAGGCCACCAAACCAAGGGTCGGCCGCTCCTTCTGTCCCCTCCATGCGACACAATCCCGCATTATCACATATCGACAAGGTTTGAGTCCCGAAACAGCGAAGGGGGGGTCACTATTGCGATATGGACCAAAATCGTTGGGGAGAACCGATCTCCGAAATACAAAGGAAAGCATAGAAAGACTGGGTTCGACTGACCTATTTCTCTCTCCTCCAAGAGGCCATGTGGCGGCTTCTAATTGGTCCTCGGAACTGATGTGCCAGATGATGTCAGTGATGATGTGGCAAGTACAGAAGATGACGTGGAAAGGGGACATGTGTCACTCATTTTTAGCATTTTCAAGGATCTTATGGGGTTGTTTCCAGCTTCCGAGTGGCACCACTCATAGGGTGACACATGGCAGTGATGACGTCTGTGATGATGTCAGTGGGTTTATCGGCGATTGACGGTTCTTAGCTTCGGGCTTATCGACGATTCCGATGTGATAAGGAAGGGCCCCGAATGCGATATTCCATGAGTTGCAGTTTATAAAATTTTCGAGTCCAAGAAATCGACCGATGAGGCATTTTATGTGATAAAAGGAAAAAGCCCCTCCGCGCAATTATTGAGAGTCGTAGCGCTGAAAGGGTTAGACCCTAGTTCTAGCCCCCTGATCTTATATGGAGCTTTTATTGAAAGGGGTTGTAATAAGGGGCAGAAGAGTAAATGAAGATGGACCGCGACCATGAATTTGTTCTCTACACCATAAGACAATTAGAGTACTGATAAGACTGTACATAGAGCTTTAAAGGATGGATAAGGATGGATGAGTTCACAGTTGGGTGTTTAACGAGGAGTATGGGCACATTTAGGGAAAGACGGGGTGCAACATGCCTATATAAGTCAATGCCGAAGGCATTTTAAGACTGAAATGACTTAAATCGGTTGAAACATCAAGGAACTGGCTCAAACAGCCGAAAAAAAAAAAAATATATATATATATATATATATAAATCAATGATAGTAGGTAATGTGGCTCAATTCAAGGCCTCCAAAAAAAATAAATCAATGATAGTAGGTAATGTGGCTCAATTCAAGGCCTCCAAAAAAAAAATCAATGATAGTAGGTAATGTGGCTCAATTCAAGGCCTCCAGTGAAAGGACAAAGAGACACCTCCTCCTTCCTTTCTCTATCCTTTTTCTCTGTGTATTAATGTTTAATTTATTTAAGAAAGGGAATAGATCTCGTTGTAATCTTTTTGGGGTAGCAGAGCCTATCACAGAGCCAAGACATCTCATCTAGCATGACAACTAGGGCTCGGGCTCAGATCTTTTTATGTGAACTATAATGATAGTTCCCCTCTCTTCCTATAAAAAGGGGGGGGGAATATTAGAAGGGGGGTTCTGGTTCTGGGGGGTTGGAGAGATTCTCCGACCCGTGAGGGTTGATCTCTATCAGGCCGATTTGGGTTCATTTGTTGTATTCATGGGAGGGCTTCACTGATTCATTACTGGATGTACGGACTAGTTATCGGACCTTTCAGACTAATGGGAATTCTTTTGTTGATTCCAAACATGGTTGATGTGCAGTAAGTTTTCCCTCTTGTAACTTCATTTCATTATGTGTTTCTTCCTTAAAACAATTTTAGGGTAGTTGTTATGTTTCTGGCTAACAAATGGATTTGTCTTCACTGCTTAATAGAAGAGAGTACTTGTGCGAGACCACAAAATTACTTATGTTATATTTATGCATGTAATACCTGTCTTCCTTTAGATTTACTCGTGTCTGTGAGTAACCTACATTACCTGTGGTGGCTCAGACTTAACTCAACTATTAAACAGAGTCTGATACCCATTAATATGCAGCCTGAATCTTTACATCAGCTCCCCCTATTGTTTCCATTCCACCTTCTTACTCTCTCATGTTTCTGCTAAAATACAATGGCTGAGGACTCTGTTTATTACAGCCCTCTACACCTGATTTCCTCCTTCCTCTTCCCTTCTCCTTCGCCACTTCAACTCTAGTTCAAGTTGTATCATTTCCATGTGTAGGCCACTAGAAGAAGAAACCATTTCTCTTTGAGATTGCTCCAAATACCCCCAGCATTTGGATCCATGAGTTGGCTTGAATCTCCCTTATTAAAGGCATATTGAACCAAACCCTCGTACCACCATCTTCATTTTGTGACAATTGGAGTGTTGCAAACCCCTCTCGTACCATATTACAAGCACTCCTTTATTTAAGATGTCCTAGGAACTGGTCTACAATCAACCCATAGGCTGTCTCTATGGAGCTTTCTTTGTCTCCTCTTGCACTTGTGTTGTAGGTGCAAGACTTAGCTACAACATCTTTCTAGCGCCGTTGTCAGGGAACGGATTAAAATATTTTTCCCTGGGTATGACAAAGTCTTACATTTACCCTGTTAGGTGAGCTAGGGAAGTGTGGGTTGAAGATCTCTCACCTTGGCAACTCCACTATCAATTTTATGGTAAACATCTTTCCAGCGTCATTGTCGGGGAACAGGATTAGAATATTTTTCCCTGTGTATGACAAAACATTACATTCCCTCTATTAGTTGAGCAAGGGAAGTGTGCGTTGAATATCTCTCACCTTGGCGACTCCACTGATTAATTTTATGGTAAACATCTTGGTGACTCCACTGTCTGAATATCAATTGTAAAAACTTTGGCTACATTTGTCAAGGAATGGACAAGACAATGGAAGAGAAGGTTAGCATAATAATGAACTCCTTATATAGGCTGATGAAACTGGAGTTAGAGAATAGAGGCCTTCGACGACAACATTCCTCTTCCTCTGACAAAGAACAAGAAGCCAAGATGCATGAAGAAGAGGAAGATGAGCTTGATGTAACACTAAATGATGATGAGATGGATGATTGCTGCAAGCAGTTCTCTGATTTCATGATGGCTCAGTTGCACGAGAGAATTACCCTTCGATTATCTAGAAATACATCAATGGGATATGACCAAAATGAAAGCACTTCCTACGAGGAGCCTCTCAGGACAGTTGACAAGGGAAAGGGACTTCTAGATACAAATGGCTTTAAACCCGAAGTCCTCAAAGAAGAGAAGTCACCCTCCCCTTCCTGGCTCATCTGTGAAGAAGCCAAAGATCCAAGTGTTGTTTGTGGCTGCCATGAGCAAAGGACATCTGTCAGCAAACTGTATGTGAAGAAGCCAAAGAGACTAGTGGTGTTTGTGGCTGCCATGACCAAAGGACATCATTCAGCAGACTGTATGTGAAGAAGTTGTTGCAAACATTCCTTTTCTATTCCAATACCCCGTGGCTGAGTACATAAGCATATTCTTCAGTCAACATTAGAGATCATTTCATGAGCATGTATCAGGTTCCATATCTGCATATTTTCCATGTTGCATGCCTGTTTTAATTTTAATTTTTCAGCGGTATGAAGGCATGTGGTCCAGTACTTTTGTGTTGGCCTAGTTCTATTGGAAAATCGAACATACTTAGCTGAAAGTATTGTGCATAGGTAGGATTTTAAATAAATAAGCTCACCAACTGAGCATTTACTTTTAGTTGTTAGAATTTTTATTTCTGCATTCTAGATTGAGGAGGAAAGTCCCATTGAGATTTTTCCAGAGCACAAATATGCATTCATTATTGATTCCATGCCCAATGGCGAAGGAGGTTGGTCTACAGGTTCTGAGCACCTTGCCAGCAAGGCACTATCCCCAGAGGAACCAATGTTGTCATCACTACTTCACAAGTTATCATTTGCCTCAAGTGCCAAACAACAGTTAGGTTAAAGTCGTTTTTTCAAGCCACATAAGCTATTAGATCCAAATCAGTCACTCTCCACTGCGTAGTTCTCGGAAAGAGCATTTTGGTGGTATATAGAAGTCCAAAAAAGGATTCTCGGATCATAAGTTAGACCCAGTTCAATAATCCCTTTGGAAAGACTCATAAAACTCAAAAATGGCTAAGTGTTGAAGAAAAATCGCAATCGGGACTTGGGAGGCAAAACGTATCGCAATCAGCTGATTGGCGGGGTCTAGGCAAAACAACTTATCCGCGGATTATCAGCGCCAAAGGCCGATATTATGGTCCTGCAATTATTGCATTTCGGTTGAGCGGTGTATTTATCGCAATCGACGGGTCAGGGCACCCCATTATCACATATCAGCCAAGGTTTAAGTCTTGAAATAGGAAAGGAGGCCAATTTGCAATGATAGTGCTGGAGGCTTGGGGAGAGGGACACGTGTCACTCATTTTTAACGTTTTCAGGGGTCCTATGGGGTTGTTTCCAACTGCCACATGGCACCACTCACGGGGTGACATGTGGAAATGATGACATCAATGATGATGTTAGCGGGTTAATTGACGATTGGTGATTCTTGGCTTCGGGCTTATCGGTGATTGCGATGCGATAATGAAAGGCCCCAGATGCGATATTCCATAAGCTGCAATTTATAAAAGTTTCGGGTCCAGGAAATCAGCCGATGCGAAATTTCGTGTGATAAAAGGAAAAACCCCTCCGCGCAGTTATTGAGAGCCGTAGCGCTAAAAGGATCAGGCCCTAGTTCTAGCCCCTCAGTCTTACATGGAGCTTTTATTGAAAGGGTCTGTAATAAGGGGCAAAAGAGTAAATGAAGATGGACCGCGACCACGCACTTGTTCTCTACACCATAAGACAATTAGAGCACTAATAAGACTGTAGAGAGAGCTTTAAAGGATGGATGAGTCGGCAGTGGGGTGTTTAATGAGGATTATGGGCACATTTAGGGAAAGATGGCCTGTGACATGCCTCTATAAGTAAGTGCTGAAGGCATTTTAAGACTGAAATGACTTAAGTCGGTTGAAGCATCAAGGAACCACCTCAAACAGTCGAAAAAAAGCAATGATAATAGATAACATGGCTCAATTCAAGGCCTCCACTGAAACTACAAAGAGACACCTCCTCCTTCCTTTCTCTATCCTTTTTCTCTGTGTATTAATACTTGATTTCTTCAATAAAGGGAATAGATCCCGTTGTAATCTTTTCGGGGCAGTAGAGCCTGTCACAAAGCGGAGATAACTCGTCTAGCATGACAGCTGGGGCTCGAGCTTAGTTTTTGTGTAAACTATAATGATAGTTTCCCTCTCTTCTTATAAAAGGGGGGAAAGTATTAGAAGGGGGGTTCTGGTTTCGGGGGGTTGCAGAGATTCTTGGACCCGCAAGGGTTGATCTCTGTGAGGCCGATTTGGGCTCAATTTATTGTATTGATGGGAGGGATTCACTGATTCATTATTAGATGTATGGATTGGTTATTGGACCTTTGATACTAATGGCAATTCTTCTATTGATTCTAAACATGGTTGATGTGCAGTAAGTTTTCCCTTTTGTAACTTCATTTCATTGTGTATTTCTTCCTTAAAACAATGTTAAGGTAGTTGTTATGTTTCTGGCTAACAAATGGATTTGTCTTCACTGCTTAATACAAGAAAGTACCTACGTGAGACCACATAATTACTTTTGTTATCTTTATGCATGTAGTACTTGTCTTCCTTCATATTTAATCGTGTCTGTGAGTAGCCTACAGTACATGTGGTGGCTCAGACTTACCTCAACTGTTAAACAGAGTCTGATACCCATTAATATGCAGACTGAAGCTTTACATCATCTCCACCTATTGCTCTCATTCCACCTTATTACTCTCTCATGTTTCTGTTGAAATACAGTGGCAGAGGACTCTTTTTATTACAACCCTCTGCACTTGATTTCCTCCCTCCCCTCCCCTTCTCCTTCTCCACTTCAACTCTAGTTCAAGCTATCTCATTTCCATGTGTAGGCCACTAGAATAAGAAACCATTTCTCTTTTAGATTGCTCCATATACCCCCAGCATTTAGATCCATGAGTTGGCTTGAATCTCCCTCACTAAAGGCATATTGAACCAAACCCTCCTACCACCATCTTTATTTCGTGACAAGTGGAGTGCTGCAAACCCCACTCGTACCATCTTACAAGCACTCCTCTATTTAAGATGTCCTAGGCACTGGTCTACAATCAACCCATAGGTTGTCTCTAGGGAGCTTTCTTTGTCTCATGTTGCTCTTGTGATGTAGGTGCAATATTTAGCTACAACATCTTTCTAGCGTCGTTGTCGGGGAACGAATTAGAATATTTTTTCTTGGGTACGACAAAATTTTACATTTCCCCTGTTAGGTCAGCTAGGGAAGTGTGGGTTGAATATCTCTCCCCTTGGCGACTCCACTGTCAATTTTATGGTAAACATCTTTCTGGCGTCGTTGTCGGGGAACGGATTAGAATATTTTTCCCTATGTATGACAAAACATTACATTCCCTCTGTTAGGTGAGCAAGGGAAGTGTGGGTTGAAGATCTCTCACCTTGGCGAATCCACTGATTAATTTTATGGTAAACATCTTGGCGACTCCACTGTCTGAATATCAATTATAAACACTTTGGCGGCTACCTTTGTCAAGAAATGGACAAGACAATGGAAGAGAAGGTTAGCATAATAAAGAACTCCTTATATAGGCTGATGGAATTGGAGTTAGAGAATAGAGGTCTTTGACGACAATTTTCCTCTTCCTCTGACAAAGAACAAGAAGCGAGGACGCATGAAGAAGAGGAAGACGAGCTTGATGTAACACTAAATGATGATGAGATGGATGTTGCTACAAGCAGTTCTCTGATTTTGTGATGGCTTGATTGCATGAGAGAATTGCTCTTCGGTTATTTAGAAATACATCAATGGGATACGACCAAAATGAAAGCACTTCCTCCTAGGAGCCTCCCAGACCAGCTAACAAGGGGAAGGGACTTCTAGATACAAATGGATTTAAACTCGAAGTCCTCAAAGAAGAAAAGTCACCCTCCCCTTCCTGGCTCATTTGTGAAGAAGTCAAAGAGCCAAGTGGTGTTTGTGGCTGCCATGACCAAAACGATGTCGGTCAGCAAACTGTATGTGAAGAAGAGGCTGTTGCAAACATTCCTTTTCTATTCCAGGACCCTGTGCTTGAGTACATAAGCATGTTCTTAAGTCAGCACCAGAGGTCATTTCACGAGCATGTATCAGGTTCCATATTTGCAGATTTTCCATGTTGCATGCCTATTTTAATTTTTCTTTTTCAGCAGTCTGAAGGCATGTGGTCCAATACTCTTATGTTGGGCTGGTTCTATTAGAAAATTGAACATACTTAGCTTAATTAAGTATTGTGCATAGGTAGTATTTTAAATAAATAAGCTCCCCAACTGAGCATTTACTTTCCAGTTGTTAGAATTTTTATTTCCGCATTCTAGATTGAGGAGGAAAGTCCCATGAAGATTTTGCTGAGTTTAAAGATGCATTTATTACTAACTCCATGCCCAATGGTGAAGGAGGTTGGCCTACAGGTTCTCAACACCTTGCCAGCAAGGCATTGTCCCCAGTAGGAGCCAATGTTGTCACGCACTGCTTCACAAGTTATCATTTGCCTCAAGTGCAGAACAATAGTGAAGTTAAAGCCATTTTTTAGGCCACATAAACTATCAGAGCCAAATCGGTCCATCTCCATTGTGTAGTGCTCAGAAAGAGCTTTTTAGTGGTATATAGAAGTACAAAAATCGTTCCCGAATCAAAAGTTAGACCCAGTTGAAGGATCCCTTTGGAAAGACTCATAAAACCCAAAAATGGCTAAGTGTTGAAGAAAAATTGCAATCAAGACTTGGGAGGCAGAACGTATTGCAATCGACGGATTGGTGGGGTCCAGGCAGAACAACTTATCAACAGATTATCGGCGCCGAAGGCCGATATTATGGTCCTGCAATCCCGCATTATTACATTTCAGTCGGGCAGTGTATTTATCGCAATCGGAGGATCAACAGGTCAGGGCACCGCATTATCACATATTGGCCAAGGTTTAAGTCTCGAAACAGGAAAGGAGGCCAATTTACGATGGTAGTGTTGGAGGCTTGGGGAGAGCTGATTTCCAAAATAAAAAGGAAAAGGCCGCCAAACAAAGGGTCATGTCGCTCCTTCTCTCCCCTCCATGCGACGTAATCTAGCATTATCGCATATTGGTGGGGTTTGAGTCCCGAAATAGCGAGGGGGGGGGGGCGATATTTCGATATGGACCAAAATTGCCAGGGAGAGCCGATCTCCAAAATACAAAGGAAAGCATGGAAAAATTGGGCTCGGCTGACCTCTTTCTCTCTCCTCCAGGAGGCCACGTGGTGGCTTCTAATTGGTCCTCAAAGCTTATGTCGTGGATGACGCCATCGATGACGTGGCAAGTATGGAAGATGATGTGGTAGGGGGACACATGTCACTCATTTTTAACGTTTTCAGGGGTCCTATGGCGTTGTTTCTAGCTACCACATGGCACCACTCACAGGGTGACATGTGGCAGTGATGTTGTCAACGGGTTTATCGGCGATCGGTGGTTCCTGGCTTCGGGCTTATTAGCGATTGCGATGTGATAATGAAAGTCCCCGTATGCAATATTCCATGAGCTGTAGTTTATAAAATTTTCGGGTCCATGGAATCGGTCGATGCAGCATTTTGTGTGATAAAAGGAAAAAGCCCCTCTATGTAGTTATTGAGAGCCATAGCTCTAAAAGGGTCAGACTCTAGTTCTAGCCCCCCGATCTTATATGGATCTTTTATTGAAAGGGTCTATAATAAGGGGCAGAAGAGTAAATGAAGATGGCCCGTGACCATGCACTTGTTCTCTACACCATAAGACAATTAGAGTACTGATAAGATTTTACAAAGAGCTTTAAAGGATGGATGAGTCGGTAGCTGGGTGTTTAACGAGGAGTATGGACACATTTAGGGAAAGAAAACCTATGACATGCCTCTATAAGTTAGCGTTGAAGGCATTTTAAGGTTGAAATGACTTAAGTTGGTTGAAGCATCAAGGAACCGCCTCAAACAACACAAAAAAAAACAATGATAGTAGATAACATGGCTCAATTCAAGGCCTCCACTGAAAGGACAAAGAGACACCTCCTCCTTCCTGTCTCTATCCTTTTTCTCTGTGTATTAATGTTTGATTTCTTCAAGAAAGGGAATAGATCCCATTGTAATCTTTTTGGGGCAGCAGATCCTGTCATAGAGCAGTGATAGCTTGTCTATCATGATAGATGGGGCTCGGGCTTAGATCTTTTTGTGTAAACTATAATGATAGTTCCACCCTCTTCTTATAAAATGGGGGGGGGGGGAAGGGGGGAATATTAGAAGGGGGGGTTCTGGTTCCGGGGGGTTGCAGAGATCCTCGGACCCACGAGCGCTGATCTCTGTGAGGCCGATTTGGGCTCAATTTGTTGTATTAATGGGAGGGCTTCATGAATTCATTACTGGATGTACGGACTAATTATTGGACCTTTGAAACTAATGGAAATTCTTCTGTTGATTCTAAACATGGTTGATGTGCATTAAGTTTTCCCTTTTGTAACTTCATTTCATTGTGTATTTCTTCCTTAAAATGATGTTAAGGTAGTTGTTAAATGTATTTGTCTTCACTACTTAATGGAAGAGAGTACCTGCGCGAGACCACATAATTACTTATGTTATCTTTATGCATGTAGTACATGTCTTCCTTCAGATTTACTCGTGTTTGTGAGTAGCCTACAGTACTTGTGGTGGCTCAGACTTACCTCAATTGTTAAACATAGTCTGATACCCATTAATATGTAACCTGAACCTTTACATCAGCTCCCCTTGTTGCTGTCATTCCACCTTCTTACTCTCTCATGTTTCTGCTGAAATACAGTGGTTGAGGACTCTGCTTATTATAGCCTTGTACACATGATTTCCTCCTTCCCCTCCCCTTCTCCTTCTCCACTTCAACTCTAATTCAAGCTATCTCATTTCCATGTGTAGGACACTAGAAGAAGAAACCATATCTCTTTGAGATTGCTCCATATACCCCCAGCACTTGGATCCATGAGTTGGCTTGAATCTCCCTCATTAAAGGCATATTGAACCAAACCCTCCTACCAC
Organism: Pinus tabuliformis; assembly: GCA_031772625.1. NCBI lineage: Eukaryota > Viridiplantae > Streptophyta > Pinopsida > Pinales > Pinaceae > Pinus > Pinus tabuliformis. Next base: position 20,221,492 of record CM062819.1, read on the forward strand.
CATCTTCATTTCGTGACAATTGGAGTGTTGCAAACCCCTCTCATACCATCTTACAAGCACTCCTCTGTTTAAGATGTCCTAGGCACTAGCCTACAATCAACCCATAGGTTGTCTCTAGGGAGCTTTCTTTATCTCCTACTGCACTTGTGCTATAGGTGCAAGATTTAGCTACAACACACTCCATGATGGATCTTATATTTTCTGGATCTACTACAATTCCTTCCTTGGAGACAACATGCCCCAAGTAGTGTACCTCAGTCTGAAAGAAACTACACTTGCTGAGCTTAGCATACAACTGATGCTCTCTCAACAACCTCAGCAATGTTGCTCAATATGTGACATGTTCTTCCCCATTTTTAGAATATACCAGTATATCATCAATGAACACAATAATGAACTTATCCAAATATGGACGCAACACACTATTCATCAAGCACATAAATGTAGTTGTAGCATTAGTTAAGCCAAATGGAACAACAAAAAATTCATAATGCACATACATGGTCTTGAATGCGGTCTTGTAAATTTTCTCCTCTTTGATGCGTACCTGATGATATCTGGATCTCAAGTCGATCTTAGATAACATTGTTTCTCCCTTCAGCTGATCGAACAAGGCATCAATCCTCGACAATGGATACCTGTTCTTGATGGTTACTTTGTTCAACTTCTTATAGTCAATGCATAAACTGAGAGTACCATCTTTCTTCTTTACAAACAATACTGGTGCCCCCAAGGTGATACACTTGGCCTAATGTACCCATTGTCCAACATTTCCTTCAACTGCAACTTTAACTCCACCAACTCGAGTGTGCCCATCCTGAAAGGTGCTTTTGATGATGGAGCTACCCTTGGCACTAACTCAATAGAAAATTCTACCTCCCTGTGAGGTGGAAACTCTGTAATGTCCTTAGGAAATACATCCTTGAACTGTTGTAAAACTGGGAATGTGCTCAAGACATCTGCATCTTCAACTTCCTTACCCTTATCACTAGAAATGTGCACTGTAAATAGCTTAAACCCTTTCCCGTGACTACCTTTTCCCTCATCGTTGTCACGAACCTAACTGATTTAGCTTTCTTCTTACCCTGTAAGAATCTTGGTTCTCCATTGTCATCAACACACTTAATGGCTTTGTCATGACAATCTACCTTGGTTATATGAAGATACAACCAATCCATACACAACAACATACTATATGATCCCAACAATAATACATTCAAATGTGTTGCGGTAGGCATACCATTCAAATCAAATGCGCAAGCTCTTACCCAATGATGAACTCGCTTCTTCATACATGTAGCCAACTACACTAACCAAGACTCTACATGCAAATTCTTACTCAAAACACACTTATCCACCAAGTTAGGACTAACATAGCTATAATTAGATCAAGGGTCAATCAAAATAGAAATAAATTGATCACAAAGCTTATCGTTCATCTCAATGATAGATGCATAATGATATGCTTGTTTGTTATTCAATGCTTCATAGATACGTGGAATACTCTAACCAACATCCTGAACAGTCTGTGCCGCTTGCGCGCTATACATCTAAGGTCTACCACCCTGATTCTGTAGAAAATATCTCATGCGATGATCCTTGCCACAAATCCAACACTTTATAGGCTTCCAGTTTATCTCCATGCTTTTTTCTCCTGATCAAAATCCCCATCCTTTATCCAATGCATTGAACTCGTTAGGTGGTGCAACATTCTCCTTGTTACCTGTATCTTGAGGTCTTGCTCGTTTTCTGTCCCATTTTCCTTTGTTCTTTGTTTTACCTCTCCAGTCTAGCTTAGTCTTGGTTTTGTGCTTTGATTTTTCATAGCAATGCCTTAGCTTCTGAATGGCCTCCTCCAATGATCTAGGCTCATCGAATTCAATCATGTCTTTAAATGCAACCAGTAACCCACTAATGAACCTCTGAATCTTGGTATTTTCCTCTGTGAGATAAGGAACATACCTCGACAACTCCAAGAATCTTCTAGTGTACTCATCATCTGTCATGGAACCCATATTTAGCTCATAAATTTCTTTCACCCTATCATCAAAGTATCTCTCTAACATATACTTCTTATTGAATAACCGCTCAAACTCACTCCAAGTCAAACAATCCTCATGAATACATTTGACATTCTTCACATCTTCCCACCAAATTTTGGTTTACCTTTGAGACTAAATGTAGCCACTCTAGCTGTCATGTTCTCTAAATAGCCATACAACCTGAAGAATTTCCTCGTGCCTCTGCATCCTGTTTTTTCTTCATCTCTCTGTCAAATGTTGGTGGCTTTGCTTTCTTAAACTCATCCGGAAAATATCCCCTATCACTCCTTCTACAAGGATGATAATAGTGACACACCATAAGTGGAATCGACGGAAAAACACCAAACAAATATTCAACATCAGCTACAGGACCCTACCAATCCAATAATTTAGACAGCTTGCCCTTGGGTCCCACAAAACTTTTGGACAACTTAAGCCTCGGTCACTTTGATGATATAGGCATGATAGTGTCCAAAAACTCAAAGTTGCTCTCACACGCTTGTGTGCTAGTGACCAGAGACTAAATTTATCAATGCTATTCCAGAGACCCCAGGATTTGAGCCACTTTTTCAAGCCCAGAGCCCAAGTCACTGCCTAGAATTGAACCATCTCTTCATAATAGTAAAACAACATGGAAATAGAAGTTTAAAGCAAATACTTGTTTAAGACCTTGACTGGACCCCTACTAGCCATGACAGCCATTTCATCAAACATATCATGAATATGTAATCTACGGGTGTAAATAACAGTTCTGAGCATATTAGCTGAGAATCGCTAAGAACCATTGATGCCTCAATACATCAACTGCCATTCCTTCCATTAGGTCATAGATACATTGATCATTCAATTACAAGTAAACACATGATGAAAGCCATACATGGTTGTTGTCATAATACACATACATAACCAACATAATAGAAGCATAAATACTCATGAAAGTACAACCATATAGACCACATATAATCCATCAAAATGCTTATAAAAATACAGGGAGAAATAACCTTTCATTAATGATGCAAAATCGAAACCCTGGATGGGACTTCCCCGTTCGACCTAACCGTAGAATGGCTGAGCCAAATCTCTCTTCAGTTATTCACCCTCGTGCCATATTCCAAGCATGAAAGTGGGAACTCATAGAACACATCAATCAAAACTCATCCAGGGCTTCCAGTGGCAATCCACCTCAACCCATCAAACAATGATTCCACCTCATGGTCGGACATCACAAAACCATCATTAGATTGGTCTCCATCCAAGCCTTTTAGGGCTTCCAAAGTGTTTGTTCCAACCAAGGCTTCTAGGACTAGTAACTCAACCCACAGTTGTCGTCGGGATTCTAGAGCGTTTGTCCAACCAAGGCTTCTAGGACTAGTAACTCAACCCACCAAGGGCTTCCAAAGCGTTTTTCCAACCAAGGCTTCCAGGACTAGTAACTCAACCCAAGTTGTTACAGGGCTTCCAGAGCATTTGTCCAACCAAGGCTTCCAGGAACTAATAACTCAACCCAAGCTAAGGAAACATGAGAACCAACCAAAAACAAATAATGAAAGTAAACCCACAATCACCATGTCTATCCAGGAAATGGCAAGGCTAGGCAATCCACTGTCAATCCAAGCAATCCCCCATGCCAATTACAGATCATGACCATGAATCCACATGCATATGCCATGCATGCCAAAACTAGTGACGAAAACATACATGCAACTCGGTACCTACAAGCAAATATGATGTAGTTGCTGATCCCTATGCCCTCTTACACTTTCCTGCTCTTACTTTGCCTTCTTGCTCCAAGAACCCAAGTATGCCACACTCACGAAGAGTGCTCCAAGAAAACTCTAAGTCTCCAAGAGTATGATAGAGAGAGAGAATAATGAGAGAGCTCCAAAATTGAACTAACAAAAGGTTACCAACTGATCCTCATAATCCTTTTTATGAATGAGGCCTCTATTCTCTTAATTTTCCATTATTTTCCTTCAATTTACTCCTCACATGAAACCTGTGACCTTTCACCTCTCTTTTCTCCTAATTTCCATTATTTTCATAAATAAATGTGCCAAAAATGCCAATTTTCCTTTCCAAAGCCTTAGCCATTTCCTTTGCCGATTTCCTTAGCCATAGACAATCACAAGTGATCCCCATCACTATGATTTTTCCCAACATTCAGCTTGGAATAAGTGTCCCATCATCCGTGGTTATTATTTTTCTTTTATTTACTTTTATTACATGGAATTTTCACTAGGGCTGTTACATTTTGGGACTGAGGCCATAAAGGTATGAATGAGTCCACCTCTGAATCATTCATCGCTCCTTTGTACCAATTACTCTTTGGATAAGAGGCCCCTTATATGTCCAAGGGAGCCAAAGAAACAATCACCAGAGTGGCAGACTAGTTTCCTATCAAGGATGCACCTTCATGAGAGTCTTTGGCTCATACAAGCAGTGTCACGCTCTCTCTAGGTTCGTGATAGATAAGTTGCTACAACAAGAAGTGTGTTATCAGATGACTACAGGGTTCTCTAAAACACTGAACAAAGGCAAGAAAAAGCCTTGGTCTGACTTCCCTTTCACTATTGGGTCCTATACCATTGAAAGTTTTAAGGAAGTATAAGCAGAAGCTGAGGGGATGAAGGGATTATACTTTGTGAATTAGAGTCACCATAGGTATGACCCCAGGGAGGTGGTAGCAGTGCACTACAACAAATCAGGCTTTAATTGGTCATATGTGCACAACAAACATTGAGATGAATACAAGGTCAAGAATTAGTACAATGTCTCCATGGAGCTAGGGCCAAGTGAGCAACAGGAAAAGGAGGACGAGCAAGTTGAGCAGTCGCAAGAACACATAAGCATGCAAGCTAGGTTAGCCTCACTCAAGAGAAACAAGGAGCAACAAAAAATAAGAGGAAAACAGAAAAGGCACAAAAGCGATGAACCAGAAGACACTTTAGATGAGCAAGAGGAAGATGAATACAATGAAATGTTGGAAGAAACAAATTTTACCCTGGTCAAGTAGAAGCAAGAATTGAGGAGGAAAAGGGAAGAATAACTTAAGCAGTCACAGAAATCAGGAGACCAACAACCTTAGGATCTCCAGCAACAGTAGTAGGAAGAGGAAAGGAAGAGAAAGTAGGAAGAGGAATAACAATTAAAGAAAGAAGAAGAAGAACAAAGGACACGGGAGGCAGAAAAGAAGAAGAGGCAAGAGGAAGAAGAAATCAAGAAAAGGAAGAGCGTGAGAGGAAAGAAAGGTAGGAATAAGAACTTAAAAGAAAACAAGAGAAGGAAGAGAGAGAGAAGAAGAGGATCGAAGAAGAACATGTTGAAAATGTAGCAAGAAAATCTCAGTTTGATTTTGTCTTTGTCAAACTAGAGAAAATTCGAATTTCTATTTCAAAAAAAATCTTGGAGGTAGTTAACAGAGGTGACATGGCACTTGTCACTCAGTTAATTCGAGTTGTGGAAGCCTGAGTTCAGCTCAACATGATTGATTTCTAATTTGCAGCAATCTATTTCAGTTAAATTGAGTTATTGTCAGTTAAACTAGTTCTAACTATTAGAGGAACTAGTGGAGGTCAAGTTGTGGAAGTGGAACTTCAACCACACTCTATGATCAACCAGCTAAATGATCACTCAACCCAAAATAATTGATGCATGTAGAGAATTCGAGCTACCCAGTTGAGATGGAGATTCCAAGGCAATGTACTATACGTTGTAGACTATTCCCATGTGTGCATGCAGTCAGAGCAAGGACCTAGATGAATTGCGCAATCCAATTGAGGAAATTTCCTAAATAATAGGGGCTAATTTCCTCAAGGAACATTGCAAGGAAATAGGAGCTTGGAGGGCTTGAAAATTGGCTAAGTGTTGGCCAGAGTCAGTCAGTCAGGCAAAGAGATAGATTATACACTTGCAGGTTGTGCTCAGGCTTGAGAAAGCATATGTATTCATCTCTATTCTTTGATTAATGCAATATAGATAGGAAGGGGTTTTGAGCAGTTGTTTTCCCTAGATAAATGTATGTGCATGTGTGATGTTTCCTTTTACATGTCTACGATTTGTGTTCTAGATTGTGAATTAAATTCCGTAGATCAGTAGAGTAGCTTCGACTCTTATGATTTAGTAAATTTCATGAGTAGTTTCAAATCTACACATTAATTTTCTACAAGGTATCAGCGAGGGATTCATAATAGAGCATATATTTCAAAGTTGTTATTGCATGAGGATCGGATTTAGAAGATCAATTATTCATAGCTAGCAGGATGGCTTTCTATGGACTAAGACTCGAGTATGCCCTTAAGGGAAGATCAGATTATGTTTCTTGGAAGGACCTCATGTAGGTAGTGCTAGAAGATAATGGATTGAAGGAATTTATCGATAACGATATCCTGAAACCAACACCATCTGATACTCAGGATCTAGCATAATGGAAGAAATGTGTAGCCAAGGCAAGGAGAATCATATTGGAGGGATTATGAGACCAAGTTGTCTAAAATATCCACTGGAAAGAGACTTTGTATGCAAAGTGGTAGATATATTTGTTCCAGAATAGTAGTTACCACAGGAAGCTGGTACTCAAGGATAAACCTTGAAATATCAAGATGCAGAAGAACGATAATATTCCACAGTACCTGAGTAGGTTCACACAATGTCGTGATGAACTTGATCAAGTTGGTGTTACTGTTGCAAAATATGATTTGGTAATACTAGCCCTTCTAGGCCTTCCCAAGCGCTGACATAGCTACCAATATTTGGTAATGCTAGCCCTTCTAGGCCTTCCCAAGCGCTGACATAGCTACCAAGATTTGGTGAATGGGAGAGAGAAACTACCAAATTGGGAATGCCTATGGTCTGACTTGGTGCAGGAGGAAATAAGGTGGAATACTAGAGATGGGACTTCATCCAAGTGCGAGGATGAAGAAAAATGTGCCTTGGCTGGAGAGGCAAAGAAGGGAAAAGGGAAGAAATCTCAATCCAAAGTGGAATCTAGTTAAGGGGGCAAGAAGAAAGACTTGTCTAGAATCAAGTGCTTTCACAGTCATGAATTCGATCACTATGCCACGAAGTGTCAACACAAGAAGACAAGCAAGAATAACTCAAGAGGAATAGCAAGTGAAGCTTTGGCTTCACAGTTCAAGCTTGACTTGAATCTCATTGTATGCATGGCCAACAGAGTGATGGGGAGACTGTGGTACTTGGGCAGTGGTGTCTCGTTCCATATGACGACAAATAGAGATTTTTTTAGTGATTTGGAGGAGAAAGATCTCCAGATGCACATGGAGATGAGATATGATGAAAGGTACAACATGATCAGGATTGGTGCAATCACCTTTCAGAGGGAGTCGAGCTCTCCTCTCAGACTCAAGGATGTGACGCTTGTTCCCGGTCTAAAGAAAATTATCATCTTCGTTGCAGTTTTGGAAGACCGTGGTTATGCTGTGATCTTCAAAAAAGGAAAGAAATTCCTGAGACACATAGCCACGGGATAGGTGAAGTAGATCGAGGTTCACGTGAAGAAACTATACAAGCGAGATGTGGAGGAATGTGTTGCATTGAGCACAAATGCGGAGAAGGTGCATATTCACGATGTCAGTGAACTTTGACATAAAATACTTGGCCATCTGCATCATGGCACTTTGAAGATCATGCAAGAGATAACCACAAGTCTCCCTAAAGGAGCACTAGAGCATCAGGATACATGCAAATGGTGTACCTTGAGGAAGTACAGAAAAGGCAATTTCTGTGATCGAGACAACAAAGCACATGCAGTCCGTGAAAGGATCCACTCTGATGTTTGTGGACCTTTCTAGATAGCCTCCACTGTCAAGCACAAATATTTTGTCATTTTTATTGATGACTTCTCATGGAAGTGTTGGATCTTCTTCATTTGGAAGAAGGATGAGACATTCTCCAAGTTTGTGGAATTCAAGGCACTGGTTGAGAAAGAAACGGGCGATAAGGTGAAGGCTCTAAGGAGTGATAATGGAGGTGAGTACGTGTTGGATGAGTTTAAAATTTTCTCTGCAAAAGAAGGCATTCGGCAAGAGTTGACAACACCCCACAACCCGCAACACAATGGGGTGGCTGAGAGGAAGAACCATAGCATTGTGGGAGCAGCAAGGGCGATGTTACATGATCAGGGCCTACCTTTGCATTTTTGGGATGAGGCATGCAACAAAACAATCTATTTGCAAAATAAGAATCCTCATTGGATTCTTGGAATGATTACACCAGAGGAGGCTTCCTCGAGGAGGTAGTCGAATGTGTCGCACTTCCAGATTTTTGGAGCCTCTATTTACTGTCATGTCTCCAAAGAATCAATGAAGAATCTAGAGTTGACAACATAATTGGGGGTATTTTTGGGTTACACATAAACTCCCCACAACTACCGTGTGTACTTGCCATCCCTCAGAATGATAGTTGTGCGAAGGGATGTAAAATTTGATGAAGACAAAGCCATGCAGTGCTCTTTTGAGAGGGAGCTTCATATCCCACCAGAAGAGGAGCTTTTAGCTCCAAAGGAGGAACCTTCAGAAGTTGTGGAGGCCCCACAAGTTGAGGAGCAGAGAGTGGAGACAACCACTCGAGAAAAACCATCCAGAGAAGGCAGGAAAAGGATCATGGAAGTTGGGATACTTATGCAAGATGTGAGGGATAATGTGGGTGCTCCTTCAAATCAGCGCAGGTAGAGAAGGTCATCAGATCGGTACACTGGAGACATGGCTCTAATGAATGAGCTTGTAGAGACTGAGCCATCCTCTTTCGAGAAAGAAATAGAGCAACCTATAAAGGTTGATGCAATGGTGGAGGAGTATGAACCCATTGTAAATAACAGTGTTTAGGAAGTGGTCCAAAGACCAACAGACAAATCAACTGTGGGTTCGAGATGAATCTTCAAGGTGAAGCATGGAGCAGATAGAAGCATATAAAAGTACAAGGCCATATTTGTGGCCAAGGGGTACTCGTAGGTTGAGGCAATTAACTATGACGAGACCTTTAGTCCTGTCACATGGTACTCATCCACCAGATCAATCCTTGCTTTGGCTGCACAGGTGGGATGGAATATCCACCAGTTGGATGTGAAAACAACATTCCTTAATGGATTTTATTAAGGAGGAGGTGTATATTGAGCAACCATAAGGTTTCGAGACTTTTAATAGAGATTCTCATGTGTGCAGACTCAAGCGAGCATTGTATGGTCTCAAGCAAGAACCTCGTGCTTGGTACACCAAGATTGATAGCTATCTCACCAATTTGGGCTTCACCAAAACTGAAGCGAATGCAAACCTTTATCATATTTTGGTAGAAGGTAAATTGTTGATTATTGTCTTATATGTTCAAGACTTGATTTTGACTAGTGATGAGAAATTGATCAAATCTTGCAAGGAGGGCCTTGCAAGAGAGTTTGAAATGAAGGACATGGGTCTCATGCACTACTTCCTCAGATTAGAAGTATGACAAGGTGATGGGGAATTATTTGTCTCTCAGGGAAAGTATGCCAACGAGATACTTTAGAGGTTCTGCATGGACAAATGCAAACCCATGGAGACACCTCTAGTGACTAACTGGAGGAAAGAGGATGCCACTATAGGTGAGGAAGTGGATGTTATTGTTTACTGGCAGTTGGTGGGTTCACTAATGTATCTTGTGAACACACAACCATATATGTGCTATGCAGTAAGCCAAGTAATCAAGCTATGGTTAGGGCAACCAAACTATTTTGGAGGGAAACTAAGCATGTTTTATGGTACCTTAGAGGCACTACCCAGTTTGGACTATGATACAGGTGGACAGAAGGAGTGAAATTGTGTGGCTTCACAGATGCAGATTAGGTGGGGAGTCCATTAGATCGGAAGAGTACATTAGGTGGAATTTTCAGTGTTGGGTCCACAACGGTTTCTTGGTATAGTAGGAAGCAAAGATCTGTGGCACTCAGCTCAACAGAAGCAGAATACATGGCTGCAATTCAAGAAACATGTGAGGTAACTTGGATGAGAAATATACTTGTTGGATTGTTTTTTAAAATGATGGATCCAACTGTGATTTACTGTGATAATCAGAGTTGCATCAAGCTCTCTGAATATCCTGTTTTTCAGGATCGGTCCAAGCATATAGATATTTGGTATCACCATTTACGGGATAGTGTGCATAGGTGGATAATGTTGTTGCAGTACATTCCGACAGACGAACAAGATGATGACATTTTGACAATGGCCTTGTCAAGAGGAATGTTCGTGTTCCACATGTGCAAGATAGGGGTGGTTGATAATCCCTTTCTTGCTAGGAGGAAGTGTTGAAAATGGAACAAGAAAGTATCAATTTGACTTTTCCTTGGTCAAACTAGAGAAAATTTGAATATATTTCAGAAGAAATCTTGGAGGTAATTAAATGAGGTGACATGGCACTTGTCACTCAGTTAACTCGGTCAATTCGAGTTGGGGAAGCCTGAGTTCTGTTCAGTATGATTGATTTCTAATTTGTAGAAATCTATTTCAGTGAAATTGAGTTATTGCCAGTTAAACTAGTTCTAAATGTTAGAGGAACTAGTGGAGGTCAAGTTGTGGAAGTGGAACTTCAACCACACTTAGTGATCAACCAGTTAATTGATAAATCAACCAAAAATAATTGATTCATGCAGAGAATTTGAGTTACCTAATTGAGATGGAGATTCCAAGGCATTATACTATCAGTTGTAGACTATTCCCATCTGTACAAGTGGTGCATGCAGTCAGAGGAAGGACCTAGAGGAATTACGTAGACCAATTGAGGGAAATTCCTAAATAATAGGGGCTAATTTCCTCAAGGAACAACGCAAAAAAATACGAGCTTGGATGGCTTAAAAATTGGCTAAGTGTTGTCCAGAGTTAGTCAGTCAGGAAGAGAGATAGACTATACACTTGCAGGTTGTCCTTAGACTTGAGCAAGCATATGTATTGATCTCTATTCTTTGATTAACACAATACAGATAGGAAGGGGTTTTGAGCAATTTCTTTCCCCTAAATAAATCTTTGTGCATGTGTGATGTTTCCTTTTGCATGTCTATGATTTGTGTTATAAATTGTGAATTAACTCCCGCAGATTAATAAAGTAGCTTTGAGTCTTGTGATTTTGTAAATTTCATGAACAATTTCAAATCTACACATTAATTTTCTACAGAACAAAGGAGGAAAGTTGAAGAGGATAAGAAAAAACATGAGGAAGAGGAGATGAAGAGATGACAAGAATAGATCAACAAGAAATTTAAACTCGATCTCCAACAACAATATCAACACCAATAATTTGATATGTAGGTTGAGCTTCCTCCATCCACCCCCATCATCGGAGGACACCTGCCACTAAAAGAGTTGGGAATTCCAGATGAGGTAGAGGAAGAGGTGTTAGACCTCACTATAATTACTTTTGACTAGGTAAATTGTAATATTATGCAGGAAAGGAAGAAATATTACGCCATGAACACTTCATAGCCACTATTCGTGACCATAGAAAAGGAGATCGTCCTGGATACCAAAGTGAATCCCGAGATGATCACTTCAGCCAAAATTGCCTTTGTGACTACAACTGAGTTAAATGTGGGAACGATGAGTAAGAAGATTGCAGAGCTCCAGGGAAATCTCTACACTTTTGAACAAAGAGTTTCCAAAGCAAAAGAAGACAGGAAGAGGCTAAAGGAGGAGAATAAAGCTCTACGCCTAGCCCATTCAAGCACGAAGGAATTACAAGCATCCATCAAGGAGGAGGTAGAGACTCTAGAGGAGGCCATGATTGTGGTCTATGAGGAGATGTTAATGTTTCATCAAACTGTGTCTCCTTTCCCGGCCATACAAGTTGATACTAAGGATAAGACAACCACGATAAAACAAGCTACCATAGTTTTTAAAAACATACATGAGTGGACTAACAAATATCCAAGGGCACTGACAACTCTTCCCACAAAAGATTGGGTAACCACCCAAAACGACAAGGTTCAGATTCACATCAGGTTCCAATCATGGGATAAGATTGCAAGGGATGGGGACAAGGTTCTAGATTCATATAGACATTTATCGAGTGGATTGGAATCTGTAATTGAAGTACATAGAGTTCCTTCCATCGGGGAAATCAGAGAAATGAGGAAGCAGGAAGAAGTCCTACATGAAATTCAGGCATTCCTCGATCCTTCCAAACAGGTGACGAAGGAGAACAATACTCAGTGTGCGATAGAACCAGTAAGGATATATACCAAGCTGGTAACTCTGTCAAATCAGATCAAGTTCAAGAAGGGCACTCTAATACTGGATTCCCTTGAGTGCCTTCACAAACATGATGAAGAGCAAAAAAAAGTGGTTCTAGTGGTTGTTGAGTACAAGCTATGGCGCACATACCTCGTGGAGCAGTTGCATGTGGATGTTCCAAAATTGTCTATTACCAAATTGTTAGAATAGGACCAATTTTGTTATGCATAGCAATATAGAATAGAGTAGAGTCTAGTAGGAATATGAAAGGTCATGAGGTAGTTAAATATTCATGGGAAAACCAAGGGTCGCCCTCTTTTCTATCAATATACCCTCATGACACATTGTAAAGGACTTTTAGGTTTGGACACAATTTTGGTGTATATGTTTTTTAGAACATGGGATCTTCTAGTGAATGCAAGGAGTAATGGTCTATTTCCACTTTTGGATTTGATGGAGATCTTGTATGATGGTGCCATGGATATTATCAACTTAATGAATTGGAAGTTCCTATGAGCTTTGGTGTGTTGTCTCTTCATGTGTCTTCCTGTGTTCTGATATTTATTTTGCAACAAATGGATGGTATATGTTATGTGTTCCTTATTCTTTTGTCGGTAAACTACTTTATTGATGTTGGCATTATATCATCATAGATTGTGCATTTACTTGTGGTTTATGTGGTTATTAATCGCAAACTTATTCATGATTGGTAATTTATCTCTTATGAGTGTGTGAATCTCATTTAAGGTTTTGCTAACAATACTTTTCTTGAGGTTTATGTTTTGTGGTTATGTTGTTGCTATTCATGGTATCTATTCTATTGGATATTCATAAGTTATTGACTTGCATTTGTTGAAGTTCCATTCGTTCTCCTTTAACTGATACTCTTCCTTTTGTCCGAGGCAAACCTCAACTGATGAGATGGCAGTTGTGCCTACATATCAGATGGGACTCCTAGACCAAATGGTGTAGTCTTTGATTGGGATTTTGCACCAAGGAGATCCCTCAGCTATAGGCAGTACATTCAAGCTTGAAAACGATATCACGGGGAAAATGGGGAAGATAATTAGCTCTAATGGCATGACAAAGCTTTTGAAGAAATAACAACGAGGCGTAATTGCACAATTATCCTCACTAGGTGTTCAAACATCGAAATCATCCATTTATCCAGATCTCCAAAGAGTCTTGGACAATCATTCCAAGGTATTTGGGACTCCCAAAGGCCTTCCACCTATTCTTGATCATGTTCATGCTATTCACTTGATTCCAGGAAGTGTTCCTCCAAACATAAGGCTTTACAGATATCCCTATGCTCAAAAGAGTGAAATTGAACATATGGTTGCAGAAATGCTAGAGCTCGGTATAATTCAACATAGCCAAAGTTCTTTTTCTACTCCAATAATATTAGCACACAAGAAGGATGGATCATCTCATATGTGCCTAGATTATAGGGAACTAAACAAGATCACCACTAAAGATAAATTTCCCATTCCCGCCATTGGTGAATTCTTCGATGAATTACATGGAGAAATTTACTTCACCAAGTTGGATCTTCGTTCAGGATATCATTAAATTAGAATGAAGATTGATGATATTCAAAAAACAACATTCAAAACTCATGAAGGGCATTTTGCATTTTTGGTCACGCCTTTTGGCCTTACTAATGTACCTTACACATTTCAAGGTTTAATGAATTCCATTTTCAAACCCTTCCTTAGAAAACTTGTGTTAGTATTTTTTTATGATATACTAATCTACAACAAGTCTTCGAAGGATCATGTTCAACATGTTGGCAGTGTGCTCAAACTATTGGAGGAGAAACAATTGCATGCAAAAACCTCCAATTCTCTCTTTGGAGTACAAGAGGTGGAATATTTAGGTCATATTGTATCTCATGAGGGTGTTAAGGTAGATTTTAACAGAATTAAAGCCATCAAGGAATGGAAAATCCCCACAACCCTAAAGCATCTTCATGGATTTCTCGCGTTGATAGGGTATTATTGCGAGTTTGTTAAGAATTATGGGAGAATAATGATGTCTCTAACAACATTACTAAAGAAATATGCATTTTCTTAGACTCCAAAAGCAACTAAGGCCTTTTAACATCTTAAAGAGGCAATGTGCCAAGCTTTGATCTTAGCTACACCAGACTTCACAAAAACCTTTATTATGGAATGTGATGCCTCAGGAAATGGAATTGGTGTTGTTTTAATGCAAGAAGGAAGATCCATTGCTTTTGAAAGTCATCCAATCAAGGGAAAGTATTTACACAAACCTATTTATGATAAGGAAATGTTGGCAATATTGCATGCACTAAAGCAATGGCGGCCTTACCTAATGGAAAGACGATTCAAGGTAAAAACAGATTGTGATAGTCTTAAATACTTTTTGAAACAAATATTTTTTTTTTAACACGATCAGATACTTTTCTATTATAAAAAACTGCTAGAAGCGAGTGCCGTTACAAAGAGTGAAAGAGGAAGAAGAAGGGAAGTCCAAAATGGGTGCGCAGACCCTGACTTCTTGGGAGTAAACTTGAAAAGGATAGATTGAAATAAAAAGCGGTTGTATTGCCTTACAAAGGAACCTGCGAGTAAGCAAAATTTACTAGACATTTGATTGATTACCAAAACTGATTGACAGAGTCTTCGATTTGAGGTTCCTTCTTGATGCTTGCTTTGGTTGATGCTTTAGCTTGCATGCTCTGGGTGATATTTTACTTTTTGAAACAAATATTATCTTCATAAAAGTAGCAAAAATGGGTCACAAAGTGGGTCACAAAGATGTTGGGTTATGACTCTGAAATCATCTACAAAAAAGGGAAGCAAAATGTTGTTGCAACTCTCAAGAAGGAATGAGGATGTGGAAACATTGCTCTGTGCCATTTCTATTATCCAACCTGATTGGATAACTGAAGCAAGGGATGAATAGAAGAATGACGAAGAGGCGTGGACATTCATTCAAAAGTTGCAGCAAGATCCCAGTACATTTGATACATTTATTTAGAAAAATGATTCATTATGGTACAAAGATTGCTTATATCTATGTAAGAATTCCCAACTCAAACAAAAGTTTATTTTAGAATTGCACACCTCTCCTTTATGAGGCCACTCAAGACTTTTAAAAAATTACTACCGGGTCAAGAAGGAATTCTTTGGGATGGCCTTAAATCTGATATTCAGAAGTTTGTGGCAAAATGTTTGGTTTTCCAACAAAATAAAGTTGAGACAATTAAGACCCCAAGTTTGTTACAACCTTTAGCCCTTCCAAGTTAGAGTTGGGAGGAGGTATCAATGGATTTTATCACAGGTTTACCCAAGTCCAAAGGAAAGAGTGTCACCATGGTGGTAGTTGTGAGACTTACCAATACCAAGTATGCACACTTTTGTGCATTATCTTGTCCTTTCAAAGCCAGTATAGTGGTTATCGCATTTATGGAAGCAATTCAAAAGCTACATGGAAACATAAAGATTATTGTAAGTGATAAAGATCCCATTTTCACTGGAAATTTTTGGACATAATTATTTTCTTGTCTTGGTACTCAATTAGCTCATAACTCATCTTATCATCCTCAATCTGACGGGCAAGCTGAGATAGTGAACAAATGTTTGGAAGGATATCTTTGTTGCTTTGTATATGATAAACAAACACAATGAGTCAAGTGGTTACCTCTAACATAATGGTGGTATAACACTTCCTTCCAT
Organism: Pinus tabuliformis; assembly: GCA_031772625.1. NCBI lineage: Eukaryota > Viridiplantae > Streptophyta > Pinopsida > Pinales > Pinaceae > Pinus > Pinus tabuliformis. The sequence continues at coordinate 20,237,446 of CM062819.1, forward strand.
ACTGAAAAAAAATGATCCCATTTATGACACTTTATGGATATCATCCATCGTCCATCACATCATCTTTAAGAGAAACTTATAAGGTCCAAGCAATGGAAGATCACATTGAGCATTAACAACAATTTCTCCAACTCTTAAGGGATAACCTCACTCTGGTGCAGAATCGAATTAAACAAAAGGCAGATCAACATCGTAGTGAAAGAAATTTTGACGTATGTGATTGGGTATTTTTATGGCTACAACCATACAAAAAAATGTCTCTCAAGCAAATTAAGAAGGATTACATTATCACCTGTTGGGATAGGGTTCCTAGGGTCAGTTTTGGGGTTATTTAACCCAAATTTTATATAAAAGATGTAAATTCTCTGCGATATGTGGATGTGGAGTGCTCAAATAGATAGGTGTCAAATGGGTCTTAGCCCCTTGTCAGATAAATAGTCAAGTCGGTTTTGAGACTCACCCATGGTCCGCGGACCATGGTATTGTATTGAAAAGTCTATATTTGAGTCATAGCAAGTTTAGAAGAAATTAGTAGATAGTGAAGAATTAAGATAGAGATTGTTTTGGGAAAGTGCTAAGGCAGGAAGGCTCTGCTTCCTGCACTTAGGCGAGAAGGGGAAGGCTCCTGCAACTGAGTGCGTATGAGGCCTTGGTAAGTCCGCAGTTGAGTGTGTGGACCCTTGCAGCTAAGTGCGCAGGGTAGAAGAGTCTGTAGTCTGAACATTGAAGATCAATAAAGACTGATTCTTGAAGAATTACTATGCAATTCTATCGAATTTGTTTATGTTATATTTTGTCGCTCAGTGATCGGTTTCTATGAAATAATGAATGAATGTTGCGTGGAATCACTGAATCTATCTTAATGATGCATGATATGAGTAGTTATCTACTTTCGTGAAGTTAAAAGTTATTTCTGTTATGTTTTTTGATGAATTAAATAGAGTTACGCGAACTCAGATCTAGGGTTGTTTATTGATGTGCGAAAATAGATCAATCGTCTCGTTAAGGTCCACAAAGACTAATCGTAGACCTTCGTGAAGGTCTAGAGGCCATCGTAACTTAGTTATAGTGATGAGCCCTAGAAGGATACTGATTTGCGCGAAGGCAGATCTGAACTATCAGAGCCTAAGAACCATTTATCACATGTCCCTGGATGCAAAAACCTGGTTCTAGCATCCCCCAATACTGCTTCGGGTGAGACTGCAGCCTACGATATGCAGGTTGTTGCCAAAAGGGCCAGCAGTTAGGGTTTTGTTGGTTCACGCAACAACTTTGAACTTGGGTCAGGCCCCCTTAAGCCAACAAATGGTTTTATTTTCAAGACCAGGATCTATCTAAGAGATGTGTGATAAATGGTTTCCTATGAAGAAAGAGCTTGATAAGTGGATTGATCGAAAATCACATGCATTCACGGCTCAAGAAAATAGGAACCCTAAATTATCCAAGGAGTAGTCGCTGCAGAGATTTTTATACACAAACGAGACCGACACATTCTTTTGTTTCTTCCCTGAAGAACTATACAAGTGGTTGTCTAAATTAGCTAATAGTCAAGGGATGTGGAGGCTCGAAGGTCCTATAGTGTTAACTCCTAAACTAGTGCGATGTTTGGAAGCATCAAGGAGCAATATCGTGCAGGCTATGGATCACTGGGTTGATCGCACGTTGGGCAGTTTTGTGACTTATTTCACGATTGACAAGAACATCAACTATAGCAAAGCAGAGTGAAGGATCTTTAAAGGACCGCGAGGTAAGTATTTAAATTCACTGAAGACTTGGATTAAAATGTTGTTATGTGAAAAGAGGGTTATGTAGTTACCTTGATGTTTGGGGCTACGCGAAGTGGGAGATTCTTTAGGAGAAACAGAGGATCCAACCCAAAATATTGTCTGCTCATTGAACCTCATTCAAGCGACAATGAAGGGACGGTGTTGACTACGCCACGAAGTGCAGTTCAATTAATAACTCAAGATATTCTGAGGATATCTCATCCATCCACTCCACCTCCACCTCCACCTTCGCCTCATACACCTTCACCTACGCCTCCACCTCCACCCCCACCATTCAACATGGCAAGCGCAATGAAGAAGCTGATTTTTAAGGGAATGGGGGATGAAGATCCAGAACAATTTTGGTTTGTTGCAGGAGCTATTTGGACAATGCAGTAGATTACGGATGACAATATTAAGAAAGCGCAGTTGGTTATAGCCTTGCAGGGCCGCGCATTAACTTGGTATATCAAGTATTGCACCGATAACCCCAATGCGTCGTTGGCAAATACCCAGCTAGATTTGAACAAGGAATTCAGTAAGCCTAAGTCAGAGGCACAGTCAGTAATTGAGTTTAAGGAAATCCGACAGAAGGTCGATGAGACACCTTGGGACTTTGATCAGAGGTTGAAATGCCTGATCAGGCAAGATAATATGCAAATCTCATATTCCCAACATCGCGATTGGTTTATAGCATCGTTATTGCCACATTTAAGAATACCTCTGTCACAGCAGAAGATAGCAACACAAGTGGAAGCCTTGGAGATCGCGATGAGGCTGCACGCATCGCCTATTCAGGATACGAACCTTGGGGTGCAACAGATTCATTCGCAGCTGGAAAGCCTGCACTTAGAGTTGCATAGCTTGAAGAAAGGTAGGGAAGCTCAGCCAGAGGTACGCGCTGAGATCTGGTGTCTGAAATGTAAGAGCCATGGACATGATAAGGATCATTGTCCGGTCTTCAAGAATTATATTATAGGGGGAGGGCCTGTACCCTTGAAACCAGAGACTAATGTTGGGACGAGCATGGGAGCTGCGTTGTGGTGTGCTATTTGTCAAGTTACGGGACAACATGCTACTGATAACTGCCATCTATTGCATAAGTTTGTACAGACCCCTTAGCAGTTATTTTGCAATTTCTGTAAGTTATTAGGGCACGAAGAATGCTATTGTAGAAGTTATGAGCTTATGATGGATAGGATTCCTACCTACAGAATGCAGGCAGAGAGTCAGCCTCAGGATCAAGGCACAAAGCAGCACACGGGGGATTCTAAGGTCGAGGACGAGGAAGAGGCATTGGACTAGGGGGAGGGCCTGGGCAGGCGATCTGCTATAAATGTGGCAAATCAGGGCACTTCGCACACGATTGTCCAAATCCCACGCATCCCTCATGTCAATATTGTCGACAGTTTGATCATGTCATAGAGGAATGTCCAGTCCTTATGGAAAAGATGCAAGAGAAGAAGGTGCAGCCCCAGCAGCCTACGTAGAACATTCAGATGATGAGGGCTGAGCCCCGTCAAGAGGATCATAACATAAATATTATATCAAGAAGTGGTATAACAACTGGTGCAAATAAAGGTAAGCAACCTAAGTAAGATGGATGGGGTACGCAAGGTTGTTGCGAAGGAATTAGACTTTGATCTGAATTGCGCTAAAGAGACTTTCTTGGAAGCCAAGAATAACTTCGTTGAGGCCTCCACCTCAGGAAATCTGGAGAAAATACCCGAGGCTAATGTGACACAAGAGGTAGATCCTTCCATACTAGCTACCTTCGTGAAGACTTGTATGAAGTTGTTGCGGGATCAGAAAGCTATCGAAGGATTGCAAGACTTAATAAACGAGTGCGCCAATAAGGAAAAGGTCCCTATTGAACAATGCACAGTCAGGAAGATTGGTAAGCATAAGGCACGAATAGGGTGCGAGATGAGGCTAACCATGCAGATAGGTGAATAAGAAACGGACCAAGTAATCTTGGATTTAGGGTTTGATGCGAATGTCTTGCCTAAGTAAACATGGGAAAGGATGGGGAGACCTGCGCTACAGTGGTCTCCTATTCAGTTACACGTGGAAAATCAGCAGAATATTATTCCAATGGGGCACTTATATGGTGTAACGGTGGACATTAAGGGTGCAAGTGCGTTGGCTGATTTTGAGGTCATTGAGATAGTAGATGACAATAACCCGTACCCTGAGATGTTAGGAATTGACTGGGCTATTGATATGAATGGAGTAATAAAGTTGAAGAAGCAGAAGATGTCATTTGAGAATAAGTCGCTCAGGGTCGTAGTGTCGTTATACCCTGTAGAAGGAACACGTTACACTGAACCTGTGCATGACTATATAGAAAGTGATGATGATCTCGATCAAATATACAAGATAACAACGCGAGATGAGGATTGGATGAATCCTACAACAGATGGACGAATCGCGTGGGATATGGATAGCTCCTGCGCTTCAGATTCAGATGAAGAGCTTAAAACTGGAAGAATAGGTTGCATGAAGTATCTACGCTCTGTTGCAACATGATGACCATGTCGCTAAGGTGTGTTTCGACTGAGGTAAGAAACCTTCCGCATTATGATGGGTTGACTAATGTAGGATTGTTTTTTAGATGAATTTAAAAGAGAAGTACTGGAAGAGCATCGGTTCCAGGCACTGGAATTGGCACTGCATGCTACGCCTTCCTGTTGGTGGGGTACACACAAGGAGAGCTTCGCTAGATTGAGAGAATATCGTAAAATGATGAAGTTAAGGTTCGACTATGCTAATACTAGAATGACAGAAAAATATAGTGGGAAGGATGATCCGCGCGATCATTTAGCACGATGGACTGTGGCTTGGGGAACATAACCATAACCAGAGTGGGTGCATATAGTATGTCATATGCTGGATACGATCCCAATGAATTGGTATTTGGAGATAGAACTTCTCCATGGGACATTTTAAGAGAGGGTTTCTATTAACTTTCACCTTTGAGGATGGCTTCGAGAGCATTGATGAAGCATTGCAGGAAATAAAAGCAGTTATATTCAGAACGCCGAAGGATCCGGTAGAATGGACTCAGCCAGATTGGAGTACACAGCTGTGCCAGGTGCTAGAATGTTATAATGTGACTGCTGAAGAAGAAGATGATCCGCGGAATATTACCTTCCTGAGACCGAAGGATAGCGCGAAGCCGAAGGACCGAAGGTAGCAAACCCAGATATATCAGATCCATTGAAAACTCGATAGGTAAACATTGGTTTGAGGAAGAACTCAAGTTCGCAAAGATAGGAGATTATTGGGATGAAGATACGATTGATAAGGTAGTTGAGCTACTACGTGAGTACCAGGACTTATTTCCCACGAAGTTTTCAGATTTGAAAGGGATTGTTGAAGATTTAGGCATTATGAAGATTACATTGAAACCAGGTGCGAAACCTATTAAGCAGTGACCTTATCGATTGAATCCAAAGTATAAGGAAAAGGTGCGCCTAGAATTGGATAAGATGTTGGAAGCTGTCATTATTGAGCCTGTAGAAGAATTTGATTGGGTCGGCCCAATGGTGGTCCAAAGAAAAGAAACAGAAGGGAAAAATCTGCAAATGTGTAGACCTAAGGAAGTTGAATAACACCTGTGTACATGACCCGTTTACGACACCGTTTACTGACGAAGTATTAGTTAATGTTGGCATACAGGAAGTGTATTCGTCCATTGATGGATTTTCAGGTTATCATAAAATAAAGATCATGCCGGAGGATAGAAGCAAAACAACCTTCGCAACAGAGTGGGGTTGCTTCCAATATACAGTAATGCCATTTGGATTGAATAACGTGCCTGCAATCTTTTACCGGGTAGTGATTGCGGCGTTCAAAGAGTTCATTCATAAATTTCTGGAAGTATATTTTGCTAATTGGATCATGTTTGGATTGGTGAAACACCATGTGGCGAGTCTATGCCTCATTCTGGATACATGTCGAAGGTATCAGATCACGCTGAACTTGAAGAATTGTATATTCTGTGTGCCTTTTGGGATTTTGCTCAACCATGTTGTATGTAAGCAGGGATTGATGGTGGACCCTATGAAGATCGTTGTTATTGTGAATTTGGAACCCCCTAGGAATGTGAAATAGTTGCGTGCAACATTATGACACACTGGGTACTACAAGAATTTTATCAAGGCGTATGCCTAAATAACTGTGCCAATGGAAAAATTATTAAAGAAGGATGTGATGTTTTGTTGGGATGAAGACTTTCAGTGGAGATTGGATGTCTTGAAAGAGAAAATGGTGACAATGCCTATCTTGGTGTTTCCCGACTGGAAAAAGGAGTTTCATGTACATGTTGATGCCTCCTGTATTGCGCTAGGAGCAATATTAACATAGGTAGGAGAGCGACAGATCGATCATTCGATAGATTTCACGAGCAGGAAGTTATCCAAAGATGAGAATAATTACTCCATCACAGAGCATGAAGGGTTGGCGATGGTCTACGCGCTGCAGAAATTTAGACATTATTTGTTGGGCGGACACTTCAAGATGTATACAGATCACTTCGCGTTGAAGTATCTGGTTAATAAGGCTGTGTTGGGGGGGGAATATATGTCGATGGTTGCTATTGTTCCAGGAGTATGAATTTGAGGTAATTGTGAAGCTAGGAAGGCTGAATGCATGCCCAAACCATCTCTTAAGGATTGAAACAGGTGAAGAACCCAGTAGTTTGGAAGAAGGATTGCCAGATGCACATCTCTTTGCGGTGCGCGCTGCAGATGATCATTTTTTCTGATATTATTCATTTCTTAACAACAAGAACAACTCCTGAAGGTTTTTCCACTCAATAAAAGGAGTTAGTAGTTCGCGTTGCAGACTTTTCGGTAATTGTAGGTCATTTATATAAGATGGGGGCAGATGAGATCTTGTGTAGGTATGTTCTAGAGTTTGAACGCGCTAGTATTCTCGCTAAAGCCCATGGAGGCATGGCAAGAGGTCACTATGTAGGAAACACGACCACACAGAAGATTTTGTGTGTTGGGTTATGGTGGCCAACATTACACAAGGATTCTAAGGTATATTGCAAGGCGTGCAATGCTTTCCAAAGGACAGGGCAGCCTTCGCGAAGGGATGAATTTCCTTTAAATCCCAAAGTTTCATTGCAGGTATTTGAGAAATGGGCCATTGATTTTATAGGTCCCATACAACCACCAGGAAAGAAGGCGGGCACGTGGTATATTATTACTGCGACGAAGTACTTAACCAGATGGGCAGAAGCGCAACTAGTGAGGGATTGTACAACAGCCACTGTTGCGAAATTTTTGTTTGAATATGTCTTAACAAGGTTTGGGTGTCCTAAGATTTTGATGAGTGATAGGGGTATGCATTTCTTGAATGAAACGATCAGCGCGATGTTGGAAGAATTTCAGGTATATCATCAAAAGAGCACGCCCTATCACCTATAGGTGTATGAAACGGTGGAAGATTTTCATCAGATGTTGGAGCATGCACTGACAAAGATATGCAACGCGCAGAGGAATGACTGGGACATGCACGTACCTATTGTATTATGGGCTTATAGGACGACCTGCAAAAAGTTAATAGTACAAACATTTTTCAGGTTGGTATATGGAATTGAAGCAGTCATGTCAATGAAGTATATTGTGCCCAGTTTAAGGATTGCAACCTTGACTGAGATGGCGGACCGCGAGACCTTGGAAGAACGACTCGTGCAAATCTTGGAATTAGAAGAAGATCGTTTCCTTGTAGGATTTCATCAACAAGTGCAAAAGGAACGTGAGAAGGCTTGGCATGATCGACATATTAAGCTGTGCACGTTCAAGGTGGATGATTTGGTGCTATTATATGACAGCAAGTTCACAAAGTTTCCAGGAAAATTTCAAATGCACTAGTTGGGGCCGTATGTTATTAAGGAGATCACGGATGGTGGCGCAGTTCAACTCACGGAACTGAATGGAGAACCATTCCCTAGAAAAGTGAATGAAAGTAGATTGAAGTTGTATACAGGGGATCCTACCCTTGCGAGATGACTATATGGCAGCAGGACAACCTCAGTAATCTAGGCAATTGTAAGGGATTACGAGACTATAAACTACGTTATGTGACGAGGTGAAGAACATGGCAAGAAAGCTGTGTGACAGATGACAGGGGTGCGACAAGTGAAGTTGCATTGGATGAGCTGTGCCATGGAGGATGGTGTTGTGCAGATGAGTCCAAAAGTAGTCGTTGAGGTTACTATTCATGATTTGATGGCAAAAAATCAGTTAAGAGGAGCAGGTAGGCGTTATTTATGGAAAAAATATTTGAAGATCTGCCGCCAAAGGGGCATTTATTATCATAATTTGGGGGGAACGGTCAGATTTGAATTCAAAACTCCCTATAAATCTTGCATGTTGGACCACTAAAGAACACTTTGCATTCTGAGACTTGTCTGGGCGATTTTCTATCTAAATTTTATGAGTCGTCAATTCTGGGAGGATTTCGTGGCAAGCCCAACATTTGCTGCCTTACCTGCGTGGAACCAGAAGGCCATTCTACAACAGATGACTGCCACCAACCCCATCGAAGCCGTGAGTTCTGAAGCTGCTATCTCTGACGCATCGAGCCCTGAGATTTCGAGTATGGAAGCTTCAACCCCTGTGCCTACCGCGCCGAGGTCGCTAAGGCCACAACAATCCACCGCAAAAGAGAAACAACCAGCCGCAAAAGAGAAACAACCAGCCATAAAAGAGAAGCAACTAGCCACAAAAGAGAAACAACCAGCCATAAAAGAGACGCAACCAGCCACAAAAGAGAAGCAGAAGAAACCGGTGTCGGTAAGAATGTCACCAAGGAAGAATCCAGAGGTGCAACAAAAGGAGAAAAAAGACAAACAACTGGAGTAAGTGGTGGATTTAGAAAAGGACGAATACCAAGGTGTAGAAGAAGTAGATGCCGAAGAGATCGAGCCTATCTTAAGGCTTCCAGAGTATATCCCTCTGTGGAAGGGAAGAACCAAAGTAACCAAGGATCTTGATTCCGAGAAATTCACAATTTCGACACCCCTGCTACCTGAGCAGGTAGAATTTGAAGGTCCTAGGTTAGCGTGCATTTCGGTATTGAAAATGGAGGACTGGGACCTCACAGACCATGAGAAGTTATCGCATTTAGCAACCCATAAATATATATTATGAAGAAATGGGGGTTACGCAGTTGGAGCCCATGAAGTGGGTCTACGGTGTTGAGCAGGCGGGGCTGCTGCACATGCTCTTAGTGCCGCACTATCATCGCTTAGCTATCAACATGGTGTGTGTGCGCCAGCTCCTCACGCTGGTGCACGATGGGTGTATGTGGCTTGGGAAACCCATCCCAATAACCGACATGTTGATCCATAGGATAACGAAGTTGCCTCACAAAGGAGTGGACCCTTCCAAGGAGTTTGGAGGGAAAACCAGGGAAAAAGACTTAGTGGATAAAATGAAGAAAGAGTATGGTCTTGTTAAAAAGTCGCGTGGATACTCTATCCTCTCAATTCAAGACTAGGCAGTACAATTTGCTGCCCAGATTCTTGCAGGCAAAATCATGAGGAAGTGTCACGCGGACGAAGTTCCAGCGCCGGTAGTGTCACTTGCAACACAGTGCGTGAAGGGTGTCCAATATAATTGGGCAAAGTATCTATGCCAGGAGTTCCTCGCAAACTGTCAAGAAGCCCAAGACGAAAGCAAGCTATTTCATTATGCTTGGCTTTTATTGTCTATTGTGTTAGTTGCGTGGAGGTTTTCGAAGGACAGTCAGTTTCCCCCTCACAAGGAAGATTTAGCAAGGCAACACCATTCGCCTCGCTGTGGTCTATAAAGGATCCGACACAAGTCAAGGAGATGAAGATTTTCTGGATCCTGATGGAGATGGACCTTTGAATGGTGATTAATCAGAGGCCAAGGTTGTCCCCAACCTTGTTCAAACAATTGACGGCCTACGCGAAGTTCAAGGTCGATTTCCACAATGTGTCAATTAGAGCGCGGAAGGACCTAGAGCACACATGGCATATGTTGCCTTATTTGGTATCTGAGATAGATGTGCAAGAGGTTGTGGGGTATTGGCCAGCAGAATGGTGTGAACCTACGACACTTGATGTGGGAATAAGAAAAGGCATAGAGAGCTCTGTTGCGCAGAAGTGAAAGGATGCAGCTCAGAAGGCCACACGCGCCTTGGCTAAGAAAAAAAAGAAGGAAGTTGCTAAGGTAGTTACGGAGAAGAAACGAATGGAGAAAGAGCGTGCTGCCAAAGAGCAGGCTAAAAAAGATTGTCAGGATACAGAGGAAGGTGACAAGTTGGCCTCACAACACACAGATGAGTCGGAGCTGTCAGCACACGAAGGAGGCGGTGGTGAGGAGCAGCGCACTCCTTTCACCTTGAAGCGGCGCGGCTAGGAGCAGACTGTTGGACAAAGGAAAAAGCACAAGTTGGACAAGCAGGCACACACCAACCCAATGGTGCTGACAGAAGGTGATCTCGATGAGATCGGGGACAAAGTTAGGGACAAAACAACTGAAGTCTTGTAGCAGTTTGAGCAATAATATATGCAGACACTGGGGAGCATCCAAAAGGATCTGCGAGAACTGCAGATCCAGGCGGGTGTCGGGCAAGCGAGCGGAGCACGAGCGAGCCTGACACATGGAAGTAGCACAATGGCGGAGCTAGAAAGGACTCTAGACCTCAAAGTCATACCATTTCCAGAGGGATTAGTTCGCGTTGAGTCAGATGAGGATCGCACTGTGATCGGCACAGTGAACGAGATGGGCTAGAATTTGGTCGCGTTGTCGCTCCAGACCCTCCATGCGTTGCATCAGGGGGTTTCAGATGAATTGAGGATTCGAGAGCAGCGCGCCCTCATAGTTATTAGCGAGTTCAAAGTGAATAATGAACAGATGTTCGCGGAGAAAACCCAGGCGCTGAAGGCCAAGGAGGAGATGCAGCAGAAAAGTCAGAGCTTAGAGATGACAATCAAGTAGGCCTGCAAGTCAGTGCCCAAATTGCAAATACCAGAGGATGTTGAAGCCTCCGCAAAAGTAAGGAAGTTGGCTGTCATAGTATGCACATTGAAGGATGAAGTTGGCAGAGTTACCTTCAAGTTCCAGATGAAGATATCAGAGTTATAGTTGAAGTTGCAGCCAACGACTCCACTAGAGGTTCGGGAGCAACGCAGAGCAACAATCAAGGATGGAATGAATACATTGGATACCGCAGTCAATGACTGCTCCTCGATGTTTGATGTCGCGATGGAATTATGGACGAATCTGCATGAGGACCCAAACCTACAGAAGCTGAACACAGATGTCTGAGAGACGCAGTGGCAATATGATGAGGTCCGAGCAATTGCGCGCACTTTGGCACCAGTACAACACCTCGCAAAGTTATAGGAGGGCAAGCAACCACTAACACAGGTGGAGGAATTGTAGAGGAAAGAGGCCTTGAAAGGCCAGATTGCAGTCGTGGCTAGAGGAAGCTTGTCAGCTTACTCTGTCACTTCAGGAGAAGCTCAAGGGGCTACAACAGACGCAGAGGACAATGCACCTAGCAGTGGAAGGGCCAACAATATAGAAATTGGTCGAAGAGCTATAGCAGGCAACAACATAGAGTGCTGCTGAAGTTGCAGTGATGCAGATTGAGCTATGGTCTTCGCAGCAAGATCGCGACACCAGTTGAGTGACTCAAGGGCAAGTCGCAATCTTTGTGTTGGGGGCCTGTTGGGAGAGGGTCCCTAAGGTCAGTTTTTGGGTTAGTTAACCCAAATTTCGTATATGTTTTTTGTAAAAGATGTAAAGTCTCCACGATATGTGGATGCGGAGCATGCAAATAGATAGGTGTCAAAGGGGTCTTAGCCCCTTGTCGGATAGATAGTCAAGTCAGTTTTGAGACTTGCCCATGGTCCGCGACCATGGTATTGTATTGAAAAGTGTATATATTTGAGTCATAACAAGTTTAGAATAAAGTAGTAGATAGCGAAGAATCAATATAGAGACTGTTTTGGGCAAGTGTTAAGGAAGGAAGGCTCTACTTCCTGCACTTAGGCAAGAAGGGAAAGGCTCCTATAGCTAAGTGTGCAAGAGGCCTTGGTAAGTCCGCAGCTAAGTGCACGAACCCCTACAACTGATTGCACAGGGTAAAAGAGTCTATAATTTGAACATTGAAGATCAATAACTGATTTTTGAAGAATTACTATGCATTTCTATCGAATTTGTTTATGTTATATTCTGTCGCTTAATGACTTGTTTCTATGAAATGATGAATGAATGTTGCGCGGAATCACTAAATCTATCTTAATGAGGAATGATATGAGTAGTTATCTACTTTCACGAAGTTAAAAGCTATTTCTGTTATGTTTTCTGAAGAATTAAATAGAGCTTTGCGAACTCAGATCTAGGGTTGTTTATTGATGTGCGAAAATAGATAAATCGTCTGGTTAAGGTCCACAAAGACTGATCGTAGACCTTTGCGAAGGTCTAGAGGCCATCTTAACTTAGTTACAGTGACGAGCCCTAGAAGGATACCAATCTGCGCGAAGGCAAATCTGAACTATCAGAGCCTAAGAACCATTTATCACATGTCCCTAGATGCAGAAACGTGGTTCTAGCATCCCCCAATACTGCTTGGGTGAGACTACAGCCTGCGCTATGCAGGTTGTTGCCAAAAGGGCCAGTAGTTAGGGTTTTATTGGCTGGCATGAAAACTCTAAACCTCGGTCAGGCCCCCTTAAGCCAACATCACCCAAGTACTATGGTCCTCACAAAGTGTTGCAAATGATTGGTACTATGGCATACAAATTGGAGTTACCTGCATATTTCCGAGTACACCAAGTTTTCCATGTTTCATGCTTAAAGAAGGTTATCGGTGACAAGCTCCTAGTTCAAACAATATTTCTAGAACTTGACGAGGAAGGAAAAATCATATTAGACCCTGAAGCAGTCATGGAAACAAGAACCCGATAGCTACAAAATCAATAAATTTCAAGGTATCTCATTAAGTGGAAGAACTTACCCGTTGAAGATTCTACATGGGAGGATGAGAATTTTATACAAAAAACATCCAAAACTACTCAAGTGTTGAGGAACCCACCTTTTTTGAAGGAGAGGGGCATGTTAGGTCCCTTTAATACTAGTGTAGCACCAATATTGTTATTGTTTTTTTTCCTTGGAAAAAGCGTAATTTTCATTAAAAAGATAAGAAAATTACATGTTGTATGATACGACAGATATGAACTGTTGTCAGCAAAAAGGGAGTACTATTTAGAGCTATTATAAACTTTACAAAAACTATTATGATGCTTACTGATAATAAACTTCTGAGAAGTCCAGTAAGTTTCTGAGAATATGAGTTTTGTCCAAAAATATACTGAAAACTGGTAAGTTATATACATAGAAGGAGAAAGTAAAAGAAAAGTTGTTGAATGATCTAGCGATCATTTTGATAGGAACCAATCATGTCCATAAAAGGACGATGATAGTAACTGTAGAAACTGTCACCCCTGTATTCCTGTATCTGCCATTGACCTCTGTTCAGCTGCGCTGCCTCTTTGGATAAACAATCATCGATCTCATTCTTTTCCCTGTATATATGTGAGAATACAAATGAATCAAATTGGGAATTTAGAGAAAGGATATCAGTCAGAATATATCTAAGTGTGTGCAAGTGACAATGATTAACTTCATTTGTCCAGTTAATTATGAGCTATGAGTCTCCGAATAACTGAAGTTGTTGGCAATTTTGTTCTTTTCCAAAAAGGAGAAGGTATTTTAGACTGCTCAATTCAGCATGGTTGTTGGTGCCTCTGCCAAGGCCGACCTTGATTCTATAAGACACTATATTATCCATATGCAGCACTGCCCCTCCACCACAGCCTTCAGCTTGTGCTAAGCCGTCAAAATAACACCAGGGGGAGTTTATGTCTATGGATTCTTGGGTAATGATCTGAAGGGGTCGGATGTCTTGGTCCTCCGAAAGCGAATTGTATAATGCCAACAACGAAATACTAGAGAAGTCCCAATCTATTTTGGCATTCTTGAAAATGGATTTGTTCCTGTTAAGCCAGATTCCCCAGCAAATTAGCAGTGGAAGGCATCTAGTTTTCTGAGAGTTGGCTTTTATCCACCATCTTTGCCAAGCCTCTTCAATATCTCGTCCCGACCAATCAATATGTAGATTTAGTGAAGTGAGGATCCTTTTCCAGAAGGCTTTCGAGATAGAACAGGTAAAGAAGAGATGAGAAGTATCTTCCTCTTACATCCTACACAGAGAACATCTAGAAGGCCCGCAATTTGCACGACGCCTCAGCATTAGTTCAGTGGGAACCTTGTCTGTTAAAATGCACCACATGAAAAGCCTATATTTGGGAGGAGCCTTTAATTTACAGATATGACTCCACCACCAAGAGAAATCACCCGTGTGTCTAGTTGCCATTGTATAAGCATAACCTGATTTGGGGGAGTATCTGCCTTGGGGATCCAAAGCCCAGATAAGGACATCTTGATTGTCTTTTATATGCACATTGGCCTCCTCTAATGAGCCTATGAATCTCTGCCAATCATCGACCCAATCTGCTGGAATGTTGAGCATTCTGTTGTCCTTCTTGATCTGGTTTTACCACTTGTCCTGAATATCATCTGCTATATGTGATAAGTGGGTGATGCCTGAGTCTTGAAGGAAATTGCAAAGAGGACGGGGGAGAATATGGCCATTCCCACATCCACTCCACACGTCCAAACCAATCCTCACTTGAACTCCATTGCCAACCTTCCAAGCCAGATCACGCTTGATCAGAGAGATACACTAAGATAATGCTTTCCAAATTATGGAGAATCCAGCCGTAGGAACTGAAGGTCTACGGATCCATTCCAGAATTGAGAGCGGATATATGTACTTATGATAAGTGAATTCCTGCCAAAGACTTCTAGAATTAATAAGCTACCAGCCCAGTTTTGCAGCCAAAGCCTCAGCGAATAAATGCAAATTTTTTATGCCCCAACCCCCCAATTTTTTGGTTTTGTCAATGTTGTCCCAATGGACCCAAGCAAAAGTTCTCCCTGGAATTTGTCTACACCAAAGGAAGTGACAACATAATTGCTGAATTCTTTTTAAAATGCCTTTGGGAATCCAGGCCAGCGACATCTAGTAAACTGGAATAGCTTGTAGGACCGACTTGAGGAGAGTTAACCTACCTGCTCTAGAAATCCATCTCTGTTGCCAAATATTGATTCTGCTTTCAATCTTGGCTATAAGCCAAGTCCAATCTGCTATGCAATAACTATTTGGTTTCAATCTGAAACGCAAATATTTAAGACCATCATCCAAATCTTGACGCTCATATTCAAAAAATTGGCTAGCTAATCTTGCTTCATTTAGCTGGCAGGAAACTACGATAATAGTTGATTTTGAAATATTTGGCTGCATGCCTGTAGCTATACAAAAAAGATATAGAATAGCCTTGAAAGCATATGAGTCTTGAAAAGATCCATTTAAAAAAATCAGAACATCATCAACAAATAAAAGATGGGTTATAGAGGACATATTCGAGAGCCTGACTCCAGCCAAAGAGCCTTCCTCTCTGCCTTTTGTTATCAGTCTGCTGAAGCCTTCCATGATGAGGAGAAAGAGCAGCAGGGAGAGAGGACATCCCTGCCTAAGGCCTCGTTCCGCATGAAGAAACTAGAAGCCGCTCCATTGATGAGAATACTAAAGGAGACTGAAGTAAGACAACCCATGATCTAATTGATGAAAGCAAAGGGGAAGCCAATGTGAGTGAGAGTTATCCTGAGGTAGGACCAACATGTATGATCAAAGGCTTTGGAAAGATCAATTTTTAGGATGACAGACTTTTTATGGAGCTTCTTAATCGAGTGAAGAGCTTCTTGAGCAATACCAATTGCTTCATGGATTTGGCGATGGCTGAGAAAGGCAAATTGTTCCTTGGATATCATTCGGGAGAGAAAGGGTTTAATACAAAGGGCTATTTTTTTGGATATGATTTTGTAAATGCTATTGTAGAGGGATATGGGTCTGTAATCTTCAAAAGAGGAAGGGTTATCAGATTTGGGTATAAGGGCCAAGAAAGTCGAGTCGAAGGCCTCCAAAATTCTGCCAGACTTTCAGCTTTCTTCAATGGTCTGGATGAGATCGTCTCCTATTAAATCTAAAAAGGAACTGAAGAATTCAACCACCCACCCATCAGGACTCGGGCTCTTATCCTTATGAAAGCACTTCAGCATAGCTTCAAGCTCTTCTCTAGTAACCTAAGAGTTTAGTTCTTCAATTTCCTCCGGCTCGATGAATCTGGGCAGAGCTTCAACAGTGTGAATGATGCTTGGAAGGGTTATTCCAATGGGGCCTTTGAAGATATTAGAGTAATGTCTAATCCCCATGTCAGCTAGTTGTTCAAAATTGCTCACTTTCCTTCCTTCCGAGTCTTGTAATTCCCAGATTGAGTTAATGGTGTTTCGACCCCTTGCATATTGTTGAAAGAACTTTGAATTTTCATCACCTGCTTTGAGCCAGATTTCTCTGCTCTTGAGCCTCCAGGTTTCTTCTTTTAAGCGAAGAAGCTTTATTCTGTCAGTTTCTAGCTGAATCAGTTGCAACTTTTGTTCTGCCAAGTTCAATCCTATGGGAGTTGATTCTTTAAAGGCTAGTAGAGCCTTTTCAATTCTTTGAAGATCTTCATCTTCTTTTCTTTGTTTTAATCTGGCCCAGGTTATTGTTTTGCCTTTTAGAACTGCTATATTTTTTGCAAAGAGCTCCCCTGGGGAGGAGGTTTCATTTTGGAAGCAATGGATCCAAGTGGCTGAGACCAAGTTCTTGAAACTCGGCTCCAGCAACCAGGTGGAGTTAAATTTAAAAGGTGAAGAGGGTTTAGAAAGATTACCCTTGAGCTCCAGAAATATAGGAGAGTGATTAGAGATCCCACCACTCCCCACCCATTGACGAAAGAGAATTAAACTTGCCATAAGAGGGGCTTTGATCAAGAATCGGTCCAATCTTCTAGCAAGGGCATCTACCCCCAATCTGTGATTCCTCCAAGTTGGCTTGAGTTTAACAGGGTCAATATTTAGAAATTCGTGAGCATCCAACAAGTTTTCAAAAAATGTTGTGAGATGATCACTTTGACCCCTGAAACCCCAGGATTCCGCTGATCCAAGGGAGAAATTTAAATCTCCACCAATAATGATATTATCTTGATTCATAAAATTAGCCTCCATGATTCTGTTCCAGAAGAATTCTCTGTTCTGGCAAGGGCCATAGATGTTGATGATCCTAAATGGTCTGCCAAGCTCCATAGACCAGATATCTGCACCAAGAAAACCTTCTCCTCCCCAAAAGTTGAGGATTTTTGTAGAAAGAGTGTTAAACCCCAAGGCGCAGCCACCAGAGCAACCCTTCACATCCAAAAAATGAAAATCCCAAGTTGGGAGAAAACTTAAGAGAAGCTTATTTATCTAGTGACCTTCCCCCAGAGTTTCTTGAAGGAAAATAACATCCAGCTTTTCAGATAAACAGAGCCTCTTGAGAGCCAGCTTTTTGTCAGGGTTGGCTAGACCCCTACAATTAAAGGAAAGACAGATCATGGAGGAGAGGAGTGAGGGTTGCTCTTTTCTCTAAGAACCCAGTCGATTAGGGATTGGACCCCGAAGGCTACTTCAACACTAGCCCTTTTAATAGCCTTAGAATTTTTTTATTGACGGCCTCTCAGAGGCTTGAGAGTAATTGAAGGAGGGGGGTTAAGGTCCAGGTCTAAGACCGAAGAGGCAGCAGTAGGAAGGGATCTGAAGAAATATCGGTGAGGCCCACTTGATAGTGGGCGATCATCGAGCGGGCAGGTGGTCCTATCCACAGAGGGTTAGGGAATGGGGGAGGACAGTGAGGGAGGCACAGCGGGAATAGGACAAACCGATGAACATAACTTATTAACTTCAGCTTGAGAGACGACACAGTTCAAAGAAGATGATAAATTTACTGAACCTTCAATAGAAGGAGAAAAAAAGAGGAAGAGTGGAGAAGGGAGTACCTGCGAAAGCCGTGTCCCATGATCTAGATTTTTCAGGGGGTCGATCCGATGCCCTTGCGAAATGGTGAGCTATGGCCTGCTGCGGAGTCAGACTAGAGGGAAAAGTACTTTCTTAGAGGTCCAATTGAGAACCGAAATCAGAATCCAGAGTTTAAGTGGAGGCTGAGACCAACACTTTGGCCAAGATCTAATTCTGCCTTGAAATTCTTGGACAGTATTTGTATAAATGCCCCACTTCGTGACATTTGTGGCAACGGAAGGGAATGCATTCCTAATCTAGAATTTGCCTCTAAGTGATGTCGCCCATCTGAAGTAGGTAGCTCTCTACCAGACCTTCTCTCGTATCTAGATGCACTAGAATACGTGCCAATGCTAGGCATCCTGTGTCTTGGTATGTTCTATCATGATCTAGATAGACACCCAAATCATCTCCTATTACATTGAACATTTCTTCCCCCCAAAATTGTGACAGAAGAGCAGGCAATCAGACCCAGATTGGCCCCGCTCCATGATTTTCCTTTTCTAGGTCAAACATTGGCGACCATCGCTTCAATAGCACTAGTGTCATCTCGATGTGCCAATACCGCATGAGGACCGAATCTACCTGGTCCGGATGAGTGAAAATCAGAGCAAACTAGCCCTTGGAAAGTGAGAGGATACCTGGGAGCTGTATGAGGAGATTCCGCCAAATTTCCATTGTCCACTTTTGAAGGCGTATCGGGGAGTAATTTCGGTTTCTCACCCTTCCAACTAACACCGTGCTCTTTGTGAGGGCCGCTTGAGCCATAGAGGTTCCTTTTCCGAAGATTAACTGCCTGTACCTTTCTCTGATTTTTTAGTTCCTTGATTTTTTTAGATGTTTTGGCCGCGCTTTAGCTGCTTGCTCTCCTTCCTCAAGGCCAATGTCTTCTGAATCAGAGCGATTTCCTTCCGAAGCGTGGTCCAGTCCGAGAATGCCAATGAAGCAGCCTGAAGGAGGGTTGAGCCGACTAGTTGGAATGCTATATAGAAGGGGGTAGTCCCGAGGATTCCTACTTGTTCAGGCATCAATCCTTGTGTTGTTTGACCCAAGTTACTCAGTCCTTCTCCTGAAACACTCGCACCACCTTGGGTAATTGTTGTTATCGGGAAGGCCTGCGACCATATGTTCAGATCCGACGGGGAAGGAATGGGTAGGAAGGATAACTCTGGGCCTTCTTCCGGGATGAATATTCCTTCCATAACTGTTGGGGGCAGAGTCGATTCTAGGGTCTGCAAAGAGACCGCTATATCTTCCATTTGAGTTATAACTGCCTCACCCCCTGTGACCGGTAAACTAGCTATCATCGGCATAGTTAATGCTGGAGTTGGTCGGGAGAAATTGACCCAAATATCCTTAAGAGCAAGGGAGTCAGAAGTGTAGTCAAGTAGATGTTCATCCATCCGGGAGCCAACTGCCCAAGAAAATAGTGCGTTGTTCCGCTGCGTCTTCCTGTTGGGGTTACACTTTCCTGAGACCGCCGTTCTTGGCAAAACGCCCTTGTGCTCTGCTTCAAACCCTCTTGCAAAAAACAGATTTTGTTTTTCATATTGTTATTATTGTACCCATGTAGCCCCCATATTGTTATTGTTGTGTCCTTACATTATTATTGTTATGCAAGCCCGGATTATATTGTAACCCTTTAGACTCCTATATATACCAAGGAGGTATCGTAATTTGAATCATCCAAGAATTGTTCATTTATGCAATGTAAAAGGAGGTTGTCCCCTTAAAGAGGCTTATTTTCAAGTCATTGATCTATCTTTTATTCTGTTTTTGTGATTTGGTTACATAACAATGGACACATGCAGATAACAAAGCAATGCTTGTGATTTCTTGAGTGACTCCGTCAGAGGGGGCTATGGACGTTCGTTGGCAGCAGAGCAACACCAAAAAATCACTTTAAGTTTTGAACACAATAAACCCTCTATCATGTTCTCTGTATCATTGTTGAAGACTTACATGTGTGAGCTCTTGGTTTAGTGTGCAAAAACTAATAGGACCTAACTAAGTAGACAAATGAATGACACATCTATAAATGGTCAAGTAACCCAAGCGGTACCCATAACATCTACTTTAATACTTCCTTGCATCACTATTAAGACTCCATGAGTTGAAGGGACGAATGCAGAGATGTTGGATTGTACTAGTGGTTTGCCAATTGTTGTAGCCTCTACAACACCACCCAAAATATTTACCCCACATGTGTAAAATTTTGGGTCCCCCCTGCTTTTGCCAATTTCCATAGTTTTTTATGTCATGCCATGCCCTTTTAAAATAGTCCTCTCATTATCAAATGCATTCCCTAGTTTAATCTTCACTATGGATTGTTCCCACATAACCTTCATCATAGCCCAAGTTACATGAGATACACTTTATTGAAAGTGTTAATCATATATATTTTTGGGGATATGCTTATTCAGGTTTATTTTTGTAAGTTGAATAACCATGGTTAATATGCCTCCAGGCTCGTGGTGTGCTTCTGTCATTGTTTACAGGCGCAACCAGATAAGCTTGATGTGGAGGTGGATCTTAATGGATGATTGGTGGCTCCATTAGAGTTGAATACCTTCCCTAAATAAACTTTAAAGTTGTGTTGGGAATGCCGGATATTGATTGAAAATCATGATCAAATTAACCTTCTTAATGAGACAGGCAACAATTTGAACACAACTTTAAAGGGTGTAGAGGAGAAGATGTCTTTTTTTGTTGAAGCATTTGAAGCAAGGGACTCCCTAAATGGTGATGGAGAATTGGTTCACACTTTTAAGAGATTGATTGCACTTGATGGAAAAAGAAGGTTTGCTTTAGTTGTAACCTCTTCTCACAAGGAAGAGGTTGGAAAGATGAGAGTACTTTGAGAATGTATATTGTACATAGGGAAAATTTGAGGAGACATTATGAGGACACATATCAAATTTCTTTAAGCTCACTAAGGAAAGTCGTCACATTTTGGTACATGCATCAAGGAAACCCTTGATATTAGAGGAAATTTGAACTCAAAAAATAGCCACCTAAGAAAAAATTAAGAAATTAATAAAATAATGCCAAGTAGACAATTTTTTAATATATCATTTTTATTATTTTACTTTCAAAATTACCCAAATAAATGTCACGTTTATCAAAATAATTGTATATATATTTTATATTTAAATTTATTTATTAACACAAAATAGATAAATTAAAAAGTGAACTTAAAATTTAAATTTAATTTTTATAAAAAATATCATATATATATATATATATATATATATATATAATTAATAGAATTTAAATTTAAAATTTAAATTAGTTATGCGCCATTAAAAGCATACTCAACCCATGATTTACCCTTCATTAAAAATACTCTCAATATTATAACTTTTTATAGAATAAGATATTAATTTTTTTTAATATTTAATGTAGTTTTTGGTCACTTGGGCACCATTCAAGCTTAAGGTAGGCAAATTATATTATTAAAAAAAAATTCGGTGCCTAGTCACACATGTATCTCTTTTGAATTTTAAAGGATTTTGATTGACTTACACATTGCGTTGACAATCAAAAGTTTTAGTCCAGGAGCAAATCAATGGCTAGGGGGAGCGCTGCAAAGGCAAATGTTATGAGGGGATTGGGAAATCTGCCGAGGCACGCTTTGACAATTCGCTCTCAAAGTTTGCTTTGAGGATTTGAAGGTCACATTAGAAGAGGCACGTGTGGTTGCATAAGAGCTCGCTGGTACTTATGACTTTGTGCCAACCTGTTTTCCTACAAGATTTCAACTTATGGTGTAGCTTTATGCTAAGAGATTCACTCGAATGCTAGGTTGTTGAGTGACAAAGCAAATGAGTTGTCAAACATTGAGATTTTGAAGGTCACATGATGAGTTGTTAAGTACCAAGATCTCCTTGTAGGTATGGTGTGGACATTTATTTAGCTCAAGTATGTGCCAGAAGTGGTGTAATGATCATCTTATGAATGCATGTGTTGAGCATGTGCACGCTACAATACAAATATGGTATACAAACATATTAGAAATAGATAAAAGCAACCTACCAAAGAAAACATAAGGTGAGAAGTTATACACTCCAAAAACGGTTGATTTTAGTTAGAATTCTTAGTGAACAAGTGTAGATTGTGCAAGAACATAACACTGATATAATGTTATATAAGATAGCTCTTTTTGTACTCGTGAAATGGTAGATTTTATGGAAACTAAGAGGTAAAGTCTTATGGAGCCGGTCACTAAAATTGGGTTGGAATCATCATGTGCATGGTTTATTTTGAAGATACTTCCAAAACCTTTTATTGAAGTAGCAAAGGTCAAATTGGAAGCCACAAATTGCAAATTGTACATCACATTTGCAGAGTATAAAGATATTACAAGTGCAATACGTGATCTCAATCTGTGATTGCAATCTACGACTGTGATATGCGACTACAATTTGCAACTATGACTATAATTTGTGACTGCGATTTACGGTTGAGACTGTGATATGCGACTACAACTAAGACTGCAATTTGCGACTGAGATCTACGACTATCACTGCAACTGCAATATATGATTGCGATTGTGATCTGCAAATAAGCTAATCATGGTCTTCCTTCATTGTGCCATAGGTCTTCAAAGGTGTTTTGACTTCCCCTTAAGATTTAGTTATAAGAATATGATATTGTTGTAGGAATTTACAGGGTAAGTTCCTCAGACAGAACACCAAAGGACACCGCTCACAAACAGATCACAGATCAATACACCAGTATTTTGACGTGGTTAAAACCCTCAAAGAGGGAAACAATCCACGGCCTGAGCCAACTCGGCCACTTCAGGCAATTTATTAATAAAAGAATGAAAATTTACATGTGCTTCTCTCATAGACGGATTACCCTACAAATGACCCTCCATGCGCTTTAAATAGAAATCATGGACCAATCGGGTGTTAAGCCACGGATCAAGTGTAAGTAATACTGAGGAGAGAATGAACCGTCGGATTGTAAGTTACAAAATGTACATAGTAAAGAAACACACTTTACCTAACTCTATACTAGACCAAGTTGTACTTAACTATTTTCTATGTGTCGGAATATCCTAACATCCCCCCTTAAGAACAACTTGGGATAGGATTGAAGGATTTACAAATATGACACAATAGGAGAAGGAAGGAGGCACTAGAGCCTATCCCCCCTTAGTGACAACTTCCTGAACTCCAACCATAAATCGAAGTTTAGTGAACTTCGCCTCTGTGAGAGCCTTTGTAAAGATGTCTGCAACTTGATCATCTGTTGAACAATATTGCACTTCAAGAACATGGTCATGAATGAGCTTTCTGATGAAGTGCATGTGCAGTTCAATGTGTTTGTTGCGCTGATGTTGGACTAGATCTTTGCATAGCTGAATGGCACTTTGATTATCACACCAAAGTGTAGTCGGATGCTGCTGCTGAAAGCCAAACTCTGACAGGATCTGACGAAGCCACAAGGCTTCCTTACTAGCTTCTACGGCACCACGATATTCTGCTTTTGCTGAAGAAAGAGAAATGGCACCTTGTTTCTTGCAAGCCCATGTAATAGGTCCTGAACCAAGAGTGAACACATAACCTGCAGTAGACTTCCGACCATCAAGGTCACCAGCCCAATCGGAATCAGTGAAACCAACCAATAGAGGAGATGCTTCGGCACTGTAATGAATCCCAAACTGAATTGTACCTCAAACATAACGAAGTATTCTTTTCGCTACTTTCCAATGACTTTCACGTGGGTTTTGCATAAACCGAGCAACAAGGCCAACAACAAAGGAAAGGTCAGGACGAGTATGGGTTAGATACAAAAGTTTTCCTACAAGTTGACGGTATAAGGTAGCATCAACTTCAGGAGAAGTACAAGTGACTGAAAGTTTGACTCCAGACTGAAAGGGAGAAGGGGCTGGCTTACAGTCTTCCATGTGAAAATGGCGTAGAATATCACAGGCATACTTGGACTGAGAAAGGGAAATACCTTCCTTGGATTGCAAGACTTGAAGACCAAGAAAATAATGTAAGTGTCCTAAGTCTGTCATTTCAAACTTCCTTTTAAGGCTAGACTTCACATGGTTTATAAGGTTGGGATCACTACCAGTCAGGATAAGATCATCAACATAAAGAACAAGAATGATAAGAGACTTGCCCACTTTCTTGGTGTAGACAGTATTGTCAGAATGACACCTAGAAAATCCATTTTCTAAAAGAAAGTTATCCATTTTGGCATACCAAGCTCGAGGAGCTTGCTTGAGACCATAAAGGGATTTCTTAAGCCGACATACAAGGCTGGAGTCTGTTTGTATAAAGCCAATAGGTTGTTCCACATAGATTTCTTCATGCAAGTCCCCATGCAAGAAGGCGGATTTAACATCCATCTGATGGACTTCCCATTTGAAAGAAGCAGCAAGGGAAAGAACAAGGCGGATAGAGTTCATTTTGGCAACAGGGGAGAAGGTTTCAGTATAGTCAATGCCTTCAACTTGTGAAAAACCCTTAGCAACAAGACGAGCTTTATGTTTATCAACTTTCCCATCTGGTCCATACTTGGTTCTGTAAACCCATTTGCATCTAACAAGTTTTCGTCCCTTTGGTAGAGGAACAAGATCCCATGTATCATTTGCCAATAATGAATGATATTCTTCATTCATAGCTGCTTCCCAATCTGGATGGCCTGAAGCATCTGCAAAGGCGTCAGGATCATAATTCACTGAATCTTGAGCCAGTAAAGAAGAGGCTCTCTCGAATTGAGAACGTGCACGTCACTGATCTGTAGGATCATCGGCAAGATCACCTGCTGCATCCCGAGTAGCACAGACCCACTTTGGAAGCTAAGGAGCTGAAGGAGGATCCTGAGAAGGTGGGGGAGGAGTTTCATCCTCGCTTTCATCATCTGAAGAAGAAATATTTTCAAAAGTAGAAGAGATAGGGAGAGGTGGCACATCCGCCGAACTAGGCTCGCAGGCCGATATATTTTCATCAAACTTTACATCTCTTCTAATGATAACATTTTTGGACTTAAGTGGAATAAGTCTATATCCTTTGACATCTTCAGAATATCCAACAAAAATACATTTTTCACTCTTTGGTTCTAAAGCTTTATGTTTCTCATCTGGAATATGGGCCCATGCTTCACTTCCAAAAACAAGAAAGTGACTTACATCTGGTTTGATTGAGCTCCATGCTTCTTCTGGAGTGATATTCTTTAAAACCTTAGTAGGAGTGCGATTTATTATGTAATTTGCACAGTTAATTGCTTCTGCCCAATAATTAAGACTAAGTCCTTTAGATTGAAGCATACAATTAGCCATTTCCTTTAAGGTGCGATTCTTCCTTTCAGCTACACCATTTTGTTGTGGAGTATATGGAACAATATGTTGCATTTGAATTCCATTCTCAGTGCAAAAGTTGATGAATGTGTTTTTAACATATTCTCTACAATTATCAGATCTTAGCTTAAGAATTTGATGTCCAGATTGTTTTTCAACAAAGGCCTTACAGGCTAAGAACATGTTAAATACTTCACTCTTGAGTTTTAAGAAGTATACCCAAGTGCGTCTGGAGAAATCATCAATGAAAGTTAAGAAATACTTGTAGCCAGAGAATGAAGCAACTGGAAGTGGACCACATAAATCACTATGCACGAGCTGTAAAGGGGCTGAGGCGTGCCAAGAGGCACGTTTTCCAAAACTGTCCCGATGATGTTTTCCGAGTACACATCCGGAACAAACACCATCTCTGCAAGATACGATGGGAAGACCTGTCACCATATTTTCTTTACATAGATTCTGAAGAGAGCGATAGTTTAAGTGACCAAATCGCTCATGCCAAAGTTTGCTCACTTCATCATTATGAGCAACAAATACTGAGGGAAGATTTGATGACCCAAAGTTGTGAAACTTATACAACCTTGTAGAATCATCAGCAATGCCAGTAGCTAAAATCTGTCTAGGATCTCTTAGGTCCTTAATTACAACATCGTGAGGTGAAAATTCAACGATTTTACCTTCACCTGAATGGGTTATCTGATACACAGATAGAAGGTTGCAGGATAAGGTTGGAACACATAATACATCATTAAACTGACCATTGTCTAGATGAACAGTTCCAGTCCCTACAACACTAAGAGATCTATCATCACCAACATATAGATTTTTGGTGTTACAATCATTTAAAGAAGAAAACATGGCTTTGTTTTTGGCCATGTGATAAGAAGCTCCAGAATCAATGAGCCACTCATGAGAATGAGAAGAAGAAGATACATTTAGTGCATAGCCAGACCGAGATGCTTGACAACCACATGCAGAAAGTGCCATTCCTGAAGATGAAGTTGAAGTTGAAGATTGCTCCAAATGGATGTTATGCTTCTTCATTGCTGCTTCCAAGGCTTCCATCTTCTTAAAGCATTTGGATTCTAAGTGGCCATCTCGATTACAAAAGTTGCAATGTCTATCAGTCTTCTTCCCTTTGTTTTTATTTGTCTTATCATTTTGTTGAAATGATTTTTCATTTTGAGGCTGAAATTGCTTAGGACCCTTGTTTGGTTTAGGACCATTCTTTTTAGGATACAACTTCTTAGGATTCTTTGGATTTGGTTGCTGCTGGGCGGCTAATGCTTTCTTAGAAGAGTTTCCAAGATGAAGAAGACCAAGGTGTAAGAGTTTTTCTTGTTCTCTTATTAAAGAATCACAAAAGGAATCAAAGGAAGGGGACTTGTAAGTTTTTCCTTGAGAAATGAAGGCTTCTCTTGTAGAATGGAAGGTGGAAACAAACACAGAATAGGCTGGTCCCAACTTAGTAATAATGGAGTAGATAAGGCTACTATCTTCTTTCTTAACCTTAACACCTTCCAAGAGAAGTCTAAGGGTCTTGAACTTGGACAAAAAATCTTCAATGCAAGAAAAATTATTGGGGCCCAATGTAAGCAATTCATTTTCAAGTTGATGGGCTTTAAGTTCATTTTTAATTCCAATGACTTTAGTAATTTGTTGCAGTGCTTCATCAGGAGTATCAAGTTCTGCAATATGGAATCTAAGATCTGGAGAAATAGACATCCCTATCAACCCACGTGCTTGGTCTTGCCTATTTGCCCATTTAGCTACCTTATCTTCATCTTTCGGTTTGGTCTCTTGGCCTGTGGCTATTCTGTAAAGACCTTTACTTCTAAGTAAATCCACAATATAGGACCACCATTGGAAGTAGTTAGTGCTATCAAGAATGACTTGGCACAGACTTTCCATTTTTAACAGAAACTGAAGTTGTAGATGCTGAAACTAAGTGTACCAATGGAAAGATCTTGAAAAATTAGGCCGTTTAAAAAAAAACAGTTCTGAAAACGGCTTTCGGATGAAGAGGTTATGGCTTTTTGAAAAAAAATTGATGAAGTCGCCGACGAAGTGCGGGAATGTGCGGAAATGAAAAAATCCGCCCTCAAAAAATGGAGACTTGAACCCAAGACCTCTACTCTCATAAATTAGCTTTGCACCAAGTGAGCTATACAAAAAGTTTGAGAGAGAGAGAGAGAGAGGGTGGGGGTTGATGCTTTGGGTTGCGTGCTTGCTTTGAGAAAGCTCTTTTTCCCTACAAAACAAAAAACACAAAACCCAACACGGACATAAAAAAAAAAACGAACCTTGCGGCTCGAAGTTAGCTTTAGCCGAAAAACTAAATATTTTCAAAAATGAACCTTGCGGCTCAAAGTTAGCTTTAGCCGGAAACTAAATATTTTCTTCAATGTTTCTGATTTTTCGAGATCACACTAAGGCGCAACGAAAAAGAGCATACGCATGAGAAAAATCCTTCCTTTCTGTTTCTGATTTGCCCAGATCGCACAGAGTCGCAGGGCAAAGAGCATACGCAGAAATGAAAGGTATAGATCCGGAAATAAAAAAGGCTAAATAAACCGAAACTGAAATAAACAGAGAGAAAATAACTGTAAACTGCAAATAAACACTGTATACCTCCAGATCTTAAAAATGACGCAGCTAGGGTTACCGGAAACCTTTTTCGCGTGGAACGAAAGGGGTTCCTCACTAGAACAGATGCTTCCAACACAACAGAGCAGTCCTCTCGGCCCGAAAGCAGTCAGAAACAGTAGATCTAGTAAACGACAGTCGGATGCAGTTCTACCGGCTACAGATTTGGATCACCAACGGACGCGGCCCTCAAATAGCTCCGATACCATGTAGGAATTTACAGGGTAAGTTCCTCAGACAGAACACCAAAGGACACCGCTCACAAACAGATCACAGATCAATACACCAGTATTTTGACGTGGTTAAAACCCTCAAAGAGGGAAACAGTCCACAACCTGAGCCAATGCGGCCACTTCAGGCAATTTATTAATAAAAGAATAAAAATTTACATATGCTTCTCTCATAGACGGATTACCCTACAAATGACCCTCCATGCGCTTAAATAGAAATCATGGACCAATCGGGTGTTAAGCCACGGATCAAGTGTTGGTAATACCGAGGAGAGAATGAACCGTCGGATCACTACATATCGTGACCGTCGGATTGTAAGTTACAAAATGTACATAGTAAAGAAACACACTTTACCTAACTCTATACTAGACCAAGTTGTACTTAACTATTTCCTATGTGTCGGAATATCCTAACAATTGTAAATATCTTTTGTCATGCCTATGGAAATAATAAATGTAAACCCATGTAAAAGGCAATATGAGGAATACAAAAGGTTATAAGGAATACGAAAGGTCACAAGGAAGGTGAAAAGTCACCTCTCCATTTATATAAATATACCCTCATGCCTCATTTAGAAGGACTTTTAGCACTTGAGCTTTGTTAACATTTAGATAGTTGTTTTTTCTTAGGGATCCGAAAGCACTCCGCTCTTGGTAGAATTTAGACTAAATTGTGGTGAGGCTAGGGTTTGATGTTGGAGATGATATGAGCATCCCTCATTCCATTACTGGAATTTGATGGGTTTGTAGCAAATGTAATTGTATTTGCAACATATTATTGAGAAGCTTTTCACTTTCGAAATTAATTCTTGTGCACTTTCATGGTGTTTATAATGGATATTCAATATTTCCAATATTGTGTGTGCATGTGTGCTTTCATATTGGTTGTATGTTGATGAACTAGTTCATGGCTATCGCTTGTATGTTTGCTTTTGAATCTTTGCTTTCTTATTCCATGCAGATGCTAGTAAATAACTATGAACTAATTTGCAGTTGACCTCTAGTACTTTCTTACTAGCATGTTGCAAATGGTCTCAACTAACTCATTCCTCTTGAGTCATACTCTTCTCATTGTTTTGTTGCTTTGTTCTTGTACGTTGTTTTGCAAGTTTGTCAACAATGGGTTGATTTAGTCCTCATTCTCTAGGCATTTCACACTTCCCTTCACTCTAATATCTCTGCATTTGATAACCAAGAGAAAACATACATGGTGGTAGTCGGGCCCACATATCGGAGGGGTTCCCATCCCAAACTCTGTGAGGTCTAATTGTGACTTCACACTGGTGAGACCACCTTACTATTGGCAGTACATTTTTCCCTGTCAGCAGATGGTCTTGAACCTCTAATTGAAGTTTGTCTCCCAAATCTATTGCTATAAGATTTCACTATGATCTTGAGTCGAATAAAGCATCTTTGTCTTTTTCACTTGTATATTTATATGGAATAGTTTGGTTATCACCTTCTCTTTTTGTTGATGGATGTTATTTATATTCACCCCCTTTTGTACCGAAGTGCAAACAATATTCTTGTCCAATTCTGAGCTACTTTCCACCTGATTGCTCGAATATGTGGTTATGAGATTTCTCTTCTTCACGTCCTTCTTTTGGTTCTCCAGGTTGAGCTCTAGATGCAATTTATAGCACTTCTCCTATGTGTGACCATCAATATTATAGTGGTTGTTATTATGTTTGCATTGGTGTGTTATTGTTGTTGTTATATTATCCTCATCCCCTTTTTGCTTCATTTTCCCTTCTTAGAAGCTTCTTGGTGTTCCTTCTGCTTCAAACCACTTGATTACATTTCTTCTAACTTATGTTTTCTAGGTATTGTGCTTGTATGTGAGTATCGTCCACCATTATGGGTTTGAACATCATCAATTGTTTTCGCAAATGGCTATGTAGACCCCCCAACTACTCGAGGAGTAGATATGGGTTGTTGGGAGAGATGCCCAACGTTATTGCCATCTTCTTGAATTTTGTGGTGTATTCCTATACACTCTACCCTATCTCTGCTTAAAGTGATGCCACCAGATTCATTAGTCCTCTACATATTCGATAGGGTAGAATTAGGACTTTATGAGAGTTTTAAAACCCCCCCACGCATCTATTGGAGGATCCCCCTCCAACCTAAGGGTTTTCATGTGGCTTTCCAACATGTGAGGGCATGGCCCTCTGACTTCAATTGAGCAAATGAAATTTTATGTTCCTCCTCTACATGGTGAACACTAAAATAAATTTATATTCATTGCAACCAATGTTTTAATTTCAAAGCATCTATCTCACCTTGACACGACTTGATATCCACCTTCACTTCCATATTAAAGAGAGACTGGTTCATGACACTTGAATTCTACCACTCTTTTTTGGGTTTCTTGCACTCCTCCTCTACTTCTTTCCAATTCCCTAATTTTTCCTCAAATCTAACCTTTGAGTTGGAACCCCCAATCTTCTTTGGTCAGCCTAAGCTTATTAGTTATGGTTGCCATGAGAAGTTTCACATTACAATTTATATCTTTGATTTGCACTTCCAGCCATGTAAACCTCTCCTTTTTTGAATCTCAAAGGTTATCATAAATTGATTCATTGGCCATGGCTAGGGTTTTATGACTTTTTCCTTAAATCAATATGATCCCCTGCAACTTCCTAAAAAATAACTAAAGAAACCTGCTCTAATACCAATATGATTTGTAAATGGTTGTGGATATTCTACTAGATAGTTCGTCACAACAAATTATGAAAATAAACCAAAATCTATACTATTAAGGGTTGATTCCCTTTAGATTCTAAATTTGTTATTGCCTGAGACTTGCCGCTCATGGGTTGTTATAGAACACAAACCCCATTTGTTATGGTCTCTCTCTCTATCCACACTCAACTACCTTACTCTACTATGGAACAAAATGAAAGCAAATAAAATCGAACCCCTTTTCCTTTTAGTGGTTTGATTATAACACAACGATAGCCAACTAGGGGTTATATTTGACCCATTCAACCCTCAACATGAGTTACAACTTGAACTTTCTACAGTCTTCATCATAGTCCTCACGTGGCTAACACCTTTTCCAAGAGTAATGGTGGCTAACATGTCATCCTCTCGAATTATGGTGGTGAAAAACGATAGGTCAATTTTCAAGAGGCATAACTTTTGCATTTGAATTATAATTGAAACATTTCTTGCACCATTACAAAGGTATCTAAGCGTAGAATATTGTCACGGCGACCTGCACTTGAGGAGGGAAATTTCACTCCCTATAAATTTATTCAAGGCCTCAAACTAGCCCCAAAAGTTTTTAAACCCTAATTTTCCAAATTAGGCCCAACTAATATAACTACTCCTATAAGCAGATTCCTTCATTTTTCCCACTCTGAAATCATTGAGATGTGTAACAACTTATATAGCGATTTAGTTCGAATTAGAATGCAATATCTCTAGATAATCATAAAGAAAGATAAAATATATCCAAAAGTAATTTATAACCTATAATTTCAAAATTAAAGAAAATATACTCCATCCTATCCTCCTTATAGAAGTAAGTTTTTCCCTATTGAATGTATGAGAAGAGGTTAAACAACATGTAAGACAAGATACTTCTTAAAATTGCTTCAAACTCTAGCCAAAATCACCTTCGATCAAGTGACGGTGGCATAAGGATGTGTAATCTTGGCTACGCCATTGAGGGATAACGAAAGAGATCATTTTATAGACCAAAAATAATATTAAAAATATTATTACTTCAAAGTTTAAGGAGAAATTATGATATGATAAGGAGTTAAAGGAAAAAATGTCATTGAGATATTATAACGAGTTGATCAACCAAAATCTTGAAAATCGAAAGTATCTCTTTGTCTTGGTTAGTGTAAAGAAAATAAATATTGCTAAAATAAGAACAAATTCTCAAGAGAAACTCGGGGTTGGTCAATCCCCAAAATCCCCGGGATGAATAAGTATGTCACCTTTATGATATTAAGAGGGTTGAAGATGAAAAACACTTCTCTTAAATGGTCTATCATATACTAAGGTTATATCTAAATTTCATAATATTTGTCACACTTCAACCTCTTGAACTTTCAAGTGAACAAAAGTATAATAATTTTGAAATGCTATTAATGTTTTCCAACATAAAAAATATATATATATTTTAAAGAATTTTAAATAATATATTTCCTTCTATTCTTGAGATCCATTTTTGATTTCAATAATATAATATTTAAAATATTTATAAATTTAAATTTAATTTTTCATATTATAATAAGGTTTGATTTTTTTTTTTCAACTACAATGTTTAACATTTTGATTTGGTCCAAATAAAATAAATAAAAAAACATAAAATTCTCCCCTGCAGTCAAATTTTTTGATTTTCATCTTAAAAAATTTGATCCAATTGGCAATTAGTAAATTTAAAATTAAAATAAACCTAAACTAGTTTAATAAAGTTAGATCTAAAACTTTTGTTGATCCATATTATAAATAAATATTTTTTGGATTAATTATATCATAAATATTTTTTGGATTAATCACATCATTAAAATTTGATAGACATTTCAAACCAACTGATATGATTTATTCTAATACAATTTAATGAAATTAATATTAATTTAATTAGTAATTAGACATATTGCTCATATAAGTGATTTGATACCGGATTAAACGCATTCAGGGTTTACCATTCCCCGCCTAAAATAAAGTGGACTGAAGTTCAATTTTTTGAAAATAATGGACTAATAACAAGCAAAGTCACCTTAGCGAACTGTCACAATAATTGTTGTGGTTCTGATTCGCGTGAAGGCCTCCGGTTCTTTAGTGGGTAAAAGGTCTCGAGCCAAAGAGAAAGAGCGGGAAAGTATACATATATCAGAGAAAAGGAGATGCCCCTGAGATTCTTCATCATCGCTCGCCTGTGCTTTCCTCTTAATTCACAGCTAATTATCCTTCACTACAGAGCAAATTAAGTGCAGATGGAAAGTAGTTCAATGGAACCAGGAGGGCACAATGCCATCGAAATTTTTATGCAGACCGTGAGAACATCTAAGGCAAGTTTTATATTCATTTTCTGGGTTTTAAAATGTCAATAGACACACAAACTCTCTTGTAAATTTATTGGTTCTGGCCAGTGGCTTCTCGTGAGAATTTTGTTTAACCAACTAAATAATTAAATTATGGAAACACATTTTTTTCCCACTACATTCTGAAGCCCGAAATGGCTGTTCTAATGCAGGGAATGAATATTGTCAAATTTATTGTATTTCTGTAAAAAATTATATGATTTACTCTTTGCCTTGGATTCTCTCAAAGAGATCAGGAAAAACATTCTAAAGTATTTTATTTTTTCATATATATATATATATCATGTGAAACGCACCATTTTCGTTTAGAGGGAGAGATTACAATGATGATTACTGTACCATTCGCTGAAATTAACCTTGGTTTATTGAAATTTTAAAGCAAAAAATAATTAATCCCTGTTTTATCACATTCTTTCATTGGGTGGGATATGTCCATCTGAACTTGAACCTTGGTAAATACCCCTGTTTACCACTAAACCACATCCTAACAGACTTTTAAAAATAAATTATTCCTACAGCATTTTTTTTTTAAATATTTTAATTTGTCGATCAATAGCATGACTGCCCTTTATCGCCCGAAAAATTCTCACTTGGACACGAATCTGGGTCGTGCCCTTTATCGTTGCAACGTTCCCACTTGGCGGGGAACCACAGCCCAGTGTTTTCAAAAGAACGTTCCAGCGTACAGCAAAGGGTTTTTATATTTGCCTAAAATAGTGATTGTAATTACTTGGATGTATATGCCTGTTTACTCTCTCCTTATGTTATAATCATGTTCATTATTAAATAAGTTAAGGCACAATATCAAAGCATTGCAGCTTGGATGATAAGTGAAATTCTAGCCATTTTCCCTCTCTAATTTGTAGAATTCTAATTTGCATTTGTTGCCTGTTCTTAAGTATAAAGTGAAGCAATCTAGTTTTTTGGTGAATTAAATTATATTTAAGTGTTTGCAATTTTTTAAAAGTTCAGATTTAGGTTTTCTAATCGTATATGTGAATTGTAAGTTGCTATATATCATCTTAAAATGTATTATGAAAGTAGATTTTCGTCTTGGTTAGAGAGCTGAGAAGATTTGTTTTCTTTCTAGTAGAATGTATAATAAAAGTAGATTTTCAACTGGGTTAGACAGCTGGGCAGATTTTTTTTTTTTGGTTTAATAAAATGTATTATGGAAGTAGATTTTCAACGGAGTTAGAGAGCTGAGCAGATTTGTTTTCTTTGTAGTAGCTTCAAAGTCTAACCTCCACATGAAAGATCGGTTAACTATCAACTAGGACTATAGAATCAATTGAATACACCTGACCGTTGTTCGGTTCAATTTGAACATACACGAAGTAGAATCCACTATCTGTTGCAACTTTCGACAAGTTCTCATGATTCTAAAAGAAGAATGTTGTTGGTTGTCCAAAAGATGATATAATGAACATTCAACGAGGTTCATATGGTAAAACTTACTCAAAAGAGTTTGCTTGAGGGGATGCATCTTATAATAGGTGCATATTAATGAGACTGTGATGGCTCATTATAGTCCATTCCCCTTAGAACGATTTGTTCTCAAACCGCCGCAAAAATTGTGCTTTTCATTGCTACCATAATTATTTCGCAAGTGTTTGCATGATTGAAATGTTGGATCATTGATGGAACTCCCAAGGGTCAATTACGAGTGTTTAGGCACAAAACTGTGTTCATTGAAGTGTCACTGTCAGACAGAATGAATTCATATCATTTTACAGTTTTGCAGGAGGTTATATCCATGGGATCTAGTATGCTGCATGTTCATCTTCTGTTTTGGATTGATAATTCCTTAATGGCATGATATGACATCCTTTCAATAATATTGGCATTGTTACCCACCAAAAAGTGGGTAACCCCTAGGGGTTTTTTTTTTCTCCTCTTTGGATAGCCAACCTAGCACATAACATGATGTTGGGATCCTTCACTTCTTGCTTCAGTCAGATTTCTCTCCCATATGGCATTCCTTCTTGAAGGAAGGTGGGTCATCCATGTGCATGTACATTAACCTTTTTTGCAATCATGTGGTTCACTTAATGTTATGTGCAATACTATTATGGATCAAGGGCCAAACTAGATGATTTATTGATCTTGTTTGTATTCTTGTTATCTCACTTCACCTGAGAGGTTAGTCTTTGACTCTAGTTTAGTGGGACCTCCTTTGAGGCCTTAGGGTTTTAGGAAGGGCATTACCGGGGAAGCATTGATTGAAGTAGTATGTTCAAGATAATCCATACTTACCACTTTCCATCTCTCACCTTATTCATCTCCATTCTTTGTGTGGGGGTCATTGGTCATTAAGATTGGCACCCTTCTTCCTCATCCTTGAGTCTAGGCCCAAAAACTTGGCCATGGAGGTTGATATAGCTAAAAGAAAAATAAAAGCATAAGAAAGCCACAATAAAAGAAAAATGTAAAATGCAAAAGATGGTTGGGACATAAGTTTAGCATGTGGAAAAAACCCTAGCATGAGCTCTACCCCACTCATTAGCCATCACCTAGTTCATTAAGCATATTCTTCATCCATAAAAAGGAACTGGAAAATCCTAAAATGGTAATGTAAAATCTCAAAATCAAGATTGGGCTCTTGAGCTATACACCCAAATAAATATAAATCACAAAAATAAAAGGCACACCAAAGGGGTGGAAAAGGTAGGTTGAGAAAAAGGGGAACTCATGCCTCCATGATAGCTCCCTTCTGACATCTGTACATTTGGGATGTTGGGCCTTCATTAGCTGACCAAATGGTTATGGTGCCTTGCCCTGACATCGTTCGCACTATGCAACCATCATTTTCACGCACACCCATAGATTGATGGGCTAACTTAGGACATGTCACTTCCCCTTGGGGGTTGGAAACACCTAATAGGGTTGTTGATCTAACTATCCCTACTATAGGGAGGTAACTTGTTTATGTGATTTGATTTAGTTAGACATTTGAAGGTGAGCTTGGTGTGAAGTATTATTGTGCGCCTAGCATTAGGTATGATCTGTTGATTTTCTAGTGCAAACAAGACTAGTACAATTTTTCAAACTGATAACCACTTCCAATGATACAATTTGACTTCTTTAGAGCATTCAAATCATTAAGCAGTTACACATGAAAAATTTCAACCATTAACTTCTTCAATAGAGTAACATAGATCACAGTATACAATGAGACAAGAGACACCAAAATTTATTGGGGCACAACCCCACAAGGGGGGAACCTGATAATCTTTCCTTGTGAGAGAGAGTTCAATTCATCAAAGTGTACATCAAAATACCCCAGTCAAAATTCCAATCTCCGACCTTAATGAATGCCAAGTCAAACCAGTCAAATGATAGAAAGAAATCAACACACTAGTTAAAGTCTAAGTCTGTAATAGAGGGCCGAATTTTGGCTTGAGGTAGCTGGTCAAAGGGTTGAAATTTGGCTTGCAATTCCTTAGAAAAGTCTTGGTCAATGGGCTAGAATAGGAGTAGATCTTCGATCAAACAAAGTCAACGAATCACAAAGAATCTCAACCTCCAAAACCCAGTCAAGAGCTTGGTCAAATTTAGAGAAATAAACCAAGTAAATGTTGGTCAAACAAAGTCAAGAGAGCTGGTCAATGCAGAAATAATCTTCCTCTTCTTTTCCTCGCACGTGTGAATAAATGAGTGATGTAAGATGCCAAATGAGGTCAATCAAATGCCAATATATATGTGTGCTAGGAGAGGGGTTTTGACCATAGGGTCAAGCCTCTTCATGTGGTGGGGTTGGCTTGGTCAACAAGAAAATTCATAATTTCTCCTTTGCTTTTGCCAATGAAAATATTGACCAAAGCTACCAATTTTCAACACTCCCTCTTAGCTAGGGAGGTACTTTTCATTCTCTCTCTCTCTCTCTCAAGATTAATCTCCCCGACCAATCCATTGGTCTCTTAGTAATAACCTAAGGGAGAGATTAGATGTACAAATCTCATCATAAGGAAAGATACATAGCATTAAACTCATCCCATAAGCCAAATCCCAATTGCATCAAGGTCAACACGTAACTAACCATGGGATCCATCAACAAGGCCAAACTCTACAACCATATGCAATGGTTTCTTAGTTAAGCACAATGACCCATGAGAGTCCTAAAAAAAACAATCTTGTCGACCAAGTCCGCATAGTCTCTCAATCAAACATAATGACTCAAGGAAGAGAACTCAAAATCAGTGTCCCCGACCAAACCCACTGGTCTCTTAGTCAAACACAATGACTTAAGGGATCACTCCAAGCCTCAAAACCAAATTTCCCATCTACGTTGGTTTCTCAGTCAATCTCATTGACCCTAGGGAGTAACTAGGACAATATTCTCGACTGTAAACCTTGGTTTCTCAGTTAAGCCCAAGGAAGATTGTCAATCTCATGATGCTATACAATCAATGCTCCTTCTCTCCAAGAGAGGGATTCTCAACAACTCCAAGTTGTTCTTTGAAATAAGCAAACTTCATCCGGGACAATGGCTTTGTCAAAACATCAACAACCTGCTCATTAGTAGGGATGTATTCAAGCCTCACAACTCCTCTCTATATAATATTCTGGATGTACTGATACTTGATCTCAACGTGCTTCAACCTGTCATGAAAAATTGGATTCTCATAAAGCTTTACACAACTTTGATTGTCATAATATACAATGGTCGATTCTAACACCCGATCAAACAAACCAACTAACAATTTTCAAAGCCAAACTGCTTCACAACAGGTTGAACATGCAACTATATACTTATACTACCTCAATCGTACTAAGAGCAACAAAAGTTTGCTTCTTACTTGACCATGATATCATAACATAGCCCAAGCTAAGACAAAAACCATAAGCGCTCTTTTTATCTTCAGTGCTTCCAACCCAATCAACATTTGTAAAACCATGTAGTTGCCATTTTCCATTAGAAACATATCTCAAACCATAATAATGGTGCAACGTAGATATCTCTATATATGTTTCACTGCAACTCAATACACATGACGAGGCTTAACCAAGAATTGGCTCAACGTGTTCACAATATAGTAGATATTAGGTTAGGTATTCACCAGATGGTTCAATGAGCCAATCAGTGTGCGATACATAGAGGGATCAACTAGTTCATAATCACTATCTCGTAGCTTCTTCAAATTTGTCACCATGGGAGGGTCCATGGACTTGCAATCCATCATGCCAAATTTCTAAAGGATCTTAATGATATACTTTCCTTACCTAACAAAGATTTCACTAGGCTTTTGCCATATTTCCAATCCCAAGTAGTAATGCATAAGACCAAGATCCTTGATCTCAAATTCATAAATCATCTCCCTCTTACACAGAACAATGAGATTCTCTGCCCCTGTAATAAATAAATCATCTACATACAACAACAAAATCAAGGGCTCATCTTCAACAACTTTGAAGTACAAATTTGGATCAACATTGCTCTTTCTGAAACCAAGACTTAACAAATAGATATCAATACAAGAGTACCATGCACAAGGAACCTGCTTAAGCCCATACAAGGCTTATTGCAACTATTGGGGATTATTCTTCTAACTCAAAAAATTAATTTTGTAGTTTATTTGCTTACGGAAAATAACGAATAAAATCACAGTTGCAATTTTCACCATAAAAATACCGTGGAAAATAAAATACTGGAAACAGAGAAATTCTAGCACACACGATAAAATTAACACAATTATTTTTGGACAATTGTCCCCGGAAAAAACCCAACTTGGGAAAACCGGTGCAGCAAATGAGGGTTTTATTATTAATGTCCAACAACAATTTTGAGTACAATCATTTAGATGCCTAGTTGGTAATCTAATTTGAAGAAAACACTGGCAAAAATATTGTGAGAATTTTCTCCCACCCCACAACTATTTTCTGCCTCCGAAATAACTTCCTTGACCTCTGCGTAGAGTGGATCCAATATGTATCCAATTACAAAGGAAACTAAGAAATACATAGTGGATCATTTGATCATATTCGCAAAAGTACATATCAAGGGCATGTCACAATATCACATTTAAAAGAATTGATTAATGATGCTGAAGGAGATATCTGATCATTGATGTCACATAACTGATCCTCAAAGTACCAAGTCAAAAAGTGGAATAATGGTACTGCATGCAACTCGGGTGCCAACATATAAAATGCTATTGTGATGAACTGCAACATATAAGGTGGATGGTGTCACTAGCAGAAAACTAGAGGAACTGACAAGTGAACCAAAAAACACTGATGCAACCCGAGGTCTTCACCGACCGCCATGGTACATTTCTACACTATGGGAATAAATGAGTTGAAGTTGACCATGTGAGAAATTGTTTGATTATCGGTCATTGATGTATACCGTTAACAAACACGAGACAACTCACCGATAATGATGATGGGAGTCAAGGTTAGTGTTACGAAAATCGCGATAAAATCGGAAAATCATGATTTTTTGAGTTTGGCGATATTATCGCCTGATTTTTATGGTATATATATATATATATATATATATATATATTTTTTTTTTTCATTTACCTGAAAAAATCGCGATAACTTGAAAAAGCGCGATTTTTTGGGAAAAAAATCTTTTTGGAGAATGAATTTTTGTTTGTTTGTTTGTTGTTTTGTTTTGTTGGTTGTTCTCCTCTGATTTTTTGATGAGGAGGAGGAGGTGACACAACCTACCCAGGCTACCCCTCACTAGTAGAGGACGTGGTCTACCTCCTGTAGCTCCTAGTTCAGCTTCTAGAGCACAACAAAGTCCACTGCCAACTGCACCGGCATCTCTACATCTAGAGGGGTAGAGGAAATCAATAGTATTAGACTTTAGTTATTTGGTTCATTTCATTGTATATGACATTATGACTCATGATATGAGATACATTATTATATTTTTTGTTGATATTTTGAGGCTGAGTTGGGACTCAGGAGTCGGGACTTACTATTCAGGACATGATTCATTGTTATGTGTGATGTAGCACTAGAAATGATATTACACATCTTATATATTAGTTCTTTTATCATATTTATGTGTCGATGTATTTATTTTATGTTGTAGATGCTTTAGATATTAAAAAATTGAAAAAAATGAATATTTTTGTATGTTACGGTTTTTTCTCGATTTTTACGAATTTTTTTTTTTTCCGATTTTTTCCCCTCGCCGATAATATCCCGATAATGATTACTGCAACATTGGTCAAGGTACCCCAGTACAATCTAACAAGTGCGAATAAATGAGTTGAAGTCAAACACTTGAGAGAATCTACAATCAGGAGACATTGATGTATTCTCACTGTCGATAGCGAAGGAGTCTGCCATTGATGACTGCAAACCCTAAGGTATTGAAAAATGACTCTAGACCTTATTCCCAAAGCAATGAGTTGGAATCGATGGGAAAAGATTTGCTGGAAGGAAGGCATTAAGACATCCCACATCAATCCAGCGTGAGTGTAACCCGCAGGCCAATAATTTGGAAGGAATCAGACGAAGAAAAATGAAGTAACCATACTGAAGCACGTTTTCGGCGTACACAAGATGTGGCTAGCGCACGACAGAAACCCTTTGAACCAACCAATAATGAAAGCTGACACAGAGGTGAGGAATCCACCAATAGGGTCAAATGGAAACCAAGGTACTGCACGAATCCCAATGTGTGATAATGTAAGCTGACGTTGAACACAAGGGAAACTACTCAGCCAAAGACCCATGATACTGATCGATGCTGAGTACAAGGTCACCTATCAATGATGGAAATAGGGCCAGGTTGTGGCTTTAGGACTAGTCTTAGAGCAATTTGTCGAAGTCGATAAGAGTAGACCCGCCAACAAGAAGTCAATGGAGACCTTCTTAACTAGCATGAGCAAAGGACCAAATAGTTGATGTGATACTGAACATAACTCTGACAGACCGGGTATGGCCGACTGAAAATGAGTCAAGAGACATCGCAGAAAGGCCGACTCAGGTTTAAAAAAGCATGACTCAAATGCGACTGTGTGGCAGCATATGATAACTTTGTATACGTTTGTCATGCAGGAGGCGTAACAAACTCTCCATATGATTGGAAGAGATAACCAACCGGAGGAGTACTGACTCAATGACAAGGTTATGGCTCTCCTAAGTCAAACTAAAGCCCATCTCGATGGAGGAAAGACTTGCTTTGAGTGCTTTGTTCAAGGGTGACACAACTGACTCTTGTTGCCATCAATTATGGAAGTAAAGTCTCGTTCTCGCTCTTTTTTTGGATATATATATATATATATATATTTTGTCTTTTTCATATTTAAAAAGCCTGAAAAAGAATAAAAGAATGCCTATGGTATAGTGGAAAGAACGAGTGTCCAAATACAGATGCG
Organism: Pinus tabuliformis; assembly: GCA_031772625.1. NCBI lineage: Eukaryota > Viridiplantae > Streptophyta > Pinopsida > Pinales > Pinaceae > Pinus > Pinus tabuliformis. The sequence goes on from CM062819.1 coordinate 20,278,857, forward strand.
CTAGTTCCTGGGAGTGGAACATTCCTATGCTCAATGCAAGGTGACGAAATTGGTCAATGACACTCAAAGGAATGTTCTTTCCATGGGCATAAGGTGTCAAGTTGCAGAGGCTAAGTGATTGCAAGGTTGATTTTGTAGAAAGACATGGTTAAAAAGTGGCTTATACACGAGTCCAACTGAAGTCGACTTAAGGCCAAAAGTGGCTTATACACGAGTCCAAGTGAAGTCGACTTAAGGCCAAAAGGTACAAATAGTCAACATGCAATGCAGCAATACAACTCAACATGTGGGAGCCTCTAGGGTATAAAGCCAAAAAATAGCGAAGAAGAAGAGGAATGAGGCTTCATCGCAAAGTCATGGCGGGACTAAAGAGGACTCCTGAGCCTAAGAACAAAAGTTCAACATGGGTGCCAAGTGACAACAAGGTACTATCTAGGGTGCCCATGATAAGGTAGGCTCTACCACACAAGTTATGACACTTCTAAGCAATGAGAAGGTTCTGCGTCATATCTTGATGGGGTCATCCTAAGGCCAAAATGGAAAAGGAAACTGATAAATGCACAATGCAGGTGAAAAGCCTAATCTATATGCCAGTTTCGAGAACTAATACCTGTTAGAGTGGATCAACCGTAAAGTGCCCAAAGGAGAAGTCTTCCAAGTTCTGTAGACATAATTAGGAACATTAGACAAGAAGTTAATACATCCCATATATAAACTTCAGATAAAAGCTTGTGTTATAGAATACAAAACTTGAAAATGTGTACCTTATATGTACAATATGGTACAGGGAACCACGCAGCCTTGCGACTTACGCATAATAGTTCTTCAGGACAAGCCCCTTGCGGGGCTCAGGCCAAGGACTCCTTTGGTAGTTAAAACTCATGGCTTCAAAAAGTTCCTCTTGTGAAGGCAACTCAACTTCCAAGAAATCATGAGAACTAGAAGGATCAAAAGAGGGAATTAAGGGGTCCCATGTCCCCATAGGAGAAATCACTCGGTCAACTGCCGGGACCAAGTCCCGAGAAGGAAAATAATAGTTCAAAGGATCCTTCTTAGAAGCAATTGAACATTGAGGATACAATGCCACATAGTTCACCCATGGTCGGGTAGAGTCTACCTAAACACTTGGAACATACCAAGGGGTATTTTGTAGTAAATTTGAATTAGGGGGGTGATTATCAGATGCAAGTTGATCAATAGTGACAATATTTCCGTTATGAGGAAAATACATCACTCGAAAGAGTGAAGACACCACAACATTCATAACATAGACAAAATCACGCCCAAGTAGCATATTAAAGTCTAAAGGGCGATCAACCACCATCATATTGATTAAGACAGTCTTCCCACCTAAAGTAATAGGCAATTGAGGAAGAACACCCATAGATTCAATAAGTCTTCTATCATAGACTAACAATTGACTATCAAATGCTAACAACTTTGGAGAACCCAAAGCTTTCCGAGTCAAGGAGGATATAATACTTGCAGAGGATCCTTCATCCACCATACATTGATAGACGTTTGTGGAATTAACTCTAACCCTTATTTGGAAAGGTGCAACAAAAGGAAGACGAGGCTTGACAAGATTATCCCAATCAAAGGAGACACTCCTAGAACTTGGAGGGGGTACACTCGAAGAGACCGGAATGCCCCCTAGACAAAGACTCTGTAATAGAAATCAAGAAGACTCTATTGTTAGGCACTTCACCCCCCAAAAGAGGAGTGGAATCAGCCAGAGATTGCACTGGCTCGACCACTTCATCAACCAATGGTTGATTAGACTGTTGAGAAACCATAAGAGATCCAAAAGTAGAAGAGCTGTCAGACTTGGGCCGTAACCTTTGTACCACTGAAATACCAGGGCACAAATAAGTAAGATGGTCTCCCTTACATAGCTTACAAGGGAACTTTGGTTTAAATATTCTACGCCTAGGTTTCTGATCAACATCCATTCTGCTAACATGACTAGTAGTGGTTGGTGGAGAGTCCCCAACATGACTCGTAGAGGTTAATGACTCTTTCCTAAGAGAGAAAGGACTTGTGCCCCCAGTCCTACTCACAGAAGCAGGTGAGTCAACAAAAATGCGACTCACAGAGGTAGGTGACCCATTGCTAAAATGACTTGCAGTGACTAGACTTATGCCCCCAACGTGACTTGCAACGGCTGAAAGCTCATCTCCAACATGGCTTGCAGGGGTTGGTGATGATTCATGGACAACTATTCTCTTCTTCCTCTTTCTCTTCTTTTTAGATCTCTTATTACAAGAGGGAGGAGAAAGAGAAATCCTAGCTTTTTCTTTTGAAGAAGATGAACAGTTAACACCCATTTGATGCCTTGAAATAAAGCATTCATCTGAGAAGCTTCAAGAACATTTGGAATATTCGAAGTGGACCACAGCCAAACTGGTAGTCCAACATTCAATCCAGGAATATTCAAAATGGCCATCAAGGGGGTACCAACGTTTCCAAAGAAAGGAAAAGCACAAGGATCCCCTTTTGGAAGGGTCCCCAACTTATACGCAGATCCTTCCCTTACGGGATCGTACAAATGACTTTCCAAGGAAGAGAGATGCACAATCAAACCTTTGCCCTTAAGGAGGCAACTCCACAACTTTCAAAAGAAAGATCAAAAGCCTTTCAAGACCAGTGGAGTGGTTGGTCAGTCACTTAGAATCTAAGGTCCAAAAGTGACAAGACAAATCCACCTAAAGCCAACTAAATACAAAGAGAAAAGAGCACTCCACTATAAAGTCCCTAAAGATGCAACCAATCAAGCAACTTCCAAGTATTTCCGCTCTGGGTGATGAGGACTGGACACCAAAATACAAGAAAGTGAAGTAAAGGACCTTCCGAAGATAGTTTGGGATAATTATAGCCCAAACCTACTAGCGAAGGTAATAGAAATAGTTACGTAGATCCCTAGACAAAAGCCTTTGCTGGTGCAAGTTCCCAAGCTTTGCAAGGGCACCTTCCAGAAGTACTAATGAGAGTGATACAACATCTGCCTCAGGTACCATGGATATTGCCCCCGTAGTCACCTATGTGGTCCTTAGGAATGGCAACTAAGGACACCAGTTCGTATCGGACGCTGGGCGGAATAGTCTTTGGTCGGGATCCAACAAGTAGGAGAGGGGGTATTTTTTTCCCTGCCTTCACTCGCCCTTGTGCTTAACTCCTAGAAGAGAATAGTTTTCCCAAACAACTTAACGACATTGGATTTCAACTTAACGACACTGGATTTGACTCTTTTAATCAACCTCTATGTTTAAAGTTAGAGTGGCCTTGGAGAGTTAACTCTCCACACGCTTATTCCAAGGCCCTAAATGACCTAGACTAGTTGATGTAACTATGGCAAATCAAAAAAGTCTAGTTCATTTTAATTTAGCGCTTGATTTTAATGGTTGTTCTTAAGTCAAGGAAAAATGGAAGTGTAACTTATGATGTTATTGACGCAAAAAGAAATCAATAGAAAACTTGGCTACATGCATATGCAACTCTTTTTTCTTCGATGAAAGAGATTTCTACAAGGTTCTATGAAAAGACTAAAAATGCTTACAGTGCAACTATCCTAATGCAAACTAAAAATGCTTAATGCAAGATTCTAAGGATTGCTCTTAAAGCAAGCAAATGTGTTTCTCAAAGAGATGAAGAGGCCAAAACTTGACAAAAAGGAGGAACACATTTAATCAAAAACTTTTCCCCAAAATAAAGCAAATTCAACCTAATGAAAAGACTTCACACTTGCTCTAAAATGATAAGAAGACCAAAAACAAAACCAAAAAGAAAAAGGAAGGCAACAAAAATATGTTTTTATCTTTTTTCATTTTAAAGGCACAAAGAGTTCTTGAGAAAACAAAAACTACTAAAGATTTCAAGATCAAATTCGAGCATAAAGAACCTCAAATTTCACAAGCCATAGGAATCATTAACACGATAAGACTTAAAGCGAAAAGAGGCTACAAACTCAAACAAATGATCTGAACAACATAAAAATTCCAACAAACAAGAAAGATTTCAAGAAGACCAAGAAAACTTTTCAAGATTGCAAAAAGGACCTGAAAAACCAAGAAAAAACTAAATATGTCAACTTTCAAGAAAGCAAGGCAAAGCAATGTAAAGGTTGGGTTATAAGTGAATTGAGACCAATTCCTTGTTCCAAAAGCTCAAAATAGCCAAGAACTTCACTAAGAAGCCTTGAACCCAAACACAAAAATTAACACTTCACCAAAAAGCAAACCCTAGGTTGACTAGGTTTTTCCACAAAGAGATAGGAAACTGAAAATCTGCAAGAAGCAAGACTCTCCTAGACAATCAATGACTAAACAGAAGCAATAAAAATCAGGCAAAACCCTTTACTGGACTTAGAATTTGAAAAATTCATTCAAAACCAAGCATACGCGACTGTGTAGTGACAGACCCGTGTGTATATGCAACTGTACTCAAGAAAATATGTGTATACATGTGTTTCTTTGGACAAAAACGCGTGTGTACGCGACTGTGTGAATTAAAAATTGCGTATACAAAAGTCAGCAAAGAAAAAATAAAAATTCAGGCTTGATCTAGAAGATCAGACTTTTTGCCCAGATTGCAAACAAGTCAAAGATACTGGAAAAACCAAGAAACCAAACAAGAAGGCCCAGATCAAGAGAGAAACAACCCAAACAAGGAAATACAAGATTGTATTCCCCAGCAGAGTCGCCAATTTTGTTATGGGATAAAACACCCTAGGGTTTGGGTTGAGAACCCCAACAGATTGAAGGGCATACACCAACAAGAAGCAAGCAAACAAGCAGTCCTAATGCTTAAACTACTAAAGTGGGATGAAGAGATAGTACCCGTAGGTCCTACGTTTGAGGATGTTCCCATAGGGTCCAAACCCTCTGCTTCCTCCAATGCTTCAAAACCTGCAACTCATTCCAAAAAAAAATAAAAATATATATATATATACACTAGCAGTAGTTCAAAGCGTGTTCAAAATATGAATGTTAGATCATATAAGCATATAGATATAAAACATGAGATCATAACATGAGTTAAAGCATAAATATCATCACATCAGGAACAAGATAGAGCTTCTTTATTGATGTCTGCAAAAAATGTGGAAGAATACAACTTGATTCGACCACGGCTCCAAGCGAAACCTTCCTTTGGATCCGTCCAGCCCAAGCCTCAACAATCCTCTTTCAAATGCATACACATGGATGCCATATCAAGGAGATGGACATCTTTATGAGGAAACACGGGTTTCCCATAGCTGGGAGTGCAGGAGGCACATGGATAAATCAGACTTGATCAAGGACCAATTGGATATAATATCAATACCCTATCTTTTCTCCCCTTAGGCTTCCCATGAGGTGTATTTATATCACCCCAAAACAATTTATTTATTTATTTATTTTTATTTTTATTTATTTATTTTTTTTATCAGTTGGGATACAGTTAGGCCACAGGCTCTTGTAGGTGGGCTTCTGGTGTACCCTGTAAACCCTGCCCATAAAATAGGGATTTTATATTTTTTTAATATTTCAAATTATATACGCCGGTTGGGTATAGTTGGACCCACGTGTGCAGAGTCGCGTATGGAATTTAAAATAATGTTTTTTAGTAAATGGACCAAGTCTGAAAGGAAAGGGCTGCCCAAGGCCATGACTCAGAGCATCAAGTATACAAAGGTGATAAATGATGCTATAACAAAGGGCTTTCCCCCTAGTGGGGTTTTTCCCTGGTCATTGACCAAATATTGTGTCTCTTGTCTCTTGGTTGTCTTTCATTGTGCATTTGTCTCATTGTTCTATCTACTATTGCTCTACTATCATTGTATAATTGAAGAAGTAAATTGTTAAATTGGATGCTATTGGATATTGCTGAGTAATAGTTGCAACATAGAACAAATTGATGAAAAATTAACATGTTGATGGTTAAAATTGCCTCATTAGGGTTGATGTCATCAACCTTAGGCAATTTTGTGCTATAGTAAACCCTAGATATACTATTGTTGAACTATATATTGAAACCCTAGGCCTCTAGTACTCTTTTCAAGGCTTAGTTTACAGTACGCTGCTCCTTAACATAAAGAATTTTGTCCTAATCCAACTAAGAAGTATACCGTGCTTAAGCCATTCACATACATCACCTTGAACCAATTGACTTGGAACATCTTTTAGGTTATATACACTGGGAATCCTCCTTTGTGGTAAGATTCCACTAAAGAGCATGATGTGGATGTTGAAATTGTAACTAGGGTCGGTCTTCATAATTGTCATTATACTTGTATCAATATGTATTCTATGTAAAAACAAAAGTAGAAAATTATTATCATTTTCTAGCATGTTCTTTATGCTTTGTTTTGGTCAAAAGAAAATGTAAAAGGGCATGTTCTTTGTGACCTTGTAAAAAGAAGTAAATTTGAATTTTTGTAAGTGTCATTTGTCCCTTCAAGTTGCCTAGTTGGCTCTCCAAGGAACAAGTCTACTTAGCTAGTACTCACATCCATTCAACCTCATGAAGTGACTATTAATAAGCGCTATTTGTCCTCCTCCAAACACACTAATCTGAGCATACATCAACGAAGCTTCTGAGGCACTTATTGTTTGAAATACATGAAGGATCTAAGGCTCTCAAATGATGCAAGTTTCTAAGACAATTCTCTCTATAATGATGCAAGTTTCTATGATACGTCTCTCTACAATGATGCGAGTTTTTGTGACATATCTCTCTATGATGATGCGAGTTCCTATGGTATATTTCTTTGTATTGATGTGAGTTCCTGTGTCACGTTTCCCTGCAATGAAGCAAATTTTCTATGGCACCTATATCTCTGTGATGTGGCAGGCATGTATAAACAAATTGGTTGACTATCTTATGGAAAAATCATGACGAAGTTTGGATGGCTGACTTGGAACTTAAATCAATGGTTTGTTTGACTTGAATTTCTCTTGTTGGTAAAGAATCTATAAGGAAAGGATTTATCAATTTTCCCCTTGTGGGTTTTGCATTGGTCACTGGCCTAATTTTTGGTGCCCCTTGTCTCTCTTGTGCATTATGATATCTATTTGAATGACCAAATTGTTAATGTGTAATTGCCTGATGATATAGCTAAACAAAGTAAATGCTAAAAGAAAATATGTATATCAGTCACAAGTAATTATCATGTTAAGAAATTATATCATCCATTCGAATGTCAACATTGGAGTGCCAAGATGACAATGGCAACCACCTCATTGTTATATTTTGTGTTGAGAAATCTATAGGGTTATAGTTAGGATGAATTCTCTTAAACTTGTGATGTCTTTTTACTTTTTGTTACTTATTAGCATATTCTCTTATTATACAGCTTGAGTGGGCCTAATAGTTAAGAGCATGTGTTTCCTCCTAAGAGGTCACATGTTCAAAACCAGAAGGGGGTAGAGTATGTATGCCTTCGTAGACTTAGCAGTCAAATCGCTGTGCAGAGGTGGGTCCTGTTGTAACATATTTTGATACACTGAAAATTACAAATTTCCAGTGGAATTTTGCAGTGGTTCCTGGCCCAATTCTTTTGAACCAATTATAAAGTTGTTGTTGGTAAATGATGTTATTTTAATAAATTTTTTAATAATAAAAATCTATAGAAATATTATATATATTTTTATAAATTTTATTTATTTATTATTAAAACTTTTTGTTAAAATATTGGACCAAGCATCCAATCTCCAAGTTATATGCCAAAGTGCATTATTCATTGGTGTTAGTCTACCAAAACAGCACATAAAACAACATGCCAAGCCACAGGATAAAGAGTATGCAGGTTTCAACGGTGATGAGAGATGCCTGCAAAATCAAAGGCACATTTCTAATTTCGGAACCCCTCAAGCATTTCGACATTTAATGGAGGGGTGTCCGAAATAAGTTGTTTGATAAAACCACTTTGATTTAATGGAGGGGTGTCCAAGGATGGAGTATTTGCATAAAACCAATATCATCCATAAGATTTCAAGGCAGCCAAACTATTCATAGACGTGAACTGTGTTGTCAAGGTTGCAGATTTGTAGTTGATTGGTTTCTGAGACAAAATGGACTAAAAGCTAAGGAGAAAGTGATGTTCAAGAAGAAGGAAGGTGTTCCTGAAGGTCTGATATATGAAATGTTTTGGGATGCAAAGGAATCATTTTAAATGTGACGTTATCGTTTTGTGAATGAAAACAGCTATTGTTGTCACTCTTCTATAGTTTATTCTGCCTTCTGTCTAAAATTGCCTCTATAGAAAACAAACTGATACGATCAGGGGTACCTCTGTTTTCCAAGGATACAAGGATACTCTACTTTTCAAAATGATGAAGCAGGTCATGCTGGATACACTGGGTCCAGAGTTGCAGGTTTTCAATGAGAATGGGACACATTGAACTGGAGGCTAATGCTTTTGTGACTTTGATCCCAGATTCTAGCAGAGAAGACTCATCAGAACTTTTACCAATAAACTATGCAGGATTTGTCCAGGCAGTGAAGCAAGGCGACATAATATTCGCTGGTCAATACCTTTTCACTGGAAGTGAAATTACTTGTGTGTCTCAAAGTTGCAGAAGTGAAAGGTCAAGATGTGGTTTGTCTTGTGAAAAACACAGCTACACTTGCTGGTTCCTTGTTTACGATGCATGCCTCACAAGTTGGCATTGATCTACCTACACTGAGTGATCCAGACAAGCATGTCATTTCAACCTGGGGAGTAAAGAACAACATCAACTTTATTTCATTGTCATATACTCGCCATGCAAAAGGTGTTAGACAAACTCGTGCTTATCATTCTAAGCTTGGTGATCTTCACCAGACACAGATATTTGCTAAGATTGAGATCATAGAAGGTTTAAACACTTCGACGAGATTTTGCAAGAAGAAGACAGTATCATTCTTTCTCGTGGAAATTTGGGGATCAATCTTCCACCAGAGAAGGTATTTTATTTCAGAAAGCTGCTGTTTACTAGTGTAACTGGCTGGAAAACCTTCTATTATCACTCGTGTGGTTGACAGTATGACTGATAATATAAAGCCAACCCGTGCTGAAGCAACTGATGTGGCAGGCACAGATGGAATACTGCTAGGGGCAGAAACTTTTCAGGGATTATACCCTGTTGAGACCATATCAATAGTGGGAAAAATCTGTGCAGAAGCACAGAAGGCATGAAGTAAATAAGTGGTGCCTGGTAATCTCATGCATGTGTGGGGTATCTGTAGTTGCAATTTTTTTTGCAGCACTTCTACTTTGGTATTATGAGAGGAAAATGACAGTGTGTTCAAAGAATGATGTTCATATTGCGTAATGAAGTTGGCTGGTTTAGCGATGAAAAGAACAGTGTAGATGCATTGTCTATGCGTTTTGCAAATGATGCCACCTTTGTTTGTGCTGCTTTTAGCAACCAACTTTCAACTTTTATTTAGAATGCAATAGCTGATATTGTTGCTGTTGCCATTGGGATGCTTTTAGAATGGTGCTACTGCTTAGTCTTTGTAGCTTTGGGAACTTCGCTAATTTTGACAGTTTCAGCGATTGCACAAAATATATGCAACGTCAGACTAAATTTGGAGTAAAAGAGAAAGTAATTTCTGATAATGTATTATCTGTCTCTGGGGTGGAGTTATAAGTTGCAACAAATTGCTGAAGATTGTGCTAGTAAGCCAGCACGTATTGATAATATGGAGAGTGATTCTGATATTAAATTGGTGAGATGCATTTTCAATTCGCTGAGGGTTTGAAAGTCAGCACTTGTTCTGACATTTTTGAAAATCCTAAACTTGCAACGGCAAAATTGCCAGAGATGCTTGCCACGAAAATTACTTGCATTATAGTTTTCCTGAGATGGGGCATTGTATTATAGCTTGTTTATAAGGAGAATTTGGTTGAGACTCTATAGCTTACCATCCTCAGTCATATTTGAAAGAACCTACAAACTTGTAGGTATGACATCAACTTATCTACTTGGACAGAGGTGTTAAAGCTCTGCAAAACTGGTATTCAGAATGTTGCTAATGAGACATAGGTCCCTTACAATCTATAACCAGGGAGGATAATGTTAGAAGACAGACAAATATTGCCAAAATGAATAATTCAGTGAAATTGGAGACTGAGAATGGATCTCTTGAAAATCCATTTTTCCCTCGGATTTCGAAGCAGCTATTGCAGCAGTGCTCATCTGAGACTGGAGGACAAGAGGGGGCTGAAGTAATGAAAACACAAGCTGGCAAACCAATCATTTGATAGCCTAATTTTCAAATCCAGATTTCTTGGCACATTTTAGTTAACATGAGGCATAAAGGAATACCTGGCAGCAAACGAAGGAGCCCCTCCCAGTTTTGTGGCAAGGTATTGTGAATTTGGTAAACATATATCCTCCCAGTTTTGTGGCAAAGTTTTGTGAATTTGGTAAACATATATCCATATTCTAGTTATAAAATAGCAAACAATTTCAAGAGTGGCATTCGAATCACAATGAGTATCCTTAGGCATCCAATCAGCAGGTCAAACAGTGACCAAATAAAAGGGCAGAGGTTGAGATTTTCTAAGCTCAAAATCAGCTACAACATTCAGTGGCAGATCTTTTGATTTTTTTTAGCATCCAAAGGACCATAGCTGGCAGTCTAATGAACACTTGGCAGCCAATAGATTCTGAAGATGATTCTAAACACTCCAGCAATACCTACAGCTTGAGACACTTTGCAACAACTTTCCAGATTCTAAGGCAAAGAATTTGCAAACAGTTCCAAATTTCTTGCAGACTATTCAGAGATTGTTTTATTTTTAGTATATTATTCAGGATTTTATTCCATAATTATTGTAACAGTTAGGAGAGATTTTGTCTATATATTATTTCATTTGTAATAAACAAGGGTTGGCTTTTGATGCCAAAACCCTTCAGCTCTGTAAAATTTCTATATTATAGAATTCCTAATCAAAACCTTCTGGCTCCTGTTTATGAAAGAATTTGTGTTTCTAGTATCTTTTTCTAGTGTTTCTATAACTTGTTTTCTGCACATGTTCAAAGTATCATAGGAGATTTGCGTAAGAATAGATTGAGTTTTAATCTCTTTGAAATCCCTTGCAGATTTATAATCGTTTAAAGATATTAGTATATTGGACTGTCTGTCTGAGGTAGCTCTTCTTTGAACTTTTTATTATTTGTCCTTCTATCTTCTCCTGAATGTGTGTTGTTGGGCTGTAGAAGTATTCTACCCGCATCCAATTTTTCCTGGTTAATTAAGTATTCTGTCTGACTTCTTAATTATCAGGAACCCCCTTATATTCTTCTTTCAAATTCTTTAAAAGTTAAGCTCTTCTGTCAAGCTGGAAGCTGACACTTTGAGAAAGGACTCTACAAGAGAGGGATTTATTCATCAACAAGAATTGTGCAATCATTAGCAACCACCCCATTAAATCCTAAATCTGGCCATTGTGCTTCATAGGCTGCTGTTCAGTCACATGTGAACAACGTTAAACAAAGCTTCGTAACAATTGAGGGAGCCCCCTCTGGTTCAAGGGCCAGCTTGGTCCTAAAGATTGGTTGAGTTGGTTTCCTGGCGTAGTTCTTGCAGCCAAGGATTCCCTACAGGAAATAGGTACAACATCTGGCGCCGCTTCCGAGGAACGAAGTAACGAAATGATCTTAGATAGAGTAGGAATGACCTGTTACAGAGTTTTGTGAACCCAATGTTTCGGACTGCCAGGTGAGTCCATCATCAGGGGATGCGTCAATAGATATTCTTCAACATTAATGATGAATCCAAGAGCTATGTTAGGGTATATATAATGAGTTTAGCTCTGGATAATCTTAATTTTTCGAAATCTGATGCGCTGTCCATCATATCCCTTCCATGGTAGGACTTGATGCTGTTAAATAATGAATCCATACAGGTGATGATGGTTTTAGATAGAGAGTAGGAATGACCTGTTATAGAGTTTTGTGAACCCAACGTTTCGGACTGCCAGGTGAGTCCACCATCAGGGGATGTGTCAATAGATATTCTTCAACATTAATGATGAATCCAAGAGCTATGTTAGGGTATATATAATGAGTTTAGCTCTGGATAATCTTAATTTTTCGAAATTTGATGCGCTGTCCATCATATCCCTTCCATGGTAGGACTTGATGCTGTTAAATAATGAATCCATACAGGTGATGATGGTTTTAGATAGAGAGTAGGAATGACCTGTTACAGAGTTTTGTGAACCCAACGTTTCGGACTGCCAGGTGAGTCCATCATCAGGGGATGCGTCAATAGATATTCTTCAACATTAATGATGAATCCATGAGCTATGTTAGGGTTCTTCAACATTAATGATGAATCCAAGAGCTATGTGAACAATAAAGATTAGATCTATTCCTTGCTGGTGAACAAGGAGTAGGCATTTATTATTGGTTGCATTGCTTTCACCTAGCGACTCCACTTTGTCATATGGCGATTCCACTAGGTTACCGATCCCACTGTTTCGAGACCTCAGCTACACAAGGCTCATTGATACAGAGTATGTTTTTTCCTCTCAGCCATGATCATAAATATAATATTTCCACAGAAGATGCAGCTCCCAAAGTTCACTTGTGAGTATAAGTTTCCTATGGAATATCATCGCTCTTGAGTCTTGCAAGTCCAAAGTCCGCAATACGAGCACTGAAATTGCCATCTAATAGCACATTGCTGGGCTTTACATCTCCATGGATGATGGGCAGATCACATTCAAGGTGCAGAAATGCCAAAGCCTACGCAACATCAAGGATAAATTTCAAAAATCTGGAACGTGGGTTTTGTGCAAAACGACATCAATTAGGTTTCCAACAAAATTTTTTGCAAAATTGTCAAGGGTTTGAGATATTTTATGGGTGCTTTGAAAGGGAAAAAATCAGATTTCGTGAATAGCCAAATTTCTTTAAGTAGCACTAAAGTTTTTGAATTCAGTTGAATGTTTTATAATTGAATTTTTATCCTTAGATGGTTTTAGTGCATGTCTGGTTGATTCAGTTCTTGCTCACTGTGTTTCTGAGAGAAACATTTATAGAACCAGACATTACCTATGTTTTCTAAGGATATTTTACTTTTCAAAATGATGAAGCAGTTACAAAGTATGAGGATTTCACGAAGGTTTTTACTTGCCACAAACAAAGATATCAAAAAAGAAAAAGTGTTGTGTGACCACTAATGTTTAGGTGGCAGAATTGACCTTGAGGAAAGGGAAGTTGATAGATTTCTAGTGAACCAATTTTAGATTTCAATGCATAAAACTTTCAAACAGTTCCAAATTTCCAGCAAAGTATCCAAAGATTGTTTTATTTTTAGTATATTGTTTAGGATATTATTCCAGAAATATTGTAACAAGTTAGAGATATATTTTTCTATATATTTGATCATTTGTAATAAACAGAGGTTGGATTTTGATGCCAAAACTTTTCAGCTCTGTAAAACTTCTACCATAGAATTCCTAATTAAAGCCTTTTGGCTCCAGTTTATGAAAGAATTTGTGTTTCTAGTATGTTTTTCTAGTGTTTCCATAACTTGTTTTCTGCACATGTTCAAAGTATTTTAGCAGATCTAGGTAAGAATAGATTGAGTTTCAATCTCTCTGAAATCCATTGCGAATTTATAATCATCTAAAGAGATTAGTATATTGGACTGTCTGTTTGAGGCAACTCTTCTTTGAACTGGTTATTATTTGTCCTTCTATCTTCTCCTGAATGTGTGTTGTTGGGTTGTAGAAGTATTCTACACGCATCCAATTTTGCCAGGTTAATTAAGTATTCTGTCTGATTCCTTAATTATCAGGACCCCCTTATATTTTTCTTTCAAATTCTTTAAAAGTTAAGCTCTTTTGTCAGGCTGGAAGCTGACACTTTGAGAAAGAACTATGCAAGAGAGGGATCTATTCATGAGCAAGAATTGTGCAATCATTAGCAACCACCCTATTAAATCCTAAATCTGGCCATTGTGCTTCATAGGTTGCTGTTCAGTGACAAGTGAACAACGTTAAACAAAGCCTCGTAACAATTGAGGGAGCCCCCTCTTGTTCAAGGGCCAGCTTGATCCTAAAGCTTAGTTGAGTTGGTTTCCTGGCATAGTTTTTGCAGCCAGGGACTGCCTACGGGAAACACGTACAGCAGGTCCCTTGTCCCATAAACAAGGGGGTCTCATGCACCAATTTGGTGTCTAGCTTGGCCATGACTTTAAAATTGGATAATAATAATAATTATGTTATTCTTATCATCAAACAACTACCAAAACAAGAATATCAACAGTACATAGGAACACAGGATATAGGCTGCAAGCCAATGCCAAAACCTCTCCATTTGAGAGGAAAACCCACAAATCTCGTCTTCTTATAGATTCTTCAAATGATGAATTCCAAGACCTCTAGACCAAGACCAATACCCTTCCAAGGCTAAGTCCAATCTTCCTGATAATGTGCTTCCTGTTGATTTTGGGTAGCATCGGATGTGCTCTAGCTTCGAAATTTTGTGGAGGGGCTAGAACACATGAGATCTCCAAGACCCAGAAATCGTTTGGAGAAATTCCGCTCGGATGAAGAGTTATTAAAATAATTAACAATTTTAATGGGTTCCTAAGTCTAAACTTAGGAAAATAAAAATATTAATGGGTATTAATAAAGATATGGGTGAGAAGCTTCTAAGAGACGAGGATCAAGTCTGTTTTAATCTTAGCCGCTGATTAGAGACTTAATCTCGGCCATTGATTCATCAACAAGAAAAATATAAGAGAAGACTTGAGAGTCATTTGGAGATATACTGGGGCAAATACTCAGTAACCCGAGGGAAATCAATTCTCAGAGAGAGGAAGTTCGATTTCAGAGGGAGAGTTGCAGGGTGAAGGAAGAGGAGGGCATCAGTAGCAGTCAGAGACTGAGGAGGAGGTGACGTAGGGCATTTGAGAGACAACGCAAAGGGAAGAGGAGGGAGACAACCCCATTGGCGACGCAATCCTCACGCAGAAGTGACGCAGAAGAGGGTGAAGGGTCTCCAGGGTGTCAGAACTTCTCCAGGAGGAGGAGAAACTTTGTCTCAGGTGTTTCTCTCAGAAGTGTATCAGTTTTTATGTAGAATCATTCCTTGTAAAGTGATTGTTGCTGAAGATTAATATATAAACCCTCATCTGCTGCACGGGTTTTCCCACACTGGGTTTTTCTAGGGAAAATTGTCCAAAAACAACTGTGTTGATGTGATTGATTCTTGTGCTTGTATATCCTGTTATTTTCTCTATGTAATTATGTGATAACTGCAGTATAATTTATTTCAATGTTTACTGAAGGGTTTCATAAATAACTTGTTGTGAGAAATAAGTAGGAGAAATAAATCAGTTACTGCAGTAGAATTTCGTATTAGAAATTTTCACACTTCCTTTGTCAAAGTCAAACCCAATCAAATCTCTTTTAGTTGCACAATTGTTGCCTCCACACATGTGAGCATATCTAGGGCCACCAAGGCTTTCTTTGACCTTCGCTTGAGTTTCTCCTTCTTCTAGGGCTTCGGGATGACCTAATAGAGCTTCCTTCAACCTTCTTTTTGCAATTTCTCCAAGTACGATCTTGCGACAACAAAACCCTAGCCTCCTTCCTTCACACGTGTGAAAAGAGAGAGAAAATAACCCAAAGACTTGTCCTTCGTCCTTCTTCCTTCTTCACTAGCCTTCTTCTTCTTCTCCTTTGCTTGAATGAGGAGAGGATGAACGATGTCCATAAGAGGTCGAGTTCCCTCCTATATATAGGCTTCAAAGGTGGACAAAATGCCCTAATTGAGGCCGATTTTTAGCTGCCAAACTGACTTGGTTTTGGAGGGTATTTTGATACTTTTAAATACAAAAATAATTCTTTTTACAAGTTACAATGTGCCCGATGGGGTCTTCTTCATATGACAATGACTCTTTTGACTTCTTGACCCTAGGACAAACCCTAGAAGCACTCAATGGGTGCTTGACCTCTAAAATAAAAGACCTTGAGCATGAAACCCATGCTATAAAAATAGCAATAATAATTTTTCTTTCATTTTACAATATACAAGACTCAAAAGTACATTTCATATTTATGAAGACCGAACCTAGTTACACATTTTTCAACACCCCCTCTTAATTAGGGAGGTATTCATAGATGGTACATGGACATTCTCAAACTAAAGAGATCTCATAAGAAGAGTCAGATTCTTAAGCCATCTCTTTGCATCATACCGATTAGCATTGTCACATAGCAAGGCTTTGACTAACAACTCTATTTCTCCACAAGATCAGAGCACAATGCTGGCGAGATCAATGACTGATAGACACTCATCGTTGTCTCTCAAGGCACATACCCCACTCGGGTGTTCACAGGGTATGCCCTTCTAGGACAATTCCTATCTTGGAATGACACGTCCTCAAGGAATTTCCTCTTTGACTACTCTTATCTTGGATGCCCTACCTCATCCTCGAAGAGTATCGAATGCCAGATGCTTACGCAATCCTCCATTCTTTCTTCACGAAGTGAATACAAGAATGATGTCTCTATCTCTCCCCCTCAACTAGGGAGAAGGATATATCAACTAGTCTAAGCTCGTCTCTCAGATACACAAGCTTCTTATTTGGAAGAGATTTTGTTAAGATGTCAGCTACTTGTTCATCAACGGAGATATATCGTATCTGCAACACTCCATCCTGCACCAATTTTTGAATGTAGTGGTACTTGTTATTTATGTGCTTCGTCTTTCCATGAAACATTGGGTCTTCAGAGAACCTTATACAACTATTGTTGTCACAATGTATCACTGTTGGATCCATCGGTCCTTCAAACAAGTCAAACAACAACATCCTCAACCAGACAACTTCTCTGCTTACTTCACAGGCTGTAATATATTCAGCCTTAGCACTACTCAAAGCAACCGATTCTTGCTTTCTACTCATCCAGGAGATCATGGAGGATCCCAAGCTAAAACATCCTCCAGTAGTGCTTCTCCCATCCATCTCATTGCCTCCCTAGTCAGAATCTGTATATCCAACCAATCAAGTGGACACCATTCCTCTTATCATACTTCAGGCATTAGTGGATTGTGCCTTGTAGATATCTCAGTATATGCTTGGCTGCTATCCAATGATCATGCTTGGGCTCTACCTAGAACTGACTTAGAACTTTCACTGCAAAACAAATGTTTGATCAAGTATTTACCAAATACATCAGTGAGCCAATCAATTGTCTATACCTTGTCGGATGCATTGGGCTTGATTTAGAACTTCTTAGCCTCTTCAAGTTTGTGATCATAGGGGTTGTCATAGGTTTGCAATCCATCATGTCAAACCTCTTTAACATCTTGATCACATACTTTCCTTGACCTAGATAATTCTCACCAGGTTCGTGCCAAACTTCTAACCCTGATTAATAGTGCATCAACCCTACACCCTTCATATCGAATTTTGTTGCCAGTTTCTTCTTGCATTCTTGAATGCGACCTTCTACACTTGTCATAAGAAGATCATCCACATATAGAAGAATGATTACGGGCTCATCCTTCACAACCTTGATATAGAGATTCAAATCAACAGAACTCTTCGAGAAGCCCAATCTTTGCAGGTATGCGTCCATCCTTGCATACCACACCCTTGGTGCTTGTTTAAGGCTATATAATGCCTTCTTGAACTTGCAGACATAAGTCTCTCTATCTTTTACTTCAAATCCCAAAAGTTGTCTATATAGACTTCTTCATCGATAGTGCCATTTAGGAATGTTGTCTTGACATCCATTTGATGGATGTTCCATCCCATCGATGCTGCCAAAGAGACCAATGAACATATAGTTGTATACCTTGTTGTAGGTGCAAATGTCTCTTCATAATCGATGCCTTCCTGTTGAGAGAAGCCCCTAGCCACAAATCTTGCCTTATATTTATCAATACTTCCATCTGTTGCATGTTTAATCTTGTAGAGCCACTTGGAAGTTACCACAGATTTGTCTTCAGGCCTAGGTACGATCTCCCAAACTCCATTTTTCATTATTGATTGATACTCTTCATTCATGGCATCTTTCCATTCTTGATGTTTGACAACTTCTTCAAAGGTGGATGGTTCAACTTCTATTAACTTTGTCATATATACTACATACCCTGAATATATTTTGAGCTTCTTACTTTCCATGAATGTGCCTTTGGCTGCTCCTTGTCTTTTTGCATCTAGAAGGGTATAATTCAACCAATTAGGTCTCTTTTTGCTTTCAAGGATGATCACAGGTTGCACAGGTTCACTGGGACCTTCATCTTCATGATTTGAGTTCTCTTCCTCCCTGGTACATTCTTCTTCAAATATTGGAAGTTCTTCATCATCAGAGTCCATCGGGAGGTCCTTTGATTTCTTGAATGCAATACTTTCATCAAAGATCACATCTCGGCTTACTTCTATTTGGTGTCCTTCCTTTATGTAGATCTTATATGCCTTTGAACTATTACTATAGCCAACAAATATTCCCTTCATGCTTGTAGGATCCAACTTCTTTCTTTTATCTTTTGGAATGTGAATATAGACATGACAACCAAATATTCTGAGATGGTCAACGCTTTGTTTCTTCCTAGTGAATGCTTATTCAAGAGTCATTTTGTACAGTGATCTGTGAGGACTTCGATTTTGAACATATACAGTAGTATTTGTTGCTTCTCCCCACAAAAATTTTGGCAAGTCTTGATCATGTAACATGGCTCTTACACTTTCTTCAATAGATCGATTCTTTCGTTCAACAACTCCATTTTGTTCGGGATTATATGGGACTATCAACTCCCTCTTAATCCCAGCCTCCTTACAGAAAGCTATGAGTTCCTTTGAAGTGTATTCTCCTCCATTTTCGGATCTTAGAATCTTTATTCTCCTTTCTGTAAGGTTCTCTACTTCAACTTTGAATTCTTGAAATTTGTCGAATACTTCATCCTTGGATTTTAGAAAATAGATCCAAGTTTTCCTTGAGTGGTCATCAATGAACGTTACATAATATAGATGACCTCCAAGAGACTTTGTAGACATAGGACCACAAACATCAAAATGAATGAGATCCAGGATTTCTTTTGACCTTGAAGCACTGCTTCCAAATGGTCATTTAACATTTTTACCTAATGCACATTCGTTGCATACTCCTTCGTGATTTTCCTTGAGTTCAGGGATGCCATTCACCATTGAATTTAGAGTTGGTAAGATTTTGTAGTGAAGGTGACCAAACCTTCTATGCCAAAGTTCACATGGACTTACTTCAATGTGAACCAAAGCTTGAGAGAGAGGAGTCAACAATCTGTAGAGTCTTCCTTCACAAATCCCAATGATCTTTGCTTTTTGATGCTAGAGTTTTATCCCAGTCTACAACTTTTCCATTTATAAAATCGACTTTATCTCCCTTATCTTCTAGATGTGAAATAGAAAGTAGATTCTTTTGCAAACCTGGAACAAATAGGATGTTGTTGAGATGAATATTTCCTCCATTCTCTAGCTCCAGTGAGGTTGATCCAATTCCTCTTACATGATAACTCTTCTTGTCACCAAGCTTAACGGAGTAGGGGAATTCTCCTCTTGATAAGGTCTTTAGTTGCTTGTGTTCATCTGTCATATGTCTTGATGCTCCATTGTCGATTACCCAAATATTCTCATCTTCAAATGTGCCAGTAAGTGTTGAGAATAACCCTTTGTCCTTTGTAGAAGTCTTGGTCATACTATTCTTGATGGATAATAGGAGATTCCACAATGCCTTGATACCTTCCTTGAGATGACTTGCTAACATAGAACACTTATTCAAAGATTTCTTCAAGGATGTAGTGATCTTCATCATGCCCTTAGCCAAACTTAGCTCTGATACCATGTTGAGAAATCGATAGAGCTATAGTTGGGATGATTTCTCTTAAACTTGATAATTGCTTGTGATGTCTTTTTACTTTTTTTTACTTAGTAGCTTGTCCTCTTATTATTATGTTATTCTTATCATCAAACAACTACCAAAACAAGAAGATCAACAACAGACAAGAACACAGGATATAGGTTGCAAGGCAGGGCCAAAACCTCTCCACTTGAGAGGAAAACCCACAAATCTCCTCTTTTTATAGGTTCTTCAAATGACGAATTCCAAGACCTCTAGACCAAGACCAATACCTTTCTAAGACCAAGTATGACCTTCCTGATGATGTGCTTCCTTTGTCCAAGTCAAACCCAGTCAAATCTCTTCTAGTTGCACAACTTTGACCCCCAACTACAAAATTTCAACCTCTACTACAGGTCTGAAATTTTCGGCCCCTGCAATAGTTGTTGCCTCCACACGTGTGAGCAGATCTAGGGCTTCTAAGGCTTCCTTTGACCTTCGCTTGAGTTTCTCCTTCTTCTAGGGCTTGAGGATGACCTAGTAGACCTTCCTTCGATCTTTCTGCAATTTCTCCATGTTCGATCTTGTAGCAGGAAAACCTTAGCCTACTTCCTTCGCACGTGTGAAAAGAGAGAGAGAAAACAACCCAAACACTTGTCCTTTGTCCTTATTCCTTCTTCGCTAGCCTTCTTCTTCTTCTCCTTCACTTGAATGATGAGAGGATGAATGATGTCCATAGGAGGTCGAGTTCCCTCCTATATATAGGCTTCCAAGGTGGACGAAATGCCCTAATTGAGGCTGACTTCTTAGTTGCTAGGTCGACTTGGTCTTGGAGGGTATTTTGACACTTTTAAATACAAAAATAATTCTTTTTACAAGTTACAATGTGCCCGATGGGGTCTTCTTCATATGACAATGACTCTTGACTTCTTGACCCTAGGACAAACCCTAGAAGCACTCAATGGGTGCTTGACCTCTAAAATAAAAGACCTTGAGCATGAAACCCATTCTCCAAAAATAACAATAATAATTTTTCTTTCTTTTTACAGTATACAAGACTCAAAAGTACACTTCATATTTATGATGACCGAACCTAGTTACACATTTTTCAACATTTTGGTCTAGTTCTTGCCTTGTGAGGCTGCTCACAAGGCTTGCTAGATTTTGAGGCAACAATATCCTCTCTTTATGCGAATTTTCCTTCCATGGTGCATTGGTCAAGACTAAACTTTAAAGAGTCAAACCAGTCTGTAGTGTGCCCAGTGTTGCTACCTTTAGCCAAGGGGGCACTCAATTCAATTCTTCCTTTCTTTGGCAATCGGATTTACTAACATTGAACATGATGATTTGGCTTCCTACGGTAATGACAAACTACTAATGTATGGTAAATGTTGAATTAAAAATTCAGAAGCAGATTTATAACACATGACATTGGAATCATTATAGTAAATTTTTACAATTCATGCTTGTACAAAATCATTAAGCAAGTAGTACTTAAATTTCACATATTACACATAATTCAAGTATTAAATGATATGACAATAGACGTAAATAATTTACATAGAAAATAATAAAAGTACTTATCTTTTCTCAAAATTTATCCATCCTATTGTATGCAAATGGGTAATTCACCTCCTAGTCATGGGCATTTTTTGCGGATGCCATCCCCAAGTTGCATTATCAAACCACGCGGACTAGACTCTAATTCTAACCTAGTGAGGTACACAATACTTAGAATCTTGTTAGAACTTGAAATCTACCACAATTGTCATAGTGAATACTCCAAGCATCTCACCTGACTATAAATGAGCCTCAAGCTTCTTACTATCATCTAGATACAACAAAAAGTCATGGATTTTTCTTTATTTGCTATGTCCTCAGGAAATCCTTACCCTCCAATGCTACAGTGCATGCAATAAGAATCTGATTTGTTTGTTGTTCTTTGGGTCAAAGTAATGTTTAAAAGTTGGAATTGGACTTAGAATTGATCAAGGGTTAGATTAGACTTGACGACTTCATTTATGGACCGATTTACTAAAATGACAATATGAAAATTTTAATAAAAAGATATATTCATATGCATCAATGTAAATTCAAGCATAATACAAAGCAAATATGCAAACCCTGCCCATGTTTAATATCATATATGGAACTCGGGGTTAATTTCTTGGGTTTGTTGTTTTTGTTATGCCCCCACTCAATGTCCTTGCTTATATAGGCGTTGTAATTAACAATGATGTGTTTCCACTAAGTACCATGCGTAGATGTAGGGAAGTGCCTAGGAGTTTCCTTGCAAGATGTCATTGGATAAAAACATATACCATGTATGGGTGTATGTAGCGAAATGGCATTGAGTGCGATACATATTCAAAACAAGTTATTTTAGGTTTTTTTATCATTTTATTGTTTTATTAACCTTCTTTCTTGCAACGAATGGGCCTAATCCAATTTAGTGCAACATTTGTTGAATCGATTGGTCTGATTTGTTTGGTACGAAATCCATTGTAGTATTGGTTCAAGGTTCAGTCCATCCCCTTTTAAGGTCAAATTGGTTGGTTCTAGTTCTAGTTTGACCAATTTTTAAAACATTGGGTCATAGTTACCATATTGTGAATAAGTAAAAACTTGGCAAAGCAAAAGACTGCCATAGGATACAAGCATTACTGTTGGACCTTCAAGGACATTGAGTCAATATGTTAAGCATACACATGTAGAAGGTCTAGATTTGGATGATTATGTGGTTTGATTTGATTGTTTTCTAGACTATAGTATGATTATTTTTGATCTTTGCATACCATTTAGATTCTCAATGTTAATGTATTTTATTCAAATGTGTATTGTAGTAGGCGCCAATTTTCTATATTCATCCTCACAATGTTATATACATAAGAAAACTTTGCATATTTCATGTCTAATGGTTTGGATTTATGCAAATATACATGAAGATATTGTTTCGTACCATATATATTTTGGTCGACTGGTTTGGATTCTGGTTTTTTTGGATTGATTGGTTTGGAACTTTGGTCTTGTTAGCAGTGCGTAAACCAAACTTACTGACCATAAAATAGAGTTTCCATAGAGGGCCAATGTATTGGATGAGAGTTCTAGCAACCTAATTTTCATAAGAGCTTTGCATCATTGAAAGAGAATCCAAATGCAGGACACTATGCCCCAAGCCATAGTGTTAAACACAACAATCCCATTAGCTCAACGATGAAGAAGACCAAATCCAACTCAAACCTAGCTACCAGGAACCATCAACATCTGGAAAACCTTGCGTTGTTGCTCCCGAAGACCTTCGAGTAAGACTAACTTGTCGGGTATTGTCAAGTCCAACCAACAAGATGACTGCATGTAATATGTCCTGTAGAAGCAAACTAGCCACTGCAAGCCCTAGAACACCAAAATCTGGGCTGATTTAACTACTTGGTAGTTAAATTTAACAAATGTCACCTATACTTTGTTGGTTTGGCTACCACAGGGATCCAAAGCCCAACCTCCTCGTGATGAGTGGTCATCATCACACACTTTCTTACATCTCGACGGTGAAACCATACTAGGGTTTGAGGTAGGCACTCAAGGGGTTGAGAGGGAGGTGAAAGGTGCCTCTCCTCTTTGCAACTGCATCTTGGATTTTGGTACATTTGACCCTAATTGCCCTTTTCTAAATTAAAATTTTTTATTTGGAATAATTCGATTGTCTTAGTTTTGATGGCTTTTTTTGATTGTTTTGCAAAGTTGACCAGATATTCTTGGTCACTATGTTGTATATCTAGGAGCGATGAATTTATATCATTCTTGTGGTTCTTTGCATGTTTCATAAGTTAATTTTTTTTTGAAGTTTTGTTTGATAAATAAATGATTATCCAAGGATAATTAAGTAAAACTTGAGGAGAACCTTATGGGGAACCCTTGGGTACTTCCTCACATTTTGTGGAGGGTATTTAGGGTAAACTCATTGGTGCTGATTACAATGCCTGACTTGAGAAGGACATTAAGTTCAAGGATAGTTGAATTCTCCACGTGGATTTAAGATTTTTTTTTAGAGAAGAGAGATTAAACATTGTAATGTGGAGATGAAAAAACTTGTATTTATTACCATGTCTCATAATACATGCCTGTTTGTCTATATATATGTATTTAAACATGTCATTTATCTGGTTCCTAATTTTCCCTTCTCTTTCTTCTTTCTTGCATTTTGTTCAAAGTAATCTCTCTCTATGTATATATATCGATGGATGGATGCATGTTTGTGCAATAGGAATGTGTAAAGACGTTCTTGTTTTTGAAAGTAAAAGTCCTTTTGACTTTGACATCAATAAAAGTCCAATTATGTTTTTTTAATAAGTCTCCATTGATATGAATAACATTGATTTTGAATTTTAAATATGTTCCATGCATTGCAGAAGTCGCAAGAAGTATTTGTTGACATTGTTTCCCTTGTGTACAACATCAGATGTTTGAGGATCGCATTGAGCTTATTAATCAACTAGGGACCTCAACTCCAACAATCGCCTCTAACTTGCGTCAGATTATTGAAGGCCTTGTAGTATCCTCGCATGTGTTTGTGCAATTCTGTATAAAGTTTAAGAATAACACTTTCTTGGTCATATTTTAAGGTTAGGGATGCAAGTTTTATTAATTAATGTAAGTTTGCACGAGAGCTAGGTGGTATTTCATTTGATCAAATCGTTGCGTGGATTATGGTGATATGTTACAATCCTGTCATTTAACTTGTCTATTGGTACATTCACAGTGTTTGGTCAACTTACGCTGTTTTGGGGTGTTCTAAAGCATTTAATAATTTAATCATCCAGGAGTGTTTACATTGTATGATCCTTGTTTGGTACAACGATTTATTTTATGCATATAGCTCCAGTATACCAATTATCATTAGTTTTCCAATACCCTTCATGTAATATGTGAACTAAACAACTAAAGGTTTTTTGATTGTCATTCCTTTTATGCCATCGTAATGTGATACATTATTTATTTCCCTCGTGATGCTGTGTTATATATATATATATGTGTGTGTGTGTGTGTGTGTATAATCTTCTCATGAAAAATATCTTTATATTCCATATAAGGAATATATATGTTTTGATTTTCAAGGGATTGCTTAGATAACAAGGCTTGAAGTCATTACAAGGAATACTTGTTATGAGCGCAACATGTCATACGTGAGAATTGAACCTGGGTGGGGAGGATATCAACTTTTCTCCTTA
Source organism: Pinus tabuliformis (assembly GCA_031772625.1). Taxonomy (NCBI): domain Eukaryota; kingdom Viridiplantae; phylum Streptophyta; class Pinopsida; order Pinales; family Pinaceae; genus Pinus; species Pinus tabuliformis. The sequence goes on from CM062819.1 coordinate 20,303,892, forward strand.
CCACCTAAGCTAAACCCAATTGACCATGATGCTGTGTTATTATTGATGTATTCATTCATATTTTGTTGTTGTGTTTGCTTCCTTGACCATGTAATGGGCTGTTTGGGAAGAAAGTTCATGTTCTGGGGTCTCTCACTGCAAATGTAACGCCTCTATCTTACATGTGGCACAACAATACTTGCAATATGCTGATGCTTGTGACATTTTTTCTCAATATGTCATTCTTTCCACAAAGGTACAATGCTAATGTAATATTTTGATTGTTATTGGAGTCTATCTGAGCTGCAGATAGTGCTAAATGTGCTCCAAGCTTGTCCTAACTTTATTATTTATCTGATATTTGCACAAGGCAAGCAAATGGTGTAGAATTCATTTCCACTCGTTTTCTACAACGGAAGATTCAAATGAGGAAAGCCACATGACTATTTTTTTTCAGGTACGAGGTATGTCCTTTCTCTTTAAGTTGTACAGGTAACAGATGTATAATTACCAGACAATGACATATTTATTTAGTTGTTTTAAGGCTGCTTTTTAAAAATTTCTCTGTAAAGTTTGTGATACAATTTCTTGAAACAATATTTACATCCAACTTTATATTATTGTATCTTTTAGAAAAGTCAAATGATTCAAGTTGTATTGTAATAAGTGGTTAAATGAAAATTTATTGAAGTTGCAAATGCATGTAGCAAATTTTATTCCTGCCACGTGCTGTTGGAAGTGGTAGTCAAAATGAGGGGGTTAGACGTCAAAATCTAACCTTGATTCATATTCAATTGGTAAATGTTCTTGGTTGACATCATAAACATTTAATTTATTATGGACATCGTTGTCTATATATTTTTCTAAAATCCTAATTGAGATGCATTTTCAAATCTTAAAATCTTGAAAATCCACAGTGCTTGCATTGGCTTTCGATCTCGTGTTTTTCTAACTTCCAATGGAATAAACATTGGCTGCATGTACTTATTATAAAATTCTAGTGTCCATTAACGGAAGTGAAATTATAATGTCCTTTTTTTACCAAAGAAAGGATGTGTCTTGACTCTTAAGAGCAAAACAAATTTCAATAGCGAATTACCAAGTTCTTAGAGCAAACCCTAAAAAGTAGCTAGTCATTGCTTAAAACAATACGGGAAGATTCAAAAGGGCAAAAAGAAAGGGTTTAACCAAGGGTTTCTCTACAAATTATATTCATGGAAATGAAATTAAATTAGTGTCCTTTTTTGACTGGAGAAAGAATGCATCTCGATTCTCAAGAGCGCGACTATTCCAATAGCAAATTACCAAGTGCTTAAACCAAATCCTAAAAAGTATCTAGTCTTTGCTTAAAATAATGCGGGAAGATTCAAAATGGCAAAAAGAAAGGGTTTAGCCAATGAAGGAAATCTTGTACAATGTATTAGAGAATAGTCAAGAAGAATACAAACAAATTGAAGAAAGGGAACTTGTGTCAGTCTGAGTTGGTGGAAGACTCTGCAATGTATTCGATTATAGTGAAGTCACTGCTCAGTGCTGTTGAGCTTGGTGATATAATCATGAGAGTGCCTCAGCCTGAGAGGAGGTAGTTGGGCTAACTAGGGGGTTGTAATTAGTGCTCTGTTACCACCTGTTAACGTTCAAAACCGTCTCGTTCCAAATATCAACTGGAGAATGTACATTGTCACTTTATGCGGTTTTTCTTTTCTTTGGGCTAATGCTGGCAAGCCACAGGGAGGGATTCCTATGCAATTTGAAGATACAAATCAAACTTTGCCTGACAAAACCCACTTCAGATCTGTGGAATAGTTTACTGTAAATTAAATATCAGACCTGAATTCCACATTAAATCAATTCTAGATAGTATCTAATGTGCAGATTTACACTTATATATCAAATAACCTTGATTGCCTGCAAATCTGTTATAAAACACCTCAAATATGTGTTGGAAAAGTGCAGATCTGCATGGAAGGAACTTTATAACAGAAAAATAAACCTTCGAAATTTTACTTATGACCATAGTTTCTTGAATTGGTGGAGTAGAAAAATCATTGGAAGGGTGATTCTCAATGTCAATCAACTCACAAAATTGAAATAAAAGCAATCAAACACACCAATAAAGTGAGATTCAGTGGCCAAAATATATGATACCTTTATTCTGAAGTTGCAAGTACAGTTTTGGCTATATTGGCTTCAAATTCAAAGCACTCCAGGGGATGACAAATTGCTCCCATAGCACCTTCTCTTACCAAGTCTATGTTTGGAATCATGTGAATAGGATGAGAGCAATGAAAAATTGTTTCCAAAGCACTTTCTCTTACCAAGTCCAAGAATGTAGTCATGTGAACAGGATGAGAGTCATCTCAAATTTGTTGAGAAATCCAGGGGCAGCTAGATTAGGTGATTTCTCTTACTTTGATAACTGCTTGTGATGTCTTTTTACTTAACTTGATTAGCTTCTTCTTCAACTTGATTATTATTGTGTTTTTCTATCATCAAACAACTACAAAACAATACAGATAAATGAGACAAGAGGACACAATGTAAGCTGTAAGCTAGGGCCAAAACCTCTTCTCTTGAGAGGAAAACCAACTAGAATTTTTCTCTTCTAATAGAGTTTCAAATGGTGAATTCCAAGACCTAAGACCCTTATCAAAGACCCCTCCAGGACACTTCATCGGATAGAAGGGTGCTCTCTCTAATTTGGTAGAGATGGAAACAATTGTGGGGTTATACTTGGAGTTGATGCCACCTATCCCAGAAAGGGTGTAGGGAATGTTACCCCTCAATTGAATGAGGGTAACTTGATTCTTTTACAAGAATCTCTTTTATGTACCTGATCGCAAGAAGAACCTGGTGTCCATTTCAGCAATGGAAGTCGAAAGTTTCAGGGTGGCATTCATCGATGGAAAGGTACGTGTTTGAAAATAGAATTTTCAAAGATGCTTTTACTCATGGGTTCAGGATTGGCAATTTGTATCAAGTTGCAAGATGGTCCATTGGGGACCATGTCAGTTGACACATCTCATCTATAGCACCAGAGGTCTACTTTATGGGGCCCTACCCGATGTGAGTCAGATGGTGACAGGGATGCCTGAATTCAAAAAGAGCATGAAGGTACATGTCTGAGATGTACCGAAGGAAAATCTTACAAGGGGACCATTCCCCTCATGTAGCAGGTCCACAGGTTTGGAACAACACAAGGGGTTTGAGATTCATGATTGGGAATCTCATGTATGCAGGTGGAAGAAAGCCCTCTATGGCTTGAAGCAAAACACCCCTGGTGCAGTATGAGAGGATTGATAGCTGTCTGATGAAGCTGAGATTCACTAGAAGTGAAGCCAATCCAAACCATTGCTTGAAGGTTGTGAATGATAGACCTCTCATATCGGCACTTTCTGAGGACGACCTCTTTCTGACAAGTGCAAACCCTCTCATTTGCAAAGTAAGAGGGAGTTGGATTCCGGATTAGAATGTTGAAATTTGGTACCGGAGACAGGTGGTTCCCTTAGGCTTTGATCTTTGGCCTAGGGAAAAGTGTCCAAAAGAATTTAATTTTTCTCCTAAAGTGACTTTATAATTTTATAAAGTTAAATCTAATTTAAAAGTGACTTTAAGTGATAAAGTTATTAAGTCTAATTTTAAAGTGACTTTTATAAAGTCAATGAAAAATTAGAAAGGAAAAGTGACTTTGGAAATAAATGACTAAGTGGGTCTTTATTAAAGTGGGGTGAATTAAAAAATAGAAAGTGAGATTTAAATGAGCATTTAATCTCAACCATTGATCTAAATCTATTTCAGCCATTGGATTTAGAGATCACCCAAAAGTCACTTGGATCACCCAAAAGTCACTTGGAGTTATATTAAAGGAGGAAAAGGAGGAAAAGGTCATTCATTCTTTCATGAGCAGATTGGGAGAAGGAGAGCAAGAGAGCAAGAGAGATTTCTGAGCAGGAAGGAGAAGGAGACAGCAGCTTGGCACACATTCCAAGGCAGCAGTTGAGCAGATTTGTACAGCTGATTCAGCACATAGTGAAAGGCAGATTTTTGTACAAAAATCGAGGAGCAGTTTGCTGATTTTTTTGCACACAAAACGGAGGTCGTACAGCATTTATTGCTGTCCTGTTTGCTGTAATTTCCAGATTGCTGTGAGGCACGGGAAATGAGATAAGTTGTAAATTTGCTTGCTGATTTTTTGCTGAATAATTCTCACTGTAAAAAGACAATTTTCAGAAATAAAGAAGAGCTCTCAAACTGGTTTTCCCCAAGAGTTGTAGGGGGTTTTTCCAGGGTCAAGTTGACCAAAAATATCAGTGTTTTAATGTGTTTTAATGGCTGTTTTTAATTGCTGATTTTTAATTCTGCAATTTCCAGCATTCTGAAAAATTTCCAGAATTTGTGTTTTCAGCAATATTTATTTTTTTCAGTCTGTTAAATGTATGGTTATGGGAATGGGCATTTAACTACATGGGAGAAATAAGGAGAAACTGAAAACCGGGGTGGGAAAACAGAAATTTTTACATGGTATCGGAGCTTGAGTGCTGAAGGGCAGTTTGGGACAGCAAAAGGAAAAATTACAGTTGCTGATTTTTCACTCAGAAAATTCCAGCAAGCTGATTTTTTCATAAACAACAGTTTTATCTTTACTACAGCAGTGCTATTTTTCAGTTTTAGGACAGCAGGATGTCATTGGGATTGAGGGTGGAGGATAGGCTGGATGGGCATATAAATTACAACGTTTGGAAGGAGAGAATGCAGAGTATCTTTGAGGAGGCAGAAGTCTGGGATATCATGGTGCATACCGCACAGAACCCTGTTGTTGTGCCCACTGATGTTACTCAGTTGGCTGAGTATAAAAAGAAGAACAATAAGGGTAAGAGGCTGATTCTAGACGGAATCAAAGACCATTGCATTCCTCATGTGAGAGGAAAGAGCAATGCCCATGAGATGTGGACAGCATTGTCCAATCTCTACTAGAGTACCAATGAGAACCGGAAGATGGTCCTGAAGGAGAAGCTGAAGAACATTAAGATGGGTAATGATAGTGCAGTTGGATATCTCACAAAGATTACCAATGTGAGAGATGAGTTGGCAGCGATTGGAGAGGCCATTCCATCCATTGAGTTGGTGCGTATTGCAGTGAATGGCCTCCCCCGTTCATGGTTGAACTTTGCTGATGGGGTTTGTGCACGTGAGACCCTTCCCACATGGGAGAGGTTTTGGGATGATTGCATTCAGACAGAGATCAGGAAAGGACAGCTTGGGGCAGCCAAGCCAGTTGAGCAGGATGAGGATGTAGCACTGGTGGCAGGAGGCAAGAAAGGCAAAGGGAAGAAGCAGGCTTCCACAAGCAGTGGTGGGGGCAAAGGCAAAGGTAAAGGTAAACCGGGGAACACACAGAAGGACTATTCCAAGGTGAAGTGTTGGAATTGTCAAAAGATGGGACACTATGCAGTTGTGTGTCCGGAGAAGAAGAAGAAGAAGGGAAAGAACCAGGACGTGGCAGCTTCAGCTGAGATTGAGGACTTTGCAGGTCGTTTTGACCGGGAGTTTGCGTTCACTACATGTGAGTCCTCTAGTGCAGGATCACCTGCCACACAGGTTCAGAGGGAGCATGCTTTTCCCTCGATTAGCGTAGCATCTACAGGTATTTGGTATGTGGACAGTGGGGCTTCACGTCACATGACAGGAGTCCGTGAGTACTTCTCAGAGCTTTCAGAGAGTGGCACTGATATTGAGGTAGTACTCGGTGATGACAGAGTTGTTAGAGCAGTCGGGGTGGGGACAGTGACATTTCAGAGGGAGTCCAAACCTCCCTTGAAGGTGTCAGAGGTTCTTTATGTGCCAGGGATGAGGAAGAACCTCATATCCGTCTCAGCTTTGGAGGACAGAGGATATGACGTACTGTTCAGGGGAGGACAGGTGTTGATGTATCCCAGGGACACTCCAGCTGATTCAGCTAGAGTGATAGGTGTACGCCATGCAAAGGTGTACAAGTTTGCATTTCAGCCCCTTTTGGCATTGAGCAGTAGTACCGACAGCAGAGCTAGCAGTTCTGAGCTGTGTGAGATTTGGCACCGCAGGATGGGACATATGTATCATGGAGCCTTGAGGACATTGCGGGAGATCACTACAGGTGTGCCAGATTTCAGTACTGATCACTTTGATACTTGCAGAGGTTGTGCGATGGGCAAATTTGCCAAATCCCCTTTTCCCAGCAGTGACAGCAGAGCGACGGGGATACTTGATTTGATTCATTCCGATGTGAGCGGTCGGATGTCTCATGTTTCCTTGAGTGGGTATGAGTACTATGTTTTATTCATTGATGATCACTCCAGGAGGACCTGGATTTATTTCTTGAAGACCAAGAGTGAGGTCTTCAAGCGGTTTCAGGAGTTCAGAGCTCTTGTGGAGACACAGACAGGCCGAAAGATCAAGTCCTTGAGGTCGGACAATGGAAGAGAGTACACCCTTGGAGAGTTTGTTGACTATTGTGCAGAGGCAGGCATTAGGAGGGAGTTCACTGTTCCTTACAACCCCCAGCAGAACGGGGTTGCGGAGAGGAAGAACAGATCCATCATAGAGGCTGCCAAAGCTATGTTACATGATCAGGGGTTGCCATTGTTCTTGTGGGCAGAGGCCTGCAACACAGCTGTTTACTTGCAGAACAGGAGTCCGCATCGTGCCTTGGGGCACATGACTCCGGAGGAGGCTTTCTCTGGGAAGAAGCCTGATCTTGGTCATCTTCATATCTTTGGATGCATTACATACTCCTATATACCCAAGGAGAAGAGGACCAAACTAGAGCCCACCGCAGAGAAGGGTATCTTTGTGGGCTACAGTGAGACCTCAAAGGCCTTTCGGATTTACATTCCTGCACAGAGGAGAGTTGTTGTCAGACGGGATGTGAAGTTCGAGGAGGACAGGGCCTTTAGGAGGTCACGGGAGTTAGAGTATCTGGATCAGCCAGACCCTCAGCAGCAGTTGAGTCAGTCGCAGGGATCCAGTGGGCAGGGATCAGGAGGATCCGGAGGTACATCTATGAGGATGTCAGGTCCATCAGTGAGCAGTGGCTCATCGAGCCAGAGGGGTGGTGCTCCGGGCAGCATGCAGAGCAGTTCACAGAGCAGTTCACTAGGGAGTCCACTGATGGACAGTTCACACGGTACCTCAGCTTCTACAGGTTCAGGTGCAGGCAGGAGGACAGCAGACAGACAGTCAGGAGTTCAGGCTACTGATGATTATGAGGAGTTTCATTCTCCGGTGGAAGAAGTGCGCTCAGGGAAGAGGAAGCCCAAGTGGCTTCAGGACACCTTGAGAGATGCCACATCTGTTGCTGAGCCGAAGAGGCCGGTCAGAGAGAGTAGACCACCTGAGAGGTTTTGTAGTTATATGGCGATGGTTACCAGCATCCTTGACTCTGAGCCTTCTAGCTATGAGGAGGCAGCTAGCCAGCAGGTCTGGAGAGAGGCCATGTAGGAGGAGTATTCTTCTATCATGAAGAATGATGTTTGGGAGGTGGTGCCGAGGCCTGAGGGCAAATCCGTGGTTACTTCCAGATGGCTTTACAAGGTAAAGCATGCTGCAGATGGCAGCATTGAGAAATTCAAAGCGAGGTTTGTGGCTAGAGGGTTCTCCCAGGTAGAGGGAGTTGATTATGAGGAGACCTTCGCTCCCGTGGCTCGATATACTTCGATCCGCTCCATTATATCGATAGCAGCAGAGATGGGTTGGAAGATCCACCAGATGGATGTGAAGACCGCATTTCTCAATGGCTTCATACATGAGGAGGTGTACATTGAGCAGCTACAGGGCTTTGAGGTGCATGGGAAGGAGTCCCATGTGTGCAGATTGAAGAAGGCCCTTTATGGCCTGAAGCAAGCTCCCAGAGCTTGGTACTCCAGGATAGATGCATACTTGCAGGGGATGGGTTTCACAAAGAGTGAGGCAGATCCGAACCTTTACTTTATTGTGATTGGTGAGGAGCCTCTCATTCTGGTGCTGTATGTGGATGACTTGATCATTACAGGTGCAGAGAGACTCATAGAGCACTGCAAGAGAGATCTTGCGGCGGAGTTTGAGATGAAGGACATCGGCTTGATGCATTACTTTTTGGGTTTGGAGGTGTGGCAGGAGGAGGGGCATTTCTTCCTGGGGCAAGGGAAGTATATTGTGGACATCCTTAGCAGATTCCACATGGAGGATTGTAGACCCATGTCGACACCGATGATCACCAACTGGAAGAAGCTTCATGCTTCGGATTCCGAGTTGGTGGATCCCACATTGTACAGGCAGCTGATTGGTTCCTTGATGTATTTGGTCAACACTAGACCAGATATCTGTTTTGCAGTCAACACGATGAGTCAGTTTATGTGTGAGCCTAGGAAGGTTCACTGGGTGGCTGCAAAACACATTTTGCGGTACTTGCAGGGGACAGTGGATTATGGTCTGGACTACAGGCAGGGAGATGGAGTGAGATTGGCAGGATACACTGATTCTGATTGGGCAGGTTGTGCTTCTGATAGGAAGAGCACTTCAGGGTGTTGTTTTGGGTTGGGTTCAGCAGTAGTGTCATGGTTCAGCCGGAAGCAGCAGTCAGTAGCACTGAGTTCAGCGGAAGCAGAGTATATGGCAGCCAGTCTAGCTAGTTGTGAGGCCATCTGGCTTCGCAAGATGTTGTTTGGCTTATTTGGTCAGCCGTTGAGACCTTCAGTGATTTACTGTGATAATCAGAGTTGCATTAAACTCACGGAGAATCCAGTATTTCATGACAGGTCAAAGCATATCGGGATCAGATATCATTTCATCAGAGACTATGTTCAGAAGGGAGCTGTGAAGCTTGAGTATATTTCCACTGATGAGCAGGTTGCAGATATCCTTACCAAAGCCTTACCACGGGGCAAGCATGTCTACTTCAGAGACAAGATGGGTGTGGTGAGGAACACCTTCCTCGGTAAGAGGGAGTGTTGAAATTTGGTATCGGAGGACAGGTGGTTCCCTTAGGCTTTGATCTTTGGCCTAGGGAAAAGTGTCCAAAAGAATTTAATTTTTCTCCTAAAGTGACTTTATAATTTTATAAAGTTAAATCTAATTTAAAATCTAAAGTTATTCTAATTTTAAAGTGACTTTTATAAAGTCAATGAAAAATTAGAAAGGAAAAGTGACTTTGGAAATAAATGACTAAGTGGGTCTTTATTAAAGTGGGGTGAATTAAAAAATAGAAAGTGAGATTTAAATGAGCATTTAATCTCAACTATTGATCTAAATCTATTTCAGCCATTGGATTTAGAGATCACCCAAAAGTCACTTGGATCACCCAAAAGTCACTTGGAGTTATATTAAAGGAGGAAAAGGAGGAAAAGGTCATTCATTCTTTCATGAGCAGATTGGGAGAAGGAGAGCAAGAGAGCAAGAGAGATTTCTGAGCAGGAAGGAGAAGGAGACAGCAACTTGGCACACATTCCAAGGCAGCAGTTGAGCAGATTTGTACAGCTGATTCAGCACATAGTGAAAGGCAGATTTTTGCACAAAAATCGAGGAGCAGTTTGCTGATTTTTCTGCACACAAAACGGAGGTCGTACAGCATTTATTGCTGTCCTGTTTGCTGTAATTTCCAGATTGCTGTGAGGCACGGGAAAGGAGATAAGTTGTAAATTTGCTTGCTGATTTTTTGCTGAATAATTCTCACTGTAAAAAGACAATTTTCAGAAATAAAGAAGAGCTCTCAAACTGGTTTTCCCCAAGAGTTGTAGGGGGTTTTTCCAGGGTCAAGTTGACCAAAAATATCAGTGTTTTAATGGCTGTTTTTAATTGCTGATTTTTAATTCTGCAATTTCCAGCATTCTGAAAAATTTCCAGAATTTGTGTTTTCAGCAATATTTATTTTTTTCAGTCTGTTAAATGTATGGTTATGGGAATGAGCATTTAACTACATGGGAGAAATAAGGAGAAACTGAAAACCGGGGTGGGAAAACAGAAATTTTTACATAGAAATGATAAATTGCAAGCCCGTGACTACCTCAAGGATCTTAACTTTCAGAAGTTATATGGTAGTGATGCGGGACATGATTTGGGAATGCCTCTGAGTTTCATAAACTCATTCACGTTGATGTTCTTGGTGAACTTCAGTTTGGACATATGTTTTGGAGTTAGCATGATGAGCTCATATATGGTTGAGCCTCACTAGATTGGTGCCAAGGATCTTCCGAGAAATCTTCAGGGCACAATCTCTCATGGATTGAGATACATTGTGAAGCTCTCGAGTGAAGCTGCTTGGTTGTGGAAGCTCTCGAGTGCGCTGTTTGTACACATGATGGATACCACCGTGATCCTCTGTGTCGGCCAGGGAGGGATTCGATTGTTGAGGAATCTTGTATTCTATGATTGCTCCAACAGATAGACATCAGATACTACCTTATCAGGGATATGGTAAGTCGATGAGCAAGGAGGCTCCATCGCATTGAGATTGATGTACAGGTTGTAGACATCTTGTCTAAGCCCCGGGGAACAGTCAAATCTGTGACTTTCCCGAACGAATTGGAGTCGTTGAGAGACCTTCTTATAAGGGTCCTGCATATTACATGCATTGAGCTTTGGGAGCTCTAGAGGGGGCTTGGGGTACTTACTGGAGCAACACACGACCATAAGGCGACTCACCCTCCCCTAATGGTGCGCTGTGTATAAGGTGAATGGTTCAACCTTCCCCTGTGATACCTCGTGGCAACTTATGGACAGGATGAGTGGTTCTCCTGTCAAGGCATCCTACCCATGCAGTCTGGGACTCATGGGAAGTACCTCTCATCTGGCCAATGAGTAGGGAAATGGGGTTAGGGACCATAGTAGTACTATTGATGGATGCATTGTTGTATCTACCGTACTCCCTATGCTACGATGACCCCCATTGATCTGGGATCAATGAGATTGATCTAGGATCAGTATGAGTGGTTTGAGACACTCTCTTGTGATATTGATCTGGGATCAATAAAACTGACTTCGAGTCAGTAGAGAATGGTATGAAACATTTTTGATCAATTTTTCTTCTTCATGGTTCAACAGAGTAGAGCAATGTAGGGCACTCATGGTAGAGATAGTACAATGGGACATATGGATCAGCGGATGGAGTTCTCCCTAGTTGAGAGGGAGTGTTAAAATTGGCAACTAGGGCCAAACTCCATGTGGGTCATCTTATTAAGGGCACATCGAGAGGTGTAGGATTGATGTAAAGATGATTTGATTCCGATAAGTATTCATGGAGATATGAATTTATTTGTGTTATGGGACATTTCATCAAGGTCGGCCAACAACCAAATAAACCTCGCATGTGCTCAACGTTTTAGTATAAATAGAGGCGCCTTGAAAGTCATTTGGACACACTCACATGGGATCTCTTCCTCTCTACTTGTCTTTGGGTTTTAGTAGGAGGAGAGATCCTAAGCGATAAAGCTACCCTATTGGAGAAAGGTTCTACGCTATCTAGAAGGAGTGACCTAGGCTCTACGTTGCCCTAATTAAGAAGCCCTAATCAGCCTTAACGCGGTCATGGAGGAGACTACTATAGTGCAGCAAGGAGAAGTTCTAAACGACCCTCAACGCTGGTCTAGAAGAGACCTAAGCTGCTGTCCTAAAGAACAGACCTAGCCCTAGCTGCAGATCTAAATGGAGCCACAAACTAGCCCTAGCCACAGTCGTGATAAAAGCCCTAGCTGCAGGTGGAAAGGAGACTCAGCCATAGATGGAGGAGCTCTAGCAGTGGTTAAGGTAGAGGTATGGCCGCAGTTAAAGAAGGCCTAAATCCGCAGTTAAAGGAGGAGGCCTATAAAGGAGATCTAAATCTGCAGTTAGAGGAGGCCTAAATCTGAAGTAAAGAGTGGCTAGATTCATAGCAATTGAGGAGACTTATACACAACTAGAAAATGAGACCTAGCCACGTAAGGACCCTATGTGTGCTGTAGGTGACATCATGGAAATCCATGTGTGTTGTAGGTGTTATAGTGGGACAACAGTATAGTTGTACATGATGCAATACATGGACAACAAGTACGTGAAACAATACATGGAGCAACAAGGTACAACATGTCTAGTTGGGACAACTAGTACATGGAGCAACAAGGTACAACATGTCTAGATGGGACAACTAGTACATGGAGCAGCAAGGTACAACATGTCTAGATGCGACAATTAGTACATGGAGCAGCAAGGTACAACATGTCTAGATGGGACAACTAGTACATGAAGCAACAAGGTACAACATGTCTAATAGGACAGCTAGTACATGGTGCAGCAATGGTACTTGGGACAACAATGAAACTTGATGGAGCAAGCAGATGGGACAACAATATGGCAAACATGGAATGGCAATGTCACTAATAGTGGGACAACAATGGCAGCATAAGGTGCAACAGTATGATGTGTACAACATGGTCATGAGGTCCAACAATGTGATGATGTGTACATGGTCATGAGGTCCAACAATGTGATGATGGGTGCAACATGGTGCAGCACGGTGAGGTGCAGCACAATGATACGTGAAGAAGTCACCTTGGAGAATCAGTTGAAGCAGCATGTCTTCAACTAATCTCATGTAGAGATGATCTATTCTCTTATCTAGAAAGTCTAAGTGTTGACTTCGGTTGTAAATGTACTATCTCTCTCTCTCTGTGCTGAACTATTGAAGAACATATAAGAAGAATTGATCAAGGGTTTACCCACATTGGGGTTTGTCCCTGGCTAGCGCCACATCTTGTGTCCTCTTGTCTTGGCTTGTCTTATGCAATTTATGTTTATGTTTTATCTGTAGTTTACTTTAATGCTAATGTGATTGCTAATTTGGAAAATATATCGAGCTAACTGTGAAAATTGAAATAAATTGCTCTAAGCATAGAACATACTTAAAATTAACAGTTTTTCTATCATTAAACAACTACAAAACAATACAAATAAGTGAGACAAGAGGACACAAAATGTAGGCTGTAAGCTAGGGCCAAAACCTCTTCTCTTGAGAGGAAAACCAACCAGAATTTTTCTCTTATAGAATTTCAAATGGCGAATTCCAAGACCTAAGACCCTTATCAAAGATCCCTCCAAGACCAAGTCAAACTTTGCCATCTTGATGAACTTTTCTTTCTAGCTACTTTGACCTAGCCGCTTCCAGCAACTTAAACCCAACAACTTCCATCAACTTCGACCCCTTGCAACTTCCAACAACTTCGACCCTCAACAACTTTAATAACTTCGACCTTCCAACAATTTTACCCTAGCCACAACTTTGACTTCCCAACAACTTCGAGTTACCCAACAACTTTTTTCTGCAATTTCGACTTCCCTAGCATTTTCTTTTGCAGCTTCGACTTCCCCAACAACTTCTATAATTTTGGTCTAGCAACTACTTTATAAACCCTAACAATAGATAAAAAGATGTCCAAAACTTTGATATTGCTTTTCTTCTTCTTTTTCCTTAATATTTGTCCTTTTCCAAATTCTTTCTTGAGGAGATCGAACTACTTCTTGCTTGATTGAATTGTGCTTCCAAATGATGTCGAGGTTCTCTTATATATAGGCTTCTTAGGAGGTTGAATTGTTGTCCATGAGGCCGACTTGTTTGACAAGGTCTTGGAGGGTCTTTATGACACTTGACTTTACAAAAAATTTTCTTTACAAGATACAACATGCCCAAAGGGGTCTTACATGTATGACAATGACTCTTTTGACTTCATAATGCTATGACAAACCTAGAAGCACTCAATTGGTGCTTGACCTATAAATAAATTTACCTTGAGCATGAAACCCATGCATCAAGAATGACAATAATAAATTTCGTTTTCTCTTTACATCAAATAAAATCATGATTACATTAGACATTATGAAGACCGAACCTAGTTACACATTTCAACACTCCCTCTTAACTAGGGAGGTATTCATAATCTGTACACAGTACTTGGACATTCTCATACTGAAGAATTCTCATAAGAAGAGTCAGATTGGCAAGCCATCTCAAAAGCTATCATATCAGCTTATATCGAGGCATCTCATAATATTAACCAACATTGTCACATAGCAAGGCCTTGACTAACAACTCTATCTCTCCACAAGATCAAAGCACACTGCTGGCGAGAAAATGACTAATAGACACTTTTCATAATTGTCTCTCAAGGCACACACTCCATCCGAATGTTCACAAGGTATGTCCTTTTAGGACCATTCTTGTCTTGGAATAACACATCCTCAAGGAATTTCCTCTTCAACTGCTCTTGCCTATTGGATGCCCTACCACATCCTCAAAGAGTATCATAATCAATTTCAGATGCTTACCCAATCCTCTATTCTTTCTTCATAACATGAATACGATAATGATGTGTCTATCTCTTCCTCTCAACTAGGGAGGATCTACACATTCATTGTTAGGATATTTCGACACATAGGAAATAGTTAAGTATAACTTGGTCTAGTGTAGATTTAGGTAAAGTGTGTTTATTTACTATGTGCTTTTGTAACTTACAATCCGACGGTCACGATATGTAGTGATTCAACGATTCATTCTCTCCTCGGTATTACCGACACTTGATCCGTGGCTTAACATCCGATTGGTCCATGATCTCTATTTAAAGAGCATGGAGGGTCATTTGTAGGGTAACCGTTCATGAAAGAAGCTTATGTAAATTTTCATTCTTTTATTAATAAATTGCTTGAAGTGGCCACGTTGGCTCAAGCCGTGGACTGTTTCCCTTTTAGAGGGTTTTAACCACGTCAAGAATACTGGTGTATTGGTCTGTGATTTGTTTGTGAGCGGTGTCTTTTGGTGTTCTGTCTTAGGAACTTACCCTGTAAATTCCTACATGGTATCAGAGCAATTTGAGGGCCGCATCCGTTGGTGATCCAAATCTGAAGTCGATACAATTGCATCCGACTGTCGTTTCCTAGATCTACTGTTTCTGACTGCTTTCGGGCTGAGAGGACTGCTCTATTATGTTAGGAGCATCTGTTCCAGTGAGGAACCCCTTTCGTTTCATGCGAAAAGGTTTCCAGTAGCCCTAGCTACGTCATTTTTAAGATCTGGAGGTATATAGTCTTTATTTGTAGTTCTAGCTATTCATCTCTCTGTTTATTTCGGTTTATTTAGCTCTCTGTTTTTTATTACCGGATCTATACCTTTCATTTTTGCGTATGCTCTTTGCCTTGCGAATCTGTGCGATCTGGGCAAATCAGAAACAAAAAGGAAGGATTTTTCTCATGCGTATGCTCTTTTTCGTTGCGCCTTAGTGTGATCTCAGAAAATCAGAAACATTGAGGAAAATATTTAGTTTCTAGCTAAAGCTAACTTCAAGCCGTGAGGTTTGTTTTTTCTGTATGTCCGTGTTGGGTTTTGTGGTTTTTGTTTTGTAGGCAAAAAAGAGCTTTCTCAAGTAAGCACGCACCCCAAAGCTCCAGTGACAAAAAAAACCCTTTCCTCTTTTCCAAAAATGACTAACTTTTTAAACTAGCTCACTTGGTCCAAAGTTACTTTATGAGAATAGAGGTCTTGGGGTTTTTTTTTGTTGAGTTACTTTTTCAAAAAGCACATGTAGCTTACGTTTTAAAATTACTTTATGTAAAAGTGTTCTCACCCATTATAAAAAGTGAGTCACTTATAATTTTAAAGTCTCTTTATCTTTTATTTAGGTTATAATTTAGTGGGTAGCTCATAAAGTACCATTGTAAAAGTGACTTTCACTTATTTATAAAAGTGGATCACATATTTTTTTTAAAAAAAGTGAGCTAATTAGATTAAGTTTGGAAAGGGGGCGTTTTTTATTTTTATTTTAAATATAACATTATCATTCATTTCCACACATTCATGCACTTCGTCGGCATCTTCAACAACTTTTCTTCAAAAAGCCATAACTTCTTCATCCGGAAGCTGTTTTTTTTAATCAACCTAATTTTTCGAGATCTTTCCATTGGAACACTTAGTTTCAACATTTACAGCTTCAGTTTTTGTAAAAATGGAAAGTCCATGCCAAGTTATTCTTGACAACACCAATTACTTCCAATGGTGGTCCTATATTGTGGATTTACTTAGAAGTAAAGGTCTTTACAGAATAGCCTCAGGCCAAGAGACCAAACCTCAAGATGAAGATAAGGTAGCCAAATGGGAAAATATGCAAGATCAAGCACGTGGGTTGGTAGGGATGTCTATTTCTCCAGACCTTAGATTCCATATCGCAGAACTTGATACTTTTAATGAAGCAATGAAACAACTCACTAAAGTTTTTGGAATTAAAAATGAAATTAGAGCCCATCAACTTGAAAATGAGTTGCTTACATTGGACCCCGATAATTTGTCTTCCATTGAAGATTTTTTGTCCAAGTTCAAGACCCTTATACTTCTCTTGGAAGGTGTTAAGGTTAAGAAAGAAGATGGTAGCCTTATCTATTCCATTCTTACTAAGTTGGGACCAGCATACTCTGTGTTTGTTTCCACCTTCCATTCTACTAGAGAAGCCTTTATTTCTCAAGGACAAGACTACAAGTCCCCCTCTTTTGATGCCTTTTGTGATTCTTTAATAAGAGAACAGGAAAAGATCTTATATCTTGGTCTTTTTAATCTTGGAAACTCTTCTAAGAAAGCCTTAGCCGCCCAACAACAACCAAATTCAAAGAAACCCAAGAAGCAGTATCTTAAAAAAATGGTCTTAAACCAAACAAGGGTCCTAAGCAATTTCAGCCTCAAAATGAAAAATCATTTCCACAAAATGATAAGGTAAATAAAAGCAAAGGGAAAAAAACTGATAGACATTGCCACTTTTGTAATCGAGATGGCCACTTAGAATCCAAATGCTTTAAAAAGATGGAAGCCTTGGAAGCAACAATGAATAAGCATAACATCCATTTGGAGCACTCTTCAACTTCAACTTCATCTTCAGGAATAGCACTTTCTACATGTGGTTGTCAAGCATCTCGGTCTCGTTATGCACTAAATGTATCTTCTTCTTCTCATTCTCATGAGTGGCTCATTGATTCTGGAGCTTCTTATCAAATGGCCAAAAACAAAGCCATGTTTTCTTCTTTAAATGATTGTAACACCAAAAATATATATGTTGGTGATGATAGATCTCTTAGTGTTGTAGGGGCTGGAACTGTTCTTCTAGACAATGGTCAATTTAATGATGTATTATGTGTTCCAAGCTTATCTTGCAACCTTCTATCTGTATATCAGATAACTCATTTAGGTGAAGGTAAAATCATTGAATTTTCACCTCACGATGTTGTAATTAAGGACCTAAGAGATCCTAGACAGATTTTAGCTACTGGCATTGCTGATGATTCTACAAAATTGTATAAGTTTAACAACTTTGGGTCCTCAAATCTTCCCTCCGTATTTGTTGCTCATAATGATGAAGTGAGCAAACTTTGGCATGAGCGATTTGGTCACTTAAACTATCGCTCCCTTCAGAATCTATGTAAAGAAAATATGGTGACAGGTCTTCCAATGGTATCTTGCAGAGATGGTGTATGTTCCGGATGTGTACTCGGAAAACATCATTGGGATAGTTTTGAAAAATGTGCCTCTTGGCATGCCTCAGCCCTTTTGCAGCTTGTGCATAGTGATTTATGTGGTCCACTTCCAGTTGTTTCATTCTTTGGCTACAAGTATTTCTTAACTTTCATTGATGATTTCTCCAGACACACTTGGGTATACTTCTTAAAACTCAAGAGTGAAGTATTTAACATGTTCTTTGCCTTTAAGGCCTTTGTTGAAAAACAATTTGGACATCAAATTCTTAAGCTAAGATCTAATAATGGCGGATAATATGTTAACAACAAATTCATCAACTTTTGCATTGAGAATGGAATTCAATTGCAACATACTGTTCCATATACTCCTCAACAAAATGGTGTACCTGAAAGGAAGAATCACACCTTAAAGGAAATGGCTAATTGTATGCTTCAATCTAAAGGACTTAGCCTTAATTATTGGGCAGAAGCAATTAACTGTGCAAATTACATAGTAAATCACATTCCTACTAAGGTTTTAAAGAATATCACTCCAGAAGAAGCATGGAGCTCAATTAAACCAGATGTAAGTCACTTTCGTGTTTTTGGAAGTGAAGCATGGGCCCATATTCCAGATGAGAAACATAAAGCTTTAGAACCTAAGAGTGAAAAACGTATTTTTGTTGGATATTTTGAAGATGTCAAAGGATATATACTTATTCCACTTAAGTCCAAAAACGTTATCATTAGAAGAGATGTAAAGTTTGCTGAAAATATATTGGCCTAGGAGCCTAGTTCGGCGGATGTGCCACCTCTCTCTATCCCTTCTACTTCTGAAAATATTTCTTCTTCAGATGATGACAATGAGGACAACAATCCTCCCCCACCTTCTCAGGATCCTCCTTCAGCTCCTCAACTTGCAAAATGGGTTCGTGCTACTCGGGATGCAACAGGTGCTCTTGCCGGTGATCCTATAGATCAGCGACTTGCACGTTCTCAGTTCGATAGAGCCTCTTATTTACTGGCTCAAGCTTCAATGAATTATGATCCTGACACCTTTGCAGAAGCTTCAGGCCATCCAAATTGGGACACAACGATGAATGAAGAATATTGTTCATTATTGGTAAATGATCCAAGTTTTTCCAAGCGACGAAAACTTGTTAGATGCAAATGAGTTTACAGAACCAAGTATGGACCAGATGGAAAAGTTGATAAACATAAAGCTCGTCTTGTTGCTAATGGTTTTTCAGAAGTTGAAGGCATTGACTATACTGAAACCTTCTCCCCTGTTGCTAGAATGAACTCTATCCGTCTTGTTCTTTCCCTGGCTGCCTCTTTCAAATGGGAAGTCCATCAGATGGATGTTAAATTTGCCTTCTTGCATGGGGACTTGCATGAAGAAATCTATATGGAACAACCTATTGGCTTTATACAAACAGACTCCAGCCTTGTATGTCGACTTAAGAAATCCCTTTATGGTCTCAAGCAAGCCCCTCGGGCTTGGTATGCCAAATGGATAGCTTTCTTTTAGAAACTGGCTTTTCTAGGTGTCATTCTGATAATGCTGTCTACACCAAGAAAGTGGGCAAGTCTCTTATCATTCTTGTTCTTTATGTTGATGATCTTATCCTTACTGGTAGTGATCCTCCTTTTGCATCATGTCATGAACTTCATATTTTTCATTATGGAATCTTCTTCATCATCACTTCTTCTTAGGGCATCAACCATCTTCTACATCACTTTCTTTTCAACAAGACATAGTGTTAAACCAATAGTCATGTCATCCTTCTCTTCATCGGAAAGTGATCTTCTAGTCCACATCTAGCTATCTTTCATACGACTACCTCTTCCATGTCATGTTTCTTTTAGGATCTTCCATCCAATCTCTTGAGTACTCGTTGTAGATGACTTCTACAACCGTCTTTCAGTAGCCCTGTGTTAACCCAACCAGATGTTTTCAAAAATCAAAATGAACATCAAATCAAAGTTACCTTTTTACGATGGCCTTTCGTCATGACATCATCTTCTTGCAACATCAACATCCCACACATGCATGAATCCATCTCCAAGGCATTCATTACCAAGATTTTTCTTTTGCCGTATACATATCAGGGTCTTCATACCTTCTTCTTCCATGGAGATGTCATAGCTAAATCTTCTAGTTATCGGATGTTGATCACTTATCTTATCTTATGTGACTATAGTTGCATCTTTCATGAACTCTTCTTCCTTTCTTCACATATTTCTTTCCTCAGGATCTTCTTTACATGGTTCTTTCAACATAGGAACCATGATTGTCAACCACCTCATATTCCATATGAGGTCATATTATGTTGATTTCATCTTATCAATATGTAGAAGAGTTCAAGGCACATTGTCTACATGCCTTCATGCATCATTCTAATGGAAGAGATCCTTCTTCTTCGATCATGCTCATGAGATAGAGTATTCAATCATGCTATCTACAACTATATAATGACATGTCTTCATAAATATATACATACCTATTAATTTTAGGTATGTTCTATGCTAGAGCAAATTATTTAAATTTTCATAGTTAGCTCAATATCTTTTCCAGATTAGCAATCACATCAGCATTAAATTAAATTGCAGATAGAACATAAACATAAATCGCAGAAGAAAAGCCAAGACGAGGACACAAGATGTGGCGCTAGCCAGGGACAAACCCCAATGTGGGGAAACCCTTGATCAATTCTTCTTTTATGTTCTTCAAAGTTCAGCAGAGAAAGTGAGAGAGATAGTACATTTACAATAGAAGTCAATATTTTGACTTTTGATATCTCATGAGATCAATTGAAGACATATTGCTTCAACTGATTCTCTAAGGTGACTTCTTCACCTATCATAGTGCTGCCTTTCGTCCATTTGCTGCACATAACCGTGTGACACCATGTTGTATTGTCACAGTGTTGAACCTTGATGACTGAGCTGCTCTCATCTACTGTCATCATCATGCAACTCATTATTTATCATGCCCATTATGCTGCATCTAACATCATCATGCTGTTTCATTCATCATCATTCATCACTGCTTTGATGAGAGGATTATACACCATGACTGTTCCTAGAGGCTGAGATGATCTTTGTACCTTGAGATCATAACTGCACCTTACTGTACTGTAAGATTATGATCCTTGTCTCTTACCTTTGATGAGACTGACACTCTTTGCAAAGGTGATCACTATTTCTTTCATGACTGCATATCTAATACTTCAAGTCACTGCTGTACAAGATGTATGTCACTGAGATCTTCTTCATCCAACCGAAACCGAGATCATTGATCTACAAAATCAACGTTTATAGCTGTTGTGATCATAGCACATCAAGACTGCTGCAAGTATGCCGAGGGTTTATCATATCATGTAGACTTACTGAACAAGCCGAGGATGATTCATTCACTGTGTCCTTATCCGAAGTTATTTATGCCTCATCTATCTGAGATAGATGTGCCTAGATCACATACATCCTTCTTTGCTTTCTTCATCCGAGGATACTTCCATTAGAACATAGGTATGCTGAGTCTGTGGCTCCTTCATGTATGATCTGCGGCTACCTCACTTGACAACAATTATGACTGCGACTTCTTCCATGCTTGACTGCGGTTATGACTGTGGCTCTTCCATATGACAACGGATTAGGGTAGCAGATTAGGGCATCACGTTGACTGTGTATGAATGTCTTCATGAACTGTGTGTAAGGAGTCTCTCTGCCCTGCATATAAATGTCTTCAAGAACAGCGTATAAGAACAACGTATAAGGTCTTCATGTACTGAGCATAAGGTCTCCATGTACAACGTATAAGGTCTTCTCGTGAACAGTATAAGTAATTGACTGTGTTGGATCAGCTAGGGTATCATTTGCGGTTAGGGCTTCATGCTTGACCAACGTATGCTCTTTTGTGTCTCTTCTTTTACCAAAAACCCAAAGACGTGTAGAGGAGGAGATCACATGAAGAGGATGTGTTCCTAAGTTGCACGAAACGGGGAAACGGAAACGAGTTTCCAAAACGGGAAGCGAAACGAAACGCGACCTCCCCAAATTTTGGAAACGGGGAAACGCGAATATATATAATAATATAATATATATATATATATATATATATATATATATATATTAAAAATATTTAAAAATTATTATTATATATATGTGCAATCATAAAGCATGAATGATACATTTACATTATATGATTATAATTTATTACATTTAAACATTAAGATTAAATTTACATCACATTTACTCATGAGTCATGAATGATCACATAATGAAAATAAAAATATAGGAAAATCCAAAATCAGCCTTTATTTATATTAGTATATGAGGCTGCAAGTACAATAAAGACTATAAGGCTGCAAGAACTATAGAGACAAGTCACAAAAGACTAATCCTCATCATAACAATCCTCATAAAAAATAGAAGCAGCACAATGCTCAACAGTGGATGGTAGTGCTGAAGAAGATGATGCACCAATTCCACTATCAGATTCGGCCTCAATATTCAGGGCAGCAAGAGAGAGATCCAAATCAGGATTTTCTGCATCCACATCCCATTCTTTAGAAGGACCACTGTTGTATTCTGGACCCCTACGAGATGCAAGGCAAAGGTTGGAGTGCACATAAACAAGATCCTCTGCTTTCTGTGAGCCCAACCTATTGCGCTTCACAGAATGAATAAAATCATAAGTGCTCCAATTCCTTTTTGCTGATGAAGAGCTTGCCACTTGTGAAAGAATACGAATGGCAAGGTTTTGCAAATGTACACCATTTTCTCCATGACAAATCCACCACCTAACTGGATTCATGGTGCTTCTCTCCTCCAAAGCTGATATATCTGCATAATCATCTATTCCTGCAGCAAAACTGGCAAATTCCTCCTTTACCTCCCTATGTAGATGAGAAGGAAACATTCTCATAAGGGCTTTTTTCACCCCAGTAGCCACCTCTCTATCCTTATGGGGTGCCTTCCTCTTCCCATTGCTTTTAGCAATAAGCTCCTCATCATAAAATTTGGGGTTCAAAGCATGTGCTAAAGTGTGCAATGGTGTATTGAAATTGTTCCACATATCAACAATGATTTTCTTGATCAAACCAGCAAAATGATCATCAACAAACAAAAGTTGTGGAGACTCCTGCGAAATGATTTCCATAGTTTTCTCAACTATGGAATCCATGCCATCATATACCTCTCCCAAGAAAGGTTGGTCAGTGTCAGCACTCCGGAGAAGCTCAAATGCAGGGGTTGTGAACTTTAGCAAGAAATCTACCTTGCTCCACCAATCCTCATCAAGGCACAATCTACGCACCATAGATCTTCGCTCTGAATCTGCTTGTCTCCACTCAATCCAAAGTTGACTCACCACCATAGAAACTAATGCATGCTTAACCTCAACAAGGCGGCGCAACATCACGAAGTTTGAGGCATATCTTGTCTCAGCAACTTTTTAACAACTCCAATTTGGAGTACTCTCGAAATATGGCCTGAGACTGGTGGTGGTTGGTGATGAATTTGATAATCTCCCTTGCTTCCCCTGTGAGTTCCTTTATCCAGGAAACTTTGTTGTCGATCTCCTCTAAGATCAGATTCAGATTATGGACAATGCATGGTGTCCAAAAGATGTGGTCATACCTCCCCTCAATAATTAAACCTGCAGCTTTGTAAACCGGTGCATTATCCGTGATAACTTGCACCACCTTGTTAGGCCCTATTTGTTCAATAGCTTTTATAATAACATCAGCAATGTATTGTGCATCTTTCACCTCTCCTGAGCAGTCTTCTGCCTTGATAAACATTGCTCCTTTGGGGGAAGTGGCAATGATATTTATCAATGGTCTGCGCCTCATATCTGTCCAACCATCTGAGACTATGGTAACCCCAGAGCTACTCCAGGAAGAACGAATTGGAGCTAAAATGTCCTCCACAAGGTCCTTCTCATTTTTGAGAAGCTGGGTTCTGACTTTCTCATAGTTGGGCCCCTTGTACCCTTGAGGAGCTTTGTTAACTGCCCTTATCATATCTTGCCAGTAAGGAGAGCGAACAACATTGAATGGGATACCACATGCATAAATGCACCTAGCCACTCTGGAATCAGTTTCTTCTCTTGCTTGCACATTCACCAATCTAGCAATTCTGCTATCCTGAACTGAAGGGGATGCCCCTGGGCCTCTGGTATTTTTGGGTGCTGGTTGTTCATGTTGTTGAGTGTGACCAGCTCTCCTCTTTCTTGCTTCAACTACAATCCTTGGCTCAATGTTAGATGGAGCTTGAGTAAGCTCATCATGCCTTCTCTTAGTACCATCCGCCTCATCTTGCTCTCTTTGATATGCCCTCGTTGCCAACGGATCTGATGTTTTTGTGCAACCTGAAATCCCCTGTCCTCCTCCATGCAATAGATGCGCCTTCACTCTTGGGTAGGAGCCCTTGTACGTATTATTGCAAAGATTGCATCGCCATTCCCATGAGCCACCACCTCCACATCTTTGAAGCTTCGTCACATGCCTCCAAAGAGGATAATATTCAGCCCTTGGGTTGGCCCTAGGGATTGAACTTGCAGCTGCACTTTGGCTGGAAGCCATTGCTGCAAAAATAAATTAAAAAAACAAATCTGTAAATAATAAAAACGTTTTTCATATTTTTGGTTGTATAAACCCTAGAAAAATTAAAGAAATAGTAAGAAAAAAACTAAGAAATGAATGTGGCTTACCCAACTTAATTTTCTGTGGCTGAATCTACCCTAAAATGCCAGAAAAGAGGAGAAATATGGCTGTAGCTGAGCCAAATCTGCTGCAAAAATAAATTTAAAAAACAAATCTATCAATAAAAAACGTTTTTCATATTTTTGGTTGCCTAAACCCTAGAAAAATTGAAGAAATAGTAAGAAAAAACTAAAAAATGAATGTGGCTTACCCAAATTAATTATCTGTGGCTGAGACTACCCCGAAATGCCAGAAAAGAGAAGAGAAATATGGTTGTAGCTGAGCCAAATTTGCTGCTACTGAAATCTCCTGCTGAAATCTCTTTCTCTTGCTGCTGAAATCTCTTTCTCCTGCTGCTGAAATCTACTTTGCTCACTGCTCAAAACACCCTAGCTGAAACAACTGCCAGTCTCTAAGAGAAACGACTTGCTGAATAGTGTGATGAGAGAATGAGACAAACTGCTCTTTTATAACTTTAGAATAGGTTTCTAGAACATCCCGGAAACCTAAAAAAAATTTAAAAACAATTTTTTTTTTTTTTTTAAAACAACACATAAATTTGGGGAAACGTGGCTTGTACGGCCTGGAAACACGTTTCCGGCCGTACTGCCATGTTTCCGTTTCGGGAAACGTGGCAGTACGGCCGGAAACGCGTTTCCAGGCCGTACGGTACGCGTTTCCGGGTTTCGTTTCGTTTCCCGGGAGGAAACGACCCCTAGGGCCACGTTTCCTGCAACTTAGATGTGTTCAAATGATTTCAAGTCCTCTTCTATTTATACTAAAACGTAGATGATGAATAGACGTGACTATTGGGCTTCTGAGCCTACACAAGTTGCTAGCTGACTTGACAATTTGTCTTATAACACAAATAAATTCATAACTGCATGAATACTTATCGGAATTGGATGATCTTTAGATCAATCCTACGCCTCTCGATGAGAGGGATCCAATAAAAATATCAGCTGCCATAAATAAGATGACTCACATGGAGTTTGGCCCTAGTTGCCAATTTTAACAATACCTCTTCCTCCTTTTGGTCATTTAGACTTCCTTCTATGAACTTCCTTTCCTTGATTTGAAGATGAAAGTACTTCAACCAACTTGACATGCTACACATCTTAGTCATCATACCTTACTAGTGGATTCCACACAAGGTGGAATGTGGACTATTTGCGAGGAACTTGCTTCTTCTTAGTAGATGTGAACCTTCTAATGAAGATTCCAATGGAGGATCTTGATGATCCTCATCTTGAAAATGCTCCTTCCTGATGTGAACCTTCTAATGAAGATTCCAATGGAGGATCTTGATGATCCTCATCTTGCAAATGCTCCTTCCTAATGATGATAAAGTATGATGTTTTCTTTATCTTCTATCTTGCTAGACGACTTTCCTCCAACCATATATACTGCTACTTCAGTTGTCTTATATGCTTCCAATGGAGATGCCATTTCTATGATGATGACTGCTATAACCATGTAGACTTTCTACTTTAGCTATCCTTCCATGCTTCTATGATGATGTCATCTCTATCTTGCTATAATGCATCCTATCATACTTGTTATGCTATCTATCATCTTCTATAACTGAAAAGAACTAAGTGAAGGAGGTCATCTTAGTCATAGTAGAGATCTTTCACTTCCTTCTTTTATTTCTTCGTTTTTTGATTCTTCCACTTCTTCGGTAACACGGGCTTCATTTCTTTCCTTTCTCTTCTAGTTGTCTGTCTTGAGTTTAAGACAATTCTTTTTAAATTGCCCATATTCATTACACTCATAGCATTGTATATTTGACATATCGATCTTATTCTTTTTCCGAGGATCAACCTCTCCAAACTTCCCTTTCTTTCTAGTCATAACTGCATATGCTTGAGTTTGTTCACTTGATCCAACATCACTCTTTGCCTTCAACCTAGTTTCTTCAATCTTACATAATGACCAAAGTTCACTGAATGGAGTGGCTTCCTTTTTTCCATAGATACTTGCTACAAAGTTGCCTCATTCATCAGGTAGTGCATTGAGCGCAATGGTGGTCATTTCTTTATCAAACATTATTTCCCCTAGCTCTTGTAGTTGATCTCTTGTTTGAGATACCCCTATAAGGTATGGGGCTATTCCTTCTTCCTTTGATACTTTCATCTTGTATAGTTCGGTTTTCAATGATATAACTTCTCCTGCAGTGCCTACAGAAAATTTTTTATCAACTTTTCATAGATATTTTTTGATTTCTCCAACTTTGTTACGTAAAGGATGAGGTAATCCTTGATAGATTCTATGAGTATTCTTTGAGCCCTTACTTCCCCTTCCATGTACTTTGATAGTGCTTGAGCTTGGTCTTGAGCAGGTTTGGAGATTGAACCCTTAACATATTCAATAACTTCATTCTCTATGAGGATCAAATCTATCCTCTTCTTCCATGCAAGAAAATTTGATGACCCAACCAGTTTGTTGCTTTCCTTGTAGAATGAAGTCATGTTGATAGTAGATTCATACATAAAAATAAAGATACTTGTCAAGTGAAGATGCACCTAGATGATGATAGCTTCAACTTGATGCCTTCTTGACGATGTTGATTAATGAAGATGCCCTCTTGACGATGATTTCTTTCTTGAAGATGTCTTCCTTCTCCGGAGATGCTTCTTTTTCAAGAGAGGGAGGTAGTTGACGGCAATGCTTCTTTTTGCTTCCTTGGGTGATGATTGTAGAATGTTTGAGATTCCCAAGAATACTTCAAGTGTAGAGTCATTCTTTGAATTCTATCAACCAATGCTCAAGAGAAATGTGTACCAGAAATCAAGAAAGTATAAGGAATAGGGTCAAAAGGTCAACAAAGAAATATAACTTTTGGCCCACCAGGGCAAATGTTGCTTCTAGAAGTGTTAGAAATCCTAATTTTGACCTAAAAAAAGTTCTTTGAATGACATACGATCTGGCACCAAGATTGCTCACCATAATGGATATCTAAAGTTAGCTACACAATAATTTAATCCCAAAATTGGTAGTGTCAGATTGCCACCCAATTTTATTCCCATGTTGTACTCAGTCACTGATATGGGAATCAAACTGGATTGGAAAAGGTTGGCTTGGTACCAAACTGGCTGGTTCTATATGGAACCGACTGATTTTGTATGGAACTGGCTGGTTCTACAAAATGCAACCAAGGACCCTCCAAATGCAAATTAAAATAAATAAATAAATAAAAATTACGAGTGGCGTAGCCTAATATTCAACCCTAAGACTTTACTATTGTTTTTTTTTGTTCTCAAGGAAAAAGACTATAATTTCATTCATTTGAAGAAATGATAAAATTACATTCTGTATATGTACGCTATGAGTGCATTCGTTGAGAGCTTGAGCAAAAGAAAACTAGTGTGGAAACTATTTCCGTCTTGAAACCAAAATTCACAACAAAGCATATATCAGGCAATTTCAAACATAAATGGAGAGAAAATTTGATGTCCCTCTTGTTGGAAAATGTTATCTGTAAGATTGTGTATTATGTAAGAAAACTATTCAAACAAAAACCATTGCTGCATAAATTTGTATGTTCTTGTTGCCCCTGTAGAAAGGTCCCTGTATGGCTTGTGATAGGAGGCAAAGGAAGAGATACCATTTCGATGTTCCATTATATCCCAAGGGCCTTCTTCCATAGTTAGCCCCTCTTTTGAGAGACGATTTGTGTTGAGTTTATACGACCTTGGTGTATAGGATAGAATCTTAAATCTTTGACGCTACCAAACCAAGAATCTCAACAAAGCTACTTTGCACAACGGAATATAATGCAGTAAATCAATCACGTGCACAATAGGAACAATAACAACAATATATGTAACCCAACTTCGTTATATTATCAACATATAATACAATAGTCTAGGGCTCTCGTACAAGGGATAATGGCCCTCAAATATCCACAAGTACAAGAATACAAGATATAATGACAATCTTGATACATTCACAATATCTGTGTTGTATCTTGTCCTTTTGGTCCTTTGCTTCTAATATGCTCTCTAGCTTCTCCTTAGTGTTGATTTGGGGTAGCATCGGATGTGCTCTAGCCATGAAAATTGGTGGAAAAGCTAAAGCACATGAGATCTCCAAGGCCCAGAAATGGTTTGGGCAGATTTTACTCGGTTGAGGAGATATTAAAATAATTAATATTTTTAATGGAGTTCCTAAGTCTAAACTTGGGAAAAATAAAATATTAATGGGTATTAATATAAAACTGGGTTAGAAGGTTCTAAAAAACATGGATCAAACCAAATCTAATCTTAGTCGTTGATTAGAGATGTAATCTCGACCGTTGAAGGACCAACAGGAAAAGTATAAGACGCTTGAGGGTCAGTTGGAGAACACACCAGGGTGATCAGTCATTCGATTTTCTAGAGCGAGTTTTGCTAAGAGAAATTGAATCAGTGATCAGTTTGCAGCGAGGGGCAGTGAGTACGAGACAAAGAGGCAAAGATAGTGCTGGAAGACCAGCGCAGAGGCAGAGAGGCAGATGTAGAAGCCAGAGGGAGCCACGCAGAGGCTAGCAGAGACAACGCAGAGGCCAGGAGGGCCTGCGTCATCCATGCAGAGGCTGCTGGAGTGATGCAAAGGGCCGTAGAGGCTGCGCAGTGCCTCAGAGGGTTGCCGCAGAGGGTTTTGAGTTTGACACAGAGGCCAAGAGGGCTAACACAGTGCTTCAGTTTTGCTGGAGAGGGTTTTGTGGGGCAAATTTTCTGAATATTTGCTTCTAAATAGAGAGGTATTATAGCCGGATTATTTTCTGTCTTGGGTGAGCCAGCTTGGCACCTAGTTGTACTCGAGGATAGACTGCATAATAAATAACCCTCATAATTGTTGCACCGGTTTTCCCAAGTTGGGTTTTTCCGGGGACGAGTTGTTAAAAAATAAGGTGTCACTTGTGTGTTTGCTATTTCTTTCAGCTGTTGATTTGTAGATGGTTGAGACTGTATTGTGTTTATTTCGATGTTTATATGTTTAAATAACTTGTTCGTAATTAACAAGTAGGAGAAATAAACCAGAGAATACAAATAAAATTTCTAACTGTAATACTTATGAATTTCAACATGGTATCAAAGGGAGGTTGCAAATGATAGGAGAGCTGTAGGCACCAGCTGAAGCAGAGCATTTGCAATAGAAACAATTGTCTCGAGTGACAAAAGCTGTTCGTAGCAAAAAGTAGCAGAGAAGGGTTGACGCAGAGGGACTGTGTCATCAGTTCGGGCCAGAGAAAGATCAACGTAGAGGTTGAGGAGGGCAGAAAAAGGCTCACGAAGAGCCACGCAGAGACCAGGAGGGTTGACGCAGTTGGCTTGGGGAGCATTTCAGCCAGTGCCAGGATTGCAAAGCCTAGAGGCTCAGTCCTTCGGTTGCTGGGGCTTAGGAAGCTGTGGGCAATTTGTGAGGAGTGAAGTTGGTGGGGTGCTATTGATGTCGCGATAGAATAGTACCTAATGGGGCAAAACCAAGGTAGAGGGAGTCACTATCGAGGCGGATTTCTAGCCAAGGAATCCGGCTCAATGTTGTAGGTGCATAGGAGATCGGAGAGGTGAGACTCGATGGTTGGCAGGTGGATTTCCAGGAGGGAAATCGAGACTCAGAGGGAGTCTAGCAGAGAACTTCTAGAGGGAGAGACTTGGAGGAGTCGAAAGGAAGAGCAGAGAGATGACCATGAATGGACTGTGGGATCAGGACAGGCTGGATGGGGCGTCCAACTTTGTGGTCTGGAAGGCCAGGATCCTGTCCATTCTAGATAGACATCGCATCAAGGCCTTCGCCTTGAGAACAATGGCTATCCCAGTTGACCCGGCTGATAATGAAAAGTACGAGGAGGCAATGGCCAAGGCGAAATGCATCATCCTTGATGGGGTCAAGGATCATGTGATCCAACATATTGCCGAGAAGGAGACGACAAAGGAAATGTGGGACGCCTTAAAGACATTGTACCAGCATACTCCCATGCAGAGGAAGATGCTACTTGAGAATCAGTTGCTGTCATACCATATGTAGAAGGGGGAGCAGATAGATCACTTCCTCGGTAGATTGAAGGAAATCCGGGACCCACTGACTTCCATAGGGGCCATGCCGGATTAGGAGTTGATGGGGAGGACCGCACTAAATGCAGTCTCCGAGGAGTGGGAGACATTTGTCCAGAGTATTCTGGGCAGGGCGAATCTTCTAGATTGGGAAGAATTGTGGGCAACTCTTCGCTTAGAAGAGATCAGACAATTGTGCAAGATGGGAAGTAGCAACAAAGTAGTCACGATCAAGAAGGAAGAGGAAGAGGATGCAACTTTGGCATCTGTGGGGAGGCC
This sequence comes from Pinus tabuliformis, assembly GCA_031772625.1. NCBI lineage: Eukaryota > Viridiplantae > Streptophyta > Pinopsida > Pinales > Pinaceae > Pinus > Pinus tabuliformis. Next base: position 20,334,364 of record CM062819.1, read on the forward strand.
TAGCATCAGCACATGTATCAGTGCCGTGTAATTAGATTGATGCTCAATGTGGAGTATTACTAGAGCACAATCCTGGCTAAGAGGGATTGTTGATTTGGGGTAGCATCGAATGTGCTCTAGCCATGAAAATTGGTGGAGAGGCTAAAGCACATGAGATCTCCAAGACCCAGAAATGGTTTGGGTAGATGTTACCGGTTAAGGACATATTAAAATAATTAATATTTTTAATGGAGTTCCTAAGTCTAAACTTAGGAAAAATAAAATATTAATGGGTATTAATATAAAACTGGGTTAGAAGGTTCTAAAAGACATGGATCAAGCCAAATCTAATCTTAGCCATTTATTAAAGATGTAATCTCGGTCGTTGAAGGACCAACAGGAAAAGTATAAGAGGAGGCATGAGGGTCAGTTGGAGAACACACCAGAGTGATCAGGTGGGGTTTGCTAAGAGAAATCGAATCAGTGATCAGTTTGCAGCGAGGGGCAGTGAGTATGAGACAAAGAGGCAGAGATAGTGCCATAAAACCAACGCAGAGGTAGAGAGGTAGACGCAAAAGTTAGAGGGAGCCACACAGAGGCTAGCAGAGACAGTGTAGAGGCCAGGAGGGCTTGCGTCATCCACGCAGAGGTTGTTGGAGTGATGTTAAGGGCCGTAGAGGTTGCGTAGTGCCTCAGAGGGCTGACGCAGAGGCCATGAGGGTTGACGCAGTGTTGGAGAGGGTTTCGTGGGGCAGATTTTCTGAATATCTTCTTCCGAATAGAGAGGTATTACTATTGGATTATTTTCTCTGTTGGGTGAGCCAGCTTGGCACCTAGTTGTACTCAAGGATAGACTGCATAATAAAATAACCCTCAGAATTGCTACACCGGTTTTCCCAAGTTGGGTTTGTCCAAAAATAATGGTGTCACTTGTGTGTTTGCTATTTCTTTCAGCTGTTGATCTGTAGATGGTTGAGACTGTATTGTGTTTATTTCGATGCTTATATGTTTAAATAACTTGTTCATAATTAACAAGTAGGAGAAATAAACCAGAGAATACGGATAAAATTTCTAACGGGTAATACTTAGGAATATTAACACTTAGTCCATCAAGGAACAACACATAAAGACTCTAGGAGGGTTGCCACCTATCACAGATGCAAGTCACTTATGCTACAATGAACACGTGCTGATCCAATTTGCTCCTCTAGGTTGGCCAATACTTGAGCATCAAACTGCCTCTGCTAGTGGTTACTTTCGTCCATCAAAGTGCCACATAGGCCATCAATCCTTCACCCAACACACAACGGTCAACATCCTTCTTGTCCAACTTTTCTAGGGCTACTTTGGACACTTTCTTGTTTCCCTCCACCAACCACTAAGTGCCCAAACACAATTTTCAATAATTCACTGTAGAATATGCTCCTAGTTAGGGTTTCTAACCACCCAAGTCAACCCTAACACTTGGCTTCTACAAGTTGCAAAAACATTTCATCCACTTAGCAAACACTACCAACAAGAAGGGACTAATCATACCCCTTCTTGACCACAGGTTTTGTGCACTTTAACTTTGAGATGACAGTCTTGGTTATGGCTTTATCACAACCCCAAACACTATTTCAACCTCCTACGTAATGCTCAATGTCTGTGCCTAAACACTTTGTTGTACTTTCCTTTGATTGTGGCCTAACCAAATGAAGGTGCTCCACCTCTTGGCCTCCTCAAACAAGGGTTGTCACCTGCTGTCTCTTCAGAAGAGCCTGCGGCCCATACCTGTAGTAATACACAACTCCAAAATGCATCCACAGTGCCCAAATCTCCTCCCAACTCACTCAACCCTCTCCGAAGTGAACTTGACCTTCACTTCAGAGATAAAACAACTCTAAACTCACCCAAACGACTGCTTTCTACCTCACTGTTCTTGCTCCTTGAACTACGCCCCAATTCAAAGAAGAACCTTTGACTTGTTTGCTCTTGGATGATTGAAATGATCTCACATACACCTTCTATACAAAAGAAGGGCTCCATGAATTCTCCAAGAGACACGACTTTTGAACATATCTACCTCAAGCCTACATGACTTGTATGCCCAAAAACCCAACATTATCATCAAAAATTCATATCTTCATTTAGACATCTTGAAATTTGATGATTCTCGATGCGTTGGATTCTCCTCACCATACTCTATTATCTCCATCCATCACATGCCAAGTAGATCTCATGGTTTTGGCCCAACTCCTTTGGGTACAAAACCCCAACCTTGGGTTCCAAGCCCACAATGACCTATTGTGGTGCTCCAACCTACAAACCCCGAACCCTAGGGCATCGAGTACCTCCCAAGCGATAAAAAATTAACAATTTGGTTTCTTGTTTCACTCCCTATAGATGTGAGAACATGAAAAGAAGTTAAATGAGTCTTTAAGCTAGAATAGGCAAGAATAAAATATTTCTGCGTGCTTGAGTATTGTTGAGCTAGTTAATTATAAGCATGGAATCCCTGAATACTTGGATTTGAGTGGAACCTTTTGCTATTGTGAAGAGTAACGAATTTTTACAAGCCAAGATGACGACTTGATTGTTAGTCCCTGTGCCGAAACCCATTTTGACATGAAAGAAATGAGATTCTGAGAGGAAGTGAACAAATCCTCCTCCAATGGTCTTCCTTGTGTTGACGCTTCATCAAAAAATGCCCATGGCTTGGAAAGATTTGGCATTTCCGCTATTATTGTTCTCGGAGGGCTACTTTTTCTTGTGGAAATGGTTCTAAGATAGCTAAATCTTTAGCGTCGATGTGTTCAGGGATCAAAATCTTATTCTTGAAGATGGCGTTGCTCGAGGCCAACAACACCCCCTGACATATGATCATGGGGAGTGATTTATAGGCCTGACAAGACGGATTGGAGAGCCAAGCCCTCCAGGCTATTGAATTTTGTAGCTATGGTCGATCTTCATAATTAATATTTTAGCCCTTGAAATATATAATGAAAAATGTAAGTCATGTTCTTCATGTCATATTTATTATTTATCCCTTGAAGTAATTAATGTAAGACATGTTGTTCATGTCGGTATCAAATGACAAAATTTCGAATTTTGAATTCTTGGCTCCAAACTTGTTAAGTCGGCCCTAGTGAAGAGACACCCATTTGGACAGACAGAACACTATATATAAGGTACTCAACCTCCTCTACAAAGCAACATTAGATATCACACAAGACGAGAAATATTTTGGGTATCCAAGTGAACAAGAAGAAGGATGAAGAAGAACAAGTTCATCTCTAGCATTTCTCTCTCCCCTTGACTTTGCATGTATGACTTTTTGGGCATATTCTGGGCAGCAGGTCAAACTTTTGGGTAGCAAGGCCAAAATTCTAGGTAGCATATTTTGGGTAGAAGGGCCGAGTTTCTAGGCAATTTTTGGGAGGACGAAATTCATCCTAAGCAGATTAGAGAGGACCAAGTTTGTTGGGTAGAAGGTTGAATTAACAAGAGGGCTGTTTGACTAGGTTTAATAGTTAACCATAACATTGTTAGTCAATTTGACCATCACAGTTGACTAGCAGAATTAGGTGCATCTCTTGTTGAACTGAAGAATTTATCTAAGGAAAAGGTTGCTAGGTTTTTTCCCTAGCGGGTTTTCTTAGGGTAAATCTTGTATTGTCTTTGTGTATTGTGATCTTTGTTGTCCTTATGCATTTATGTTGAAATTTTTGAAGTGTAATTGGTTAATGATATATTGGAAGTGCTAAAAGAATATCTATTGCACTTGAAAAATCAACATGGTATCGGAGCTTTGGTGAAGGAAAGGACATTGAGATCACTCTTGAGGATTCTTTGCTAAAGAATCACTCTTAAAGAGTCCTACATCTACGATTTGATTGTCTGTCTATACCCATGGGTTCCTTTATGAAGTCAGAGAACAAGCTAGAAGGAGCTACAAATTTCATGGCTTGGAAGACAATGATTGACCTCATCCTCGCAAAGAATGATGTCTTGGATATTGTAAAAGGAAAAGTTTCTAAACCATCAAATGATGAAGGGAAAGCTAAATATGAGAAGGAAGATATAACAACCAAAAGTATTATTATTAGATTCCATCAGAGATCATTTGATTCCATATGTCGCGAATTTTGACACTTCAAAGAAGATGTATGATGCCCTAGTTGGATTATACACCATCAACATCATTGGTCAAACAATGAGTTTGCAGAATGAGCTTTGTGATGTTAAAATATCAGAAAATGATACTATAGCCTTGTGGCCCACCAAAAATGGGTACCCTGGGCATCAATTTTTTAGCCTCCTTAGAAAGGATCTAGCTTATCTATCTCATCCTTGAATCCATATGCCTAAAGGACAAGGCAATAGTCCAACTCATTGGTGATCATGCCCAAATTTTCTCCATAATTTTCCCTCCTAAAATCCGTCCTTTTAAGGCTAGGGCGAAAATCTAGGGCTTGTAGTGAAATTTTAGGGAGGAGACCTTTTGGTGATTTGAGAGCCTAAACATCAAGATTAGGGTCTAGGCTACTTAGCCTCCAAGTTTGGTGGGCATCCACTCAAAAATCATCCATAAAATTGCTTGCCCTAGGTGTTGCTTCAAGAGGGAAACCCTAATTATTCTTCAACTTGGGGACTTTTTTGAAGGTTGTATGAGCTTAGTATTTGTTAACCTCCAAGTTTGGTGGGCATCCACTCAAAAATCATCCATAAAATCTATTGCCCTAGGTATTGCTTCAAGAGGGAAACCCTAATTATTCTTCAACTTGGGGACTTCTTTGAAGGTTGTATGAGGGTACCCACAAGAGAGCTTTTTTTCCTAATCTTCTTCTAGCCGGTTGCCAACAACCCCTAACAACCACCTTGTCGCCGATGTGATGTGCCACTTTATCTCTGCCACCTGCATTAGTTATATGTTTCCTCGCCCATTTGTCAAGAGCACATGTTAGAAGGTGGGCAATCCGACCCAAAAGGTATGTTTTTCATTGTGCAATTAGGTGCTTATGCTTGTTTTTCATTTGGGCATTTTGGCATGGATTATTAGGTGACTTGGAAGAAGGAAAGGTTTTGACCGTGGTTTTGTTCCCTCACCTTAAATGGGGGGTTAATCTTCAACCCTAGTCCAGTGGGATCTCCCCTATTGGCCTATAGCTTTAGGAAGGGTACTACTTGGGAAACCTCAATTTAGGTAGCATGGTCCCATTCTCCCATTCCATATTTATCACTTCCTTTCGCACATTATGAGCTTTGTTCTCTATCTCCCTTCTCTGGGTCCACAGGGCACTGGCATACCCCCTCCCCTTGTTCGCATCTCTGGGTCAGGCTTGGAAACGTTGCGCCAAAGTTTAATGCAACTAAAAGAAAGTTAAAAGCATCATGGCCACAAGCAAGAAACAAAAGTAAAAGAAAATCACAAAATGCAAGAGATAGTTGAGTCATTAATAATAACATGTGGGAAAAAGCCAACCATGTCTCTACCCATTATCATTATGGCCATCACCCTGGTTCCTCGGGCCTATAGTTGTCCCATCACGTCATTAAAGGAACCCATGCACGTCCTTGTTGGAAATGCTGAGAGGGGGGTGAATAAGTATTTCCTTTCAATTAGTTAATTTTTAATCTCTAGAGCATTAAATTCATATTAGCATTAGATCAAACATAAATCAACATCACATCACATGAACAGTAAACAAAACCATTCAACAATGCACGACATCAAGCTAGTACACGAGATTTTAGGTGGAAAACTACCAAACGCTTCTTAATATAGGTCTTCAATAATTTACATCAATCATGAAGCTCCAACTTCCAAGATTTACAACATCAACTAAAGGAGGCTCCAATCCCCTGGTCTACAGGCTCCAACTGGAAGGATGTTCCAATGCCTTGATTTACCAGCTTCAACTAGAAGGGTGCTCCGACTGGAAGGATGCTCCAATGCTGTGGTTTTATCAGCTTCGATTGAAAGGATGCTCCAACACCGTGGTTTTATCAGCTCCAATTGAAAGGATGCTCCAACGTCACGGTTTTATTAGCTCTGACTGAAAGGGTGCTCCAAAACCCTCTGCACAAGCTCCAACTTGTTGAGAAATGTAACTAGTTTCGGTCTTCATAATTGTTGTACTCATTTCAATATGTATCCTATGTAACAAACAATAAAAGAAAAGGAGAAAATTATTATTATTAAAGCATGGGTTTCATGCTCATTATTGATGGTCTTCTAGGTAAAAGCATGTTCTTCGTGCTTCTAGGGTTTGTTAGGTCTTAGGATTTATTGTCTTGAGTCAAAGGAATCAACATCATGTTTATAAGACCCTTTTAGGCAAAATGTAATTGTAAAAATAATTATTTTTGAGTCTAGAAAGTCTTGGAAACTCAAAAGTACAAGTCAACCCTGGTAGCTCAAGTCGGCCTAAAGCTGGGAATTTGACCCCTTGAGAAGGCTATATAAAGGACCAGTTCGACCTCATTTAGCACTCACTCACTTCACAAGTTCGATCTATCAAGAAAGAGTTTGATCTGTAGCTGGGAAGCTGGAAAGACAGCGAAGGTCTAAGAGAAGGAAGAAAGACAAAAATATCTTGTTTTTGGGCTCTATCTCACATGTCCAAAATTATAGGGTTTTTGGGCTGTAGCAGTGTTACTTGGGAGCAGGAGCGAAAGTGGGGAGCGGGAGCGACATTTTCAGAAGCTCTCGGTTTGGGAGCGAATCTCGGAGCGTTTTTTATATAATATATAATTTTTTTATATTTTGATACATATATGTCAACAAAAACATGTAGAATAATGAATTAGATATAAAAAACATAAAAAAACATAGATTGAACCATACAACAACAATCATCTAGAAGTTATAATCTTCATCAACCATGTCCTCAAGTTAGTAACATAGTAACATACAACATATTGAGTCTCATGATTCATCAATCTTAAAGTTTCAAGCTTTCAAAATTCAATATATAACATTTATCATCATTGATCACCAAAGTTGTACTTGTAAGCTAAGTGTAACCATTACAACAAATAATATCTAACATGAAATGAAATGTTATAAAATGAAATGAAATGAAACAACTTTCAACTTTCATGAAGCATCATATTCATAATTCATTACTAATGAGTTATAATTGCCAACTTCAAACTTAAATTGTCATATATGGTTTAAAAAAATATCATAATAAATATGAAAGAGTCAATAGTTATAAAAGCAACTAGAAACTATAAAAGAGAAGTAAATATATTATCTATATTTTATGCTTGGGCCTCTTGCCACCACGAGAAATGTCTAATTTTTTTAGTCTTGTTGGAAAATCAGGATCTTTGTCATTAATATCACTCTCTAAGCATTAATATCCAGAGGTATCTTTGTCATTACCTCTGTATCTGTATAGGGATCTTTGTCATTAATATCACCCTCTAAGCATTAACATAAGATAGAACAAGCATAGCATGTCAAGTCAAGATTTTGTTTGAGTGATGCGTACATTTTTAGGAGGGTCATGATAGAGGAGTTCGACAACCAATGTCACTAACATCAAGGTACATAGAGGGATTGGTGCTCTTGATTAAATACGAGTTCCATACCCTAATACATGACAAAATTCAATGGAAACATTGCAATCCCCCAATTTTGAAATCCTGAAAAACTGATAAATCTGCTGGATTTTGAATGAAATCTAAAATTCTACTTTCTCCATATGAAATCCAATGAGGCTGGAACCACTCTCAAACATCCTGAGTCATTTCATGGTAATGTTAAAAATTTAAGTAAAAGGATGAAAACGAATATTAAGGAGAATGTCACTTTTACTTTAAGAATCTAACATTACCATGAATAGCATATCAATACTAGGGCCTAGATTTGATCATTAAGCTGCCCCACTAAAAAATTATTTGTTTCTTTAAAAAAAATTGCATTTCAAACATTACTACAAAAAAAGTTGCAAAAAAGGCAAATTGCTTCCGAAAAGGCAGGGAGCGAATTTTTTTTAGGGAACGCGCTCCCGAGTCGCTCTTGCGCGGATTGGGAGGGGAATCGTGGGTGGGGAGGGGGGGGGGCGCTCCCCCGCAACTATGGGCTGTAGGAAGAAGCCGAAGTTGCAGGTCTGAGTTGTAGTAGGACAAAGTGCAGTAACTTGTAGCTAGAAGAGAGAATACTCTATCTAGACCATTGTTTTAAGAAATGGCCGTTTCGAAACCAAAACGACCGGGTTGATCCGAGCCAATACCTTTTTCTATGACCCGACCTTTGGAACGGTTCGACTGGCCGAGTCAGCCATGACTCGACCGAGTCATGGCTGACTCAGCCAACTCGGTCGTTTCCGTTATGACTCGGCCGAGTCACAAAAAAACGCCCAGCATCACGTCAAACTGCGATTTAATAAAATTTTAATGGATTTTTAAATTGTTTTTTGGTTGGTTTGGATTCCAAGCAGTTATAAATTTTCATGGTAATGTTAAATTCTTAAAGTAAAAGTGACATTCTCCTTAATCTTCATTTTCATCCTTTTACTTAAATTTTTAACATTACCATGAAATGACTCAGGATGTTTGAGAGTGGTTTCGGCCTCATTGGATTTCATATGGAGAAAGTAGAATTTTAGATTTCATTCAAAATCCAGCAGACTTATCAGTTTTTCAGGGTTTCAGGATTGGAGGATTGCAATGTTTCCATTGAATTTTGTCATGTATTAGGGTATGGATTCTGGAACTCGTATTTAATCAAGAGCACCAATCCCTCTATGTACCTTGATGTTAGTGACATTGGTTGTCGAACTCCTCTGGGATTCGCTCCCAAACCAAGAGCTTCTCAAAATGTCGCTCCCGCTCCCGTTTTCGCTCTCGCTCCCCACTTTCGCTCCTGCTCCCAAGTAACACTGAGCCAGATGACGTTGGCAACTCTAGCAGTAGCCAGTAGTATTGGTCACATAGTTTTGTTGTAGAGGCCATTTATAGCCTCCTTGGTTATGTGTTTTTGTTTTGATCTCTATATCATCATCGTGTATGTATTGGACAATGTACTGGGTGCCATTTTGATATAATGGATATATTCATGAGCCTACTTTGATCATATGTTGTCTTCTATCTATATTCTAATGCTGTGTGTTTGGAAACATGAATAAAATCTTTAAAATTATGTGTTTTTATAAAAAATAAATATTTAATGTATTTTTTACAAGGACCGAGTCATTGAAATCGAGCCGGCCGAGTCGATACCGAGTTAGAGTCGGAGTCGGAGTTTTAAAACATTGATCTAGACCTCATTGACCTTGGGAAGAGCTTTCTTGAGATAGGAAGGTTATATAGGAGGAGGTTGGATTAGGGTTTCTGAGGAAGTTGCAAGGTTGAGATTGCAGGATCGGTGTTGTTTGATGAGTTGTAGTATTGAAGCTGGCAAGTCAAAGTTGTAGTATTGAAGCTGGTTGGTGCAAAATCAAGGAAGGACTTGAGGAAGAGCCGACTTGGTAGTAGGAGAAGCCTTGGTCTACTTGGTCCAGAGTTTGGGTCTTTGTATCTCATTTGAAGCAGATTCTAAGAAGAGAATAGTTTTTGGGTTTTCCCCTTGGAGGGGTTTTGCCCTGGCTGAGAGCCTAATATTTGTGTCCTCTATTGTTGCTATTGTTGTTCTTGATATTGTTTGACGAAAATATCTAACTAAAGAACATAAAGAAGATAAATAAGATTCAATAACAATTATCAAGGTTAAGGAAAATAAGATTAATAGTTGCCACTATCCATTTTCCAACACGACTTGCCCTGGCACCATGCTGTGGCCTTGAAGTATTCACAGGTTCCAACCTAAAGGAGACTCCAATCTCCTGCCTTGCAGCACCCTGCCACCATATTCAACAAGCTGACCACGATTTATCTCATTTTTAAACTAGATCCACTTGTGCTCAATATGAACAGAAACAATATCAAAAATTCTCTGATGGCTCTATCAATCTGCAATACAAGGTCATCAACAACTTTACCAACTTTTCTTGCTCAAGGGATCAAACCCTAGCTCAACAACATACTCTCTCTGGCAAACCCTGTGTAAATAATTCTGCCAAAACCCTTGTCTCAACATATACACGTCTTTGTCAAAAATAGCAGCAACATACACAACTGACAAATCCTCAGCAGCTTAATAAAACCATCAATGTCAATACAATCTTTACTCAACATAAATAACCTTGCCATATGCAACCCTTCTGAGTCCCAACAACTTTACTTGGATATTCTCTTTCAAACCTTGGTATCTTTTGTTTAGGCAGAAACCCTAGCAACCTTGTTCTGGTTCTGCTCAACATGTAAACTTTGTGAAGTAACTTATGTTCAGCACAAGCAATAATTATTTCTCTGCAATACACATCCTTAGATAACATCAAGCCTTACCAACAAACTCTCTCACATACTCTTGCTCAACCATCAAGGCTCTGCCCAATGCATTAGTACTGATAAACCTCAACATTCAATGATACTTTCCCTTGGTCAATATATGCATCAAACGCTAACAACAACAAACTCAGACTTATAAGACCAATATAACCATGCTGTGCATCCAAGGATTCTGGCACTCTCACTGTATAAAGGATACAACAGAACAAGTGCAATATCATAACCTCAATGGTGGCACCACACATCTACTACACCCATAAACATAAGATCTACAATAGGTACTTTCTCAAGTCTATTGTTGCAACATCATTCCACATATCAAGCCCTGCACTTCTGTAGCAAATCTCATGACAATACAAGTCCATGGTAACATACAAATTCTCACTGACATCCTTTCTCAATCATATAGGTCACGAGTGGCAGCATACATGGCAGTAACCCCAACAAGCATACTTGGCAATACAAGGATTATACAATCTATACATCAGCCAATCATAGTTGTGGTAATTACCACATATTAGCAATCAAGCAATGATACTACAACATAAACCCTTAGTCTTGTATTACATAATTACATACTTTGCAAAGCTTTTTGGAATATATGTCTACAGGAGAATCTTGTGAACAGACGTTAGGAAAGCCTCAGAACTTCAGGTTTTGGATAGGCTCGTATAGCTTCAAAAAATCTTTAACAATCCACACAGAGTTCTCAGAACCTTATACAGATTTGCCTCAATAGCCACAGAGGAGACTTTGCTTCTGTCTGAGCTATGGTGTCGTAGATTATGACTCGGATCTGTGCCTGGAATATTATTTCAACACTTCTACAAAATATAGATTATCAAACTCTAGAGCCAAAGTATGCTGCAGATGTGAATAGCACAAAAGTAATTGGAATTTTGGGCAAATATGTCACTGATCAGGGCTCAAATATGTTCAATATTTTCATCAATAATCAGTCGAGGTGTTATGCAATTCAACCATCATTGTATGCCTCAGATATCCACCATACACGTTCTGATTAGTCAAAATCAAACCCTAGGCGTACTGGTACATACCTTGTTTCTTCAGTGACTAAGACCACAAAGATTGGCCATATTGATGCCATCAGGCAGTCTTGGATTTGATGTGCTAAGTCTCTTCTCTAGGGTCGAAGAATGAGTCACAAACCTTAGAGTTTTGTGTCTTGAGAAGGCCGAAAATTTCAGACAGAGCTCCCAATGCAAATATGTCAAGGTAGACGTGTAGGCTTTAGATATGAAATTGATCCAAGTATTGCCCTACCACAGGGCCGAAAATCTTTCACAAATATCCTTAGGTCTGTGTGTATGAATATGCCCACAGCTTCTTCAGATGACTCCAGATAGGAGGCCGAGTGACCTCAGATCAAACTCAGACTTACAATAATGCAAACAACCCAGAGACATATGCGGATTTGCCTCAAAAAAAGGATGCAGATCAGCTTCAAAAATCGGATAGCCTCAGAATAGATTCCAGCGAAGAGCCATAACCCAAATCAAAAGAAAAACTTCTTCAACTTCGGCCTCCTGCTTCTAATTTGCTTGACAACACTGGGCTGTAGAACTTGGACGAAATCACAGAGGAATAAGCGTTTTAGCCATGTCCTTTTGTGGAGAATTCGACCACTATATATAGAGGTTGAAGGTGTATCACTAAGGAAGCCGACCCTTCAAAATTCAAATTTTGAATTTCAAATTAAAATATTTTGGATCAATAAACCCCATGGACATTAGGGTCGACTTTAATTTTTCTTTTGATAATTTATTCTTGATAAAATTCTCTTTTGCAAGCACAATTTATTCACCTTCTGAGAATACATGCTATCAATCTGGAAGCTGCCCTTTTAATCACTTTGGGTACTTTGACCATGACTTTGGGTTTTCAACGTCAAGAAGCAATATCTCCTCAACCGAGAGGACCTATGTGGCATGCAACCTATCGTTGGAATTGACACGACGAGGAGCATCAAATGATGATGGTCATGTGATCAAAAGCAGTATCCTCTTCATCCATTTTCCTCAACAAGTCTAGGGTGTTTAGGGCTTCCCAGGGCTTCTTGTCATTTGGAGCTTCCAATTAATGCAAACTAGACGAATATTAAGAGTGTTCAAGGACCGATGTTGGCATCAATGACAACACCATTCAACAGTCCCAACCCCTGCTGGGTGTTGAATTGCCCCACCTTTAAGGGAGTGATAACTGCTATACATCATTCACGACATGCTCTCATTTCCTAGAGCTTCGAGTAGTAACACAAAGAAAAATCAAGAAAGAGCAAAAGGCAAGTAAAGAGGGGTGTATATACAAAGGTCGGGGTAACTCGTGCATCCACGATTGCTCCCTCCTCACATTTGTGAACCCAATATGTGGACTTCCTCATTATTTCTACCCCTTTGCCCATGGCATTTGGCTCTGAGACCCCTTTATCCCCATTAGTTCCATCATTATTCACATGCCACCTATTGATTGAAGGATGTACCGAGGACATGTCTTTCTCCTTATGGGTTGTGAACACCTAATAGGGTTGTCTATTAACCAATCCTACCTAGGGAGGTAACACTATTGCGAGATCAAAGCCCCAAATTTGGAAGAGAAGCTTTGTATGAAGTCTCAATTTCCTCTTGATTAACAAGCTTGGTTCACTTAGATGCACTAATGATTAATTGTACCTAATGATGAAGATGCAACATTTGACATTGTGTATGACTGGCAGGTGGTTTTCATCATGGTCTGGGCAGCTTAATTGGGGCCCAGGTCCACTAGAGGAGCATTATGACACCCTACAAGTGAAGCGTTGAGAGCCATAGGACTCTTATCATTTGCAGAGCATCACTCTATTCCATGGGCATCTACAAGACACCAACAATATGCTCTTTGCCCCACATTATTTATGAGACGATGCACTTGGACTAACATGCTCCTAGCCTACTTAGCAATACACACAGGTTTTGGCGGTTGATCTTAGGCCCAAATGAGGTCTGTCTCACTCCTTGAGACATGGGAGGACTAGCAAAATTCTCAAAGCCCTCAATGTTGGAGTAGATCGGGCTATTCTATCACCAGGAGACGCATGAGACCCATTTTGTGCCCCAAACACAAAACTGGAGCCCACATGATGATTTGCATGGAGATTTAGGGACCAACCCCTAGCTGGATTTTTGGAGCCCTCTACACTCGACTTGGCACTGGAGGAGCCCAATTCATGCCCTAGAAGGGCCTACACATGCATGACGTCAACATTTCAACCTCTTTTGTGGGTCATTTCTTATGTTTTACATTTGCTATGAGGTTGGCTTATAACCTAGCTTAGTTTTGCCCATCTTTTTACAACTTGGAGGGGCTTTTAGGCTAAATTAGAGTTCATTAGACATGTATACATAAGATAGAGGTTATTACTCTCTCATCATCATCACTTGGAGAATTCATACCCCATAAGAGAATTCACACTTGTTCCTTCTTGGCTATTGGAGATTCTTGGAATGCTTTTTGATGTTTGGAAGCTACTTTGGATTGTCTTTGGAGCTATTTCTTTGGTGAATGGATGGATATACTAAATGTTATAAGTGTTTATTGTTGAAGATTATCATGTTGAATTTGTTTAATGTATGGAATGGCTACTTCTAGATTATGCTTGTTTGTGCCCTAATTTGTTGAAAATCAATTTTGAAATCTACCTAGTTGAGAATTGCATACGTTACTCATTGTATAACATGTAATGAATGTTTCTAGTGGAGGAATTCTTATAACTCTCCATCAAACTCCATTTATCGTTAAGTGGGTAAATGTTGGAATTGTGATATGTAGGGCATCAAATTTCAGCCTCCTTAGCAACAAATTTGGCTTATCTATCACATCCTTGACTGCATATGCCTAAACTACAAGGCACTAGGCCAAGGCTTTGGTGATCATCTCAAATTTCCCCCATATTTCTCTCCTTAAATTCGATCCTTTTAAGGCTAGGGCGAAAATCTAGGGCTTGCAGCAAAATTTTAGTGAAGAGGATTTTTGGTGATTTGAGAGCCTAAACATCAAGAGATAGGTCTAGGATACCTAACTTATCAATTTGGTGGGCATCCACTCAAATTTCATCCATAAAATCTCTTTCCCTAGGTGTTGCTCAAAGAGGGAAACCCTAGTTTCTTCTTCCCTCAACTTGAGTACATTCTCGAGGGTTTCCTAAGCCTTGGTTTAGTTGAATATCATTGTTAAAAAAAATTTCCCTCAGGCCTTGACCTTGTGAATTTGGTGGGCATCCACTCAAATTTCATCCATAAAATCTCTTGCCCTAGGTGTTTCTCCAAGAGGGAAACCCCAATTTCTCCTCTCCTCAATTTGAGTACTTTCTTGAGGGTTTCATGAGCCTTGGTTTAGTTGAATATCATTGTAAGAAAAACTTTCCCTCGTGTTGAGAATTCAATAGGGCAGTGAATATGTTAATTCTCTTTAACTTGATAATTGTTTGTGTTATCTTTTACCTTGTTAGCTTTGTTCCTTATTGTTATATTGTGAGATACATCCAATAGCTACCAAAACAATAAGAATAATGACACAATATATAGGCTGCAAACCAAGGCCAAAACCCCTCCTCTTGAGGGGAAAACCCTTAAATCTTTTTTCTTATAGATCCTTCAATTGACGAATACCATGACCTAGTGACTCAGACAAATACCCTCCAAGATCAAGATCAACTCGGCCTCCTACTGCAAGAACTTCGACCTCCTACTATAGATCTAAAATTTTGTCTCTCGGCAACTGCTGCAACTATTGCTGCTCCTCTTAGAGACTTCGATCTTCTTCGTATGACCTCCTCTTCCCTTCGCTTGCCTCTTCTTGAGACTCAGGGCTAGTGAGACACCCTAAGTCACCTTCTCTTGACTTCCTTTCTCTCTTTTCGCCAAGATCGAACCAAAGACAACTCCAGCGCAAAAACCCTAGCTTCGACTTTCACGTGTGAGAGAGATAACTAGCCCAAGCACTTCGACTTCCTTCGACTTCCTCTTTGCCCTTCTTCTTCGACTTCTATTGGTCCTCTTCTTTGCATAAAATGAGATTTGTGTGAGTGTGTTTAATGGAGGACGAGTTCCTCTCTATATATAGGCCTTTTCAAGGGTAGATGTGACTCTTCATGTAGGCCGACTTGATCTTGGAGAGCATTTCGACACTTTAAAGACAAAAACAAGTTTTTCTTTACAAGATTCAATGTGCCCATAAGGTCTTCAATATATGACAATGACTCTTAAACCTAGGACAAACCCTAGAAGCACTCAATGAGTGCTTGACCTATAAAATAAAAGAACTTGAGCATGAAACCCATGCTCCAATAATAATTTCTTTTCATTTTATATTTTACAATAATACAATTCATACTTATGAAGACTGAACCTAGTTACACATTTTTCAACACCTTGGGCCTTGACCTTGTGAATGCCTATCACCATCGAAAAATCTCAAAACCTTAGGTCTTGAGCCTTCTTTTCTAGGGCATTTCTTTGAGAGTGTTTTGCTTTTTTGAAGCTTTGAACCATTATTGAGCCTCTATCTTGAATGAGCTCTAGCTTGATCACTTTGTGCCTTATACCTAGCATATCTTTTTAAAGTGATCTCCCTCCTATGGAGATTCTAATTGGTGACAATTCGTAAAGAGCAGGGGGTTTTGGCTGTGGTGACATTGGTCCTCTACCCTATTGTTAGCATTTGGTCTAGCTACTTGTCTTGTAGGGTTTCCCTCTACATGGCCTACTAGATTTTGTGGTAACATTTTGGGGTCATTGCCAGGGAAGAAGCGTGTCTACCTTATGAAATATTTACCTTCTTTCCTAACGACAGTATAAATCATTATTTGGCGATTCCATTGGAAGATCAAAGCCCTTGTTCTTCATTGAAACTCAATGATAATGCTTGTAGGGTGAAACAAACATCTCTCAAGCCATTTTGAATTCATCTTGGTGACTCCCCTTTTGGTTGTTATGTGAGACTCAAGGAAATGGCTCCTTGGGATCCGTGTGATGTTGACATTTCTGAATTCCTACATATAGAAGAAGGCAAATGGGATATTGGTCATCGTTTTGACAATGATCCAATATATGACACTGATGATGATCTTATTTGTCCTTCATCTTCCTCATCATATCTCTCCTAGCATATTCCTAAGGACAATGATGAGGACGATATGCCCGAGGTTGTTGTTCATAAAGAGTTCATGAGTTTGATTGTTGAATTCTCCATTCTTTGGTTACAAGAGAGGATCCAATGGTGCAAGTCAGATTCTTTTCCTCATCCATGATTCTTCTTCATGATGCTTAGTTTTCCCGTCTCCCACCCTTTCCCTTCGTTGAGCCAATTTTGCAAAGGAGGATGTGATATTTTGATGCCCTATCTCACTAGAACTTGTGTGAACAAGAGATGTCATCATGACCTAATAATATGTTGGTTACATTGTTTGTATGACTATACTTAGCTCATGCATAATGTGTTAGCATGCATGGTAGTGTAGGTGAATTGCATATTCCTTTTGCATAACTACTCTCATCATATTATGTTTTCATTTTAGAGTAGATTGTATCGTAGATTAGGCTTGCACTTAGTGCAAATTTATTTTTCTATATGGATTTATTATTTGATGAAAACATGGGTGATAAAAGCACGCCTAGTGCACATGCTTCCAATAGTTGTATTGTGATGTGCAGGATATAGGTATGTGTCCCAGGGGTTGAGAAATCTAGGGCATGAATAGTTAAAAGATTTCTCTGCTTGATAATTGCTTGTGATATACATTTACTTCTTAGCTTATAGTCTTTTCTTCATTATGTTATTATTGTGTTCTTTTCATCAAGACAATTACCAATATGCACAATAAAAGACAAGTGACATAGTATGTAGGCTTGACAGCCAGGACCAAAACCTCTCACCTCTTGAGAGGAAAACCCGATCAAAATTATTCTAGATCTTCAATTGATGAGCACCAAGACCATGACAAAGATCCTTGACTCTAGTATCCTCTCAAGAACCTTGTCACTAACCTTGATGCTCTTCCTCTTCCCTTTCTCAACTTTCTTCTTGATCTCAAATTGCTCTCTTTGGCTCCTTTTAGAGAAACCCAATCTCTATTCCTCACACTGCTTCTTCTCGACTTCTCCTAGAGAAACTCGGTCTCTATGATCTTACTTGTTTCCTCTAGAGAATCTCGGTCTCTAGTCTTGATCTCTATCTCGGTTACCTAGAACAAGTATCTAGAAGAACCCTTTCTTCGCTGACCCTAAATGAAACCTTCCTTTGTAATCCCTAGAAGTAACTCTCCTTTGTTGACCCTAGAAGAAACCTTCTTCGCTATGTCCAGAAGTATCCTCCTTCGCTATGCCTAGAAGAATCCTATATTCACACTTCTCTTTGTAGCCTCTTCTTCGCACTACTTCTCCACCTCTTCTTCGCACTTCTGATTGATCTCTTCTTTGCACTTTTGCTTGTCCTCTTCTTCGCACTTTTTGCTTGTCGAGTTTCTTGCTTCTAAGTGAGGCCGAGTGCGGGTATATATACACCTTTCCTCATGTCCTTTAGGCGGACATGATCACAAGTGGTTAGGCCGACTTCTTCTAGCAAGTTCTCCCATCGTTGTAGGCCGACTTCTTCTAGCAAGTTCTTCCATCATTGTAGGCCGACTTCTTCTAGCAAGTTCTTCCGTCGTTGTAGGCCAACTTGAAGAGGATAAGTGACAAGGTCTTGGAGGATACTTTACATAGACAAGTTTGACCTTTTACAAAGTGTAACATGACTTCATTACATGACAATGAACATTTTATGACTAGATGAGAAATAATTCCTAAAGACTCTCAATGGGAGTCTTGACTCAAAAATAAAATCTCTTGCTCATGAAACCCATGAAGCAAGTAATACAATAATTATATTTTTTCTCGTTTACTTCTCATTACATAAAATCATAATTACATGTCATTATGAAGACCAAACCTAGTTACACTTTTCAACACTAGAAGATTGCTGGAGTTTTCATGACCTCCTTGTTCGAGTACATAGATCATGCACTCTATAGTTTGTGGATCTTGAATACAACTTTACTATGTGTTGTGTGTCACAAGGATGCATCCTTGACATGGGGAATGGTTTCCTTTGTGGCATGTGGACAAGGGGGATGTGGGGAATTTATCCCTTACAGATTGGAGGTGTGGGAATGCTTTGCAGTGAACTTCCGTTATCACTCCTAGAGTGATTCCTTTCTATAAGGGATGTCGGTTGTCAAAGGGGATGTGAGAACATCCCCAGTCCCACAAGGGATGCCATAGTTGTTCATTATTGAGGTTAACATCCCCAGTCCCACAAGGGATGCCATAGTTGTTTGTTATTGAGGTTAACATCCCCAGTCCCACAAGGGATGCCATAGTTGTTCGTTATTGAGCTTAACATCCCCAATAAAGTAATGATTAAAAAAGTCTTTTTCTTTGAAGATAGGCTCCACTATTCTCTCACCATTCTCATAAATTTAAATTTATGTCACATAAATTTGATATCATATCAGGTGCTGATGTATGGATGTATCATTGCGCTGAGAGACACTTTTCAACCCAGTGTGAGGGAGATGTCACGTAATGTTACATTTAAAAATAACAAAATAATACTTACATTAATAAATTAAAAAATATTAACAACAAAAAAAATTCAATGCCTACCATGAATAAAATACTTCAACTTCTATCTTATTTCACATCAAACTTTATATAGAGAGATAAAGTAATTGAATGTAAAAAAACTTTAATTTACTTTTCTAATATGAGGGAGATATGTAATTCCTTCACTACTTAATATGGAGTTGACAAATGGCATGTAAAATAAATATTGTTGATACTACATGGTGTGTAATTTAGTTGACATGTAACATTTAAGACAAAAAGATATTAATAATAAAAAAATATTTTACTAGCAGTTATAAATAACATAATTTTATATCAATTTTATGTGGAGAAAAATAAAATAATTTAAATTAAAAATTTCTTATATTTTCACTTTTCATTGTCAGGTAGATGTGTAATTTATTCCATTCTTTTTTTCCAAAGGAAAAATCGTAATCTTTCATTATGTAGAAAAATTACATATAGTAGATGCCCAAGGCATATGCATAACAGTTGAACCATGGCCAGTTTCTAAATACATATCAGTAGATAAATATGGCGGATGCCATTTCCTGTGAGTAGTAAATCAAAATCTATACAAAATTGCCTCGTAGAGGTATTCACTCTGATGAGCCATATATATATGTACATAAATATTTTCAATAATGACAAATGTCCACAAAAAAACAGTGATTTAGGGCCTGCCCACCCTATGATATGCATGATCTATGTAGGGGCGGTGATAGTATTGGTACTGTTTAGCACCCTCCTGTTCCGTGATCATCCACAGGGTTCTTGGTAGTAACGTAGCCTCCTTGGAAAGCCTGTCAGCACTTTCGTTATATTCCCTGTAAATATGTTGACATGAAATTTGGTTAAAGATAGCTTTGAAGATGACAACTTCGTCCAATATATTTCTAAGTGAATGAGCATGACAGTGGTTTGTGTTGTTGAACCAGTTTATAGTGATTTTAGAATCCCCGTAAATCTAAATGGTTGTGCATTCATGTGCTAATGCAAAGTGTAGTGAATGTCTAAGGGTGATAAGCTCGGTGAAATTGTTTGTCCCCTCCCCTAAACCCAGTTGGACTTTGTATGAGTGCTGTTCAAATATATGCAGGATGAAACCCCCTCCACAGCCATGGGATTGAGCTGCGCCATCGAAAAAAGTCCATGGTTGGGTTTTGTCAATCAGTCCTGGGGAGAGAGTATGATGGGTGGGGGGATTGACAACTTCTGGTATTTCATGGTAGGCTACCACAGCCTTTGCAATGATGAGAGGCCAGCGGGCTGCCGCTTCATTGAAGATGATATTATTCCGAGTAAGCCAAATAGTCCAGCATAGGATGAGGGGTAAACATAGTTTTTTTGAGCCATGGTGCGCAGCAAACCAAGAGTTCCATGCTTGAGGAATAGTGGGTCCTTGCCATCTTTCCTGGATGGATAGTGACTGTGTAATTGATTGCCGCAGCTGGGTGACTGTAGGGCAGTGCAGAAACAATTTATTCTATTCTTAATATGGAGTTCATATAAATGTTTAAAAGATATTATTAATAATAATTTTTTTATTGTGGGTTATAAATCAAATATTTCAATGTGCATGTTGAGTAAAAGATTTTAATTTCATATATATATATAGATAGAGAGAGAGAAAGAGAGAGAGAGAGTTATTCCATTAATAAGTCCTTTCCTATTCAAGGTATGATAGAGATTTGTAATTTCTTCAATGTTTAATATAGAGTTGACACGTAACATTTTAAAAAGTATTAATAACAAAAATAATTCAATGTATACCTCAGAAAAAATAATAATAGTAATTCAATGTATAGTGTGTGTGTGTGTGTGTGCAGAGAGAGATAGAGAGATGTAACATTTTTAAAAATATTAATAACAAAAATAATTCTGTATATTATACAAAACAAGTGAAGATTAAAAATGTGTTAAATTTAAAACATTTTATTAGTGTGTTGTTGAAAACCAGCATAATTCATCTTAACTCCAAATCTACCAAGAGCTAAGAGGAATCAAATCTCCCGAGGTGCAAAACTTTTCTCAAGTTTTGCACTCAAAAAGATGTTTGCATCTTGAGAGATTTGATTCCCCTTGGTGCTTGGTAGATCCGGAGTTAAGATGGATCTATGCTTGTCTTATTTTCATTCTAAGCTGGTAAGAAGAAAGTCGATATTCGCCTATTTGATTTTCAATTTGCAATTTGTTGCATCAGGTGGTGTTATTAGTGATTATTATTATTAATTATTTGGTATGTTAACACATTTTCAGTTTTTTGTTTTGGGAGGGGCTATGTCCCATCCCCTATGCCATCCAATGAAGTTTGGAGGGTCTCACTCTTCCTCATGCCCCTCTATCCCCAATCCTTGGAGAAACATAGCGATCTATGTAATGCAACTTCCTGTCAAAACATTAACTATGGCTGCATATCAAGGTCAAAGTGAAGAGAGAGAAAGATTTGGCTGCTTTTTTGGACCACTCTATGGTACACCTAGCCAGTAATGTGGGAGACACAAGATGCTGCCAATGTTGCATTTATGGTGATATTATCAAAATTATTGCTATAATATCACCAAAACCAACCTCTGATAATATCATCAGTATAGATCGCGATAATTTTCCCTTTTGGAATTATCATTATTGCGATAATTTGGAAATTATCTTGTTGTCTCTGTCATTATCACCTTTAGTGACATTCTTCTTTATATTTCATGTTCATCTTTTTACTTAAATTTTTAACATTGCCATTAATTGTTTTAGGCTATTTGAGAGTGGTTCAACCACTTTGGATTTCATTTGGAATTGACATTTAATCAAGAGCACCAAACTCTCTATGCACCTTGGTGTTGGTGGCATTGATTGTTGAACTCCTTTGTCATGATCCTAGTAAAAATGTACCCTTCACTAAAGTAAAATCACTGTTTAGACATGTTAATATAGTCAGTGATTTTGATGTTATGTATCTATTTGTTGTAGCATGGATTTTTGTTTGTTTGTTTGTTTTTGTTTTTGTTTTGGGGACTCTAAAGGCCATTCAGTACCTCTTTGTTGATGCATGTTGGTTCAAAGATAGATTGGACTCAATCTATTAAGGCATTCTATTCATTTTGGCTGTATGGACATAATTGTGCACATTTTTAAACATGGAGGGTAGGGTGTGAACGTACCAATACATGCTAGAGTTATTTCAATTATACAGATAGGGCCCATGTCACTCAAATTTATTGATTATCTGAAATTTTATTGATTATTTCTGATATTTTTGATGAACGGTTAACCAATTCAAAATTTTCAGCAATACATATTAAATATACTCTCGTTACCTTTCCTATTTGGGAAGTAGAATGGCAGATGAATAATGAAACATGAGCATCTTGGATTTGGATGGGGTGAATATATTGAGCTCAATAGGAGCAAATGAGTTATGTTTTTAGCTCAAATTCTTTCTGTTTTTCCAGATAAATGAGAACTGGCATGCGTACAAAAATTCAAACCGTTTTGACTCAAGACAGTGCAATCTACAAACATAAAGATCATTGTTCAAGGGTGTTACTTTTACAACTTCTATCACTGACAACTCATGCCTTTTGGTGCATGTTATTGTGGATACATAATAATATTGTTTATAGGGAGTTCATTATAACAGAGATTTGTCTTGCTGCAGTTGCTTTTGGGATCTTTGAACTTTGCTTCTGCTACCTCTTTAGCTTTGGCAAAATGTTCTTTCTTGTTTGAGGATCAGTTTTTATTGGTAGTGGAGGATTTTATTTCAGAGCAGTTGAACCTGATAAAAGATTCAATTTCTGATATCAAGGTATGTTTACTTGCCCCGACAATATCATATTTGTGGATTGTTCTTCCTAATACATACTATATTTTGTAGATTTTTTATGTCTCTTCTGATATTTTTACCATTTAGTAATTAACACCATTATTGTTTATTATGCTCATTTGCTCTGGGCCAGCATGTAGCAAATTGACAATTTCGTTTCCTATTGTGTTTTAAATCCTGTCTGATATTTCAGCTTATTGCCTGGCATTGATATTCTCATTGAAAGTTTGTCTACTCCCGAAATTAGAGTTACCCAGTTGAACTTATCTATTTCATAGAACCAAATTGGAATTTTGAAGTTGTTATGTAATGAATGCTGATATTTGGAAGTATTGATATACATCAAATCAGTATTATCTTTCAGAACTAGGAACTATTCTCAGTCTCTGGCAGTGAATTAATGGAGGTTTGAATGCATTTTTGGCTATCAAAATGAATTTGGCACTTTTTGGCTCTTAATTTTAGGCAGGAACATTAACTAATAGTAAGTACTATACTTGGAATTGAAACATAATTATAAAGTGGCATCAAAATGGTTGGGTCATTAAATACACAATTGGAGTGATTGAAATATTATAGTAGCAGTAGATGTTTTCATGTGCACCACTGGGATGACCATTTTAAACTTATCCTTACTATGGTTTTGGGCTTTTTTTAATGTATGCAGAAAATGCATTCTGAATCAGAAATTCTTAAAGCATGGCAAGAGCTCCTTGGTGCAGCAATAAGACTCTCATCCATTTATTGCAGGAGCATCAATTCCAATTCTGACCTGATACAAACTTATCAGAAAGATGGCATTTCTGTAAATGGTGGCAGAAAGGAAGCCATGCCTCATATTGTTAATATAGCATCCTGTACAATAGAAAATTTATATGAGCTGGGAATATTAGCAGCTACAGGTGGAGGGAATTTGGTTACAATTCTGAACATATCATGGAAAGGCGTTGTATCCTTGCTACAACTAGAGGTTGGCAAGGAGGTTATGGCTAGCAAAGTGAACATATCAAACATTATTTTAACCCTGATATCTCTGGCCACTGATTCGTTGAAGCTTTCGGCAGAATTATGGATACTGCAGTCTCCAGTTGGTAGCACTGATTTGCATTCTGTCACAGATACTGAAGCTAGAAGGTCCTGCATTCCTATAAAGTTTTATCTGATAAATGCTGTACGAATTTCATCTAGCTATCCATGCCAAGCCTTCAAAGTCTATGATGATATCATATCTTGTGTCTTGAAGATCTCAACTCTGCGCTTTGTGCTAAGCAATCAGGAACATCTGAAAGCTGCATCTGAGGCATTGGCAGAAATTTTGGAGCCCACATCTTTCATTTTTCTATGTTCGTTACTAAGTTCTGGTGAAGCAGGGTTGGAATTTAAATTGGAAGTTCTTGACAGACTGTTTCCAAACATTAACAGTGCATCATCAGAGGAAAGTGCTGATGACGTTCAAGGAGAGGAAACCATTCTAGGTGAATTATTTTCTTCCAAGAGGGAGGACAGGAGAATTTTATTGTTTGGCCGATTAGCTGTGCTTCTCAATCTTTTACAAAACCTGTCAGACCTTGGAGCTGAGGTTGTGCTTGGTATATCAAAAAAGCTTGATTGGCTTTTAGATGCCATGGTTCAAGAAGACATTTATGTATCCACACTGCAGGCTCAATTTCCAAATATTACTCGTTCAGATTCTACAACAAATTTTACTTGGAAGTTCTTGTTTCCTTCTATATTGCATGTGATGAAAATGTTTTTAATTGCGGTTGCTCCAAGCACAGCGTGGATGGAGGTTGAATCATTCCTATTTCGGAATATAATTCACCCACATGCCCTTTGTTGGGAACTTGTTCTAGAGCTTTGGTGTTTTATGGTGCGCCATGCTCAGTTGGATTTGGTTGAACAGAACATTAATATTCTCTGTTCACTCATGAAAACGCTTGTGTCTTCCAACTCTGTATCTTGTTCTCACAAGTCTTTGAGAAAGCTTGCCAGGTCTTTATGTACAATTCTAGAACATGTACCCCAATCCATTGTAGAGCTTGTTTACCGTAATTTATTAAGTGGAGGTGACATCATATCAAATTCCTCTGTGACTACTGCAATTTTGTTACAGGAAGGCTTTCCATTGCATTTATTGTCAGAAAACTCCAAGAAACAAGCTATTATGCAGATTACAAGTGCATTTTCAGAATTTGCAATGAAATTAGGTGAGAGATTGGGTGGACTGAACTCTAGATGTTCTCCAAATGTGTCTGCAGCTCTACCAAAAGATCCTATATATTTGTTGTCACTGATTTTATCTCAGTGGTATGCACAAATCCCCATATAAACAACTTGATACATTTTGTGCATTTATAGTTGTTCAAGAAAACTATGTGTTGATGTCTTTTTTCTATTGCTCTTTTTGCAGTCAAAGTGAAGATCTCCTTCAAATTGAAGATGAATGCATTCATAAAGTGCCAAAGCTTGCTGTTGCTATTATGAAAGCATATAGATCAGCTGCAGAGAGTTCACAAAGAAATTATTACAGCAATCTCCTAAGCCATGCATTGGAAGTGATTTCATATGTGAGTCATAGGCTTACATCTACTGATATTTGGGAGGTTCTAACCACTCTAGATGGCCTCCTTACCACTGGTGATTCAACCTTGGATGAGGCACCAAGAGAATTTAAACCAGCACTTGCTTCATTTCTTGCAAGTTTAAGTGCGGTGGAAATACCTGAAGATGAAGGAAATGCTGTAAGTAAGGCAATTTGGCAACTATACCATCTAATATTGAGAGAACGGCATTGGGCTGGTGTTCATCTTGGTCTTGCTTCTTTTGGGTACTTCGCTGCACGAACTTCCTGCAATGAATTGTGGCGCTTTGTACCTTTGGATGCAGCTCTGTCATTTGACATTGAATCAGGTCAAAAAACTGATGTCGAGCAATTTATGTCTGAGTTGAAGTCCTTTCTAGTGAAGGAAGGAGCCCTGACCTCCCTTTCTGCCAGTAAGGAGGAGAAAAATCTCCTCAAAAGAGAAGGCTTGTTACAAACTGAAATCCTCAGGAGTTATTTGCAGATGCCCGGAAAGTTTTCCATAAGGCAGCAGCATAATGAAAAATGTTGTGAATCTCACGAAATGGAAATTGATGCAGATGAAAATGGCAAGCAGAAAATAAAGTATTCAGGTGGAATTAAAGAAGGAATGTCATTGCTAAAAAAAGGCCTATCGTTACTTACTGATAATTTTGCAAAGCGGCAGGATGAAGGACTCAATCCAGAGCAGCGGAATCAGTTGGCTGACCTTCTCTCTTGTCTAGCCAATACCATAGATCAAGTAGCAAGTTTTGGTCATAGTTGACAAGGTATTCTGTAAGAATATTGTATTAGGGTTCTTTCTGTGTAAAATATAGCCTGGATTCTATCCGTGTAAAATATAACCAGTTACCTACCACTTTGGAGGTGATTAATGCAGTCTGTTCCATTCAATAACTGCTTCAAACAGGCAACAGTGATGTTGTATTCCTTTAAAATGTAGAATTACTTGTTTTCTGTATTCGGCTGAAACATAATTTTAAATCTTAAACACTATTGTCATCTGTGACTGGTATTGAAAGATGATTCCAGCATTCACAACAAGGGAGCACTAGAAGGGAGCTCATTATACTGCTGTATAGTTGCACATCTTGGGCCTGTTTTTGGGATGCAATTTTTTAGGTTCTTTCGTAGGCTCGATAGATTTACATTGGTCTATTGATGTACAAAGCGAAGGTTGTAGATTGATTATGCTCTTATTTTTTTAGACCTGCTTGTGTCTATGGAAACAGACATGCAAAGATCAAATAGACTGTATTGGTTACTGTTGATTTCATAGATCACAGTAGCTCACAAAGGGAGCAAGTTAATTCGTGAACAAAGTTCAACGGTCGGCAGCATCATGATCTGAAAATCCTCCCATCCGACATACCTCTGGCAGACCCCATTGTTGATCAACCCTGGGGTTTTCCAACATTTTCAGTCATCCCTTTTGTCAGCCACCGTCTACTGCTTTCAGCCTTGTCTGCTCAAAAGTCTCCAATGGGGACCATGTCCAGCCTATAGGTACTAGGAAAGAGGTGACAGATTTCAGAAGGATATGAGTTCTTATGCTCAACATAACGAGGAGGATGTGTCTGCCATGCCAATTCATGGACGTCCAAGTATGTTAAGTTGCTATTAGAAAATTGAATTGGATGAGGTCTCACCTCCATGTTAACACTTAATTCGAAGCGTGTTTGCTATCCATCCTTTCCAAGCGCCTCAATCTTTTTTTTTTGGGTAGTGAACAGTTTCTTGCAGGTTCAGGAAGAACTAAGGGTTGTTGAAGCAAAGGGTGGAGAAATTTCCTGCACAGTTTTGGTAAAATCAACAATGCCAATAACCCAGCCAAGATCTTTGAATGTACTCAATTGTTGTATTGTTTTTATACCAAACAAAGAGTCCACATGTCTGACCTTTCCCATTTCTTTACATAGTTGAAAACTTTTAAGATATCACTTCTGGTGTTAAATGATAGGATTCAATGAATGAATGAATGATTTTAATGACGTCCACGACGCTGAACAGCTTAAGGGACCAAGGAATAACAACCTCAACTCACCTTCATATTCTTTTTGATGTTGGATCTTCTGCTATGAGTCTTGACTAGAACGCTAGCAATCTGATTGATATTATCTTCGTCAAATAGATGGTGCATGTTGTCAACCTTTAGATTGTTTTCATACTGACTGCGGATATCCTCATAGGCTGCACACTCCATGACAAAGTGCCATTCTGTCTCCACCACACCCTTATCACAGAAAAATGCAAGTTCTCTCTTCCCAAACCTCCTTGGGAATCTTCCACCTACCAGTCTCACATCTAAGGTGATGTGACCCTGTCCTCAACTGTGCCACTATCACCCTTGTTTTTCCTTTAATAGCTGCCCCTAAATATGTTTTCTCCCCATGGTCACAAGTTGGATTGAACTCTTTGATGTAGTATGTTTTTTTACGTCCATTGTGATTAATCCACATGGCAGTCCTAAATTTCCTCATCACAATTTTTTTTATTTCTTCCTTGGTGCTAGGACATTAATGCAGCTTGATATCCCACTTACTCAACCACTTTTTGTTTTGCTTCATCCTAGTTTTCTTCCTAGGATCTAATTCCTCTTCCATAGCTATCTTGGGCCAATGCTGGTTATCCATGCTCGATGTTGCCTCCCATGGGAAAGTACTTGCTTTGGCCAAAAGGATTTCATACAGAACTGTGGTTTTGACTTTGAGATTGCTAGTAATAAGCTGTTTCTGTATTCTTTCTAACTGTGTCCAGCTACAAATTGACATGCTACTTCCCCATACCTCACAACCATAGAGAACAACCGGTGTAACCAACAAACCAAAAAGGGTTTTCTTGGGTTTCCAATCCAAAAGTTCAGCTTTTCAGGCCCAATTTTGGAGTAAGTATGAGGATCTCCATCCTCCCTGAATTCTTTTCGCCCTACAAGTCTCCCAACTGAGCTTATGGTGGAAGTGAATCCCAAGATATTTGTATTCCTTCGCTATCTTCAAAGGACTACCTTCAAAAAGAAAAGTTCTTGGGTTGTCTTTTCTTCTTAAAGAGAAAACCATGATTTTGGTCTTGTTAATGTTCACTTGCATCTCGACTTCATGACAAAAGTGTTCTAAGGCCTTTAAGTGTTCTCTTAATCCATGTGCTGTTTTTGAGATTAGAATAAGATCATCTGCATATAGAAGCAACTTTAACACATAGCTGGTTAGATGAACCCCTTCTCCATCCACTTTGCTTAACCAAACTTCCAGCTTATCAATATATAAACCGAACAAGGTGGGGGATAGAAGACATCCCTGTTTAACACCAATATCGTTACCAAAACATTTGGACATTTGGATTGATAAAGTTGTTTGGAAGGTGGTTGCAAATTTATTTCTACGCATGCGTATGCCTTCTTTCTAACTTTCTTTACTCTTTACTTCCGCCAAATCCCATGTCCTTTTCCTGTCATAATAGCTATCATGGCGTGGGATACCATTTCGTTAGTAACCATATTACAACCTTTTGTTGACACCTACATAGGGATTGGGTGAACAACTGTAATTAGTGTAAATAAATAATAGAGAAAATGGAGAGTCATCGGGAGATGAACTGAACAGTCACTCCCTCTTGTATATAATAATGAACAACCTGAATCAATAATATGGTTACCTTTGAGGAGTTACCTCCTGGTCTGACATGGTATCAGAGCCAGCGCCATTTTTGGCTTCCCTCTCTGCTTTGTAACTCCTCTCTCGCAACTGTTGCCCCTCTCTGGCAACTACTGCAGACGTTTGGCTGGTTATGTGAGGCAACTGCTCCACAAGCGCAGTTGAGGTATCACTCTCTTGGTTTCATAGTGTTAAACACGGGTGTGATGAATGAAATTCTCTTATAATTGTATATCGGCGTTTTGGACCATAATCGGGTATTTTTCTTTGTTCATACATTTTATTTATAAATCATAGTCAATTATTGTTAAGCGTTAATACTGAGTTTAAGCGCTAAACCTTTTCTTAAGCATCTTTATTAAAATATGAATTAAGCACGTGGGTAGTATTCTACAAGTGGTAAGCGGTATCTAGCGCGCCCTAAAGGTTGTAAATGGTATTCCTAAATTTCACGCGATTAGCTTTAGCGGGCGACACGTAGCACGGGAAAACCACTTTTCTCGTGCGCTCTTGATTTGTTATGCATCGTGCAAGATTTCACGCGAGATTACGTGATAGCCGTTGGATCAAGCGAGATTGATCGATGGTGGAGATTCACCAAGCTAGTTGGCGAGCGGATGACGCGATAACCGTTCGATTAGACGGGTCAGATCTGACGGTGATTGCGTCGGAAGATGCATGTGAGTTAATTTAAATTTCAGACGCGATAAGGTTATGAAATGGGGTTTTAATTCCTTTTGGTTTCATTATGAGATTGCGTGACAGCTGTTCGATTGGACGAGTCCCATCGACAGTGGAGATCGTCCGGGCTAGTTGATGAGCGGACGACGCGATATCCGTTGGATCTGGAGAAGTGAGATCAACGGCGCAGATTGAAGTGCTCGATAAAAGGAGAAGTCAACGAGGGACCGACAATGATTGGTTAGATAAGCGGGACCCTCAGGGGGAAAATCCACGTACAGAACCGGATTTAAGTTAACCAGTAGTCGAATTATAGACTACCACCTCATTTTCGTCAACCCCATGCGTCATTTTTTTACTAGTAGAAGAGCGATTTTTTACAGAGTACATTTTTAAAATGCACTCATTGATATCTATTGTGAGAGGTTCTCACCGGGAATGAGAACTATCCAGAATGGTCGCGGAAAATCAAACACACTCTCATTTATAATGAGTTGTGGAAAGGAGTGTGTGTTGGAGACGGAGACAGAGCCAGAACAACCTATCTCAGACAAGGAATTCACCATTTGGGAGAATAAGAAGAACAAGGCTTATGCATTGATTGCAGCATCAGTAAATGAAGAGGTGAGTCGCCATATTTCACCATTTTCAAATGCTTTCGAAGCCTTACAAAAACTGAAGGAACTCTATGACTTGCACTTGAAGTTGTTCAACTCATGATTAAATTGTTCACCCTTGAAATACAAAATGATGATCCTCTTGCTCTTGCAACATAAGTAAAATCTATTATGCATGATATCAAAGTCACTAATGTTGAACTGGACATTCCTCTGATAGCTTTTCTCAAGGCACTTTATCCCACTTACTCAAATTATCTTGAGTCATTGCAAGCAAATGGAAACCTCAAAGATATTACCTTTGACTCCCTTGTGAAAAAAATCGCTGAAAGAGAGAAAGCTTTTGGGAAGAAGACAACTCCTCAGTCTTTTGAAGAGGCTGTGTGCCTTGCACATAGAGAGAAGAATCTTGCTCAAAATTCTTCAAGAGGAAGAGGTGGTCGAAGAGGAAGAGGAAGAAATTTCGGAGGCAGGGGGGGTAGACACTCTCAAGGAGAAAAGTTAGATTTGCACTGCATACGCTGCAAAAGAGATGAATCACATGATGCATCCATATGCAAGTTGCCTTGAGACAGAATTGAGCATGAAAGAAACCAACCCAAAGGTAAAACTAATGACAAAGAGAAAGGTGTAGCACATGAATTTGCTCACTATGTTCTGGCACACTGTAATATTGGAGTAAATGAAGACTTATTTAATGCTTCACTTGCTTGGAAAAATGATTGGTTGCTTGATTCAGGAGCAACTTGCCATGACTTTTAGAAGAGATTTTTTTGAAGAATTTACTGACAATGTTGATGGAGCAGTATACTTTGCAGACAAATCAAAACTCAATCCATCAGGGCTTGGTACAATCAGGCTTAAATTGCCTGGTCTTCCAGACTTTTTTTTGCATCATGTTTTATATCTCCCACAACTGAGGAAAAATTTGCTATCTTTAGTCCACATCCCCAGCAAGGACACTCCATTCATATGTTTGATGTCAAGCTTGAAGTGAGAAAAGCATCAGACCACTCACTTGTCATGACGAGGATAGAAGAAGAAAGGCTTCTTAAGCTGCAGGGTACCTCTGCTCGTGCACAAAATTTCTCATACAATTCTCATTATGAAGAAGGTACATTTCCATCAAGTTTATTATGGCATGCTAGATTTGGACACTTGAACTATGACAACCTCTGCTTGTTGAAGAAAAATGGTGTTACCGGTTTGCCTACAATTCCTAGGAAACTTAAGCAATGTGATGCTTGCATTCTAAGAAAGCATAGCAAATAGTCTTTTCATGATTCACATTCCAGAGCACATAGAAAACTTGAACTCATTCATTCAGATTTATGTGGTCCAATGCCTGTTCCTTCTGCAAATGGAAATAAATATATGATGACATTTATTGATGAGTACATCAGAATGTGCTGGGTTTATTTATTGAAGAACAAATATGATGCTTTTCAAACATTCAAGAACTTTCATACATGGATTGAAACTGATGCACAATCTCATATTGGCTCTATTCGCATTGATAATGGAAAAGAATACACTTCAAATGAATTTGAAAACTATCTTCGCCAACATGGGATCAAACATCAAACAACTGTGCTTTATAATCCCCAACAGAACGAAGTAGTTGAAAGAATAAATAGGACAATCTTAAATATGGTGCGCTCCATGATGTTTATCAAAAATGTAAAAATGATGTTTTGCGCTGATGCGGTTTTATGTGCTGTATATATAAAGAATAGATGTCCATCTAATGCTATTAGAAAAAAGACTCCTTATGAAATGTGGTATGGGCACATTCCTTCAGTAAAGCATCTCAGGGTCTTTGGTTCCACATGTTATGCCTTGATATCAAAGGTACATAGAAACAAACTTGGTGCAAGAAGTCGTAAGTGTATCTTCTTGGGGTATTCAAACACCTCCAAAGCATACCATCTCTATGATGAAGTCAATAAAAACTTTGTTGTATCTAGAGATGTAATCTTTCTTGAATCATCCAAAACTGACAATGTTGTTGAACGACAATTTGATCGCTTGGATAGATTTGCAAATGCAAATTCATTTCAAGAATTCGATAATCAGATTCCACATTTTGAAGGGGGGATTCCTATACTAGATCACCCCGTCGAATCTTCTTTTGAAGCACTCTCCCCTGCATGAAACTCCAACAACGAATGATACTTTGAGTGATGTGATTGACATAATTGGGAGACTCAATCTTGATTCAGTTGCAACTCAATCAACAGAGCAGCCTGGACCATCTCAGAAAAGTCCTCCAAAGTGGTTGACAAAGACACTTGAAAGTGTTCATCCTGATGAGGTTGGAAAGACAGGAACTAGAAATTCAACCTGGAAAAATGGAGGTGATGTAGATGACTCTGATTCACCTGTTGATATGGATGTTTCTTATGATTGTGAATTGAATTTGTCTACAGATTTTGAACCAACTTCCTTCAAAGAAGTTGCTTCTCATGATGAATGGAAAGAAGCAATGCAAAAGGAGTATGATGCCTTGATAAAGAATGACACTTGGAAGCTGGTTGATCCTCCATTGGGAACCAAACCAATTGGCTGCAAGTGGGTCTACAAGAACAAGTATAAAGCTAATGGCTCACTTGACAAGCACAAAGCCAGGCTTGTGGCAAAAGGTTTTGCACAGAAGGAAGGGGTCGATTATGAGGAGACTTCTGCCCCCACAACAAAATGGGCTACCATCCAGACACTCTTTTTCCTAGCAGCTCAGAATGGTTGGAAAGTCCACCAAATGGATGTAAAAATTGTGTTCTTGAATGGAGATCTAAAAGAGAATGTTTTTATGTCCCAGCCTGAAGGATTTGCTGTAAAAGGACATGAACATAGATATGCAAACTTGTGAAATCCTTGTATGGCCTCAAACAAGCATCGCGAGCCTGGTATGAAAAACTAACTGAGCATCTTTTGAAACTCAATTTCAAACGTTATGATCTTGATGATGCAACTTTGTTTGTCAAGAAGGTTGGAAAAACAATTGTATATCTTGTGGTATATGTAGATGATCTTTTGATGACAGGGAACAATGGGAGCTACATTGCATCCATAAAGAAGGAATTGATGAAAGGTTTTGAAATGACTAATTTGGGCTATGTTCATTACTATCGTGGTATTCAAGTAACTCAACATTCGAAGTCCATATTCCTTTCTCAAAAGAAGTACATTGGAGATCTGTTGAACAGGTTTGGCATGACTGAATGCAATCCTTTGACTACTCCAATGGAACAAAACTTAAAACTCACATCCATTGAAGGAAAAGAATTTGAAGATGCAACAAAGTATAGACAACTTGTAGGAAGTCTCAACTACCTAGCTACTACCAGACCAGACATTTCGTTTGTTGTTGGAATCCTCTCAAGGTTTATGCAAAAGTCTTGTGAGGGACATTAGTCTGCTGCAAAAAGAGTTGTAAAGTACTTAAAGGGAACTCAAGACTTTGGAATCAAGTATACATAGGTGGGCGACTTCAGCTTGATTGGATACTTTGATGGAGACAAAGAAACTAGGGTATCTACTTCGGTTTATGCTATGAGTTTTGGATTAGGAGCTGTCGCCTGGAGATCACGCAAACAATCAGTTCCAACAGATTCCACAACAGAGGCAGAATACATGGTAGCAGTTGAGGCAACAAAAGAAATTGTGTGGCTTAGGAAAATTCTGGAAGATTTGCAGGTAAAACAAGTACAATCGACTCCACTTATGATTGACAATACCTCGGCAATAAAGTTGGCCAAGAACCCATAGTTCCATGATCGAACAAAGCACATCAATACAAAATATCATCTGATTTGACATCATGTTGAGGCCAAAACAATCCATCTTTGCCATTGTGCCACTAATGAGCGGATTGCAGACATCTTCACAAAAGCGCTTGGAAGAGAAAAACTTGAAAGATTCAGAACGATGCTTGGATTCACCAACATCCCTTCATATTAAGGGTGGGAATGTTGACACCTAATCATAGGGATTGGGTGAACAACTGTAATTAGTGTAAATAAATAAGAGAGAAAATGGAGTCATCGGGAGATGAACTGAACAATCACTCCCTCTTGTATATAATAATGAACAACTTGAATGAATAATATGGTTACATTTGAGGAGTTACCTCCTGGTCTGACACCTTTAATATTCTTGTTCCTAAGATCCTTGTCAATGCTCTTCATCTATTTTATTGACTCAGTTTTTGAAGAACATTGAATTAAGAAACACAGAAGAAAGAAACACTATTAATCCTTCTTTAGAATAACTTAAATGGGCTACTCTATTAAAAATCACTCTTTACAAACATCTCAAAAAGGGAGCCTATGAGAATTAGGCTCTTGGACTTAATTATTGAATGTCAATATTAACTACATCTTGGGAGCTTAAATGGATGTTGCAAGTAGTAATGAAATTGTCGGTGCATATCATAATATTATGAATTTATACTCTAAATGGGATGAATTATGACATGTATGGCATATTAGTGAATTTGGGGCATTAGGGTCTTCATTTTCTTAAAAGAGGCTTCAGCAATATCATTCCAACCAAAGGTGAAATGGTGGCATGAACGCAGAAGCTCAAGGGAATGGAAAACACAACCAGGTGGATGTGTTAGTGCTAGAGAAGAATAAAAGAATGTGGATGCAACGACCAAGAGGAATGACACAATAGAGAAAAGAGAGGTGGATGCAACAAGCATAGGATGATGAATGGCTTTGATACCAACTTACAAACAATAAATTTAACAAACATACATTTTTTATTCTCCGACAATCATTACAATGAACATGACACACATATATAATTTAGGTGGTAACCTTTTGTGTGGCATGTGTCTTTTGGGTTCGATTACATTAACTATAATATAACTACATTTTTTTTGTAAGTAAGGGTAACAATTTATTTAGAAATTTAAAGCAATATTCATAGATACAAATGGATAAATAGGGCAGCTAGCCTTTGGAAACTATTTGAAAAACTTGCTAACTTAGCTTACCAAATCAAAGAAAGATAGTAATATTTCTTGCTTCACCTAGGACAAAATGACATTTGGACTTGCCCAAAGAGGGAAACTAGAGATAAGAGTTTAATAGACTAAGTTACAAAAATTCAAGAGGGTTTACCATGAAGGAAACCAAGCCTTTAATACCAAATAGTTTGTTAACTAAAATTATTGATAGTCAGGAGAACTAATTGTCAAGAGTAAAAATCGTGAAAAACCAGACATTCAAAAGAGTGCCACAACCTGCTTCCTTTGAGGAACAAAGTGTTGAATTTTTGTAGCTATGGTTGGTTTTCATAATTGATATTTTAGACCTCCAAATATATGTAAGACATGTTCTTCATGTCGGCTTCAAAATGAGGGAATTTTGAATTTCTAAGTTTTGAATTTTTGCCTCCAAATGTAAGGTCGACTTCTAGCTAGCCCTAGTGAAGGTTCACACCAATTCGGCCTCTCAAGATCACTATATATATGCCATTTGACTTCCTCCTCTTGGCTTATACATATCTCACATACAAGTATCTTTTGTTCATCCATGCGAATAAGACAAGGAAAAAGAAGGACGAAGTTGATTGGAAGAAGATTGAGCTCTCTCTCTCCAATTGACCACAGACACATGTGATAGACAACTCGAGATTTTTCTAGGCATCATCACTAAGAACAATTTGAGTTTTTCTAGTGGAAGACGCAGGTCCGAATTTTAACTTGTTTGATTGGCTTTGACTGAATCTTCAAGCATATATCATTTTGTGGACAGTTGACCAAGTATGACTTGGGAATATTGCTAGTTGGTTTGATCTTGTTTTGACTAGAAGGATTAGATGTATTTCTTGATGAATTGAATAATTTCTCTAAGAAAAAGGTTGTTGGGTTTTCCCCCAAGTGAGTTTTCCTAGGGTAAAATTTTTTGTGTTTCTCGTTTGGCCATCTCTTTATGTTCTTATTGGCATTTTGTTTCCACTATTGAGATCTTCTGTGTAATTGCTTTATGATGAATGTGAATGCAAGAACAATTAGTATAAGAAATCATAAGTAATTATGAGATTAGAAGATCCTTGAAAAATCAACATGGTATTAGAGATTGGATGAAAGATCAGTGTTTAAAGAAGCTAGACTATTTCAAATTATGCTCGAGGGCTTGTTCTGTCACTAGCCCTAAAAACCCTAGTACTATCTTGGTTGAAAAAGGGACGAAAAATATTCTAGAAGCCTAGATTTTTCTTGTTGCTTGTATCCTACCTGTGTGACCTATGATCCATCTGTTTTGTATATGAGGTAAAGAAGAAAATGGTCAAAGCCCTAGTTTAATCTTAGATGGACCGAATGGCCTTAGGAAGGCCGAAGCATGCTTAGAGGGTTGAAGCCTGTAATTTATAGGATAAAAAGCCTCATTTCATTTTAGTAGGTTGAGAAGGTCTCATACCTTGTTGTAGAGGGTCGAGGAGGCCTCATAACCTATTATAGTAGGCCAAGAAGCCTTAGAAGGGCCGAGGAGCCTTGGCACTAGGCCTCAGGCCTAGTAGAATTTAAAAAGGAGTCTTAGTTCGAACATTAAAAGGCTAAGGAGCCTCAAGAAGTAGCCAAAAGAGATTTGGATTATTTTTGTCCAAGGTAAAGCCAACAAAAAATGTCTTTTGTGCATGAGGATTGTGGAAGGCACTAGGAGAAGAGATTGAATTGATGCTTTAGTAACAATGGAAAGTTTGAAGTGTTTCATGTGCCTCATGCTTGACATCAACAAGGCTTACTATTTAATCCATGGCTTGAAAGACTCTGTTGCATAAGCACATTACAATGATGGGATGTTCAATGATGCGTATGAGGCCTAGGAATACATACCTATACAAGGGCCAACAAAGCCATAAGAAGTCTGTTTGATGCATGGAATGTAAAGTATGTATCATCGCTCAATTTACTCACAATGTTTCCCTTTGGATTAAAGGTTTTATTTTGGCAACATTCTTGTAAACTTCAACCAGGGGAAATGATCACTTAATAACTCTATAGGCTTGATTGAAAAGTCTATATTGAGACTTGTATCCTAAAAGATTAGACAAGATTGTGATTTGCTCCTTAGTCAAAATCATAGGACCGTATCAAAGGTCTGATCTATTGTCTTACAACGATGATGAATAGAGCCTTGAAGAAACCATTAAGGACAGTTGTGATGGCTATGTCCCTTCTCCTACAAGTCCAGTGATGAGATTATCAAATGATATTCAATTATGCTTGTGCAAGAAAATATTGCTAGATCCACTTACTAAGCTGTAGTATGGAAGTCATCTTGATATTTCAAGAAGTAATGACAACATCACAATTCAGATTGTGGATCAAAGCAATACAAGGCTAGTTAAGGGAAATATGTGATCTATACACGTGTTGAATGTCTAAAATGTGATATAGCCAACTTGTGTTTCTGAATGTGTTCAGAAACAAGATGTTTTGAAGCTACAAGCTCTTGAAGAATTGATGCCATTTGTCATCATGAACTCTGCACTGAAAGATGCATTGCATATGCTGTTAATATTGATTGTTGGTAGGGTATTTTAGTACTAAAGAATGGGGCCTATTTTATATGGATCCTCAGTCCTGGAGTCTATTATTTGCACATCAAGGCAATAAGGAAAAGGATCACTGTCACTAACAAGCATTTGGAGAAAGCACAATATGATGGAGCAAGTTCATTGGATATTACCTTCACTTTTGACATGGCAAGCTTACAATGAAAAATAGGCTGAATTCCTCTTCAAGTTTGGAGACCAAAGTCCTCTTGAGAAAAATGTCATTTGAAGATTCAAAGGTGTTCTTATTATTATTACTACTATGATTGAAGGATAGGTTACTTGGGTTGAAAGGGTTGAGATCAATGTTTAGCTGAGAATACATAGTTGCATTGCTAGTAAAGCTAAGGCAGTGACGAAGTATTTTGTATTTCTCTTGATGAAGACATCTCACATTTAGATAGTAGTCTTTATTGGAGATCCTTAATCTTGATACATCTGCTTAAGATTATCATAAAGTGTAGAAATTCTCTCTACAAATCTCGCTCTGAGACCATGTAGAAAATCTGACTGTCGGTTAACCCGATAATGCAATATAAATCAAAGCAGAATACTATAACCTACTTCTAATATCAATTTGCGGAAGCTTAAAGATCGAGCTGAACACACATAACCAGAAGAAGATGAATCAATCGCACAATACACATGAAAATACTTCGGGGAAAGCCTCAACTAAAAATCCCACTATCTGTATTATCATACAAGGTGGAAATACATAGGAATTATACAAAGCCTTAGCTCTCTCAGCTAGCCAGCTCTCAGTACAATCCTCACAGATGCTCACAGACAATCTTGGCTTCTCTCAAGGCTTCCTCTCTGCCCTGCAAGCTCCTATTTCTTTGTGCTGTTCCTGTGGGATGATTCTCCTTCAACCAAGTGGAAAACCTCTTCTACCCAGTGGATGATCTCCTGATCTCACACACTGTCAGAACTGCACAATCCTCAAGGAATGATTCCTTCTGCATGCATGAGTTTTCTTTATATGAAAACACATGCAACTGATAGTACACTGTCCTTGACTTTAATCTCAACTAGGTCTTTCTCAGCATATACATGCATGAGTTTCTGATGAGGGAATCTTCAGTTAACTAGAGTACACTAGTTGAGTGCATACATGCATCAACTGACTGTTAACTCTCTATTAGTTCCTAAAACAGTTTGGAACTAATTTAACTGGACTTAACTCAATAAATTGAGTTAACTAATTACAACTCAAATATAACTTAACCTTATCTCCTTACTTTAAGGCTTATCTCCTTAATTTAAGGGATAACTCTTGCATGACTTCAGAAAGACTTCTAACTTGAATTTCTCCAACTAATTAATCCAAAATGAATTAATCAATTATTTCCAAGTAGCTGTTAAGACTAAATTCGATTTTAATTCACAATTTAATTCAAGGACAAATTAAATCGAAATATTCTTGTTGCCACATTTCAACACTCCCTCTCAACAAGAAAGGGATTATACTGCAGCAACATGATCCTCCCATCATCAGCAGCTTGCTTTACCTTGTAAAGCCAACGGGAACTCACAACTGACTTGTTCTCCTGTCTCGGAACCACGTCCCAAACACTGTTTCGAACTATGGAGTCATACTCCTCCACCATAGCATCAACCCAAATCGGCTGTTGCACTGCTTCCTTAAAGGAAGATGGCTTGATCTCAACACATTCCCCAGCAAGGGCCATGTATCCAATGTACCTCTCAGGTGACCTCCTCTGTCTGCACTAAGAAGATGGTGCTCCCACATTCTATCTCTCATCCTTCAACAATTTGTCAACTTCTATTGTGTGCTTCTGTCCATCTCTCGAAGACTCTGCTTGAGTGGATGTTTCCACTCTTGGAACCTCTACATGCGGCTGCTCCGCATCAGTCTGAGGCTCCTCTTCCTTAGGAACCAACAGTTCCTCCATAGCCTGTAGTTGGAGCTCCCTCTCAAGGGAAACTCACATGGCCTTCTGCTCATCAAACTTGAGATCTCTGTGAACCACTGTCCTCCGACTGGTAGGCAAGTACACCCAATTGTTGTGAGGTGTATCAGTGTATGCCACAAGTATCCCCAACTCTGCTGTCGCCTCAAGCTTCTTCCGTGCATCCTTTGTCACATGAAAATATAACGATGAGCCAAAGATCCTGAAGTGACCCACGTCTGGTCTCTTATTGGAGAAAGCTTCCTCTGGTGTCTTCATCCCAAGTATGCGATGCAGGCTTCTATTCTGCAAATAGACCGCTGCGTTGCATGCCTTAGCCCACAAGTGAATTGGTAGGCCTTGGTCATGCAGCATTGCCTATGCTGCCCCTACAATAGTTCTGTTCTTCCTCTCGACCACCCCATTCTGCTGTGGGTTATGAGGTGTCGTCAACTCTCGTTTAATTCCTTCCACTGCACAGAAGTCCTTAAACTCTTGAGGGACATATTCTCCACTATTATCGCTTCTCAAGGCCTTGATCTTCTTCCCTGACTCTTTCTCGACCAAAGCTTTGAACTCACAAAACTTTGTGAAGATTTGGTCCTTCTTGTGCATGAAATAAATCAAGCATTTACGAGAATAGTCATCAATGAAAATAAAATAATACCTTTGCTTCACTGTGGATGTTGTCGAGAATGGTCCACACACATCAGTATGAACTCGATCTAAGATAGCCTTTACTCGACTGTCTCGATCATGAAAGGAAGACTTGGTGTACTTTCCCAAGGTACAACCTTTGCATGTGTCAACTTGCTCAAGTTTACCTTTGAGAAGTCTTGTAGATATCTGCTACATTATCTTCAAAGCCCCATGATGCAAATGGCCCAACCGCTTGTGCCACAACTCGCCAATGTCTTGGCTTTGCACCAATTTTGCTTTCGTACTCAATGCTGCACAATCATCTACCTCTAGTTTATAGATATTCTTCACCCGAATCCCTATCCTCTTGGTCTGACCCGTGGCTATGTGTCTTAGGAACGCCTTTCCTTTATTGAAGACAACATCATAGCCTTTGTCCTCCAACATCGCGACTGATACCAAGTTCTTCTTCAGTCCAGGCACATACTTCACATCTGTCAAGGTGAAAGGAGCTCCATGCTCCCTTTAAAAAGCAACCGTGCCTACTCTTGAAACACTGTACCTTCCATCGTCACCTATCTCTATGCACATCTTGAGGTCTTTCTCCTCCAAGGCACTGAATAAACTTTTATCATCGGTCATGTGGAATGAATGCATGCGATGAGGGTAAAGTCCATTTCGAACTGAGAGGCTAATGCCTCACCTTCCGAGGATCCCTTCTTGGACTTCTTCGATGGGAAATTAGTCGCATAATGTCCCATCTCGTGACAATTAAAGCATCTCACTTTAGACTTGTCACCCTTCTTCCCTCCATGAGAAGAATTCGATTTTGGAATGGGACGCCTTCCCCTTTCTTTTCCTTGCCTTACTTGCTAAGGCCAGATTTTCTTCATCATCATCCTTGGATGAAGAAGCATCTCGTTTGCTCCTCCTGATCTCCTCGTGCATAAGATCCGACCACAGTCGTTCCCAATCCGACAATTTCTCCCTTCCATTCACAGAGTCCTGGTAGCTATTCCAACTCTTTGGAAGGCCAAGGAGAGCGAGACTCACCATATCTTCATCGACAATAGTTATTCCCACACTGCCAAGCTCATCTCTGCAGGTGGTGAGCTTGTTCATATATGTGGAAATAATATTGCCCTTTTCCATCTTGATTCTTCGAAGCTTATCCTTGAGCGACAATTTCCTCTGGTCGCTACTGTTCTGGTAGAGGTTCTTCAATGTCTTCCACATTGAAAATGGGGTATCCTTCCCATGGAGACTCGAGACAATATGGTCTCGAACTCCCTCAAGGATGATCTGTCTCGCCTTCGCCACAAACTTCTTCCACTTAGCCAACTCTTATGCATTAGTTGAAGCTGGCTTTTGGATTTCTTGATCAATGAATTCCTTCAAGCCATTGTCTTCTAATACATCCTCCATTCTATCTTTCCATGCTATGTAATTCGAGCTACCTTTCAAGGCATACTCGAGTCTCAAGCCATAGAACGCCATTGGCCAACCTTGACGTATGATATGAATTCGATTTGCACCTGCAACCCCGAACTTCAAATTTCGAATTCTCTTCTTAGTATACTGTTCACAGCTTCGATAAAATTGGCTCTGATACCATGTAGAAATTCTCTCTACAAATCTCGCTCTGAGACCATGTAGAAAGTCTAATTGTAGGTTAACCCGATAATGCAATATAAATCAAAGTAAAATACTATAACCTACTTCTACTATCAATTTGCGGAAGCTTAAAGATCGAGCTGAACACATATAACCAGAAGAAGATGAATCAATCACACAATACACATGAAAATACTTCGGGGAAAGCCTCAGCTAAAAACCCCACTATTTGTATTTTCATGAAAATACTTCAGGGAAAGCCTTAGCTAAAAACCCTCCTCTGTTTTAATTCTTCTTGCTGTAGTTGAGATTCGAGCTGCAAAAAATCAATTTTATCTTGTGCATTTTGTAGACAAACGTGAATGTCTATGAGAGAAACTTTGCTGACTTTTAATGTATCATGAGTAGTAGACAATATCAGAGTTTTGAGGAACTCTAATACTTCATTGATTTTGACCATTTTTTTTTCAATGTCAGAATTACACCTTAAAAAACTGATCACAACTATTACTCAATGCAGAAAAGTAATACCCATTCACAGTACACAACAATATCCTTTATAAATGTGCAGCAAATGATCAGTGTGCAACCAACAAGCACCAATTACAATCCATTACATAAAAATAAGAGTTTACTCATGACCAGCACTATGTTCTGACAATACAACCGACTAAACTTTCCTCCACAA
Source organism: Pinus tabuliformis (assembly GCA_031772625.1). Classification (NCBI taxonomy): domain Eukaryota; kingdom Viridiplantae; phylum Streptophyta; class Pinopsida; order Pinales; family Pinaceae; genus Pinus; species Pinus tabuliformis. The sequence goes on from CM062819.1 coordinate 20,377,155, forward strand.
AAGACTACTTTTATTTGTCAAAACAATCATTGCCTTTATACAGCCCACCAAACTCTTATGCAGCAGTCGAAGTAACAAGGAATCAATGCATATATATGTAGATTGTGTTTGTATCCCTTCGACCTCCAAATCTACAGGTTGCTTGTATTTCGCATGACACACAAGTGCCACAAAATTATGTTAATTGAAAATACTGCAAGTATACAAACTTTAAGCCTTCTACAATGTCTTGAAGCATACCAGGAAGCAGCTTAAGTATTCATTCAACACTATAATTCTTTCTTTCCCAAAATTTGCAAGGAGCCAACAAACTAGACAATGCAGATTGGTTCTTATTGAAAACTTTTATATCTCAACACCTGCTGCAAACAAAAATGCCAAAATACCAGTATGTGTTCCTACTGGAAAATCCTTTTATTTGCTGACTTCACTCTTTGAATGGCATAAATTTGTTCAAACTCAGAACTGCTCCTACAACTGTGACTCTTCTACTGACATAAATTTGTCTTCAATGCACATATAAAATTTATTGAAACCAAATCACATATTTAACTCCAAAGTATAGCCAGCACACATATAGTCATATAATCTCAATTGATCCAATGTATGCCATCTTATGAATCAACAACATATATGTAATTAAAGGCATATATGTTCACCACATTCAATTCAATATATATATCGTTGAGAACACACATAACCAATTCAATGCTTTGAATTGACCAGTGTCAACAAACAACACATAAATATATAGTTTCAGAGAACGCCCAGGTCCCGCAACAGACACACAAAGAATGAGACAATACGATGTATATGGACAATGTTATACTTATGGACATTGTTCAACAACGTATATAACTGGACAATTAAGGTATATAACCTGGAGCAGCTTTCTTTGCAGCTGGCTTCTTTCCTGGGGTAGCTGGTTTAGTAGCCTATTGTATGCTCTTCATAGCCAATAAATCACTTCATAATATCGGTCCCTTAGTGAGGTAGGTTCAACTTCACACTCAGAATTCAATATGGCTCTCAACAATGATAGAATCTCGTCCCTTCAGCCAGAAACTCGACTTAGAACTAAGGTGATTCTTCCCATGATAAGGGTAATGTGGTTTTTCCTTTATTCTCAGAGAACCACGTCTAGACTGGAGCAAATAACTGCACTGATACAAGAGGGAGATTAGATTTCCTTTAATGGAGAACTTGTGCCATTAGTAAACAAAACTCATCCTTGTCTCTTTTCCCAAAATACGACCTCTATTCTCAAGATTTGACCAGCAAAATAAGAAGGGAACTTGTTCTCTTTCCAGTTGTGGATGTGGCTCAGTTGTGGCTTGAGACTTCTACCTTATAATTTTGCGGAAAAGCCCTGCGAGTCAACAATGTAAAAATATATGTTGAAAGGACGACCTCTCGTCTAAAGTCTCTAAAAATTAGGTTGCGAGGATAACGTCTTGCAGTTTACTGCCATCATTTTATTTTGTATCAAGTCACATCGGGCTTCAATCAGGATTTTGTATTTAAAACAACTACTATGGGGGAGATACATCTCCAAAATTAGGAAGCCCAGACATCATTCACGGATTTGGCTCGACTGACAGCATTAAAGTTCATTTAGTCCTCAATTCCCATCAAATGATTCTTCCTCTTTACTATGGAGAATGTCGTATTCCAACCTGTGAATACTATTAAAATCAACTGGAAATCCCTTGCATACACAAGATTCTACATGATTGTAATACACAAGACCCTATGCGAAAAGAACTGATTCGAACTTAACCGATAAATTATACACACAGATTATAAATTATACAACATGTCAATAAAATCAAACTTAAATATCGGCTTTCTAATGCTCCAATGTTTCAAACGCTCCAATGTTTCATGCGGGCTCCGAAGAGGAAATACCTTTTCCTCGACTGTGCATACTCAGGTATTTCTGGTGCAAGGCCGTGAGCCTTCAAGACTTTACTGCCAGTGACACTCTTCGCAAGACTTTACTCTACAGTAAAAAATAACACAGTACTTTTGACATTTTCTTTGCAAAATCAGATAGTGATCATGGAGATGGCCTCTCAGCCTTTACCATAGGCGTTTTATGTACCACGTTCTATGTATATGGGACTTTTGACAGGTTACCGTGGCCTCCAGACGCTCTGCGACATAGTTGGCTCCAGGTCGAGGTCGATTCACTTCGTCACCTGTATTCAGAAACTCAGCAGCGGTTGCAATGGCTCCCCCAGTTATTGCTGCTTGAACAACATGATCATGCCGAGGGTTGGACTCGGTGAGAGATAATGCAGTGCCAATACATACATTCCAGAGAAAATATCACCGAGCATATGCAATGTTAAACACCAAATGCAGACTTCTCTGGTCCGACCTGCCGGATGGAATTGCTGGTGGCTACGGTGGTGATGGCGAACACCAGCGATATCATCGAGCATAACGGTTGGAGGGCAGACTATTCAGAAAGAATAAAACGTATACTAACACCATCTGTATGGAGCAGGCTTCAGGCAACGTATACTGACACCACAACGTTTACTACAACGTATTATATGGGAAACTGAACCGGTATGGGCAGCGTATTATATTATACCATGTCAGAGCAGAGTAGAGGAACAACGCTTTTATATGCAGGTGAATAATAGACAGAGAGCAGCGTTTTGTATGCAAGGTAGAACATAGGAAGAATAGGGAGTTACAAAGTAGAGGGGAGCCAAAAATGGCGCTGGAGAAATGACCGAGGTTGTAGCTAGAATTTAGCTGAGAAAATATTCATGAAATGCAAAACTGATGGCAGGAATGACCTACACAGAAAGGCTATAAAACAAATGGCCCAAATATCAGCAGCGCAAGATATCGCCCGCTCTGATACCATGTTAAACACACACATGGCAGAAAGAGTATGAAAGATAAAACATGAGAGTACATTTTTTACTATCAAATGATATACATTTATAGTACATGGTGTGACTGTTGGGTTCCACATCCCAAGGTCTCTTGGACTTCCTTAGTCTATTCGGCTTCCACAATAACCCATAGAGGATTAGGTGTCCAACAAACTCAAATATAACTCAACCTTATCTCCTTAATTTAAGGCTTATCTCCTTAATTTAAGGGATAACTCTTGCATGACTGCAGAAAGACTTCTAACTTGAATTTCTCCAACTAATTAATCCAAAATGAATTAATCAATTATTTCCAAGTAGCTGTTAAGACTAAATTCAATTTTAATTCACAATTTAATTCAAGGACAAATTAAATTGGAATATTCTTGTTGCCACATTTCAACATCAAGATGGAACATCTTTGATTGTTTGATGACATGCTGAATTTCATATTCAGAGGCATGTGGACTCTATATATTTTTGGACATTTGGATATGGAAAAGAGAATTTGCATATGATATAGTCTGTTGGACTTGCAAAAGTGTAAAATGAGTATTGTAAAACTAGGGTTGGTAAATCCTAGAAGACTAGAAGTCTTGGGTTGTGAAAACCCTAGAGTTTGTGGATAAAACCCTACAATTGGACCTACATTAATGTTTCCACTGAAAGAAGAGACCCTAGCTCATGCAAGGAAGGATTTATATCATGCTGATGATGAGGACGAGGTTGATAAATTTGCAAGATGGATGTAAGAAGGCTAAGATCAAGAGGGAGTTGAAATTTCTCTATAATCCTCAAAAGATAAGTAACTTATATCTCTCTTCCTTAAATATTGTTGTTCATTTACTATTAGTTAGCCTCTTGTCTTTTTCTCTTTTGTTGGGTTGTAATCATTCTTCCATGGCCTCCTATTGAGGATTGCAGGTACATTGTGAAGGCTGCCAAGGCTCTAGCAGTAAGCGAATGTATTGGAAGAACGAAGCAAAGCTTGAATCAAGTGATTTGTGAAGAGATTCTAGTTCAAGAGCAGACATATCAACAAGTTTGAAGTATAGCTTGAATTTGCCAAAGGGAAATCAATGGTGACTTCCAAATGGATCAACAAGATGTAGCGTGCAACAGATGGCAACATAGACAATTACAAAGAAAGAGTTGAGACTAGAAGGTTTTCCCAAAAAGAGGGAGAGGATCATGAAAAGACATTTGCTCCCATTTCCAGGTACACTTCTATTAGAATTATTGTTGCTTTTGTTATGGATTTACATCAGATGGATGCAAAGGTCGCTTTTCTCAATGAAGAAATTGAGGAAGAAGTGTACATGGGAACACCTCAAGGTTTTGAGGGTTGTGAAGGAGTTTTTTGCTTGCAAACAAAAGACTGTACCTCAGACTTGGATTGATGGATCAAGATCTTATCTCCCGTCTGCAATAGATCTCTGCGGTTCTTCTATCTCCCGTCTGCAATAGATCTCGTCTATCTCCCGTCTGCAATAGATCTCTGAGGTTCTTCTATGGATCTATCTCCCGTCTGCAATAGATCTCGTCTGCGGATCTATCTAAATTATTTTCGGCAATAGATCTCTGCGGCTCTTCGGTTCTTCGGCAATAGATCTCTACGGTTCTTCGGCAACGAACTCGTCGGTTCTTCGGCAATAGATCTCGTCTGCGGTTCTTCGGCAATAGATCTCGGTTCTACCGATCTATCTCCCGTAGATATCGTCTGCGGTTTCGTCTGCGGTTCTACAGTGATCATGAATTGAATCTGCAGTATAGATCTGGTGCAGATCTATAGATCTGGGGCTCCTCGCATTTACAGTTTATTTCACGGCTAGGTTTTAGATCTAAGGCTAGATCTAGGCTGCTAATTTCTGCGGTCAGATCTAGATCTAATCTTATCTTCTGTCTTATTTGTCTTTGGCTGGGTTCTACGAGCAAGTAAAATATGGCTCCGAGCTTCGCAAAAATAACTGGTGGCTCATCCGCCTCTGAAGGGCAATCTCCTGCCCATATCGTGAGTGAAGCCCCAGCTCCCACTATTCAAGTGGTCCAGGACTCACTCGATGAAGCTTTGAAGTTCTCCGAAAGTGCCCTAATTTGCCGGTTCAATGGTTTTTGGCCGCGGCTGATAGCACTCCACAATTGGATCTCGGAGGTATGGAAGCCTATCATTTCTGATGAAATTAATATCTACCCCTGTGCTAGAGGTTTCTTTATAGTAGATTTCGAAAACCCTGAAAGTAGACAATGTATTCTAGATTCCGGCCCTTGGTTTTGGGAAAAATCAGGCCTATTCATGAAGCCATGGAACCCATCATTCGATCCCTCTACAGCAGTGATAACCTCAGCACCAGTTTGGGTGAGATTGCCAAGCCTACCCTTGCATCTCTGGAATCTCTCCTCGCTAAAAGCCATCGGAAATGCAATTGGGAAATTTTACTGCAGGTGCCCAGAAACAGAGGAATATGCCAGAACCACCTATGCACGCATCTGTGTGGAAATGGATTTCAGCGCCGGATTCCCAGCTGAAATAAACCTAACAAGTAAAGACTATGTGTGGAACCAGAAGCTTGATTATGAAAGTGTCCTCTTCAGATGTCGATCGTGCTTTGAGACGGGGCATCTAGCCAAAAATTGCCCAAAAGCCTCTGAAAAAAATTTTGCTAGAAAAAACCACCACAGATCTACATGGTGGGAAGGAGCACAAAAAGAACACTACACTGTCATCAAAGAAGAAGAATATTCTAGAGAAAATGAGTCACAAGAAATCAAGGAAGAAGGAAACAACTCTCAAAACAAGCAAGGAGAAAGCCCGCCCCAACAAATCAACAGTTATGAGGATTTGAATACCGCAGAAAATAAATCTTCATTTAATAGCAAAGCAGATCTCCTAAACCAAACTTCTTCTCCGACTATTTTCAAAAGGACGAACACATTAGATCACGAAGCTAAGACACCAATGTCCCAAGAACCAGAAGAGATGAAGGAGATGCAAGACAAAGGAAGTTGGAAGACCGTAGAGAAAAGAAAGAAAGCTACAACACCAATCTCGCCAAGAAAGACGAGGAGCCAGACAAGTAAAAATTAAGAAAATTGTAGGTCCGATAGACCAATTTGGTCTGAGTGGACGTTAACCATCATCATCATCATCATCATCATATGATTTGTTTTTGACGGAAGCAAAATGACTTGTGTCAGAGGGAGCAACAATGGAAGAAGGGCTTCCTCAGGAAACCTTTTTTTAGCTTCAGAGGAAGTTGACCTTTTCATTCAAGATGAAGGACCTACAATCGATGTATTACCTCCTTGATCAAAAGAAGCGTACTATTGAGATCCATCAGATATTTTGGGATGGTGGGTTGTAATTGAGATTGTCAAGCTAAAGAGATGATATATTACAATACTTATAAAGCTACAGTCGCAGAAGGAGCAGCCATGATTGCCACAACAAGATTTGTTTTAGAATGAGCACCCACCAGATGATGTCTCCAGATAAGGAAATCAATTAGTTTATGGTTGAGCCAAGACATGCATGTCAACAGGTGTTGAAGTAATTGCATGGTATAGTTGGACATAGATTGAAGTGATGAAGTATAGTTGTAGGAATACACAAATTTAGATTGGGTAGTGAGTGTGAGAGACATAAAGAGTACATTAGGATGCTACTTCAGTGTAGGCTCCGCTATGGTTTCGTGGACGAGCAAGAAGCAGACATTTGTTGCACTCAATACTGCAGAGGCAGAGTTTATTGCATGTTGTTTGGCAAGTTATGAAGCAATATGGATTTATAAAATAATTGTAGGATTGTTTGATCAAGTGTAGGTGATGGCCATGATGGCAGGTCAAAGCATAGTGAGATCTAGTATCGAGACATGGTACAGAAGGAAGCAATATGGCTCTAGTACTATTCTACAGACAAGTAGGTTGTTGACAAAGCCATTGACCCAGGATGAAGTTTGTATACTTCGAGGACAAGCTTGGCGTGCCTCTCTCACCAAGAGGGAGTGTTGAAGTTGCAACATCAGGGACAATCATTCTCCCTGGGTCAGATATATTGACCAGGATTAGGGAGAATGGACCAGAAAGGGACAACCATTCTCCCTGGGTCAAGTATGTCGATCATAATTTGGGAGAATGTTTTGGTAAATTATAATCATTCTTCCTGGGTCAAGTATGTTGACTAGGATTAGGAAGAATGGTCCTAGAGGCCCAAAATCACTCAACCATAGAGTTGAGTGGGTGCCTTTCAACATCAGGCTAGAAATTACTCTCCAAATAGGTTGAATGAGGACATTTATCATCATACCTAGAATTACCCATGTGGAGTGAGGCCTTTGGGATTGGGACAAGGATTACTCAAATGGATTGAGTGTGTTCCTAGGGTTTCACCATGAGTCAAATATGTTGACCATGATGATGGTGAACTTGGACTAGTTTGTATACCATGGGTTAGAGGCACCGACCATAATTACAGTGACTAGTTGATGCTAATGATACACCGTGGATTAGAGATGCTGATCAAAATTATGGTGACTAGTTGATGTTGTTGATTTACCATGGGTCATAGTAGGTAGCCAATATTATGATAACTAGACTATGTTGATGCTGCTAATTATCTTAACCTTTTCCTAGAGAAATTGTTCACCAAGAGAAAATCTGGATAGCCATTATGAATACCTCCCTAGCTAAGAGGGAGTGTTGAATTTTTGTATCTACGAGTGATCCTCATAATTGATATTTTAGCCCTCCAAATATATGTAAAACATGTTCTTCCTGTTAGCTTCAAAAATAGGGAATTTTGAATTTTTCCCTACAAATGTAAGGTTGGCTTAAAGTCCTCCCCAGTGAAGGGTCACACCAATTTGGCCTCCCAGGATCACTATATATATGCCATTCGACTTCCTCCTCTTGGCCAATTCGGATCTCACATACAACAAGTATCTTCTTCTCATCCATGCAAAGGAGGCAAGGAAAAAGAAGGATGAAGTTGACTAGAAGAAGACCGAGCTCTATCTCTCTCCATCTGACCACAAACACATGTGATAAACACATCGAGATTTTTTTGGGCATCTTCACTGGGAATAGTTTGATTTTTTCTTTGGAAGTAGGTTCGAATTTCGTCCTGTTTGACTGACTTTGTCCGAATCTTGAAGCAACTCCTTATCTCATTATGTGGATAGTTGACCAAATATGACTTGGGAATATTGCTAGTTAGTTTGATATTTTTTTGACTAGAATGATTAGATGTATTTCTTGATGAACTAAATAATTTCTCTAAGAAAAATGTTGTTGGGTTTTTCCCCCAAGTGGGTTTTCCTAGGGTGAAATTCTTGTGTTTCTTGTTTGGCTATCGCTTTATGATCCTACTAGCATTTTGCTTCTATTGTTGAGATCTTCAGTGTAATCGCTTTATGATGGATGTGAGTGCAAGAACAATTAATATAAGAAATTATAAGAAGTAATTATTAGATTAGAAGATCCTTGAAAAATCAACATAAAGGAAAATTAGTGTGTCCTTTGAAGAGCCAAGAGCTACTAAGAGACTTGTATGAGCAAGAGTTGGTTTTGTTTTTCTATCAACTCTATGTGGTCGTCGAGATTATTTCCATCCTTGTCTTGAAAAGATAGTGATGGGTCACAAAATATTTTGTATGCTAATAAAATTCCACTATAAGGTGAAATTTAGTCTCCTTGGTGAGACTTGACCTAGGGTCTAAGAGGAGCTCATTTTTCATGCCATCTATCTACTCCTTTGCTAATAGGGACCTAGAGGCTTCGACCCATCTTTAACAACATTCACCTTTCTACGCATGTTGAGTGGATTGATGTGGAGATATGTAAATACAACAACAATCACATCTAATTCTGCCCTAGTACGATGCATTGGAGCTTTTCCTTTGTGGGTTGAACAAGGAGTCATAATGCCTCGATAATGGTAATCTAAGGTTCAATCTTTAAACTGAGGCCCATATTGCAAGAGCAGCCTTGGAAACGAGAGATTAAGGAGTGTGGAAAGGAAATTACCTTTGAAATCTCCCTTGCACCATGCTTTAATGTCATTATGGACTAGAATTATCAAGTATATGAACCAAGACTGCAAGATGATCTCCCACACATGAATCCAATTGTGCCAGGTCAAATCATCATTTCCATTCTTTTGGTTTCCCCTATTTTCCTTGTTTCCCCATGAATGTGTTGTAACATTCTCCTCTTCATTATGTGTTGGGACTATCACTGCTCAAACTAGCAGGGGTCCTAGGAAGGGATCCTATATGGAAAATACTAGGTTAAGGGAAACAATGGAGCAACAACCCAGTGTCACCTCAGCTAAGGCTCCCTGCTCTTTACGAACTTTCACTGATGGGAGGAGACCCACTATAAGAGGAATCACAATAATGGATGTGTCAATGATAGGATAAAAGGGTGATTCCGAAGGCCCATTCATAGGAGAGAATCAATAATATGGTTTTCTTGCTTGGAAAGCAAGGTAATAGGATCTCTAGGAAAGACTAAGAGGATTCTTGAGGCTAGGGTTTGGGAGTATATATTGCCTAGAGGTTTCCTAGACCCGAGAATCCTTATGGAGAATTGGCCTTTATGTGATCTTTGTGAAATTAGAGTTGTAAAGTTGCGAGACCACAAAGACCAAGTGGACTCGAACTAGGTCAAGGGTATGGAGTTGATCAGTGAAAGAGGGGCTTGACCTAATTGGGGAGGAGAATAGGATCATTGGCCTAATTTTCTTTTGAAAAATACAAATGCAATGACCCAAGTGAGGACACTAACCCAAATTAGCCTAGGGCAAGAGATGGTCACGAGGCTAGGTATTGCTATATCTCAGGATTCCACCGTCAGAATTGCTTGAAATTTGGAGGACCCCTTGAGAAAACTACAACGTAGTAGTGGACCAATTTTGAAGGTGTTTGGATGGCTACAAAGAGATTTGTTAGATGCCCTAGATGACCTTCTAGGGTTAGGCTTAGAAATTGGAAAAGTGAAGGAGAGAGAGGTAAATTTGATTATCAAAGGGATACAAGTATCAATGCCTTATTGCTTAGGATTAATGGAGTCAAGATACACATCTAGTTTAAGAGAGTTTAACATAAAGTTTTTCTCTTTTCAAAACTTCTAGTGTCTGATTAACATGCTTTAAATGTTCTTCCCAAGTTTTGCTAAATATAAGAATGTCATCCAGATATACAATAACAAAATCATCAAGAAAAGGTTTGAGTACATCATTCATTATTCTCATGAAAGTAGCAGGAGCATTAGTTAAGCCAAAAGGCATAACTAGCCACTCATACAATCCCTACTTTGTTTTGAAAGTAGTCTTCCATGCATCTTGTTCTGCAACTCTGACCTGATGATATCCACTATGCAAGTCTAACTTGGAAAAATAAACAACTTCCTTTAACTGATCTAATTGATCATCTATGCGAGGAAGGGGATAACGATTTTTGATTGTTATCTTATTCAGTGCTCGGTAATCAATGCACATTCTCCACAAACCATCTTTCTTTTTCACCAAAACGATTGGAAACCCACATGGTGATGTGCTAGGTCTGATGAACCCCTTCTCTTGCAACTCCTGCACTTGCTTCTTGATTTCTTCATTCTCTAAAGCGGACAACCTGTACCTTCCGATGTTAGGCAATGGAGCATCTTGCTGCAAATTAATATCATGCACTATTTCCTTTTTGGGTGGCATACCTTTGAGTTCTTGAAACAAGATATCATATTCTGAAACAGCTGTTTCTAAATCAGCTTGCTGTTTAGCATCACAGCCCTCAAATACATTGGTTTTATCAGGTTTCTTTTCCTTTACAACTGTCAGTAAAAATTGTTTGCATGAATTTACAATTCGTTTCATCTGCCCTGAGTTTATGAGAGTATAATTATTCTTGAGCTTATGAATTCTTATAATATATTCGATTCCATCTTTAACGAGGAGATACTTGTTCTTAGCTCTATAGAAAATAGCTTTTCTATCATACAAGTAGGGACTTCCTAAAACAATTCCACATATATCCAAAGGAACTATATCTAACTCAACCTCATCTACAAATGCTGACCCAAAAGAAAACTTAAGTTTACATTGTCTAGTCACTTGTAGTTGTGCTTTATCACTTAACCAACCTAATGGGTATGGTTTCTTGTGAGGTGTAGTCAGGAATCCCATCTTCTTTACAATTGCTTCAGAAATTAAATTTACTTGTGAGCCACTATCAAACAAAGTATCAATCTTTTGATGCTTGGAAATAACTCGAATGCGGAAAAGCTCATGTATTTTTCTCTCATTTTCTTCATTATTAGTAGATTGTGTAGAATTACTAGTAGATGTTGAAAATGCAACATGATGGAGCTTAGTGAAAAGAAGTCGCTTTCACTAAGTGGGCCCACAGGCTATTTTTGGCGCAAAGTCTATTTTTAGACATATGGATCATGGTCTATGAGTTGCAGGATGCTATTTATGGATGATTGGTCACGTTGGTAAAAATAGATGGACCTCTATTTTTAGACTGCTAGTAAAAAAATAGGACAGTCGAATATTATTATCTCTTAATAATATTTGGACTATAAACATTATCTTATCCTCTTGCAGCACTTCAGTTCGAGCTACGGATGTGGCACATGCAACTGCCAGAAGGAAATACGCTTTTCCTATGGGTTAGTTGAGCTATTGCATGATGGACTTTAGTTAGAACTGAAGTGATTGAGTTTGGTGGAGTTGATTGAGGAGTTGATGGAGTTGTGTTCAGTTTGACTTAGTTGAACTAGTTGTATTTAGTCTAACTGCCAAATACATTAGTGATGAGTGATGTGAATTAATTATTAATTAATTTACTAATTTTAACTCATAAATCAACTAAAGAATACATCAGTGAACTCAGTGCATGGACAGTTCAGTGGAGACAAGTGTTAGAGGTGGGTGAAAGGATGAGACTACTATCATTTGTGACTATCGCTATGCATGAGATTTGCACAATCATTGATGGAGATTTCCAATGAGGATTGCGCAGTACAAGCCAAGGGAATTCGAACTTGGATCTGATCTATTCTCAACTTGGATTGCGCAGTAGAGGTAGGAAAACAGTGGAGGAGATTTGAACCCATGACTTGTTCAGATCTGAGCTAGTTTGTGTGTAGCATGTGGAGATAGTACTGAGTACTTGTGAGGAGTATTGTACTATGTATTGTTACATGTTCTCTATCATTATAATATACAGATAGTTGGGGGTTTTCAGCGGTATGCTTTCCCCATTACATGCTGTGTTGATATGTGTTATTGATGTTTCAATGTGCGCATGCGATTGTTTCTTAATTCCGCAAATTGATGATCTATGGTAGAGGAGGTTATGTATTACGCATGCATTCCGAAAATAGTGTATAATCGGGATAATCTCTGTGAATAAGTGTTATGTTAGAGTCGGTCTTAAGCCCTCCATCAGCGATCAAAACTCTTTGCATTTGCATATGTAGGTGTCTCATCAGTGTCAATTTTTGCATCCCGTTAGGCATGCCATAACCCTGATGGAGGAGCTGGTGTGTTGTACCCCTCTTGGCATTGGTGGTTCAGGTCATTTCAGTCATTAAGCTCTTTCAAGCTTGTCTTATCTTGTCTTGAGGTCAATTTCCTAGGTCTAAGGTTTTGGTCAAATATGTTTACAGGGTCATGTGTCTGAAAAGTCAATGAGTATTCAGCAAGCCAGAGGGATGATTGTAAAAGTGTTTCTTCAAGATTTCTTATCTGGTACAGCTAATCATCACCTTGGATTTAAAAACTCTGTTTTTAAAGCCAAGTTCATTTTCCAAGTTTTTGTAAATAAGTGATGAAATTTCAAAAGTCTTCAGCGAACAAAATGCAACCCTGGTCCCCTTGCCAAGATCCCTCAGATGATCTACCTACAAAAAGAATCAAGTCAAAGCACTCAATGAGTCAAATTCAGGACAAAAGAAACCAAAAAGTCAGTGTTATAAAGTGTCAAAGAGAAAACATTAGAAAGTGGGTTTGTGAATGAAATTTTTTCAAATGAAACTTATAAAAACCCCAAATTCCCTCCTATAACTCTCATTGTGTATCCTAGACGCTTGCAAGAGAGGTTTGAGAGAGTGATTGAGAGAAAGGAGTGAATACAAAGCGAGTTCGGGCATTGGACTGGTGCGCGACCCGTTAGGCCAGGTGCGCGCGACCCGTCAGAGGGTCTTCCACAGTGTGAAAAAACAACGGGCGCGACCCGTCAGAGGTGCGCGACCCGTTGGGCGTGGTGCGCGACCCGTCGTGCTGTTTCCCTGCAAATCGATTTTAAACTTGCTCAAACGCTCTCCAAGCCATAAATTCGTTTGAGGTAGGTGTTCTAAACTTGAAATGGTTGCTGGTTATGATTGGTGGATATCATGAAACATGTTTTAATGATCGAAATTGTGCAAGTGAAACCTCTTCATATGACTGCAATGTTAATGGGTAAAATGTGCTAAGGCTTGTGTTGTTTCAAGGTGTTTTCCCATTTGTAATTGTTTCCCTCCTTCCCCTTTCCACTCACACTTGTATGTATGCCTATTTTTCTCCCATGCTATTTTATAAATCAAATGCAAACCCTCCCTTCTCCCTAATAACTAAAAGTGTAAACCCTACCCCTCTCCCAAAGCATTCAAAACCCTAATCTCCCTCTACCATATGCATGTGTAAACAATAGAAAATGTTGGTGAATATGTTAGCAGTTTTGTGCATATGTTTCCCTATTTTCCCCTATTAATGCTGCATGTTTTCATATCCCAATATGTCCACTTTCATACATGTTTTTCCCATATGCAGTGATTTTTGTAAATGATTTCCCAATATCCCTGATTTTAAATATGTACTCCTATATGCATAATGGTTTGCAACATTTTCCTTAAAAATTCCCTGTTATATTTATATATTCCCAATTCCTTGTAAAAAGGTCCCTCCCCTAACATTTCCCTCATGTCTTTTTCCCCTTGAAACAGCATAGAATTCAACACTTTTTACAGGCAGAGACAACAGTACAGTTTGTCCACTTTGCTCCTAAACTATGTCAGAAACCGAAACTTACGAGCAAAGTGATGACCATTCATCATCTGCAGAGGTTGAGGTACAGAGGAGGCCTCGTAAGGGTGGTAAGGGTGGACATCATAAGCGAGAGGAGCCCACTTCTTTAGCAGAGTTATAGGCCTGTCCTATGGCAGTCACTTGTTTTCAGTACATGTCTTGTTATGAGTTCTGTGAGAGGATTTCTCGGATTCAGCACCACAGAGAGTTGGCCCGCCTTTTTGTTTTACACCTCCATGATGGACATGTCAATCTTGCAGGGGTGAACTTTACATTGACACCCGAGGTGATCTCACATGCTACAGGGATACCTAATGTTGGTGAGGTGTGGAATAAGCGCAAGATGCTAGATACTGTTCACTTTGAGCCTTATGTCCGGCCACCATTCATGAGACATTTGGCGGGTGTTTTTCCATTCAGGTTTCTCTGGAGCGAGTATGCTCCCATCATGAGGCTTATTATGCACTATTTTCCCTGTGAGGGCAGATTTTCACAGGTGTACTCATATCACATTCGCCTTTTGATGCACTTCACCCGAGTGAGGATGATGAACATCCCAGTTTTCTTCTTTCAGAACATTCAGAGGATGGTGCCCATGTTGCAGAGGAAGACCCCGACACAGCAGTACAGGAGCCTTCACCATTATGGTTTGATTCAGCTAGTAGTATTGCATCAATTGACTCAGCAGGGCATCTCATGGGAGGAGTTCATTTCCCGTGAGTTTTTCACAACACCACCCCAGTCACATCCTGAGGTCATTCAGGAGGAGGGAGGACCATCTCAGCAGCCTGATATTCCGGTCACTCGACATGTTAGTTCCTCACCTCAGCTCACTTATCAGAGAGGCCAGAGGGCCTTGTTTGCAGCAGCTCGGCGAGTACTATCTCCACAGCAGGTGGAAGGGGTCTCGCCTTCATCATCGGCTCAGCGAGTGTTATCTCCACATCAGGTGGAAGGGGCCTCGCTTTCATCACCAGCACAGGTACCAGAGAGGGGCAAACAACCCATGATTGAGGAGGGTCCATCAGGAGTTCCCGATATTGAGTTTGTTGACCTTGAGGCCAGTTCTCCTAGCCAAGAGGCAAAGGAGATCATTCAGCATCTCAGAGCTGAAAATGATGCCTTGCAGAGGAGATTAGAGGGGGCACAGTGGACCATCACTTACCTTGAGCAGCGCAACAAACAGTTGGAGGAGGAGAAAGCACTTGATGAGCTATGGAGGATTCGTAGTGACCGAACCTTGAACCTTAGAAGACCCGGTGACCCATTGCCTGCTGACCGAGAGTCTATTCTCATCCAGGAGAACGCACACTTGGAGAGGCTGTTCGCTAAGGCCAACCAAGAGAAGATATTGCTGAGGAACATGAAAAACCATTACTGGGCAAGAATGCATGTGTGCAAGGCCAAAATGAAGATGTTTCAAAGGCGGTTGACCGAGGCTCTAAAACGGAGAAAGAGGCCAAATCCCCGCCGTATCTTGGCTGAGGCTTCACTCAAAGATCATGGCACTCAATAGCCTAGCCACAGCTCAAATCCCAAATTTTTTTGAAAATTTTGGGTAATTTTGGAATTTTTTGGTAATTTACAGGTTTTGGCTCTTTAACAGGTCTCACCCCCTGCGCGACCCTTCATCAGGGCAACTCCTTTTCACAAAAACTCAGCATTTCCTGATTTTTCATGCAAAGTTACATATGCCCATGGATGGACTTGAGTTTTTATGGAGTTTTGGGCCTCCAGAAGGTCAAAATACATGCAAAATTTGATTTTCTGCCACTTTTTTGAACTGCAGAAAGCTGTCTTGGGAGAATTGGTTTTTGACAGGGCAAATGAACTCAAAATTCAAAAATTCTAGTTGGGTTGGAAAGTAGACTCATGAACCTTTCCAACAAGCCCACTTTTGCTCAATTTGGCCACCTGCAAGTACCCCAAACAGAGCTCCAAAGGGGCGCGACCCGTCAGGCAGGGGGGCGCGACCCGTTAGGCAGATTTGTCCAGAAATGCACTGTACAGCCCAGAAAACGCAGATTTGACTCAGTTTGACTTTTTGAGGTTAATGATGGTCCTCTTTGATGTAATTGTGACACTTTTTAGACACTTTTACCCTTTTGTAACTCTTCTAGAAGATTCATTTATGAAAAGGGTAAAAATTAAATGTATGAATTGGTTTCCAAGTTTATAGAGGCAAGTTGTTTTAACTGCCTAGTTTGTAGTGCTTAGTTTAGAATTGGTTGAAACAGCTCCTAGGATAGTGAGCTCGACCCATGGAGGTAGGGAAAGAGGTTAGATCATCTATATTATGTACTTTCTTGCTCATTTTCATGGTTGGACTCTTGAGGGATAAACTTTCATTGTATTATTCACTGTATCTCTGCAATTTTTGGCTAAGGAAGACCAGGGTTTTGCAGTCCTCTTTGGGATTCTTGTGGACTCATGTGTTGATGGTGTGTTTCTCAATGTTCTTGTAAGCTTGTTATGTGATTCATTTCCTTTCTTTTATTTCTGCACATTAAACAAATTAAGTGTTAAAGTAAGAATTCATGCTTGCCATGCTCTGCTTTTAAGTTTGTTTAATTTCAATGTTTTCTTCTGTCTAAAGAGAATTCAAAGTTATTGTTTGCTCTCTTTAGCTCTTCATCTTTCATTCCTGACCATCCACCTCAGTTAAAGGCATCAACACTGTCTCCTACCTCGCCCCAAGGAACCCCCTGCAGAAACTGTGTCCAATCCCCGCACCCGAAAATTGCCCTTTCCTCAATTTGCCACCAAAAACCCAAAAAACCCCAAATCAAACTCTTTGATCAGTTTACTAGCCTAATATCAGTGTTACCTTATTGGTCATCTCATCTATTGAAGATTTTACGAGACAGACCGGAGAGAGCCTTCTCCTGCCCCGTAGGGCTAGCTACGAGGCTAAATGGTTTGATGTTGCCTTGAGGTTTACCTTTCTCAGCCTGAGGTGAAATTTCAAGCGCTAACATGTTATATTATTCAAAATTTCTACATGGTATTAGAGCGAAGTTGATCATCAGATCTATTATTCAGAAAGTGATTACATTTTATTTCTTCAGGCAGAGTCTGTAATCGGGGCAGGTAGCCTCTGGATTCATCCTTCTTTTGTAAGGTGAGATATCCAGTAAATGCCCATACAGTCAATATCTGTACGAGAAATGCTTTGTTCTCACGAATTTTGGATCAGAAGCAGTTGAGTTTTGAGCTGGTGGAATTCGAATTTGCAGCAATGTTTTCTTGGTTTCGAAGTTGAAATGTCTTTCAATGGATTGCGATTGGAGTATGCCCTTGAAGGCAGCTCGAATTATATTGCATGGAAAGATAGGATGGAGGCGGTGTTAGATGACAATGGGTTGAAGGAGTTCATAGATGCTGAGGTCCCAAAGCCTACTGATGGTGCTCAAGTTGAGGCTTGGAAAAAGAAGACAACAAAGTGTCGAAGGATTCTGTTGGAGGGCGTGAAGGATCACATTGTATCCAGCCTGCATGGAAAGGATTCTCCATACTTGATGTGGAAAGCGTTGATAGATTTATTCCAAAGCAAGAGTGACCGAAGGAAGTTGGCGCTCAAGGATAAACTCAGAAACATTAAGTGTGAGAAAGGAGACAGTATGCCCAAGTATCTCACGAAGTTCACCCAATGACGGGATGAGCTGGGAAGTGTGGGGGTGACTGTCGATGATGAGGACTTGGTGAGCTTGGCTCTCCTTGGTCTTCCAAAGAGTTGGAATTCCTATCAGGACTTTGTCAATGGTTGGGAGAAATTGCCAGGATGGGAGAGACTTTGGTCTGATCTTGTGCAAGAGGAGATCAGGCGGAATACCAGGGATGGATCTTCATCAAAGGCATCTGATGAAGAAAATTGCGCTTTGGCTACCAAAGCAAAGAAGGGGAAGAACAAGAAAGCTTCTCATTCCAGTGCGAAAGGAAAGAAGCAGGACATGTCCAAGGTGAAGTGATTTCACTGTCACCAGCACAGACATTATGCCACAAATTGTCCGCAGAAGAATAAAAATAAACAAGCTGCTGGATCTGCAGCGGGAGAGGCCTTAGCCTTGCAGTTTGAGCTTGATTTTCGCTGATCGCATGCTTGGTATCAAGTGTGATGGGATCGGTATGGTTCTTGGACAGTGGTGCGTCTTTTCACATGACAGGAGATCGAGATTTGTTTTCTGATCTGGATGAGAAAGATCTTGGAGTGCACATCGAGATGGGCGATGATGGTAGATACAGTGCAACCGGTATCGATACCATTTCCTTTGAGAGGGAGTCTGGTAAACCCTTCGTATTGAAGGAAGTGATGCATGTTCCAAGATTGAAGAAGAATCTTATCTATGTGGCGATGTTAGAAGACAAGGGATACGATGTTGTCTTCAGCGAGGGAAAGGCTTTCTTGCACAGTAAGACAACTGGAGAAACCCGAAAGATAGGGGTTCGAGTCAAGAACATTTATCAATTGCATGTAGATGATTGCGCATCAATGGCATGCAAGGTAGGATTGGTGAGTTGGGATGATGGCGAGTTGTGGCACCGGAGATTGGGCCACCTTCACCATGGAGCCTTGAAGATACTACAACCGATTTCTACTGGGCTTCCTAAAGGCACTCTTGCACAATCAGATCAGTGCAAGGGGTGTATTTTGGGAAAATTTGTGAAAGCCACCTTTCACGAGAAGGATAGTTGCGCCACGACGATCCTTGAGAGAATTCACACAGACGTGTGTGGACATTTCTCAGTAGCTTCGAAAGCAAAGCACAAGTACTATGTGATCTTTGTTGATGATTTCTCTCGAAAGTGCTGGATCTTCTTCATGTAGAAGAAGAGTGAGACATACTCAAAGTTCTGTGAGTTCAAAGCACTGGTCGAGAAGGAATCGGGGAAGAAGGTGAAGGCTCTTAGGAGCGACAATAATGGTGAATTAATCTCTGGTGAGCTCAAGGACTTCTGCAGTGCAAAAGGGATTCAAAGAGAGCTCATAGCTCCCCATAACCCACAACAGAACGGGGTTGCTGAGCGGAAGAACAGAACGATCGTGGGCGCTGCATGAGCGATGTTGCATGACCAGGGCCTACCCCTTCACTTGTGGGTGGAGGCATGCAATACTGCAGTATATGTGCAGAACTGTTGTCCTCACAAGATACTTGGCATGCGTACACCCGAGGAAGCTTATTCTGGTAAGAGGCCTGATATTTCCTATTTGAGAATTTTTGGTTCTCTTGTTTACATGCATGTGACGAAGGATGCCAGGAAGAAGCTGGAGCCGACCGCAGAGGTTGGGATATTTATGGGGTACACTGATATGCCCCACAACTATCGTGTGTATTTTCTAGACAGTAGTAAGACTGTTGCGCGACGAGATATCAAATTTCAGGAGGAGAAAGCCTTGAAGTGTTCGCTTGAGAGGGAGCCACACTTGTATGCAGATGAGGAGCTATTAGTTCCTAAGGATGAGCTTCAGGATGTGGATCAACCACAAGATGAAGTTCATGGAGTGGAAGAGACCACTCATGCAGCGCCAACCATCAGAGGGCGAAAGCGCACTACAGAAGCTGAGCGACTGGCTCAAGATGCAGAGAAGGTTGTAGGACCACCTGCAGCACAGCACAGGCAGAGACAGTCACCTGATCGGTACACTGGGTACATGGCTCTTGTGAGCAAATGTGTCGTGACTGAGCCATCCTTTTTCGAGGAAGCTATGGAGGATCCCGCATGGGTAGATGCCATGGTGGAAGAGTATGATTCGATTGTCAGAAACAGTGCATGGGAGATTTTCCCAAGACCGGAGGGAATTTAGTGGTGGGTTCGAGATGGATCTACAAAGTGAAGAAGGCAGCTGATGGGAGTGTGGAGAAGTACAAGGCAAGATTTTTTGCCTGAGGCTTCTCACAGATAGAGGGGATCGATTATGAGGAGACCTTTGCACCTGTCGCAAGGTATTCTTCCATACGGATGATTCTTTCTCTCTCAGCACAGATGGGGTGGCACATCCATCAGATGGATGTGAAGACTGCGTTCCTCAATGGAGTCATTGAGGAGGAGGTGTACATAGAGCAGCCCAAAGGTTTCAAGATCTTCAGCAGCGAGTCGCATGTGTGCAGGCTCAAGAAAGCGCTGTATGGATTGAAACAAGCACCTCGTGCTTGGTACACACAGATAGATAGTTATTTCACTGGACTTGGATTCTCCAAGAGTGAGGCGGATCCTAACCTATACCAGATTGTGGTGGAGGGTAAGTTGCTGATCATTGTAATTTATGTAGATGATTTGATTTTGACGGGAGATGAGCTGTTGATACTTTCATGCAAGGAGGATCTTGCTAGAGAGTTTGAGATGAAGGACTTGGGCCTCCTTCATTATTTCCTGGGATTGGAAATTTGGCAACGCAGTGATGGACTATTTGTTTCTCAGGGTAAGTATGCCCAGTAGATACTGGAGAAGTTCAACATGCATCGCTGCAAGCCTGTTGATACTCCTCTTCCTGGAGGTTGGAGGAAGGAGGATGCTACTTCAGCGGAGGTAGTGGATGCCACTATTTATCGACAGTTAGTGGGGTCGCTTATGTATCTGGTCAATACACGACCCGATATATGCTATGTTGTTAACCAGCTTTCACAAGCTATGGTTAAGCCAACCAAGCTCTTCTGGAAGGCAGGCAAGCATGTATTGCGTTATCTCAGAGGCACATCGGAATATGGATTGTGGTACAGACATGAGGATGAGGTGAAGCTATGTGGCTTCACGGATGCAGATTGGGTAGGGAGCCCAACTGATAGAAAGAGCACATCTGGAGGGATATTCAGTATCGGGTCGATACAGTTTCTTGATACAGCAGGAAGCAGAGATCCGTGGCACTCAGTTCGACAGAGGCCGAGTATACGACAGCAAGTTTGGCTGCATGCGAGGCTATATGGATGAGGAAGATCCTGGTCGGGTTGTTCGGGTCACACTTGGAGCCTACAGTGATCTATTGTGATAACCAGAGTTGCATTAAACTCTTAGGTAATCCAATATTTCATGATAGATCCAAGCACATTGACATCAAGTACCATCATATCAGAGATTGTGTGCAGCGGAGAATCATGTTACTTTCATACATTCCCACGGAGGATTAGGATGCTGATATCTTGACGAAAGTGCTCACTAGGAGCAAATTCGAATACCACAGAGGCAGGATAGGGGTTGCAGATATTCCATATCTTGTTGAGAGGGAGTGTTGAAAATGCAACAAGATGATGGAGCTTAGTGAAAAGAATTCGCCTTCACTAAGTGGGCCCGTAGGCTATTTTTGGCGCAAAGTCTATTTTTAGACTATGTCTATTTTTAGACATATGGATCATGGTCTATGAGTTGCAAGATGCTATTTATGGATGATTGGTCATGTTGGTAAAAATAGATGGACCTCTATTTTTAGACATATGGGCGGAGTCTATTTTTAGACTGCCAGTGAAAAAATAGAATAGTCGAATATTATTAGCTCTTAATAATATTTGGACTATAAACATTATCTTATCCTCTTGCAGCACTTCAGTTCGAGCTACGGATGTGGCACATACAATTGCCAGAAGGAAATACGCTTTTCCTATGTGTTAGTTGAGCTATTGCATGATGGACTTCAGTTAGAACTCAAGTGATTGAGTTTGGTGGAGTTGATTGAGGAGTTGATAGAGTTGTGTTCAGTTTGACTTAGTTGAACTAGTTGTATTTAGTCTAACTGCCAAATACACTAGTGATGAGTGATGTGAATTAATTATTAATTAATTCACTAATTATTAACTCATAAATCAACTAAAGAATACATCAGTTAACTCAGTGCATGGACAGTTCAGTGGAGACAAGTGTTAGAGGTGGGTGAAAGGATGAGACTACTATCAGTTGTGACTATAGTTGTGCATGAGATTTGCACAATCATTGATGGAGATTGCCAGTGAGGATTGCGTAGTACAAGCTAAGGGAATTCAAACTTGGATCTGATCTATTCTCAACTTGGATTGCGTAGTAGAGGCAGGCAAACAGTGGAGGAGATTTGAACCCGTGACTTGTTCAGGTCTGAGCTACTTTGTTTGTAGCATGTGGAGATAGTACTGAGTACTTGTGAAGAGTATTGTACTATGTATTGTTACATGTTCTCTATCATTATAATATACAAATAGTTGGGGGTTTTCAGCTGTATGCTTTCCCCATTACATGCTGTTTTGATATGTGTTATTGATGTTTCAATGTGCGCATGCGATTGTTTCTTAATTCCTCAAATTGATGATCTATGGTAGAGGAGGTTATGTATTATGCATGCATTTCATAAATAGTGTATAATCAGGATAATCTATGTGAATAAGTGTTATATTATTCAAAATTTCTACAGTGGATGCTTCATAATTTTTACCTTTTATACCTGTGGCTGCAATGGTTGTTTCATCTCCTGAGTTCGACCCCAAATCTTTCTGAATAGCTGCAACAATATTCTTCTTCTTGCCATTGAATTTCTTAGGTCTCAACCTCGGATGCAGGATCCAACAGTGCTCATCATCATGACCATCCTTCTTATAGTGAGTGCATGAAGACTTTCTCTTCTGTGTAGTGTTGGCCTTCCTCTCTTTCCATTTCTGTTTTCTTTTCTCCTTATTCTTGCTTGCAATGGGCTTGGATGATCCCCCAACTTCTGGGTTCCCATTCTTTCCTCTAGCTTCTAGATGCGTAGCTTGAACAGATGCCTCATCTATACTAGTGGGATTAAACATGAGGATAGTGTGCCTCATGTAGCTATGTAGACTACCTATGTACTTCAACAGAGTCTCAGGTGAGTCTAATGAAATTCCTAGGATCAAATCCGTTTTCCTAAATTCTTGGTTGTAACCTTGTACACTTCGCCCTTTCAATTGACAAAGAGTTTGCCAACTCATCATGGCTTGCTGCATGTAAGCTAGTGGATAGAACTGCTTTTTGATTGCAGAAACAAATTCACTCCAAACAGAAGGAATCTTACCATGTTTCTTCATGTCAGCTTGTGTCCTGCCTTCCCACCATACCAAGGCAGTGCCTCCGAGGCGTAGGCTGGCCATCTGAATCTTACTCTTGTTTGAGTCGATACTCTGCACTCTGCAATAAACATCAATCTGTCTGATCCAATTATCTAGCTTCTCTGCATTCAACTCTCCATCATATATTAGTAAATCAAATTTAACATCTAATTTAATCACATATGTCTTCTTTTTACGTTCAGGGCTATTAGGAGGTGTGAGAAAATTTTCTTCTTTCCCTTTGCCTTTTGAGTGGTCATGGAGGAAAGATTCTTCTTCTCCTTTGTCTTGTTTGGAGCCTGATGAATCTTCATCTTTATGTTTCCTAAAGTCCCTATACATTTCCTCTACCATGGACCTCATGGCCAGGAAACTATCTATAAATTGGGGGTCTGGTCCCAAGGGACTTTCTTCTGACATTTTCTTCTTGGGATAGACTCTTCCAATTTCCGGGTTGGTTTCGACCAACTCTCCTTCTTCTAATTTAATATTTGATCTAGTTAGCATTCAACAACAAAATTCAGCACAAGCTTGTCTAACCTTAACAACCTAGAGCTCTGATACCACTTGATCTGAAATCACCCCCTGAATGATCTTAGTTAATTAATGAAGGTATTACAGACTTATGTGATGGAGTGTGCCTATGTTATTTTATGCAACGGATCGATAAGATTGCGAAATAAACAGACACTGACACAGTAAGAGAACACAGTAAGGAAACATATTAAACACAAAAAATTTAATGAGAAGTTCACCCATTCCTCCTTGGCTAAGTATCTTGGTCCAGCCTCCAGTGGTGGCCTTTCTATTGTGTCTTAAAGCAGAGTTTTTACAATAAGGAGCTCAATTTGAGTCTCACTTAACAGAGAATGATCAGTAGGATTGTACTTGGATCCCCCAAGTCTCTAGAGTACACAGACTCCCCTTACTAAATCTCGACCTCAACTGGTCTCAGTGGTATGAGTCGAATTTGGTACTCAATACCTAACAGGTATACACAGAAGAGTTGCTTGAACCTCTCAAGCCTTCTCTGGAGTTCACAGACTCTCGGACTCCCTCTACCGTTGTCTGCTTGATGCTGCCTTTGCTCTGCAGGTCAGCTCGGCTTCCCTGTTCTCTGCAATTCACTTCTTTCTTGCCTCTCGGCTTTTTGCTTCTCTTTCTCTGCCTCTCGTCTTTTCTCTTTGTTTGTTTGTGGCTTAAAGACAATCTGCTCCCTGACTGTTCATTTATGCTTCCCGGCTCTCGAGATCTCTTGCCTCTATCCGCTGGAATTCCCCTGCTTTGCGTCATCATCACTGTGTAACGCTTCACAGAGAGGTGGCCACTTGTTTCCTTACGAACTGAGTGTTAGTTCTCTTTGAACGATCGTTATTTCCAATGCTCCAAGATTTCTCGCGAAACTGATTCCTCTGCCAACTCATCGGTCATGCCGAACCTCAAATCTTATATGACTCAGCCTATTTCCCCGTCGAATCTGATCATCCATCAGATCATTTCTTTGTCGTCGATCTGGAGCCTCTAGATCCTATGGTCTCTGTCCATATTAGGCAGGTAAGTAGCGCGACCTTTACCCGCACGATGTGAGCAGTTTTCTCTCTCATCCATTGGACGCGTGTCACCCAGTGTATGGTATCGGGTGGGACTCAGTCGAACCCGCTTACCGCTTGAAGCCCTTATGATATCCTGCTGGTTTTAGCGCGGGACCTGCCTTCTGACAGAATCAGCGATTTCCCTACGATTTTATGCTTTTTCCTCGTGACCGAGCGCTTGGGGATTTCCTTCACTGAGGGGGATGCCCTGTGATACGCGATTAGCACTTTAGCTCTAATCGCGTATCAGAAACTGCCTTTGTTTTCGTATTGACCTCCCGTTTGTCAATTTGTGCCAGTGCGCGGTCACCATGGGCCAACGGTCTGCGCGCTTTGACTGAGGGTCCTCGTTGTTCCGTGCTGACCACAAATTGCCATTGTCCAGAGCTAATTTCTGATAAGCTCGACATCCATAATACTTTGAAACTTCAGTATGAGTTTTACAGAGTTCATGGAACTTTAAGAGTGTTTAAGGATCCAATTCGGATCACATATCATCCCTATTATGGTCCCCATCATTAATGTCATGCTTTATGATCACCATAGTGTCATGATTGAGAGGAAAGGAAAACCGATGACAAGGGGAGACACAATAAGTAAGGTGCTAATGATGATCATATTCAAAATCCTGAGGGTATGAGGGGGGACGGGGGATACAAATAGTGGATGGTTCTTCCTCAACATCATACATAGCTGGGGAAAAAGGATCATCAATGATGGTGCTAATGTGAGAAAGGGAAAGGTTCGGGCTTAGGGGTAATGTATCTATGCTATCAGGATCTTGGGGAAGGTATGGTAAAACAAGGCCTTCCTCATTGTCATCATCAGTGTCATAAATGGGGCTTGCCATTTCCAATAAACTTTCTTCATGTGAGGGAAAATCACGATCCTCCCTTTCAATGGTGTGAGTAGGGATGCCATTATGAGTAATGTCTTGGAGAAAAGGAGAATCAATTTCAACCTCATTTTCTGTGTCAATATCATAAATAGGGTCACTATTAAAACGATGGTTGCCCATATCCCGTTTTACCTCACTAATGCACAAGAAATCTGAAATGTCATCTTCATAGGGAGCTACAATATTCATATCCTCAAGCACCCTTTCTTGAATGAAAGTCCCCACTTCTTTGTGTTCATTTTTACTAGCTTTAATAGGGCCTTCATTCATGCCATTGCACATTCTCAATCCTTAAATTTGCATCCCGAAGGCCCTCATCACTATCTTCTTTAGATTGATTCCACTCTTCTATATATTCCTCACTTTCATGATGACCCTTCACACTTGAATTTTCTTCAAGGTCACCTTGATCATCTAATTGATTAGATTGTGTGGGGCTTTGTGATTGATTGTAATATTTTTCATTGATTAGGTAAGTCAGAATATTAAAAGCACATGTGAGGCCAACAAAGTCAAAGAGACAACTGTGATCCTTCTCACAAGAACACATCATTATGTAGAGTTGTTTTTGTGTTGGCCCATGAAACTTGAGCATGAATTCCTTATCCATGTTTTCCAATAAATCTTCATAAAACTCAACATATTTGTCCACATTCTTTTGTAGTTCTTGAATATCTTGAACATTGAGTTTTTCAAATGGAGGGACAAGGGTAATTTCTCTTTGACCATAGTCCATTTTTCATGATTTTTCATAGTAGGATCAAAATGGAGTCACTAGGGTGAATTAAAATGCCTTGATAGATGCTTGCTTCACCCTATAAGCATTAACTTTTAAGTTCAATGGAGAACTAGGGCTTCGTTCTTCTAATAGAGTTTCCAATAATGATTAAAAGGGTAGGGTTTGGGAGTATATCTTTCTTAGAGGTTTCCTAGACCCTAGAATCCTTATGGAGAATTGGCCTTTATGTGATCTTTGTGAAATTAGAGTTGTAATGTTACATGACCACAAAGACCAAGTGGACCTGAATTAGGTCAAGGGCATGGATTTGATCACTCAAAGAGGGGCTTGACTTGAGTTAGGTGGAGAATAGGATCAATGGCCTAATTTTATTTTGAAATACAAATGCAATGACCTAAGTGAGGACACTAACCCAAATCAACATAGGGCAAGAGATGGTCATGGGGCTAGGGCTTGCTATATCTCGGGATTCCACTGTCGGAATTGCCTGAAATTTGGAGGACCCCTTGAGAAAACTACAACGCAATAGTGGACCTTTTTAAGGTGTTTGGATGGCTACAAAGAGATTTGTTTGATGACCTAGGTGACCTTCTAGGGTTAGGCCTAGAAATTCGAAAAGTGAAGGAGAGAGAGGTAAATTGACCACCAAAGGGATATGAGGATCAATGCCTTATTTCTTGGGCTTAATGGAGTCAAGATACACATATATCATGAATTTCATGAGCTAAGGAGCCCTAATTGATCCTTGCTAGCCTCTCCAAGGGCAACAACTAGACCAATAGATATTTATACTTCAAATTTGCGAAGGAGACAAATTTTCGAGGTCTTTAACCTAAGAGGTGCCTCTAGGAACATTCCCCTAGTCCCTCGAAGGTCACACATGCATTTAATCACTTATTCAAGGTCCCATATGAATTTCACATTAAATTTAACCCATACAAGAATAAATATAACAACATACATGCAGTTAACGAGTAAGATAACAAGAATAACATCAACATTTCAACTTACATGAGAGAGAGAGTATATGCATTTATCAACTTCACATTAGAGAATCTCCAAAGACAATATCAAAATCCAAACATCATAGTGCATCAAGAAAATCTCCAAAAATTCATCCCAACAAAAAATTTGAAAATCTCATAAGAGATACGAATCCAATCCAAGTGATGATGATCAAAATAAATCATCTCACTTCTATTTATATAATCACTAAGGAGTTTGATTTGCCTAATTTTGCCTAGTTGAGCCCCAAATAATAAAATAATGTGCAATATTAACATCCCTTGGTGACAAGTCCACCAAGATATCTCAATAACACAATAATAAGCCTTTCAAGAGGGTCGAATGATCAGTAAAGTGATCCATTGGGCCTTTGAGGAGGCGTCATGAAGTCCAGAGTGTGCCATGATGTGATAATGGGCCTCAAACATAGTGGACAAGGGGTTGGCCCCTTGTTATCCAAGTAAATCCCTATGGTGACCCCAAGTGGGTGTAGAGGGCACAAGGACATCCTCATGGGTCTCCAAGTGGATCGAAAGTGCCTGTAAACCATCTGTAAGGGCTTGGATAATGACATAAGCCCTCATCTAGACCCCAGACCATATTCCAAGTGTGTGGTGCATGTGTGGAGTTAGATGGGCATGGTGAACTAGGTGCATCATCCTCGTCCAAAGGTGGAACACAAGCAATCAATGAATGGTGTTGGGGATCCATGAAGTAATATTTGCTATGGTAGAGGCCCATGGCTCTCAACACTCACCCTACAAGTGCTAATGTGGCCCTCTAGAGGGCTAGGAACCGGTATAGGGAGACCAAGCCCCAAATGGAGACCGACCTACAATCCTGCATAAGATAAAATGCGTCCCCTTGCCCTCCAATACAAAAAATCATTACTTACAAGTCATGGAACCAATGGGGCACTTCATGGTGGAATTCCATTCCATAGCGTGATTTGGCATGTACAAGTGTCTCCATGTGAGGGGTTAACCAAGGATCCTATTAGGTGGTTTCATCCTTTAAAGGGGGTGACATGTCCATGGTACATCCCTCAAGTGGTATGTGGAAAATTATAAAGTAATACGACAGAGTGGGGGTAAGGGGAATCATCATGAACATGTTATGGTACACATCGGTATATGAGTGTAGGAGGGAGAAAATCATGGTACATGAGTTAACTTGTCCTTTAATTTTCCACCCTTCTTCATATGCCTTTTGGCTTTGATTGATTTTTCTTTATAACTGCTCAAGGATTTAGGGTATGAGATAATGATGTGTAGTATATAGCAGTGGATACCCCCTTAAGGTGGGGCGATTCATCATCTACCAGGGGTTGGGGCAATCATGGGTTCCTTAATGATGAAGGGAGATCATCTAGGGCCCATAAGAAATAGGGTGGTGGCTATGGATAAGGGGTAGAACTCATGTTTGGATTTTGCCCACGTGCTAAATTTGTATGTCTCGACCATGTTTTGCATTTTATGGTACATTTCCTGTTGAGAGTGGCTAAATTATGCCTTTTCTTTTCCTTTTAGCTGCATTAACCTTTGGGGCATCGTTTGAGGCCCAACCCAAGGTGTGGACAAGGGGAGGGGGATGTTGACCCTATGCAGACCTAGTGGACACATGTGGGCCCATATGGGAAAATAAATGAACATGGATAAAATGAGTGGAAGGGGGTGATGTATGTGGTGTCAGGGAGCTAGACCATGCAACCAAAATTTTGATTTCCCATGTAGTCCCAACCCTAAAGCTAATGACCAGTAAAGGAGATCCCACGGGACTAGGATACAAGGCTAACCACAAAATCGGGAATTGGAGACAAGAGTACATACCTAGCCCGCTCTTTCCACTGAATCCCCCCATCATTCCATGCGCAAAAGTGCCCATGACAAGTAAGGAAAATTACTTAACTATACTAATGAAAAGCCATACCTTCGGGGTCGAGAGGCCCACATTCAAACATACGATCATGACAAGTGGGCGAGCAACCACATGGCTGGCTCAAGTGGCAGAGATAATGGCACATCGAGCTATCTGGTGGCTGCAAGGGGCTGTTGGCTGCCAACCGAGGACCATGTAGGAGAATTTTTTTTCTCCTATATACACTACCCATAGGTGGTGGGTAACAGGGACTGTGGTCTTAATAGCCTAGATGCCTTGGTAAGCCTTAAGGGTTTGCATGGGGTTGACTCCTAATATCTTCTCAATGTGGTAGCTAGTAGCTAGCAAGGAAGAGTGTGTGCCATTTATATTTCCTGTTTCGTGTCCCCTATAACACTGTACATGGATAATAAAATGTAACTATGTTAGATTCATTCCAATTATTATTATTATTATTTTTTCTTCCATAGTAACTTTATTGCTAAATATAAAAGCAACGATATATTTGGTGTTATGTTTATCCCTTTGGTTTTGATAGATTAGTCTAGGCATAGTCTACATTTGTGCAATATATTAGAGTAGCCACAATTCTATTATTGTATTTCACAACAAATCTAGATTGTGGATTGATCCACAACTAGTAAAAAAACCCGAACTAGGAAAGGCTTTCATGCCCTAATATAATGGGTTCCATTTTCCAAAAAATCAAAGGTCTAATTAGGACCTTTCATTGGGGAGAATCCTTATTGATTACATATTTCCATCTAGCCTTTACTAACATGTACTTTTATCTATAATTTACTTTATGCTTGGTTTTTTGTTTTGTTCTCCAACTCTCACACACACATGAATCCATAGCTTTTGTATTCATAGAAACATAAGGGTGTCCTTCAATCCTAATGAGAAATGAGAATACTTGTCACATGAATTGAATTTCATAAGTGGGATTTTTTTCTAAACAACATGTTACACCTTTTTAATTTTAATTTTTGTTTGGTAGGAAACTCCTAGAAACATTCATTTAGGGGTTGCACTACGCTACGAATTTCCCTTATCTTAGATGTTGAGTTTTAAAAAGAATTTACCTCACCAAAATCACTTGGGTTTTACACCCAAAATCAAACCTTTGTAGAAAATCTAGGTAGATCAAACCGAAGGGATCCACACAGTGACCAAACTAGCAAGGCCTAACCCAAAGGGCGTCGGGGATGTTTGTAACACCCTCCTCTCACATTTACCTAAGTAAACTGCCAAACTTGGGTAAACATGTGACGAAGAGTTACTATGATATTATTAAACCTCCTAGATCATCTTAAGGAAGTGGAACTGACACAGCACAACCAACCTGACCTTCTACACATGTCACAGAACCTCCAGGAGCCAACCAACCTTTTCAGGTGACCAACCCTTGAGGCAACCTAACATTTTACTGACCTAGAGCCTTAGTCGCTCCCATGAAATGGGCATGGTCTGAGACCCTCCAGGCGCTCTCACAACAAAGGCATGTAAATGACTAGGGTCTTTTTCAGCGAGTTCAGAGCCAACGCCTCTGGATTCTCTGCCACTTTTTTAGGGCCAGGTCTCAAGCCACTACCTATAACTTCATGGGACTTACATAAATGAAAAGTAACGTCGAAAGAATGATACAAATGCAAATACTTGAAAAAGGACTTGACTAGACCCCTACTAGCCATGACAAGTATTTAGTCAAAAATGGCACAAATATGTATTCTACAGGTCATAACAACATATCTGAGCACAAAGGTCTCATACTTATCTGAAAATCGCTAAGAAGCATTGATGCCTTATCACATTAGTTGCATTATCATCTATTAGGTCACATATTTATTATTCATTCATTTTCAAAACAAAAAATGATGACAACCATACATCATCACTATCATAAAACATGCTCATAACTAGCATATAATCAACATAAATAACAAGGATATAATAACCATAAAAACCACATATGAGACAATACATTTACACATAAAATACCAAGGAGAAGGAGCTCTTATTAATGAATGCATAGGCTGACCAAATCTGGGACTTCCACGAACCACCCGACCATAGACTAGGCTGAACCAAATCTCTCTTTTAGCGAATCACCCCCATGCCATATTCCAAGAATGTGGGATCTCATGAAACAAATCCAAGAAAACCGAACTAGGGATTCTAAAGGAAAAACCACCTCAAACAACCTCATGGTCGGGCATCACTAGCCATCACCAGATTGGTCTCCACCTAAGTTGTCCAAGGCTCTAGAGCATTTGTTCCAACCGAGGCTCGAGGATTAATAACTCAACCCACAACTTCTGCCGAGCTCTAGAGCGTTTGTCCAACCAAGGCTTCAGGGCTAGTAAGTCAACCCACCAAGGGCTACAAAGTGTTTGTCCAACCAAGGCACCAGGACTAGTAACTCAACCTTGTAACGAATAAAATATATATTAATAATGTAAAATAATATAAATGATAATAAGCATAAATAACTATTAGTTAATTAGTAATTAGGTTGAAGAGGCATGTCTAAATGAGACATGAATCTTCATGAAGAGACACTTGCCTGATATATTTTTTTTCCAAGGAAAAAAATCGAACTTTTTTATAAGGAATAAAAAAGTTACATAGTATATGAGTAAACATTCTGCAAAAAACTGCATGAGACAGAGCGAAAACTCCTCTCAGTAAGAGCATCAGCATATCTACAGAAATCTCTAGGACTCCTGTACCCGGCCTGTACAGCCATACCAAAAAGAAACTGAAAACCAAGATGTCTCCTGGGTCTCCTTTCATGAGGAAAACAACCCAGAAAACACATAACAGTAACACAGTTCACAAACCGCTCTATCAAAACAGAGCATAATAGTATATAAAAACCAGTTTTCCTATGCCACTGTTTTCATAATAAAAAACACTGATAAAACTAGTGCATATAAGTAAAGACCAAAAAACATTATATGTTTGGAGGGAGATCCGACACACGGATCTGATCCTGAAGCTGTTCTGTTACTCTCCATGCGCCCACAGCTTGCTGCATACCCTCTTTAGAAAGGCGGTCTGCCTCCTCATTGCTGTCCCTGTAGATGTGATCAATAGAAAATACATTAAACTGCAATTTTAAAGTTTGAATTTCTTCTAATAAAGGCCCACTTGCCTGATATATAAGCAAGCCTTTCGTTCTCATTTGTAATTCATTCCCATTCTTATTCACATATTTAATATATAATATTTGTATCCTCATGGATATATTCATATTCCAAGTTTTCTGGAGTAATTAATTTTTAGAAGGAACTTTGTTCGCTTCATTTGGTATCAGAGGAGTTCGGTCCTCTAGGTTGCTTAGCCGGTGCACAGAGCTCGTTCTCCAATCCAAGTCTTTGGCTATCAACTCTTCGTCAAATTTATTGCTATTGCAGTTCAAGCGTTTTGCTAAATATTTGAGAGTTTCTCCTTTTCTCCATTTTTCTAGGCCTTTGGCCATAAAAAAAAATTAATCAAAAAAAAAAAGTAAATAAATTAAAAAAAGAAGAAGAGAAAATAAGTAAAAGAAAAAACAAAACGAATACAAAATCTCATACCAAGTATATTTAAAAATTTTACCTAGAGAAGCCCGTGGTTTTAAAAACAACCCATGGTAATTGCCCATGGTATTTAAAAAAGAAAAAAAAAGAAAAAAGAAGAAAAAAAAGAAAAGAAAAGAAAAAAAGGAATACGTTTTACTTTTTACGTGGAGAACATTTTAACGGAGGTTTTAAAAACAACCCATGGTAATAGCCCATGGTATTTTAACATCGTGACCGTGTCATATGAAAAGACGTGACCTTTATATTTATTAAGTGGGGTGACACTAAAAAGTTATCAAGGGAGTAATTAAGTATATAAAAAAAGGACCAATTTATTATTAAAAGAAAAAAGAAAAAAAGAAGAAGTGAAACTATTATTATTATAAGATAATAAAGTTATTTTGAAAAGGGGTCTTAATATAAAGAAATACATACATATATAGAGGGCAACAATATAAAGGAGTATTTTTTTTTTAATAAAAGTGTATTCAAGTTTTTAACAATCCACATTAAGGGAGAATATTGGAAATATATATATATATATATATATATATATATATATAAGGGAGATAAAAGAAGTTAAAAAAAAAATTCCATACAAAGTTAAAAGAAGTGAAGAAAAAGAAAAAATATGGAATCCCTGAGTTGGGAACAAAAACAATCAATCGCAAGAGATATAGAACAATTTATTACAATAATGGAGCGACGGGCTGAGGAGAGAAAGAGAATGGATTCCTTCTTCCATTCTTTACATCCATCATCACTTCCACAGAATGATGTTATCCAGTGTACCGAGAAAGTGCAGCTAAAAGATCAAGAGAATGACAAAATAGCCAAAATTCAACAAAGCAAGGAAGTGTTAGAACGCGAACATAAAAATCTTGTGGATATACATTACAAAGAAATAATGGAAAAGGATGAAGAAATTTCTCGTCTCAAGGACTATGTCGAAAAATTACTGGCACAAGTGAAGAAGACTAAAGTCTCAAAGAAAAAACTCAAGCAACATTTATCAGAAAAAGAAGAGGAAAATATACGTTTAAAGAACCTTAATAAAAATTTATTAGAACAAATAAGAGATCTAAAAGATGAAAAACTTAAAATTGAAAACATTGAAAATAAGGTTGATGAATCAAAAACCAAAGAACTTTTATGTCTGAGAAACCATAATCAAAGTCTGCTCAATCAAACTAAGAAACTTAAGGAGGATAAGAAAGCATTAAAAGATAAGTTGGAACAAGTCACTCAAGAATAAGTATTGAAATCTCCAGTCACAACAGTTCAAGTTGAAAATAAGGGAACGAATACTGATCCAGTGAATATGACAACTCAAGAAGACAAGTCAGTTGAAGAAATGACACATGTAGATGTTGCAGTTCAGACAATGGACATCCCAAGTGAATGTTCCATAACAAATTCAACAAAATCTCCGCCAGAAGAAAATCTAAAAACTTTATATTGGCATCCGAATCATGAGAATAGACAAATCAACCAAGCTATGTATCAGGACCATTCAAACCGTAGACAACAAATTAATGTTTCAGAGAATAATGACGTAACATCAATTCCGTCTTATGCTGACAAGTCGTTACAAAATTTTAGTGATCAAAATGCTATACAGAAGATTAATCTGGGATGGTCTGATCCCTTCTCAGTGCGACAATTTTGTTTGTCACTAAGAAGATCATATCAACTTGTATCAATGAGGATGACTATTCCAAGAGAGAAAGACGTTAAAAACCGAAAAAGAGATCAAGCCTTTTTTCATCGACAAGCTTTGAGGACAAAGCTTTCTGAGGAAGGAGGCAATGTAACGAATAAAATATATATTGATAATGTAAAATAATATAAATGATAATAAGCATAAATAACTATTAGTTAATTAGTAATTAGGTTGAAGAGGCATGTCTAAATGAGACATGACTCTTCATGAAGAGACACTTGCCTGATATATAAGCAAGCCTCTCGTTCTCATTTGTAATTCATTCTCATTATTATTCACATATTTAATATATAATATTTGTATCCTCATGGATATCTTCATATTCCAAGTTTTCTGGAGCAATTAGTTTTTAGAAGGAACTTTGTTCGCTTCAAACCCAAGTTGTTACAGGGCTCCAGAGCGTTTGTCCAACCAAGGCTCCAGAGCGTTTTTCCAACCAAGGCTCCAAGAACTAATAACTCAACCCACAACCAAAGGAATATGAGAACCATCCAAAAAATAAAAGTAAAAACCCACAACACCATGGTTATCCAGTAAATGGAAAGGCTAGGAAAAACTACTGTAAATCCATGCAATCCTCCATGCCAATGACATATCATAACCAAGAAACCACATGCATGTGCCATGCATGCCAAAACTAGCAAGGAAACCATACATGCAAATTGATACCTGCAAAGCAAATCCATTGTAGCCACTGATCTTGCTCTTCCTTGCTTGATCTTTGCTTCCCTTTTCCTTCTTGCTCCAAATCCCAAGTATGCCACCCTTCTCCAAGGGTGCTCCAAGAATACTCTAAGTGTCCAAGAGTACGAGAGGGAGAGAATAGAGAGAGAGCTCCAAAACTGAACTGAAAAAAGGTTACAAACTAATTCTCAGAAACATTTTTATCAATGAAGCCTCTATTTTATTCAAATTTCCATTATTTTCCTTCATTTTCCTCCTCACATCCAACCTATGAACTTTCACCTTATTTTTCTTATAATTTTGATTATTTTCATAAATAAAATGCCAATTAATGCCTCATGCCTTTCCAAATCCTTTACCATTTATTTTTTCAATTTCCTTGCCATTAATTAATCACAAGTGATCCCCATCACTATGTTTTTGCCTAACATTCAACTTGGAATACATGTCCCATGACCAAGGTCTTATTTTTACCTTTATTAAATTTATTACACAGGATTTTCACCAGTGTTGTTACAGATTCCTCTTGCTTGGGGGAACACCATCCTTGGTGTTCAACGACTCCTACAACCAACAAAACTATTGTAAGCAAAAGATACTACCCATGGATCTTTATAACTTAGCTCAATGCAATATTTACAGTAATCAACCTGCTGAGAAGCAAACCAACATAACCAACATGACAACATAACATGACAACCATACCACTTATTGGAGCTTTGTAACATAACTCATGGAGGTATTTACATCCATATACATATATACATATACCAACACATCACACCAAAACATATACCAAAAACATTCGCTCAACCAGTGAATAGAGAAGGATACATAGCCCGCATGAGCATCTTTCTCTGTGAAATGCATTGATGTTCTGACTAGAATTCTCCTTCTGGCTCCACCTACAATACAGACTAGTCAATTAAATGATCAACATCTTTAACATACTTCTTAAACAATGACACATGGAAAATATCATGGAATTTCACTGTCGGAGGCAGTACAAGTTGATATGATACTGGTCCAATCCTCTCAAGAATCTTGAAAGGTCCACAAAACCAAGGTGCCAGCTTGGAACATGATCCAATCTACAAGGAGCTCTTCTTGTGCTTGATCTGCAAGTACACCTGTTCCCCAACTTGAAACTCCTTAAACAGCCTGTTTCAATTTGCATAATTTTTTTGTCTTCCTTGTGTTGTCTTCAAATTCTTCTTGATTACATGCATTTCCTATTCCATCTCTACCAACATGTATGGTCCAATCAACACCTTGTTAACTGGATCACTCCAACTAATGGAAGTATTACATCTTTCCCATTACAATGCCTCAAACGGAATCATCCTCATATATTCTTGATACCCATTGTTGTAAGCGAACTCAAGCAGTGGAAGATACTCTTCCCACTTCCACTATTGATGCATCACATACATCATTAACATATCCTCCAATATCTTGTTGAATCTCTCTGTTTGCGGATGATAAGATGTGCTAAAGGCCAACTTTGTACCTGTTGCAGCAGCTACAACCACCTTCCAAAAATTTGGCTTGCACCAATTTCGGAGCCTCTCTTGGAGAGTTTCACTTGAAGATTGCACACACTCGGGTTCACTCCATGAGCTCGTGTGAGTCTTTACATTCGCCTTGCTTGTTTATCACACTCAAGTCTCTGCATGTTGATGTCTAAGTCATGCTTGCGACTGTTTTCTGGTTATGCTCAAAGTCTTTGCTTCATATGTGTTTGATGTGTTCGCCATGAAAGCATCTGTCACACTCAAACATGGAGTCACATTCAATGTTGCGCAAGCTTTGTCTCGATCATGAACGATCAATCATGAGTGTCACGCTTGTCGCTTGCACCATTGGTCAGTCATGTTAAACATGTGTATTTGGATGGTTTGGTTGTTTCGTTTTCAATTCATGCGAATGTGTGTTGGTATGATCACCTATGCATCATTCGACTCTTCACACACTTAGTCATTTTTTCTGAATTTCTAATGACCAGAATCCTCACTGATAGTTGGACCATCACCCCACTTTCGACTCGATTGACTATCAACCAGAAAAGTGCAGAAGCACAAAGCTAGTCCTTTCAAGCTGCGCTACTCGCAAGCAACTCAATCACCTCTCATGCTGGCCACCCAGACAGTCGGATCCGGCAATCACCCCGGGACTGACTCCCCTCAAAATTTGCGCAAAGGCAATTGACCTCACCCATTCAACTGACTGAGGAAATTGCGTAGATAGGCCGGACAGACACCAAGTGCCCATCCCTATCTCCTTCAGAAAATTGTGCAGTTTTCCTAGTCAGTCATTCAGACAGTCGACCGACTATTCATCTCAGAAATTGCGTAGTTCTCATGAGTAGGCCTTCCACTACCCATCATTAAGCTCAACTCAAAAATTGTGTAGAGATGATCAGTAGGCCGGCCTCTCAACCTCAATGCAGTTTTCCCAGCCAGTAGCTCCCAGCAGCAGACTGCCTGTTCCCTCCAGGAATTGCGCAGTTTCTGCTGCCAGTGATTGAGCAGCCAACTGCCAGTTCCCTCTGGGAATTGCGCAGTTTTGGCTTCCAGTGACCCCAACAGCCAACTGCCAGTTCCCTCTGGGAATTGCGCAGTTCTGGCTACCATTGACCCAACAGCCTACTGGCAGTTCCCTATGGGAATTGTGCAGTTCTGGATTCTAGTCTCCCGAGAAGTTCCCCAAAAAAACTGCGCAATCCCTGCCTATTGACCCTTCATGCAGCCCCAACCGTTCCTCTGGAAAATTGCACAAATCTGGATGTCCAACCCTTGCTAACTGTTCATTGCGGAAAATGCACAGAGCATGCCTGCCTTTCCCTCCTACAGCCCGGATTGTCCCTCCCAAAATTTGTGTAATTTTTCCTCCCAGTTGAGCCAGACCTTGTAGACAGTCAATGTCGACTCAGATTGTTTGTCTCCATCTCTCAGTGACTCTTGCGCAGTTTTCATCAGCAGTTTCCTAGAGCCATCATCTCGCATCACAGCCCTGTTGCCTCTCCCGCTCACCTGCATCCGAATGATCATGTGTCATGGTAGACTAAGAGGTTTTGGATTTGATGTCGTCTCGCCATGAGTGACTGCAAGTACAGGTACACCCAAAAACATGTCATGACGATAAACAGGATGAACGAAGGGAGCGCATGCAGATGGACAGGTTCACCAATGGACGAACAAACGAAGCATGAGAAGCGGATGAACACGACGAATATGCACCTTTGCAAACAAGTGAACATGTCAAGCCTTCGAACATGAAAGCAAGGAACAACATGCTAGAGCTTCATCAAGTGAACCAAGGACCATCGAAGACTCCGTGCACTTCACCATGCGGAGGTGAAGCTATGATACACCATGAAGACATCCATCACTTAGAAACACTGTAGCTCGACATGCACTCCAACAACAACACGAATGTACCAACATTGTTTTATCAAGTCATGTCCAGTCAAGTCATGAGTCATGTTGCCCACATATCCACTATGGGCTTGTTGTCAATCAATGTGATGTAACGTGGAAGTCCAAGAGACCCACTTGTGAAAATAGAGTCATGTAAGTCGGAAAGTCATGGAAGTCGAAAGGTCATGAGGGTAGTCGAACATCCACAAGGGTCAGTTTCACCCTTGGCTATAAATACCCCCCTCATTTGTACATGAAAGGACTTTTCACCTTAGCTCCTCCTACATAGCCAAGAGAGTCTGCAATCTTTTTTTTGAGGAGTAAGTAGTGGCTCCAACGCCCCCCTGATGGGGTTAGTGATGTATGGTGTAACAATGTGTCTTGGAACTTTCGCTTAATTTAGAAGCCTGTCAATAGGCCATCACGTTTTCACACATGTATTGTATTTGTTGTAAGACTGATATTTAACACTTGTAATGCATGTTGCTTTAACCATGTGTTCTACATCTAAACTGATTCCTTTGTAATGCATAATATATTAATGGAAATGTGTTGTATATGTTGTTTAATGTAGTCTCGTCTGTGATGACTGCTTTGTCGGACATCAGACAGACCTTTCACATGAACCTTGCTTAACAACCGTTGCACTCATCTCAGACTGATCCATGAGTGTTGTACGTGTTATCTAACCTTATATGTTGTGGCTGCCGCATCCGATTGGGCTGCTCCATCGGAAGCTGTGTATGTCCTTTGTGTTGTGTGTTCCTAGTCGAGTTGGGACTGATCCCTTTCAACCTGGAACTCACCTCCACCTTTTCCCCCTCATAATGAAAGAACCATTTACACAAGTACACTTACACTCACCAAGCACATGAACCTCACTTCTTGAAGACAAAGTGAACCACTCTCTTGTTCTGAAAAGCAAGAGTTGAGTCAAATCCTTAAGACAATGGTGACCGAGCCATCATACCGGATGGGACTCCCACACCAAATGGTGTGAGGTCTAGTTAGGACTTCATACCGGGGTGATCCGCTGAATGTTGGTGGGTCCAACACCATCAACAATACCCAAACTTGCAAATAACTCTTTCCAGAATCTAGAAGTAAACTTAGCATCCATGTCTGACACAATATTCTTTGGAACACCATGCAATATGACTACATCTCTGATGAAGACATGTGCTACATCACTAGTTGAATAAGTAGACTTCACTAGAATGAAGTGCACTACATTTTTCAACCATGATGGAATCGTGTTGTCTAGATGTACTCAGAAAACTTGTGATAAAATATATTGAAATGACCTCCCACTTACACTCTGGAATCGCAATCGATTGTAGTAGTCCACCTGGATGCTTACACTCTGCCTTTACTTGTTGACAGTTCAAGAATCTAGCCACAAAATTTGCCGCTTCTCTTTTCATATTCGACCAATAATAAAAATTCTTCACCACTGTCAGCGTATTTTGATATCCTGGGTGACTTGAATACGACTTAGCATGAAATTCCCTCAAGATAAGCTTCTTGAGCTCACTATTGTTTGGCACATATATCTTGTCCCTAAATCTGACCAAGCCATCTGCTATAAGATGATATTCTACATCTTGTATATCGGTACCTGCACCTATACCTATACTTGTACATGTACCTGCACCTGTACTCTGCTGTAACCTGTGCATAAGCTCCATGTACTTGTCATCCTGTCTTGCCTACAAGATTCGATCCTGTAATTTTGTCCCATAAGAACTCATAGTTGCTATATGATTTACCTGTATCTGTTTGCTAAGAGCATTTGCAACTCTATTCTCTTTACCTTTAATATACTTTATCTCAAAGTCAAACTTATTGATCGTGGCCAACCATATAGCTTGCTTGACATTCAGATTCGGTTGGTCAAATAGATACCTCAATCCACTGTGATCACTCATCAGTACAAACCTCCTACCCAGAAGATAGTGCCTCCGCATCTTCAATGCATGGATGATTGCTGCCAACTCAAGATCACGTGTCAGATAATTCTGCTTGTGCTCATTCAATTTCATTGATTCATAGCATACCCCCTGTCCTTATTGCATAAGAACTCCACCAAGTCCTCTCTTGCAAGCATTTGTACATACCACAAAATCTTTGTCCAAATCTGCAATCTTTAACACTGTAGCATTTGTCAACAATTGCTTCAACTGCTAAAAACTTGTTGCATATTCCTCTGCCCATTCAAATTTCTTACCTTTCCTTTGCAATGACGTTATAGGATATGCAGTGCGAGATAAGTTCCTGATGAGCCTCTTATAATAACTTGCTAGTCCCGTGAATGATCTTACCTCATCCACATTCCTAGGAGCTGCCCATTCCATGATAGCCCTGATATTTTCTAGATCTACTGCTATGTCTTCCTTGGAAACCACATGCCCCAAGTAGTGTACCTTTGTCTAAAAGAAACTGCATTTACTGAGCTTAACATACAATTGATGCTCTCTCAACAATCTCAACACCGCTTCTAAATGCTCGACATGTTCTTCCTCATTCTTAGAATATATCATCAATGAACACAATGAAAAACTTGTCCAGATAAGGACACAACACATTATTCATGAAGCACATAAAAGTAGTTGGAGCATTAGTCAAACTGAAAGGAAATACAACAAACTCATAATGTCCATACCTGGTCATGAAAGTAGTCTTGTGAATATCCTCTTCTTTAATTCGTACCCGATGATATCATGACCTTAGATCAATCTTCGAGAACACTGCGATTCCCTTCAACTGGTCAAAAAAATCATCAATCCTCGGCAAGGGGTACTTGTTATTGATGGTCACTTTGTTCAACTGCCTGTAATCAATGCATAACTTGAGAGTACCATCCTTCTTATTCATAAACAATACTGGTGCACCCTAAGGTAATATAATTGGCCTAATGTATCTCTTGTCAAGAATTTCCTTCAAATGCAACTTTAACTCTAATAAATCTATTGTGCTCATCCTGTAAGGTTCCTTTGATGCTGGTGCTGCCCCTGGTACCAACTCAATAGAAAAGTCTACTTCCCTGTGAGGTGAAAACTTTGAAATAGCTTCCGGAAATGCATCCTGAAACTGCTGTAGAACTGGGTACCTGCTCAAGAAATCTGCATCCTCAACTTCCTTACCTTTATCACTGCGAGTAACACACACCCTTTCCTATGACTGCACTACACTTGCATAACTGTCACAATTCGAACTGATGTTGCCTTCTTCTTACCTTGCAAAATTTTCTGTTCTCCATTGTCATCCAAACACTCAATAGCTTTGTCATAACATTCCACTTTAGTCCTACGAAGATACAACCAATCCATGCCCAACAAAATACTATATGATCCTAATGGAAATACATTAAAATGTGCTAATGTAGGCATACCATTCAACTCAAATACACAAGCTCTTACCCAGTGATGAACTCTCTTCTTTGTACTTGTAGCCAACTACACTAACCAACATTATTCATGCACTTCTTTATTCAAAGCACACTTATCCACCAGGTTAGGGTTTTTAGGATATTCCGACACATAGGAAATAGTTAAGTATAACTTGGTCTAGTATAGAGTTAGGTAAAGTGTGTTTATTTACTATGTACATTTTGTAACTTACAATCCGACGGTCATGATACGTAGTGATTCGACGGTTCATTCTCTCCTCGGTATTACCGAC
This sequence comes from Pinus tabuliformis, assembly GCA_031772625.1. Lineage (NCBI taxonomy): Eukaryota > Viridiplantae > Streptophyta > Pinopsida > Pinales > Pinaceae > Pinus > Pinus tabuliformis. The sequence goes on from CM062819.1 coordinate 20,419,322, forward strand.
ACTTGATCCGTGGCTTAACACCCGATTGGTCCATGATCTCTATTTAAAGAGCATGGAGGGTCATTTGTAGGTTAACCGTTCATGAGAGAAGCTTATGTAAATTTTCATTCTTTTATTAATAAATTGCCTGAAGTGGCCGCATTGGCTTAGGCCGTGGACTGTTTCCATCTTTGAGGGTTTTAACCACGTCAAAAGTACTGGTGTATTGATCTGCAATCTATTTGTGAGCGGTGTCCTTTGGTGTTCTGTTTGAGGAACTTACCCTGTAAATTCCTACATGGTATCAGAGCTATTTGAGGGCCGCGTCCTTTGGTGATCCAAATCTGAAGCCGGTAGAACTGCATCCAACTACTATTTCTGACTGCTTTCAGGCCAAGAGGACTGCTCTGTTGTGTTGGGAGCATCTGTTCCAGTGAGGAACCTCTTTCGTTTCACGCGAAAAGGTTTCCGGTAGCCATAGCTGCGTCATTTTTAAGATCTGGAGGTATACAGTGTTTATTTGCAGTTTACAGTTATTTTCTCTCTGTTTATTTCGGTTTCGGTTTATTTAGCTTTTTTTATTACCGGATCTATACCTTTCATTTCTATGTATGCTCTTTTCCCCGCGACTTTGTGCGATCTGGGAAAATCAGAAACAAAAAGGAAAGATTTTTCTCATGCGTATGCTTTTTTCCGCTGTGCCTTAGTGTGATCTCGGAAAATCAGAATCATTGAGGAAAATATTTAGTTTTCGGCTAAAGCTAACTTTGAGCCGCAAGGTTCATTTTTTTTGTATGCCCGTGTTGGGTTTTATGTTTTTTGTTTTGTAGGGAAAAAGAGCTTTCTCAAAGCAAGCACGCAACCCAAAGCTTCAAACCCCCCCTCTCTCTCTCTCTCTCAAACTTTTTGTATAGCTCACTTGGTTCAAAGCTAATTTATGAGAGTAGAGGTCTTGAGTTCAAGTCTCCTTTTTGTTGGAAAGGGGGCGTTTTTTTTCATTTCCGCACATTCCCGCACTTCGTCAGCATCTTCATCAATTTTTTTTCAAAAAGCCATAACTTCTTCATCCAGAAGCCGTTTTCAGAACCGTTTTTTTTGAAACGGCCTAATTTTTTGAGATCTTTCCATTGGATCACTTAGTTTCAGCATCTATAGCTTCAGTTTCTGTTAAAATGGAAAGTCCATGCCAAGTTATTCTTGATAGCACCAACTACTTCCAATGGTGGTCATACATTGTGGATTTACTTAGAAGTAAAGGTCTCTACAGAATAGCCACAGGCCAAGAAACCAAACCAAAAGATGAAGATAAGGTAGCTAAATGGGAAAATAGGCAAAATCAAGCACGTGGGTTGATAGGGATGTCTATTTCTCCAGATCTTAGATTCCATATTGCAGAACTTGATGCTCCTGATGAAGCAATGAAACAGATTACTAAAGTCTTTGGAATTAAAAATAAACTTAGAGCCCATCAACCTGAAAATGAGTTGCTTACATTGGACCCCAATAATTTTTCTTGCATTGAATATTTTCTGTGCAAGTTCAAGACCCTTAGACTTCTCTTGGAAGGTGTTAAGGTTAAGAAAGAAGATAGTAACCTTATATATTCCATTCTTACTAAGTTGGGACCAGCCTACTCTGTGTTTGTTTCCACCTTCCATTCTACAAGAGAAGCCTTCATTTCTCAAGGACAAGACTACAAGTCCCCTTCCTTTGATTCTTTTTGTGATTATTTAATAATAGAACAAGAAAAAATCTTACACCTTGGTCTTCTTAATCTTGGAAACTCTTCTAAGAAAGCGTTAGCCGCCCAACAACAACCAAATCCAAAGACTCCTAAGAAGTTGTATCCTAAAAAGAATGGTCCTAAACCAAGCAAGGGTCCTAAGCAATTTCAGCCTCAAAATGAAAAATCATTTCAACAAAATGATAAGACAAATAAAAACAAAGGGAAGAAGACTGATAGACATTGCAACTTTTGTAATTGAGATAGCCACTTAGAATCCAAATGCTTTAAGAAGATGGAAGCCTTGGAAGCAGCAATGAAGAAGCATAACATCCATTTGAAGCACTCTTCAACTTCAACTTCATCTTCAGGAATGGCCCTTTCTGCATGTGGTTGTCAAGCATCTCGGTTTGGCTATGCACTAAATGTATCTTCTTCTTCTCATTCTCATGAGTGGCTCATTGATTCTGGAGCTTCTTATCACATGGCCAAAAAAAAAGCCATGTTTTCTTCTTTAAATGATTGTAACACCAAAAATATATATGTTGGTGATGATAAATATCTTAGTGTTGTAGGGACTGGAACTGTTCATATAGACAATGGTCAGTTTAATGATGTGTTATGTGTTCCAACCTTATCCAGCAACCTTCTATCTGTATATCAGATAACCCATTCAGGTGAAGGTAAAATCGTTGATTTTTCACCTCACGATGTTGTAATTAAGGACCTAAGAGATCCTAGACAGATTTTAGCTACTGGAATTGCTGATGATTCTACAAGGTTGTATAAGTTTCACAACTTTGGGTCATCAAATCTTCCCTCAGTATTTGTTGCTCATAATGATGAAGTGAGCAAATTGTGGCATGAGCGATTTGGTCACTTAAACTATCGCTCTCTTCAGAATCTATGTAAAGAAAATATGGTGACAGGTCTTCCAATGGTATCTTGCAAAGATGGTGTTTGTTTCGGATGTGTACTCAAAAAACATCATCAGGACAGTTTTGAAAAACGTGCCTCTTGGCACGCCTCATCCCCTTTACAACTTGTGCATAGTGATTTATGTGGTCCACTTCTAATTGTTTCCTTCTATGGCTACAAGTATTTCTTAACTTTCATTGGTGATTTCTCTAGACGCACTTGGGTATACTTCTTAAAATTCAAGAGTGAAGTATTTAACATGTTCTTGGCCTTTAAGGCCTTTGTTGAAAAGCAATCTGGACATCAAAATCTTAAGCTAAGATCTGATAATGGCAGAGAATATGTTAAAAACAACTTCATCAACTTCTGCACTGAGCATGGAATTCAAATGCAACATACTGTTCCATATACTCCACAACAAAATGGTGTAGCTGAAAGGAAAAATCGCACCTTAAAGGAAATGGCTAATTGTATGCTTCAATCTAAAGGACTTAGTCTTAATTATTGGGTAGAAGCAATTAACTGTGCAAATTACATAATAAATCACACTCCTACTAAGGTTTTAAAGAATATCACTCCAGAAGAAGCATGGAGCTCAATTAAACCAGATGTAAGTCACTTTCGTGTTTTTGGAAGTGAAGCATGGGCCCATATTCTAGATGAGAAACATAAAGCTTAAGAACCTAAGAGTGAAAAATGTATTTTTGTTGGATATTCTGAAAATGTCAAAGGATATAGACTTATTCCACTTAAGTCCAAGAATGTTATCATTAAAAGAGATGTAAAGTTTGCTGAAAATATATCGGCCTACGAGCCTAGTTCGGTGGATGTGCCACCTCTTCCTATCTCTTCTACTTTTGAAAGTATTTCTTCTTCAGATGATGAAAGCGAGGATGACAATCCTCCCCCACCTTCTCAGGATCCTCCTTCAACTCCTCAACTTCCAAAATGGGTCCGTGCTACTCGGGATGCAGCAGGTGATCTTGCCGGTGATCCTACAGATCAGCGACATACACGTTCTCAGTTCGAGAGAGCCTGTTATTTACTGGCTCAAGCTTTAGTGAATTATGATCCTGACACCTTTGCAGAAGCTTCAGGCCATCCAGATTGGGAAGCAGCTACGAATGAAGAATATCATTCATTATTGGCAAATGATACATGGGATCTTGTTCCTTTACCAAAGGGACGAAAACTTGTTAGATGCAAATGGGTTTATAGAACCAAGTATGGACTAGATGGGAAAGTTGATAAACATAAAGCTCGTCTTATTGCTAAGGGTTTTTCACAAGTCGAAGGCATTGACTACACTGAAACCTTCTCCCCTATTTCCAAAATGAACTCTATCCGCCTTGTTCTTTCCCTTGCTACCTCTTTCAAATGGGAAGTCCATCAGATGGATGTTAAATCTGCCTTCTTGCATGGGGACTTGCATGAAGAAATGTATATGGAACAACCTATTGGCTTTATACAAACAGACTCCAGCCTTGTATGTCAGCTTAAGAAATCCCTTTATGGTCTCAAGTAAGCTCCTCGAGCTTGGTATGCCAAAATGGATAACTTTCTTTTAGAAAATGGCTTTTCTAGGTGTCATTCTGACAATACTGTCTACACCAAGAAAGTGGGCAAGTCTCTTATCATTCTTGTTCTTTATGTTGATGATCTTATTTTGACTGGTAGTGATCCCAACCTCATAAACCATGTGAAGTCTAGCCTTAAAAGGAAGTTTGAAATGACAAACTTAGGACACTTACATTATTTTCTTGGTCTTCAAGTCTTGCAATCCAAGGAAGGTATTTCCCTTTCCCAGTCCAAGTATGTTTGTGATATTCTACGCCATTTTCACATGGAAGACTGTAAGCCAACCCCTTCTCCCTTTCAGTCTGGAGTCAAACTTTCAGTCACTTGTACTTCTCCTAAAGTTGATGCTACCTTATACCGTCAACTTGTAGGAAAACTTTTGTATCTAACCCATACTCGTCCTGACCTTTCCTTTGCTGTTGGCCTTGTTGCTTGGTTTATGCAAAACCCATGTGAAAGTCATTGGAAAGCAGCTAAAAGAATACTTCGTTATGTTCGAGGTACAGTTCAGTTTGGGATTCATTACAGTGCTGAAGCATCTCCTCTATTGGTTGGTTTCACTGATTCCGATTGGGCTGGTGACCCTGATGATCGGAAGTATACTGCAGGTTATGTGTTCACTCTTGGTTCAGGACCTATTACATGGGCTTGCAAGAAACAAGGTGCCATTTCTCTTTCTTCAGCAAAAGCAGAATATTGTGGTGCCGTAGAAGCTAGTAAGGAAGCCTTGTGGCTTCGTAAGATCCTGTTAGAGTTTGGCTTTCAGCAGCAACATCCGACTACAATTTGGTGTGATAATCAAAGTTCCATTCAACTATGCAAAGATCCAGTCCAACATCAGCGCATCAAACACATTGAACTGCACATGCACTTCATCAGAAAGCTCATTCGCGACCATGTTCTTGAAGTGCAATATTGTTCAACAGATGATCAAGCTGCAGACATCTTTACAAAGGCTCTCACAGAGGCAAAGTTCACTAAACTTCGATTTATGGTTGGAGTTCAGGAAGTTGTCACTAAGGGGGGATAGGCTCTAGTGCCTCCTTCCTTCTCCTATTGTGTCATATTTGTAAATCCTTCAATCCTATCCCAAGTTGTTCTTAAGGGGGGATGTTAGGATATTCCGACACATAGGAAATAGTTAAGTATAACTTGGTCTAGTATAGAGTTAGGTAAAGTGTGTTTCTTTACTATGTACATTTTGTAACTTACAATCCGACGGTCACGATATGTAGTGATCCGATGGTTCATTCTCTCCTCGGTATTACCAACACTTGATCCGTGGCTTAACACTCGATTGGTCCATGATCTCTATTTAACGAGCATGGAGGGTCATTTGTAGGTTAACCGTTCATGAGAGAAGCTTATGTAAATTTTCATTATTTTATTAATAAATTGCCTGAAGTGGCCGCGTTGGCTCAGGCCGTGGACTGTTTCCCTCTTTGAGGGTTTTAACCACATCAAAAGTACTGGTGTATTGATCTGCGATCTGTTTGTGAGCAGTGTCCTTTGGTGTTCTGTCTGAGGAACTTACCCTTCAAATTCCTACAAGGGTTAACATAACTATAATTAGATCTAGGGTCAATCAAAATAGAAACAACTTGATCACAAATCTTACCATCCATCTCGTTATAATAGACTCCTGGTGATTTTTCTGCATGTTCTCTAATGCTGCATAAATCCGTGGAATACTTTGTCCAACATCCCCCAATATATGTGCCTCCTGCGCACTGTAGATCTGTGGGCTACCACTATGATGTTGTGGAAAATATCTCCTAGGATGCTCTCCTCCACAAGTCCAAAACTGTATGGGCTCCCTATCATCACCCTTCTTCTGTTCAGATCGAAATCCTTGTCCTATGTTAGATGCATTGAACTTTTGAGGTGGCACTGCATTATCTCTCTTACTTGTATCTTAAGGTCTTGTTCACTTATTGTCCCATTTACATTTATTCTTTTCATTACCTTTCCAGTTTAGCTTATTATCAGATCTACACTTTGATTGCTCAAAACAATTCTTTAACTTCTAGAAGGCCTCCTCCAATGATCTAGGCTCATCAAACTCAATCCTGTCTTTGAATGCTACTGACAACCCATTGATGAATCTCTGAATCTTGGCCTTCTCCTTATTAATGTAAGGCACATACCTTAATAACTCAAAGAATCTACTAGTGTACTCCTCATCGGTCATAGATTCCATCTTCAACTCATAGAATTATTTTTCCCTGTCATCATAGTATCTCTTTGATAGATACTTCTTCTTGAATAGTCTCTCAAACTCACTCCAAGTCAACTCCTCTTCATAAATACTTCTGAAATTATTTACATCTTCCCACGATATATATGCTTTACCTTTAAGGCTGAATGTAGCTATTATGGCCTTCATGTTTTCTGAGTAATCATATAATCTGAAGAACTTATTCATACCAAGCAAGCATGCTTCTGCATCCCGTGACTTCTTCATTTCCCCATCGAATGTAGGTGGATTTTATTTCTTGAACTCATCTAACAAATATCCCCTATCACTCCTCCTGTAAGGATGATAATGACGATGATCATGATACCTGTCATAACCAGAATTAGAATAGTACCTCTGTCCATCACCTATCCTATCCGGAGTGTCCAAAAACCCGCCATATGTAATTGCATCATCTCTAGCTAACCTGTGCCCACTATGATATCTACTACCATATGCCCCATTTGTCCTATCCTCCTGTCCATGGTTGATCTTAAGTGGTCTCTATTTCTGCAATTCTGATAAACTTTGAAGAATTACTGCATTGACTATTGTTTGTTTCTCCTATGCCTGCATGATTATGTTATTATCTGCTTTGCAACTCCTTATTTCCTCTTTCAAGCTTCTCAATGTGTCTGCTAAGTCAGTAGAGTGCCCAACACCATGCTGCTCATATGATCCATAGGGAGAGTCTCAGGAACTGTAGTCTACCATCTTGCTAGTCATCCTTGATATTATTCCTACAAGTATACCATGTCAGCTAAACTAGAACATAATATAATCAACATACCTCAATATAGTTTTGGGGAGGATATATCGTTTGCAAGATAAACTAGATTAGCACAATACATGTATAAACATAATCATAACAACATATAGATATAATCCTAACCATAGTCTAGTCATCAATGCATGACCATACCAACCACATACCATGACCTCGTGCACAATTATAACCATGTCAATGTATGCATAATCAACATATGTATGACATGCATGCATACACAATATATACAGACACTGAAATGCATAACTAGTGCATCATTGACATATACTCATGATAAACACATCCAACAACACACCATCCACTTTCACGTGGCGACACAAATGCAACCATGACCAACACCATGCATACACAAAAAGTACATAGACCACAAGCATAAGGAACACATATGCAAATGATATGTATGCATGACCGACACACCGTCTATCCAATCCAAGGGGTAAATCATATTCTGATACCACTCCACTCTGTAACACCCTCCTCTCACATTTACCCAAGTAAACTGACCAACCGGGGTAAACATGTGACAAAGAGTAACTATCTTAAGGAAGAGGAACCGACACAACACAATCAATCTGACCTTCTACACATGTCACATAACCTCCGAGAGATAGCCAACCTTTCCAGGTGACCAACCCCTGAGGAAACCTAACATTTTACTGACCTAGAGCCTAATTCGCTCCCATGGCAAGGGCATGCATGCTTCTAAGACCTTCCAGTCGGTCTCACAGCAATGGCATGCAAGCAACTGGGATATTTTTTAGCGAGTTTAAAGCCAGGGATCCTCGATTCTGCACCACTTTTTTAGGGACAGGTCTCAGGTCACTACCCATAACTTCATGGGACTTCCCAAAATGAAAAGTAAAATCAAAACAATGATACAAATACAAATACTTGAACAAGGACTTGACTAGACCCCTACTAGCCATGACAGACATTTCGTTAAACATGTCAAAAATATGCATTCTACAGGTCATAACAACAGATTAGAGCATAGGGGTCTCATACTTATCTAAGAATCGCTAAGAAGCATTGATTCCTTATCACATTAGTTGCATTGTCATCTATTAGGTCACATATTCATTGTTCATTCATTTACAAATAAAAACATGATGAGAGCCACACATCATCACTGTCATAAAACATGCTCATAACCAACATATAACCAACAAAAATAGCAAGGATATAACATCCATAAAAACCACATGTGAACCAATACATTTACACATAAAATACCAAGGAGAAGGAGCTCTTATTAATGAATGCATAGGCCGACCAAGTATGGGACTTCCACGAACCACCCAACCATGGACTACGCTGAAGCAAATCTCTCTTTCAACTAGTCACCCCCATGCAATATGCCAAACATGAATGTGGGATCTCATGAAACAAATCCAAAAAAACTTAACCAGGGATTCTAGATGCCAATCCACCTCAACCTTCAACCAGTGATTCCACCTTACGGTCGGACATCACTAACCATCACCAGATTGGTTTCCACCCAAGTTGTCCAGGGATCTAGAGCATTTGTTCCAACCAAGGATCCAAGATCAGTAACTCAACCCATAACTATTGATGAGATCTAGAGTGTTTGTCCAACCAAGGCTCTAGGACTAGTAACTCAACCCACCAAGGGCTCTAGAGAATTTTTCCAACCAAGGCTCCAGGACTAGTAACTCAACCCAAGCTGTTATAGGGCTCTAGAGCATTTTTCCAACCAAGGCTCCAGGAACTAATAACTCAAACCACAACCAAAGGAATATGAGAACCAACCAGAAAAAAAGTAAAAACTCACAACACCATGGCTATCCAAGAAATGACAAGGCTAGGGAAAAACATTGTCAATCCAAGCAATCCTCCATGCCAATGACAAATCATAACCACAAAACCACATGCATGTGCCATGCATGCCAAAATGAACAAGGAAACCATACATGCAACTCGATACCTACAAAGAAAATCTATTGTAGTCACTGATCTTGCTCTTCCTTTCTTGATCTTTGCTTCCCTTTTCCTTCTTGCTCCAAATTCCAAGTATGCCACCCTTATTCAAGAGTGCTCCAAGAAAACTCTTAGTGTCCAAGATTATGAGAGAGAGAGAGATCTAAAAAATTGAACCGACAAAAGGTTACAAATTGATCCTCAGAATTCTTCTTATCAATGAGGACTCTATTTTCTTCAATTTTCCATTATTTCCCTTCATTTTCCTCAAATGCAATACGTGACCTTTCACTTTTCTTTTCTCCTAATTTTCGTTATTTTCATAAATAAAATGCCAATTAATGCCTCATGCATTTCCAAAGCCTTTGACATTTCCTTTTCCATTTTCCTTAGCCATTAATTAATCACAAGTGATCCCCATCACTATGTTTTTTCCCAACATTCATCTTGGAATATGTGTTCCATGACCAAGGTCTTAATTTTTCCTTTATTAACCTTATTACATAGGTTTTTCACCAGGGTTGTTACAAGATTTGACCTCGTGATCTCCCAATAGGCGAGGTACATAGCAACAGGAACTCGACCAACTAAGTTATCCTTCGAGGATACCCGAGGAATATGACTTGATAGAAACTTCAATCTATTTAAAGAATATCATACAATTGCCTTCAAATGTGCAATATAGTCTCTAAATATACTAAATTCATATCCATAAGTGAAGGAAAAACAAAATTAATGGAGGTAAAGGAAGACATTGAGCTGGAGCTGGGCACTTGGACCATCTCCATCTTTCAAGATAAGCATACAAATGTTTTTTATCATGCACCTTAGTTATAAAATTACTATAGTGGAAAGATTCTTGATTTTGATCTTTGCAAATATGTACTTTACTATAGTGGAAAGATTCTTGATTTTAATCACATTTTGTTTAGAACTCATAGTCTTGTGATGGATATGTTTTAGATATTAACTATTGGAAAATGTAATCTATACCCTTTTAAGTGAATAGAGCATGCAACATTTTTATATTTGTCGAACGATAGGTGTAGGTGGGAGGGATGAACCAATATTCTTCAATTATTGGCTTGTTTAACACGTTCATACACAGTGAATCCAACCAATTGCACAATATTAAGTGTACAAATTACATACAACATCAATCTCTAACATAGAACACAATACTCATAATTTTACATGGAAACTGATTCGGGAAAAAACCACAAAATTGTTTTCCATTATTAATGGATGTATGCACAAGCCTATTGTTATAATTATTGTAAGCACCAACTTACAAGAGACATTAATCCCCTTTCTAATTTTCAAGCAGTGAATTGATAGAGATACCAATCCCCTTTCAAAGTTTTACAGAAACCTACCTACAAGAGACACCAATATCCTTTTAGATTTATGATTTGTAGTTAATTTATTGTTGATTTGATCATCTCCCCTTCAATCACCTTCATTGTTCTTCATATCTTCATTTTTTAATGGTTTCAACATCTTACGAGTCTTTGTTCTACTATAACTCTTGATTATGATTCTACTTTCCAAACAACACACTCCATTCAAGTCAGTGCTTTCAACACTCACTATATATTTATTCCTTAATTTGTTTGACCATGTATTTATTTTCTGTTTTCTCTTGTCAACTTTTACAATGGTTTGGCACCCATGGTTTAAATCGACCCATGGTATTATGTCTTGATTGTGTCAAAATTTTTCAGTATTTCAATTTCCAAACAAACATGATCTTTTAACTTATTTCTCAACATTTTAATTCCAACCTTGTGTTATGAGAGTACAATAAAGTTTCTTGAAATTGCAATATGCTTTCCTAGCTTCATATTCCCATCAAGAGCATTCACTGGTACTAAACACCATGGAGTAGGCGAAGGGGATGGAATAACATGAGTAGTGATCAAAGTGCTTGCAAGGGTAAATTATGGTCCCATGGTTACGTCTATACAACTACACATTCCAAATTCAAAATATGGCACTTTACAACCCAGGTCTCAAAATTTACGTTGTAACTCCTTCATATGCAGTAAGAAAAGAAAGAATAAATAATTGTATGGGAACAAAATTTAGGCTGTTAGTTTCTTTGGCTTCAGTTTGATCAAGAATATAACATTTTATTTTACCTCGAGCATTACACTTGTTGTTCTCAAGCCATTGAGAAGTGTGCAATTGTAACATGATATCAGTGTAGTTCAAATCACACATCTAACCTCTATCTTGAGGCTGCTTGCATCTTTGTGCCCTCGGAATATGAAACATCTCTTCTCAAAGTTCATCTTTAAGGCATCAATATGCAGTGGTTCTAACAAGGTATATTTATCAATAGGGTCTCCCAATTTAAATTTCTTACATGCATTGATCAACTACTCAATGACGTGTTGGTATATATTCTCGTGGAGTAATAGCCTTAGGAAACTGGTGGATTGTTGTCCAATAATACCAACTGCAACAAAAAAAATAGATCACACAATCATTTTTAATTGTCCATCTTCCATAACTATAATGACATTGTTTCCACCAAGTTCAATCAAACAATTCCCAAATCTTGCATTGATTGTCTTCTAAATAATCTTTCCAACCTTTGTGCCTCCAATAAAAGAGATCGATGGGATTCTTCCATCTTTAGCTATCGCCTGCCTAATCTCTGCACCACCACAGATGCAGGTGAAAATGGCACTAGGAAAACCATTCATCTCTAACACTAAGGCTATGAGTTTTGTTGTGGCTATAGTGATCAACGATGTAGTAAGAGTACCTTCCCAATCCACTTAAAATTAACTTCTAGACTATGAGTGAAGATGGAACCACTTAGGCCTTGATCAACAAACTTGCTTATTTCAATAGATTCCTCTAAGGTCTTAATACCAACTATTTATGTGGAAGCCAAGTCTCACAACATGTTTTAGCTCAAAGCGTAGTCAATGTTATAGAAGGGACCTTGTTTGCAATATGAACTCCAATAATCCTTGATATTTTGTCTCCAATAAAGAACTCATACTTGTCTAAAGGCAACAAGTTTGCTTTATGTGTAAGGTACCAAGGACCCCCTATGCCTTATTGGGGAATATTAGAGATACCCATCTAGTTTATAACCTTGAAATTCTTCCAAAGATCTATAACACTGAGAAATGGAACAATACCATCCTCAAAAGATTTCTCTGTGCTCTCTCTCGTCCTTACAAAATCAATATTTGCAATAGGTGCAACTATAATTCCTCCACCAAAGTATGACTTCTATAGTGTCTATGTTGTATTAGTTCGAACTAAAAGTGCTCCAAGTCCTGTGGGATAGCCAAAAATATTGTAAAATGAAAGGAAAACAAAATTTGTAGGAATTTTTTATAAATTAGGTGGTTGCATCCCACCACCTTTCGCAGCATCAAGTAAGACCATCCAACGTCCCCTATTTCTAGATTAGATTCTCTCCAATGTTTTGATAATTTTTCATTTCTAAAGGAGGACATCCTTGAAACAAAGAACTCATAAATGAAGCTCACAAATGCCTAAGTATCCTCAAATTTTGACATGTAACCAAGTGACACCTTGTTAGTTCCCTATAATACTAGTGTATCCCCCTTATTGTTATTGTTGTGCCCTTACATTATTATTTCTATGAAGACTCTGATTATATTATGATCCCTTAGACTCCTATATATACCGAGGAAGTCTTATCATTTGTATCATCCAAGAATTGTTCATATATGTAATGTAAATGAGGTTTTCCCCTCAAAGAGGCTAAATTTTAAGTCATTGATCTATCTTTTATTTTATTTTGTGAGCTAGTTGCATAACATTTGGTATCAGAGCTTTGGATTATAGGGTTTCGCTTCTTCAAACAAGTCACCTTCGAATTTTCGTTATAATTTTTTTTTATACAAGGCTTCTGTTATATAAAAATTAGTTATTTAAGTAGTTATTAGGCAAAGGGCATGATCAATGATCATGCCCGTTCACCAAGAGGCACCAAGGGCTATATAAAGCTATATAAAGGGGCCTCCCTCAATTTGTAATCATCTTCTATTTTTCAATAATAATAAATATGATTTTTCCGAGTATTTGAGCATGTTTATGACATATGGTATCAAATCAGACCGGTCTTTCGGAAAAATCACGGTCAAACTGTCACCACCCGTGTTCTAGTCCACTGTTTCCATATTTCCCTACTCCCAACGTTTTCTGTCTGTCCATCCCTCTCATTGTGCACCTGAAAACTCCCCACCATTTCTTCTAACTACCACCTCAACATTCCTGTGCCACTATCTATGCCCCTGCTGTCGTACGTACCCCGTCTAGGTCCAGAGAACCGGTTGCTGCATCCTGTTCTTGTTGACCGTTCAGTAATTTATTACATCGACAGTCACGTCCATCCGGTGGGCATCGAACCTATTCAGAACATTATGTCCTGTTCGGTGGGCATTGACCTCAACATTCACTATGATGGCTAACTTGATTTTTGTTCGGTGGGAATTGACCTCGGTAGTCACCATGATGACTAACCCAATTTTTGTTCGATGGAAATTGACCTCAGCAGTCATTGTGACAACTCTCCACTGTTGCATATAATCTATACATATACATTAATTATTATATAGTTGATTATTAATTGTTATGTAATTCCTAATTATATAATAATTAATATTTAAATAACTATATATATTAATATAACTATATAGTATATAGTTAAGTAACACTGTATCTTCAAAAAAATAAAATAAAAAAATTTAGTCAATTAAGAAAGAAAGTTAAGCTGGGGGACAAATATACACCCCCACAAACCCGTTCAATGTCGTCAATGACAATGACTGATTTTAGCAAAAAATTGATAGATCTTGAGAATAGGATTACTAGCCACTCCGATGATTTCAACCAAAAATTAGTCGATCTCGAGAGTAAGGTTATCGGGCATTCCGACGATATCAAGAAGCTTCAGGATACAACAAATTGGATAGAACTACAACTCGGGCAGAACCATATCAAATCTAAAATGAATCATAATCAGAAAATTTCATTGCTGAGAATTTTGTGTGACAGGATGAAGGTTACACCAGAACAACTACTCCAGGATGATGGAGGTAATCAATAGAACAATTCATCAGATTCTCATGAAAAAGCAGAGTCTCCAAAAAAATCATCCACACACCATCAAGGAAATAGTAACGCGACTTTTTCAAATAAGCAACTCTAGAATTCATTCGCCAATCAATACCCTCTTTTCGCTCCACCGTTAGCGACGTATCAACGAAGAGCAAAAATCAAGATACCCAAATCCGATGGTAACGAAAAATGCAACATTGCGTGGCTGAATAAAGCAGAAGAATATTTCGAGATTTACGATATTGGCAATGATGACGAAAAGATTAGACACGATTCCATGAAAATGGAAGGTGAAGCATATAATTGGTATATGTGGTGGAAGAAGACGAAAATCGCTATTAGTTGGATAAAATTTAAGGATGCATTCTTTAAAAGATTCCAAGGCATAAATGGAGAAGAGTTCTTTTCAACACTCATCAGATTGCGACAAAAAGGACATGTGGATGAGTACACTCTAGAATGGGATATCTTAGCAACACGAGTACCTAGTTTATCAGAATCTCATCTAATTAAATCATACATCTTTGGACTTAAAACTCATCTACAAGTAGAACTTGAGCTCCATGACATTACATTAATAGAAGTAGCGAGACAAAAAGAAAAAGCTGTTGAAACGAAATTTGAACAGACACTGTGGTCAAAACCAAAATGTTGGTGTTTAGCTTGATTATCTTCTTTATTAGGAGGTATCACCGCATTGGACCCTAGTCTGTAATGTGGCGGCAATGACGCCCTTAATATTTGCGCTGCAAGGGGGCTCTAGGGGGGGCTGGCTGCGATCTTTGGGAGCCCCCCTTGAAGCTAAAAATAGATGTAAAATTGCCTTGTAAAATGTTGTAATTTCGTAGTCAATCTGGGCTGTTCAATAGGCGGAGATTTGACGGTAGAAGTTATGTTTAATTTAGGGTTTTTTTTCCCTAAAAGGCAACCCCTCACTATATATGAGGGAATTGTATTTCGTCTATGTACATCGGTATTCTGAGCAAGAAAGAGAGAGGATATTGTGTGAGAGCAAAGAGGGAATTACAACGGATCTGCTGTAGGTTGTATTTTTTCATTTTGCTGGATAATATAAAAGGAAGGACTGGCTGTTTCTCCATGGACGTAGCCCAAATTAGATGAACCACGTATATCTGTGTCTCTCTTGTTTTATGTGTTTTCTGTGTTTATATTTCTGCAATATATTTTATGTGTTCCATTGCTATGTAATATATAATTTTCTAACAACTGGTATCAGAGTTGAAGGTCTATTTGGCTGATAAACTCGTTAGAGAGAAGGGTTCCTGGTTCGACTGGGAGAAATGGCGGAAGATGGTAGGTTTAGGGTCGAAAAATTTAACGGCCAAAACTATCAATTATGGAAGATGCAGATGGAAGATTATTTGTACCAGAAAGATCTATACCAACCATTGAGCGGAAAGACAAAGAAGCCGACGAGTATGACAGACATAGAATGGGATATTCTCGACAGAAAGGCACTTGGAACAATACGGCTGTGCCTAGAAGCATCGATAGCCTTTAATATTTCAAAGGAAACAACAACACAGGGTTTAATGTCGGCATTGGCCAAATTATATGAAAAACCCTCGGCTTCAAATAAGGTATTTCTTATGAAGTGTTTATTTAATATGAAGATGTCAGATGGTGGATTTGTTGCTGATTATTTAAATGAATTTAATACAGTTGCCAATCAATTAAGTTCTGTAGGGTTAACTTTTGATGATGAAGTTAGGGCTCTGCTATTTCTGTGTTCATTGCCAGAAAATTGGAATGGTTTAGTTATGGCCATTAGTAACTCTATCTCTGGATCTAGTACTTTAAAGTTTGACGATATTATCGGTGCAATCCTTAGCGAGGAAATGCGACGGAAAATCTCTGGTGAGACATCAGGTAATGCTTTGAATGCAGAGAGTAGGGGAAGAAAAATGGAAATAGGAAAGAGCCCAGGATATCACAGTAAGTCAAGAAAAGGAAGATCCAAGTCTAGAGTGGGGATAATGTGCTGGAAATGCGGGAAGAAAGGACACCTAAAGAAAGACTACAAGTCTCAAAAGGGAAAAGAAGAAGACGCGCAACAAGGAAACAATCATGAAGCGAATGTAACAGGTGATGTGTTGCAAGATGCTTTGATTCTTTCATTAGAAAATATTATTGATTCCTGGGTGGTAGATTGAGGGGCCTCATTCAATCCACACCTGATAGGAAACATTTTCATGATTATGTTCAAGGAGATTTTGGACAGGTTCGATTAGGTGATGATAAACCCTGTAAAATCATTAGAATGGGTGCAATTTTCATAAAACAGTGGAATGGAAATCAATGGCTATTTGAGGAAGTAAGGCATGTTCTAGATCTGAATAAAAATCTAATTTCAATAGGGCATTTGGGAGGTGAAGGCTGTGTGACTACTTTTACAGATAAAACCTGGAAGGTCACTAAAGGATCCCTGGTAATAGAAAAAGGAGAAAAGGTTGGTACATTGTATTTATGCATGGTATTTCTAATTTTGTTAATGCTTTAACCTCTACAGGAGAAGATACAACATTGTGGCATCATAGGTTTGGGCACATGAGTGAGAAGGGGAAGTTGATTCTTTACTCAAGAAATTTGTTGCCAGGTTTGAAGCATGTTGATTTAAAATTTTGTGAGAATTGTGTTTATGGAACCAAAAGTGAGTCAGATTCGTCAGAGTTGGGAAAGAATAGAAGAGCGAAAAATTAGAGCTTGTGCATATAGATGTATGGGGACCTGCTCAGGTGTCATCTCTAAGTGGCTCTCGTTATTATGTTGCTTTTATTGATGATGCAACGAGAAAAACCTAGATTTATTATATTCGAAATAAATAAGATGTATTTGATACTTTCAAGAAATGGAAATCTTTGGTTGAAAATGCGACAGGAAAAAGGTTGAAGTGTCTCAGATCAGACAATGGAGATGAATATTGCAACAAAAAATTTGATAGGTACTGTTTAAAGAATGGAATTCGTAGAGAGAGGACAGTTCCAGGAACACCACAGGAAAATGGTGTGTCAGAAAGGATGAAGATGACAATTATGGAGCGTGCAAGGTGCATGAGATTGCTTGCAGGATTGCCTTTACAATTTTGGGCAGATGCTGTAGATATTGTTGTTTATCTAATAAACAGAGGGCCTTCAAGTTCCATGGATGGTGGTATTTTAGAGGAGGTATGGGCAGGTAAAAAGGTAAACTACTCATTTTTAAAAACTTTTGGTTGTGAAGCCTTTGTCCACATTAATAAAGAAAATAGAACAAAGCTTGAGGCAAAGTCAAAAGAATGTACCTTTATTGGATATGGTGTTAATGATTTTGGTTATCGCTTTTATGATTATGAAAAACACAAAATCGTTAGGAGAAGAGATGTCATATTCAATGAAAAGGTTTTGTATAAGGATTAGATGCAGGAAAAGAAACAGGAAAAAGAAAACAGAGGATACACAATGCTGGATGAGATCACAGAAAAAGTGAAGGTGCCTGAAAATCATAATGATCAATAGCCAGAACAACAACAACAACCACAACAATAACAAGCACTTCAAACCCCTAAAAGTGGTGTTAGAATATCTACCAAGATAAGTAGACCCCCTGAACGATACTCTCCTTCATTATATTATGTATTGTTGACTGATTCTGGTGAACCAGAGTGTTATGAAGAAGCAGAGTAGGTAGAAACCAGGAAGAAGTGGGAGCAAGCCATGAAAGAAGAGATGGACCCCTTAGCACATAACCAGACTTGGGACTTTCAGAATGGGTATCCAATCTTGTTCCCACAAGAAAGAAAACAGGTGAGATTAGGCTATGTGTAGACTTAAGAAATCTGAACCAAGTCTCCCTTAAAGATCACTACCCATTCCCAAAAATGGACCACATTCTACAAAGAGTAGTGGGGTCATCTAGAATTTCATTTCTTGATGGCTTTTCAGGTTTCAATCAAATACTTGTTCACCCGGATGACCAAGACAAGACAGCCTTTACAACACCGTGGGGAACCTTTAAATATGTGAAAATGCCTTTCGGACTAAAAAACGCAGGTGCTACCTTTCAAAGGGCAATGGACATTGCATTTGCCAAGGAAATCCATGATTTCTTGGTGGTCTACCTTGATGACTTAACCCCTTTCTCAAAATCTGATCAAGAGCACCTAAAACATTTGAGACGAGTGTTCCTAACCTGTAGGAAATATGGCATTTCCTTGAACCCCAAGAAGTCTCTCTTCGGCCTAGAAGAAGGCAAATTGCTGGGCCACATCATCTCAAAAGATGGGATTAGAATCGATCCGGAAAGAATCCAAGCCATTCTTCAAATCCCTTATCCAAGAAACATCAAAGAGTTGCAAGCTTTCTTAGGAAAGATCAATTTCCTAAGGAGATTTATCCCAAACTTGGCTGAGTTAACAAGAATGTTAAATAACATGCTAAAGAAGGATTCCAAGGTAAAATGGACCTTAGAAGCCAAGCAAGCCTTTGAGGGCATAAAAACTACATTAACCCAAGCACCAGTCCTCACAAGTCCTCAATTTGATAAAGATTTCATCATTTTTTCTTTCGCTTCTGAACATACAATTGCTGCTGTCCTTTTGCAAAAGGATGATCAAGGAAATGAAAAGCCTATTGCTTTTTTCAGTGGAGCCCTTGGAGATGCACCCTTGAAATATCAAATAATGGAGAAACAGGCCTATGCCCTTGTTAAGGCCATCAAGGATTTCCGAGTTTACATTTTATATTCACATGTGATTGCTTATGTTCCAAATGCTGCTATAAAAGACATATTAACTCAAGAGGGAATATAAGGCAAAAGAGGCAAATGGATTGCCAATATCCTTGAGTATGACATTGAGATAAAACCCACCAAGCTCATAAAGGGACAAGGTTTAGCCAAACTGATGTCCGAAACCAATTTTCAAGCCTTAGACATTAATAAACTAGACAATGAACAGGAGCTGGCGACTCCACAGATCAGTGAAGCTTTTTTGCAATCCCCATGGTATGCTGATATATGTTTTATATTGTTAAACATGTGTGCTCCTCCAGGGTTGTCCAGAACCAAAAATAGATTTTTAAAGATGAAAGCATCAAAGTTTTGTGTCTTAGATAGTGCCCTATTTTGGAAAAATCATGAAGGAATATTGCTGAATTGTCTAACTATGAATGAAACTGACAATGTCATGAAAGAATTCCAGGCAGGAGACTGTGGAGGACATTTATATTGAAAGTCCACTGCTGATAAGATACTAAGGGCTGGTTATTATTGGCCCTCCCTGTTTGCTGATGTGAAAAATTTTATGGTGTCTTGCCATAAGTGCCAGACCTTTGAAGGAAAAAGAAAGCTTCTGCCCTTGCCCCTTAAGCCCATTTCAACCGAGAAGCCTTTTCAACAATGGGGTCTTGACTTCATTGGAGAAATCCATCCATCCTATTCTAGCCAGCATAAGTGGATTCTAACAGCCACATATTACTTTACCAAGTGGACTGAAGCCATCCCATGTAGGCAAGCCAATGACTCCACCATTATCCAATTCCTTGAAACCAACATTCTGTCCAGATTCGGCTGCCCTGAAAAGATCATTACAGACAACGCTGCTGCCTTCAAATCCAAGAAAATGATCAGGTTTTGCCACAAATTCCACATTACCTTAGGTCACTCCATAGCCTATTACCCTCAAGGTAATGGCTTGGCTGAATCATCCAACAAGAGTCTGATTAACATCATCAAGAAAGTGCTGGAAGAAAACAAGAAGAACTGGCACAAAAAGCTTGTAAATGCACTATGGGCTAATAGATTGACAACTAAGAGATCCGTTGGAGTAAGCCCATATGAGTTAGTTTATGGAATGGAGGCCAGATTTCCTTCATCTTTGGGGATCCCTGTGATCAAGCTACTGCAAGAGATTCAAGCCGAGCCCAATGATATCCAAAGAAGAATCAATCAAACCATCCATCTACAGCAGACAAGAGAGCAAGTTTACCACAGAAGTCAGATTTTGCAAGAAAGGCTAAAGAAAATGTTTGATAGAAGAACCAAGGCCGAAGATTTTCTCATCGGAAACAAAGTTTTAAGATGGGATTCAGGAAGAGAGGACAAAGGAAAGCACGACAAATTTGACTCCCTGTGGAAAGGCCCCCTTATTATTCAAGCTGTGCAAGGCAATAATACATATTTTCTGAAAAGTTTGGATGGCACAGAAGCTGAAGAAGGCCCTGTCAATGGCTGAATGCTAAAGCACTATCATGTTCCCTTTTGATGTACATAATGCATATGTATATTATATTTGTACATTATTATTTGTATTCTCAGCATTTTCATTTACAGGAGTCCGACAAGGGAATAACACAACAAAATTTGAAGGAAGGATCAAAGCAAATGCACCATTTGATCTTTGTTTTGAATTGTTTTCAAAAAGAAGTGCTCAGGTAGATTTGAATATGTTTACAAGCATCCAAAAGGAAAGAAGCAGAGCTGTAATTTTTCTGCAAATCAGCTTAAACTAATACTGCATAACAACTTACAAAAATTCAGTCAAAAGCATCAAAGAAGAAGGAAGTTTTCAAATTACATCAACAGTTGAAGACCAAGGCATTCTGACCTGCTGTTCTTGGCTTTTCATCTGGAAAAGCCATCCCTAAGTGGAGCCACTGTTAGCCTCCTATTACAATAGGTTTCATATTTCATGATTGACTATTTTACATGCCAAATATGTCATTCTTTCCATGCTGCAAAGGTTCCATATTTCCTAGAAAACTCAGAAAATTTACAAAATGTAAAGAGGGTATGCCATAAAAGAATAATCAAAGGGTAAAAAGAATCAATTGGCCAAAGAGAAAAATAAATGAAATGAACCCCAAACAAAAGGCCAAGAAAGTGTGCTAGCTCAAATGCCTCTACTATATTCCATTTTTGAAGAACTATTCCATTTTTGAAGAGTTTCACAGTTAAGGGAAGGCCAAACAGCTTAATCTTGGTTTCCCTAGGTTTAAATTTCTTGTTGTAGAGAGAGAGAATAAATATCTGTCCAAACTGTTTAATCTTGGCAGATCATTAGATAGGTAGAGAAACAAGGGTGCTCAACAGCTTAATTTGAGCCCCTTGCGGAAATAAGGGTAGAGTTAGATAGGAGGACAACCAAAAGAAAAGTTGAAAAGCTGGGTTTGCTAGTTCAAGTGCACCCAAACCAAAAAGAAGACAAAATGCTAGGTAAGTAGGCTGGGTAGGCAGTTTTGAGGTTGCAGAATCAATAAGTGTGATCAATTTTGTATTTCAAAGTGTTATTTTACTTCAGATCACAAGTGCAAGGCATTTTTCCATTTGGAGCAGCTCAAGCGAGGCATGTCTAACTTCCCCTTCTTCCTTTCCCTCAAATCATTCACTAACTTCCCCTAAAGATGTTAAGATCTGCTTGATATCTTTAAAATTCATCATATTCCATAAATATTGCCTAAGTAAAGCTCTACTTTGCTTAAGGATGCTTATATTTCTTCTAAAGTCCTATTTCCCCTTTATAGCCTAAGATTTCTACCCTTAGCGCTTTCTGATCAAAATTCATATTAACTTCTAACATTATTATGTAAATCCCCATCTATTTCCCCTTCCCCTACTAAAATATGTTATAAATCCCTTTTATATACATATCCCCTCCCTCTGGTTGAAAAATAACCATAAATATTTCCTTGGGAATTACTAAGTTTGCCTGAAACTTAGTAAGAACCCTCTTTATCTTCATCAAACCATCTTCCAATGCATTTAGGACTCATTCCTATGCATAATACCCCTTTATCATTTCATAAAACCCTCTTTTCATACTTTTGGACCCCTTCCAAAAAGCATTAACAACCCTCTTTTTATGTTATCGGACCCTTCCGATCATATAAAAGCCCCTCTTCATTATAAAAACCCTCCTCCGATTGGAATTCCCCCCCTCCGACGCGATATCGCTGTCGGAGGTGGTAGCAGTATTGGCCCTTTACATATATCACACCATTCTCCCATTCCTCCAATGCGATATCGCTATCGCACCCGAAGGCATATCGCATTGCAAATGCTTCCTTATCGCAAGCTCCCTTTTCATATATCTCCGCATATTTCAATTTTAACGCAAAGCTTAGGTTTTTCGCAAAACCTATGTTTTATCGCAAGCCTTATCACATCACTATTTCGCTGCCGTCCGATCAATCCTCAGATCTAACGGCCCAGATCTTATCGGCAATCGCCCCATTTCGGCGATCGCAATTATATAAAGTCCCGCCCCCATGTCCCCGCCGATAGCGAAATGCCGATTTAATCGCAGCCGCCCATTCGGGCCCTCAGATCAACGGTCCTCATTAAGTCGCAGCCCCATATATAGCTCTGATATTCCGGAGCCGAAATAAAATAAAGTGCAGCATATAAAGTTTCAGGTCCGAAGGGAGCCTTTAGTACAATCATGCTTTTGCAAAATCTCCGTCTTTTTTGTAGTAATTATTCCTTTTTTATCATATTTCGATCGGCCAAGCGCCGATACTCATCCAAAGCCCGCAGAGGTGCCACCACAGCTATTTTTTGCCATAAAGCAGTAGAAAAGGGGCGATTTGACAGTTAAAGAGTATCAGTGGGAGGAAAGTGGCCCGATTCAAGTTAAAGTGTATCAGAGTTGCGGCAGAGAGTATCAGTTAATGTTTTTCAGTGGAAATCTTTATTTCCAAGGCAGATAGACAATAAAGAGGCCTCCATCCAAGTCAAAGGAGCAGTAAAAGCCATTTAAGGCTCACCAGAACATATCAATGCAATATTAAAGACACATGAGAGCAGCGCTTCAAGTTCCAAAGCACAGTTATGACCAAATGAACAACATAGAGCTCAAAGGACATCATGTTAACTCATTTTTGAGGCAGCTGCCTCCAGCGCAGCATTAGATAGATATTTTTGCATTTATTTCAGGACAAGTTAGGTTAATCACAGTTATTTCCCCAGATCTTCCTTCAGATCTGTTTTGTAGATATTTTTCCTATAAATACCACCCTAAGCAATGTATTAAGGGTTGGTTGGTTGATAATCCTCTTTCTGGACTTGCGCTGTATACTTCGAGAGATTTAATGAACAAAGATTGCTGGAATGTTGGCTTATGGACTGTCTCTTTGTGGATTTGATGGCTAAAGATATGATTGCAGAATTCTAATGCTTTCTTCATGGAACAATAAGTCTTTCTCCCTTGTTTTATGTTTCTATGTATGCTATATCATCTATATGTCATGATCTAAATTGCGAGAAGAAAGAATAGTCCAGATGTTGCTTAGTTGTACTCTGTTCTCAATTCCTGTTATTTCTCCATGTTTTCCTCTGAATTAGTCCTAAATATGAATACTTCTTTTCTCATATTTACACTAGTTATATGTACATCGATATTCTGAGCGAGAAAGGGAGAGGATATTGTGTGAGAGAAAAGAGGGAATTACAACGGATCTGCTATAGGTTGTATCTCTTCATTTCGCTGGATAATATAAAAGGAAGGGATGGCTGTTTCTCCGTGGACGTAGCCCAAATTGGGTGAACCACATATATCTGTGTCTCTCTTGTTTTATGTGCTTATATTTCAGCCATATATTTTATGTGTTCCATTGCTCTGTAATAGGTAATTTTCAAACACAAAAAAGGATATTCAAGACGAAGAATGCCCCAGTCTGTGAATACAGATAATACAAGATATGTTCCACCACATCTTCGTGAAGGAAAAAATTCTAACTTGGAAATGAAAAGGATAAAAGAAGGCAAATGAAAATGTTATGGCGAGAAGTGGGACCCTAAACATAGGTGTGCTAAAGGAAAAGAATCAAAGAACCTATATAACTGTGAAGCGAGTAATGATTCAAACAATGATGAATCAGACATAGAAGGAGTAGAAGATGCCCCAAAAGTATCATCATAATTAGATGACGAAAGTATTCTGCAAGTGTCACTATAAGCTATGATAGGTATATCACAACCATAGACTCTAAAAGTAAAAGGACATATAAAGAAGAACAACGTAGTGGTTCTCATCGACTCTGGTAGGACCCACAATTTTTTAGATTCAACTGTGGCAAAGAGACTCAACATTTGCTCATGTCCCTTACCAAACATGAAGGTGATGGTAGCCAAAGGTAAGAAGATTGAAAAGGTAGGGAAATGCCATAAGGTCAATTTGTAGATTCAAGACTTTAATTTAGAATTCCCATTCTTCACTGTACCATTAGGAGGAGTAGACATGGTCTTAGGTATTCGGTGGCTATGAAACCTAGGCACCTACTCTGCCAACCATCAAGAGAAGTTCATAAGCTTTAACTGGGAAGGGCAGAGGTACAAGTTATACAGGCTCCAAGCACTAGAGGATCAAATCGTGTCATCATCCCAAATGATGTAGATGATTCGGAAAGGAGCACCAACTTATGTAGTACAATGTCACCAGTTAGAAACGTTATCTGCAAACATGATCAACGAAGAGGCACCAGAAGTACAAGAGCTAATTCAGAAGCATGAAAAGGTATTCCAAGATCTTCCCATGAAAATGCCTCCTAATAGGGAAATCAGGCATACAATAGAAGTCAAAGCAGGATAAGACCCCGTCAACATCAAGCTGTATCGATATCCACATCACCAAAAGAATGAAATTGAGAGATTAATCCAAGAGATTTTAAAATTTGGGATCATCTCAAAAGGTAAGAGTCCATATGATGCTCCAATGGTATTGGTAAGGAAGAAGGATGGATCATTCAGGATATGCATTTATTATAGATGACTAAACAAAATAACGATTAAAAACAAATTCCCAATTCCCTTTATCGATGAAATGTTGGATGAACTACATGGCGCAAAATACTTCTCAAAGTTAGACTTAAGGTCAGGCTATTACAAAATCAGAATCATATTGGAAGACATAGCAAAAACGACATTCCGAACACACGAAGGTCACTATGAATTTAAAGTAATGCCCTTTGGGTTAACCAATGCACTAACAACATTCCAAGCCACTATGAACGAGTTATTCCATCCATATCTTAGGAAGTTTGTATTAGTATTCTTTGATGATATTTTAATTTATAGTAGAACTTGGAAGGAGCACCTACAACATCTGGATAAAGTTCTTACACTATTGAAAGAACATCAGTTCTACGCCATGAAATCCAAATGCACCTTTGAGAAGGAAGAAGTAGAATATCTCAGACACATAATATCCCATGAAGGAGTAAAAGTGGACCCTAACAAAATCAAAGCTATAAAGGAATGGATCAAACCAGTTAATATATCCAAGCTAAGAGGGTTCTTAGGATTGACTGGATATTACCGAAGATTTATTAAAAACTATGCACATATAACTGCACCTCTAACAAACCTTTGAAAGAAGAATTCATTTCAATGGAATGAGGAAGCAGGAAGGTGTTTTGAAGAACTAAAAGAAGTTATGTCTAATGCCCCAGTATTAGAAACTCCATATTTCTCTAAACCACTTATCATCGAGTGTGATGCTTCTGGATTCGGTATAGGCGCAATGTTAATGCAAGAAGGGCATCCAATAGCTTTTGAAAGCAGGAAGCTCAATAAACGATAACGTCTTAATTCCACACACAACAAGGAAATGCTCACTATTATGCATGCACTGACTAAGTGGAGACAATATCTTTTGGGAAGTAAGTTCTCCATTCGAACAGACCATAACAGTGTCCAACACCTCCTTCAACAAAAAGTACTTTCCAAAGAACAACAAAAATGAATTGAAAAAATTGCCGCCTTTGACATGGAGATACTACATAAAAGGGGAAAAGACAATGCAGTAGCAGATGCCCTATCTAGGAAAGACTAAGAACCAACACTACTTGCAGTCTCGGATTTTGTTCCTGAATGGCTTAATGATATTCGAAGTGAGTATGCTAAGGATCCAAAAATAATTGCGATAATCAATAACCTTCTAGACAACTCAAAATTTGAATGGAAGAACAACATTCTATGGTACATGTCACATGGAATAAGTCGATCTTGCGGACAAGATAGACCTTCCTAGAATCTAAAGAAGACCTAATGAAAAGCAAACCAACCAGACACTATCTTTCTCTAAATATGCTTTAATAAACAATGGCAAACAAGTGTTTTTAGGGCCTACCTTAGGTCCAACGCAAGCTTGTGGATGCCCTCGCTCCTTCGATCCAAATGAGCTCCTTTGTCACGAATCTGCAAACACAAACAAGGCAAACAAATTAAATAACACCTAAAAAGCCAATTGCATAAAACATATTTAACATGAAAGTCAAGGATTCCATGAAACAAATAACATGAGATACTTGTTGAGAAAAATGAGTTTGATTGTATTAATTCAAAAGAAGAAGAACTTTACAACCTATGCCTTGACGCTGTACAAGCTCCTCCCAGGGTCCAACAAGAAGTCTCCTCTACTTTTACAAGTTTCACTCACTCCCCAATGAAGCCAAAAAGGTATGTGATCTCTCCTCTTAAGCTCAACTAGGAAGTCTTGATTTCAACAGCATTTACCCTAAAAATGTTTAGCTACTAACCTCCTTAGCAACCAGCCCAATGCTTGTATTTATAGTGCAATGGAGGGAGGTTACTAGGTCCTCCTTCAAAGGGATAAAGCCCTCCTTCAAGGGGATAGCTCCTCTCATCAAGGGATTAGCTCCTTCTCTTTTGGGATGCATGAACCACCTCAAAGCGAACAATCCACGTCAAAATTCCTTCTAGAAACCTCTAGAATTAACCCAAAGTGAGTTTTTAAAGATAAAACTTGCGCCTTTTGACTTTCACAGGGGTCCGCACCCACACCGTTAGGGACAGAGCGGGCAGGTCCGCAGTTTTTGTACACAGAAGGTGCGGGATCGTAGGTGACAGTGAGAGAAAGTGCGAAACCAGAGTTACATTGATTTTTAATGTATTTCTCTCATTTCCAAAGCTTGACTTGAAGAGCTGAGGTCTGAGACTTGCTTAGGAGGACAGTACAAGTGATGATAGACCCATACTGACTGCAAATAATCATGGTGACTGTTAGTGTCAGTCTTTCCAGCCTTCCTCCAGTGATCAAATATGCTCTTACAAAGTGATCTCAGAGTGTCAAGGTCAAATTTTGTCATTTCAAAGAGTTTTCAAGCAAAATTTGGTCACTAGGCATTAGGTCTAGGGTTTTCTTTCACTCCTTCTAAATTTGTCCAAATGTGGGTCCATGTCACCATTCAGCTGAGTTTATCATCATTCATAGGGTTGTCATTATCATGTCAGTGTCTAATGAGTCATTTTACATCTTGCTCATGCTTCAGTTGTGCCTTGGCAAGGTCATTTCCCTCTCCTAGGGTTTTGAAAGCCAATTTCTCTTGGACGGTAAAGTCATCGGCAAAAATTGTATCCAGATGTTCATACACCTTCCCCTATCCTTAAAATACCCTATCAAATGCTTCCCATCCCTTAGATCCCCTAAATTCCTCATTTTTGCACAAACCCTAGTTTCTAGCTACAACCTGGCAATTTTCTAGGTTTGGCCTGTGTTTTGCCCTTTTGGACCCCTTCCCCTCGCTCAATATCTGAGATTCCACTTTCTCCTACTTCCTAACATCCCTCCCTACTTCCAAAAATTTCCCCAAGAATTTAGAAGCCTCTTAACCCCTTCATTCCACTTCATTTCGGCAAAATCCCCTGTTCCACACATTGGGATAAGTTTCACTCAAAAGATATTTTAGAGAAATAAAAGATGAATTTTGGGAAAATGAGAGAGGTTTTTTCCACAACATGCCACAGAAGAAAAACCTCCTTAACTTTTTTCACAGGTGTCATGGTTTGAGAGAAATGTCAAGAATACCGTTGCCTCAGGAGAATCAAAGACACCTCTGAAGTGACCTTGGGAAAATCAAGTTTTCTCCTAGCTTGGTTGGCCAAATGATTTTCTTTATGGGTAAAATGATAACTATACACAAAGATATTTCCAATGAGCTATCATGAGCTAAATTTGGGGTTGAGGAAGGCATTCAAAAGTTGATTGCAACAACACTCTTCCTTGAGGCAGCCTCATTTGGCACTTTTTGAATAGTCTTGGGAGATTTGATTTTTGATAGGTCAAATTAACTCCAAATTGAAAAATTCTAGTTGAGTTGGAAATTAGACTCAAAGACCTTTCCAACGAGCTATCTTGAACCCAATTCCGACACCGGGAAGGCCTCCAAACGCCTCCTGAAAAAGCGCGACCTGTTGAGCCTGGTGCGCGACCTGTTGGGTGAGCGCGACCCGTCAGAGTGCCTTTGCCAGTGCAAAAATTACACGGGCGTGATCCGTTGAGGGCGCACGACCCGTTGGGCAGTGAACGCGACCCGTTGGTGATTTCTCCACAGAAATTTGCCAATAAGCTGCTAAATCACTCCGGATTGCTTCAAGGTTGCAGGTAGGCCTCCCATCATTCAAATACATTGTTTGCCAAAGCTTGAAAAGCATGAGAATGTATTTTAAAGTCATCATTTTGAAATAATGAGTCCAATGTATATTTGCTTAAGAAGGTCAAAATGCAAGTAGAGATAGGGTTTTGTTTTGCTGCTCTCAAGGTTATCCCTTTCACATCCTGAGATTGTTCATGAGGAGGGAGGACCATCACAGCAGCATGATATCCCTGAGGCTAGACATGTCAGTTCTCCTCCATTGGTCACTTATCAGAGAGGCCACAGGGCCTTATTTGCAGCAGCTCGGCGAGTACTATCTCCACATCAGGTGGAAGGGGTCTCGCCTTCTTCATCGGCTCAGCGAGTGTTATCTCCACATCAGGTGGAAGGGGCCTCGCTTTCTTCAGCAGCACAGGTATCAGAGAGGGGCAAACAGCCCAGGATTGATGAGGGACCATCAGGTGTTCCAGATATAGAGCTTATTGATCTTGATGTCAGTTCTCCTAGCCGAGAGTCAAAGGAGATCATTCAGCACCTTAGAGCTGAAAATGATGTATTGCAGAGGAGATTAGAGGTGGCACAATGGACAATCTCATATCTAGAGCAGCGCAACAAACAGTTGGAGGATGAGCAAGCTCTTGATGAGTTGTGGAGGATCTGTAGTGACCGCAACTTGAATCGAAGAAGACCCGGTGATCCATTGCCCGCTGAGCGAGAGTCTATGCTTATCCAGCTCAATGCTCACTTGGAGAGGCTGTTGGCTAAGGCCAACCAAGATAATAAATTGTTGAGAAACATGAAGAACCATTATTGGGCGTGGATGCACGTGTGCAAGGCGAAGATGAAGATGTTCCAAAGGCGGTTGGCCAAGGCACAAAAAAGCAGAAAGAGGCCCGATCCCCTCCACATTTTGGCCGAGGCTTCCTTGAAGGAGTAAGGCACTAAATAGCTCAGCCACAGCACAAATACCAAGAAATTTTGAGCATTTTGGGTAAATTTTGGTTTTTTCAGGCAATTTACAGGTTTTCTCCATTAACGGGTCTCACCCCCCGCGCGACCCTTCATCCTGGCAACTCCATTTTGCAAAAACTCAGCATTTCTAGATTTTTCATGAGAAGTTACATATGCTCATCCATGGACAAGAGATTTTATGAAGTTTTGGGCCTCCAGAAAGTCAAAAAACAAGCAAAAAATGACTTTCTGCCACATTTTTGAGACACAGAAAGCAGTCTTGGGAGATTGCAATTTTGGAGGGGAAAATGACCACCAAATTCAGAAATTCCAGTTGGGTTGGAAAGTAGACTCACAGACCTTTCCAACAAGCCTACTCTTGCTCAATTTGGACACCTAGAAGTGCCCCAAAAGTGGTCCCAAAGGCGCGCGACCCGTCAGGCAAATTTCTCCAAATTTCAGTGTACAGCTCAGAAAAAACGCAGTTTGACCCTGTTTGACTTTTTGGGGTGGATTATTATCCTCTTTGATGTAATTAATGTACTTTTATGACACTTTTACACTTATGTACCTCTTCTAGAAGATTCATTCATGAAAAAGGTGAAAATTAAATGAATGAATTGGTTTCCTAGCTTATAGAGGCAAGTTGTTTTGACTGCCTAGATTTTAGTGCTCAGTTTAGAATTGGTTGAAACAACTCCTAGAAGGATGAGCTCGACCCCTAGAGGCAAGGAAAGATGTTATATTGCCTATATTATGTATTCTCTTAGTCATTTTCAGAGGTTGGAAGGTTGGACTCTTGAGGGATAAGCTATCATTGTATTATTCATTATATCTCTACAATTTTTGGCTAAGGAAGACCAGGGTTTTGCAGTCCTCTTTGGGATTCTTGTGGTTACATGTATTGATGGTGTGTTTTCTTATGTACCTGAAGTGTGTTATGTGAATCATCTCCTTTCTTTTCCTTCTGCACGTTAAGCAAACGAAGTGTTAAAGTAAGAATTCATGGCTGTCATGCTCTGCTTTTAAGTTTGTTTAATTTCAATGTTTTCTACTGTTTAAGGAGAATTCAAAGTTATTGTTTGCTCTCCTTAGCTCCTCACCTGTCATTCCTGACCATCCACCTCAATAAAAGGCATCAATACTGTCTCTTACCTCGCCCCAAAGAACCCCCTGCAGAAACTGTGTCCAATCCCCGCACCCAAAATTTCCATCCCCTCAATTTGCCACCAAAAACCCTAAAAAACCCCAAATCAACCTTTTTATCAGTTTACTAGCCTAAAATCAGTGTTACCCTATTGGTCATCTCGCCCATTGAAGATTTTGACCGAGATAGATCGGAGAGAGCCCTCTCCTGCCCCGTAGGGCTAGCTACGAGGCTAAGTGGTTTGATGTTGCCTTGAGGTTTACCTTTCTCAGCCTGAGGTGAAATTTCAAGCGCTAACAGTGACGATATTTTTGTGTAACAGATTGCCCCCTAAAGTGCGAAGTCTGTAGTAGATGAGGATTTCATTGATCATTTAGGAAGAGTGAAGTACTTTATCATTTCGAGGATCATCTTGTGGAAAGCCCGGTTGGAACCTGTAAAAACATTCAATGCAAGATATATATATGAGATCATATCATCGCTGAGGTAGGCATTCCCATACTCAAATCAAAACTGACTTAGAAAACTAACCACTGCTCTGATACAGGAATGATCTTGTAATACATCACAAGTATAGACTCATGTGGACACAGTATGGATGCAACCATCTATTTATGAATAGTCCATTATATAATGAATACAAAATTCCTCGTAGCCTATATTGTGGAAACTAGATCTAGGGTCTTCATTTCTACTTCCCGAAACAGTACGATTCTATCCATGCGAATGAATGTGTTGATGTTGAACATGGTAGAAACCACTTGATTATCAGTCAATGATATAAACTGTTAACAAGTGTGAGAGAAACCACCAATGATGTCAATGGCTCTCAAAGTACCTAGTACAATCCATGAGATGCGAATAAATGTGTTGATGTCGAACATGTCATGGAATCCTTTGATCGAAAGTCAATGATGCAAACTGTCATCAAAGGTGAGAAACCTGCCATTGAGGCATGCAGATCTCAAGGTACTGACGATTTCTAGATCATCTTTCTAGATAATGAGTTGATTTCGATAGAAAGCGATCTGTCGTAGGCAAGCCCACAACATGAAATCATAGATCAAGTTGAAAAAATTTAGTTGCAAGGACTAACTCAGGGATGGTCAAGATGGATGACAGCTATTTTGCAGATGAATGGCTTATTGGCAGTGACCTCTTGAACACATAACGACACGGCAGATGGTTTGGTGACAATTGACCCAAAGTTAATACCCAGAAACCGGCTGAATACTTTCAATGTGGTTTGATCAACTGTTAGGCAAAGGATTTCCCAACCCAGGTGAATAAAAGTGTCGTGTTCAAGAGTGGTTTCAAAGTATGACAAATAGACTCATTTCTCTCTCTTTTCCCCCACCATTTCTGGCAAGTACCTCTTTATTTTTGACAAGCTTGAGGAGGATAACATTTGCTTGATTATAAGCTCATCCTTCGGATGAGTCCAACTTAGTTTAAATTCGAACCCTAAGAAGGAGTGGTTCGTTCCTGTTTGTAATTGAACAGGTCCTTTACTGTGAAATTTTAACGAGTCCAGTATAGGAGAAACTCAACGTTTTTCAATTTTAGAGAGTCTGAAAAAACTTAAGAAGACTCCAGGGTTGACCTTTTTCGTAAATTTGTGTCTCCCAAGCCCGAAAAGTATAAAATAATACTTGAGGGAACCGCTTGATCTTTTACAACCAAGGAGTACTTTTCGTCATTAGTGCCCTTGACCTGAAAAAGTAAAAAAGCGATCAATGACACGTTGTTTTATAACCAATATCGAATTTGAAACGACAAAAATCTGGCAATCTTTTCATGTTTTTACGGTTGGAAAAGAGCTGTAAGTGGACCGTCTTTTAATTCCATTTTAATGAGTTTAAAAGAAACACTCGGCAATCTTTTCATGTTTCAAGAGTCAGAAAAGAGCTTAAAGGTGACTCTAAATGTTTTTTCGTCGAAAATGATAGATTTCGCCTGAATAATCCTTATCCTGCACAAAAACACAAACATTACTCATACCTGTTTGAAATAGATAAAAATGTCTCAAAAATACCTTTTCAAAGTGAAACATAAACAAATTTGCAATTTATTTACTCAAAAAACTTATAAAAAGGGCCTTTGTCAATTCATTTTTACCGTTTGAGTTTGGGTGAGAAAATAGTGCTTTTGCTCAGAAAACTTCCCGTGAAGATTGTGGAAAATCCAACCGTCGGAATCGAACGCCGTCTTCTCCAGTTAATCCACATCATCCCACTCTTCATTTTTAACCGTTTCATTTTTGTTTTAGTCATTTATTTCATTTTTGGGAGGGTTTTTAGGCATAAAACCCACGCGCGGGGGCCCGCAGGTTTACCACTGCTGGCCTGCGGACCCCGACTTTTTCTCCATTGGGAAAAAGATCGGGTCCACACCTTCCATGTAGACAAAGTGCGGTCCCACACACTGTGTCTAACCCGGAGGGTGCGGTCCCCATCGCAAGGGTTTTTAACCCAAAAATTCTCAAACATGGACCAATCAAAATAATTTCTAGCAATTTAATTTATCTTTATACTTTATGCAGAGAGTACATCATGCTAGATTGGCGTGAAAGAGAGCATGAGGACGTGGATGCTGCCGCATGGAATCATCAACCTTCACTTGATGCTTTGAGGGCGTGCGTCTTGTACAAATTCTGGGCCATTCCTGGCATGAGGGCTCAGGTGGATTTCTTACAGTGGCTGGTTGACAGGTGGAGCATACAAGACCAGTGCTTCTTCATTGGCGGCCACCAGCTTGAAATCGAGCTGGCGGACATATATTTCTTGACTGGTTTGCCTAAGAGAGGCGAAGACTTGACTCTGTTTGGGGCTAGGGCAGGTGGCCAGTCTGTCGATAGCCTCAGGCTAGAGTACTGCAACATCCAGGCTAGAGACAAAGGGATAGACATAAAGACCATATCCCGTCCTGAGCTCATGGTGATTGCGTTTACTATCACCAGACTTTGCGGAGCTGCCGCATTACATATTGCCATCGGATCCCAGATGTGTATGGCAGTTGATTGCTTTCGAGGCACCATCTTCAACTGGTGCGATGCTGTGTTGGCCAATGTGAAAGGCCAACTGACCAGGGCCAAGAACGGACGACTAAAGACCTTTGGTTATGGGGCTTTGGTCGTGAGTTTTGACCTGGAGAGTGTTCCTATGCTGATCCCGCAGCACCTTACTGTTGGAGCTGGGCTTCCTCGAGAGCCTAAACTGATGCGATGGGTCGAAGTTATGGCCCGTCACCCGGACGAAAGGACAGAGGTTGCTCGATTCAAACCTGAGTATTTCCAATGGCTGGAAAACCAAGTCTTTTCTATTCAGGACTTCCCTTACGCTGGGATAGATTTCCGTGGTGACCCAGACATGGTTCTTCCACCAGGAGAGTAGTGGGATGAGTCAGGTAAAATCCTTTTCAACATTTTTCGTATTTTATTTTATTTTTGGTTATTTTTCCATCGTCTCAAAACTGATAGTAAAACATTTCAAATGCAGATGTGGGTCCACAGCGACCAGCCACTCTCTGGCCTTACGAGAGGAAGCAACCAGTTGCACCCGCGCCAGCCCCACAAGACGAGTCAGCAGAGGTTTTGGCCGAGTTGGAGGGTCATCTCGAGCGCTTGACAGGAGATATTCCTGAGACCACTATAGACGACATTCCTCGTCGACTTCAGCGCTATGTGATTGGGGTCTCAGGACCTTTTAGGAGGTTCCTTTGTAAGGTGGCCCGTGCAGTGGTTTCTTATAGAGATCATCACCAGTGATAGGATGATCGCCTATTGTGGGCACATGTGACATTTTTGTTTTTTGTACTTATCATTTTTGCCGATCATAAGGTGTTTTTCAACCTATGATCGAGGACGATGTATTTTTTGACACACTCCTATATATATATATATCACTATTACCGGCTTATCTTGTAAATCATGTTATGGAATGGTTTTAAATTTACATGTATGATTATTGCAAATGTCTATTTAACATTCGAGAAGCAATTGCATCTGCTAATGTATTTAAAGATCTTGGAATATGCTGATATTAAATATAATCAAATTCACGTTCCAAGAGACGCACTCTAAAAAATAATCTTAATAACACTGGATTTCTAATGGCATACACTCTATTAAGCTGTAATACAACGAGTTCAGAATCTAACCTCACTATCAAACTCCGAATCCCAAATGAAATAACTCAATCACTGCACTATACTCGACAATGTTGTTCATTGTTTGACCGAGGCTTACCCCATGCATAGATACTAACTCGTCAGAGGGCGAATAGATAACCCAAGCTGCGGAAGAGATGTTCCATGTATTACGACAAGCACCATCAGCGAAACCAATGTATGTTTGGAGAGGCATCGACA
Source organism: Pinus tabuliformis (assembly GCA_031772625.1). NCBI lineage: Eukaryota > Viridiplantae > Streptophyta > Pinopsida > Pinales > Pinaceae > Pinus > Pinus tabuliformis. The sequence goes on from CM062819.1 coordinate 20,454,446, forward strand.
TCTGCAATATCAAGAGTAAAACCAAGATAAGCAGGAATAATGATGAAAAAACAACACTCTCTAAGCTAAGCACACTGTTTAAACTAAAACACACCAGCTAGAAAGAAAAACTATCCTAACTAAAAATCTCCATACCAATCCTTTAAGCATAATACCTCTTCAAGTAAAGATCATTTCTGGGTTTACCCAAAGAGTCCCCGTCAAAGTCTACCAATTCATAGGCCCCTTTTGCTAGCTTTCGCTTGACAATATAGGGACCATGCCACATAGGAACGAATTTTCCAGCCCCTAATTTATCATTAGCTTGATCGTAAACTAAGACTAGATCTCCTTTCGAAGAATTTCGAGGGGTCACATTTCGATCATACTGAGCTTTCATGCGTTTTGCGTGAGTCTCGATCGCTAATGCAGCATCACGTCGATTCTCATCTAATTGAGCCAAGTATAACAAACACTTTTCCTCTTTGGAAGTGGCTGGAAGTAACTCGATGGCCATTTGCAGTGACGGGATTTCACATTCAATGGGTAACACAGCTTCCAAACCATAGACTAGTTGGAAAGGAGTGAACCCTGTTGATGTTTCTATTGAAGTTCAGTACGCCCAAAGCACTGAAAATAGCATGTTGTGCTAATTCGACCGATGAATCCCAATTATTTGTCAGATCATGATAACTAAAACTTTGTTGATGGATTCAACCAGACCATTCGCTTGTGGATAATAAGGGGTTGAACTGTCGTGACGTAAACCAAGCTAGCCTGTAAGTTCGGTCATCATAACGTTTCGAAAATGACGCCCATGATCAATGATTATTTCTTGCGGGACACCAAACCTATCAATTATATGATTGAACACGAAAATTGCAGCTGTCTTGCCTTCTGCCTCAAATGTAGGCATCGCCTCGGCCCACTTAGTAAAATAATCTACCGCAAGGATGATATACGCATGCCCCCCCGGCCAAGTGAGGGTTACATGTAATAAAATAGATACCCCATTTGGCAAAAGGACCAACGGCAATTATAGGGTGGAGAGGAGTAGGTGGAGCGTGCATCTTTCGATCAAAAATTTGGCAGTTGTGGCATTTTCGGACTGCCGTATTACAATCTTTAAATAAAGACGGCCAGAAGTAGCCAGCGCGCAATATCTTTTGGGTTGTGGAAAACCCAGACATATGGCTGCCACACGCTCTAGAGTGACAGTCATTTAGAACCCTTTCAGCTTCCTCGTGAGTTAAGCAACGTCGAAAAACAGAGTCTGCCCCACGATGATAAAGCGTATCTCCAATAATCCTGAATTGTTGGGACTGGAATCGAATTTTTCGACGTTCTGACCTTGAAATTTCTAGCCAAAAGGATTGGGTCTGGAGATAAACGATGATATCCCCATACCACGGATCTAAAGTGCTGATTAGAAACAAGGATTCGTTTGCAATGGGCTCCTCCGCCATAGTTTCCGTGTCAGCACGCGGGAAGTCACACATTAACTCCGCAAAAACTAAAGATTTCTTAGACTTAGATTTCTCAAATTCCAAGTCAAACTCCTGCAGGATAACGATCCATTTAGAGTACTTGCCCCCTAGCAATTGCTTGGTCAAAATGTAGATCATAGGGTTGCAATCCAAAATTACTGTAGTTTTACGTAGTAAAATGTAGTGACGAAAACGTTGGACAGCTTGAACGACTGCCAATGCCAATTTCTCCACATGTGAGTATTTTAGCTCAGTTGGATTTAAAGTTCGACTAAGGTAATATATCACATGTTTAGTTCTGAATTCATCTTCCTGAACTAAGACCATTCCAATGGTGGAATGAGAGGCGGCAAGATACAAGAAGTAATCCTGGTTGTAGTTGGGAGGATGCAACAACGGTGCATGGGTCAACGCGTGTTTGAGTGCATCAAAAGATTTCTGAGCTATCTCATCCCAATAGAATGGAGTATTTTGCTTCAACAACCGAGTGAAACCCTTCGTAACCTTGACGTAGTTAGGAATGAATCGTCGTAAAAAGTTTGCTTTCCCTTGCAAACTTTGGATTTGGCGAAGACTCGAAGGAGGAGGCAATTTGATGATAGCTTCGACCTTCGAGGGATCAACACGAATGCCAGCTTTCGAAACTAAAAACCCCAGCAATCGACCCGTTTCTATACAGAAGACACATTTGTGTGGGTTCAACCAAATACGATAATGCCTACACCTCATAAAGATTGCTCGTAAATGGACGAGGTGATCAGCTTGATGTAATGAATGAGCAGGCAAGTCATCGAGATAGGGTTGCATGTGCTTAATGTCATGAAACGCATAAGAAATCGCCCTTTGAAAAGTTGCTCCGGCATTCTTAAGTCCAAAAGGTAACTTGCAATAAGCAAATGTCCCCCATGGACAAATGAAAGCCGTTTTTGGTTGATCGGCAGGTAGAATGTTGATTTGATTGTATCCGGAAAAACCGTCCATAAAGGAGAATATTTCGCTGCCGGCACAATCATCAATAATTTGATCAATATAGGGAGTTGGGTAATTGTCCTTTGGACAGGCTCGATTAATGTCCCTATAATCGATGCATATTCTTATTGTTCCCTGCTTTTTGTTAACCGAAACAATATTCAATACCCAATCTGTTAGCGGGATCGGATAAATGAAACCTGCTTTCAATAGTTTTTCAAATTCTACTTTAATTGCAGCAGCTTTTCGTGGGTGAATCTGACGCAAACGTTGTCGGACGGGTTTAGCGTCCGGGTAAGTCTTGATCTCATGAACAACAATTATGGGATCAATTCCTGGAATTTCCTCATAGGACCAGGAAAACACGTCGCGGAATTCTTGAAATAGGGCCTTATATAATTGAATTTCATCATCTGTACACGAGGCACCTATATGAATGTTCTCAACAATTCCGGGCTTAACCGAAATGTCAATAGGAATAGTTCGAGAGATGTTTCCCAAATTTAACTCTGAATCGGGATGTTTCATTGGATTATGAGGTTCCTTGACATATTTAGTTGTAAAAATTGATGAGAAATCATTTTCAAAACGATCATCCTCAGGTAAAAACGAAGATCTGTGATGGAGATCTTCCCATGGTAAATCATCTACACATAAAATTTCACGAATTTGCTCATCTGAGTGAACAAGTTCAGAAAACGTGGTTAAATCCGAGGTTGATGTGAAAAGTGATTCCTCACGGACCATATTCATTAAGTCATTTTCGGTTGAACATGGGTCGGAAAACGACTGCACGGCTTCATAGGCAATTTCATATGGACTCAAAGGCATGGCATTACCAAATGAGTCTATCTCAGATTCAGAAGGAACGATCCAAGGATCATCATAAACAATGGTGTCTGATGTAATCATATGAATGGTTGCAAATGAAGACGATGCGTTGATCGGAGGAAAAGGAAAAGTTCCCAGTAAACCGACATCTTTAACTAGTCCTACTCCAACATCCTTGTATGGGATAGTCATTTTACCGACATGTTGAATACTCTCAGAAGAGGTTGGGTCAGATGAAAAGTAAGCCAGCTGGTCTATTGTTACAATCTTTCCATTATGTGGGAACTTTATTACTCGAAAGACCGATGAAACGACCACTGTCATAGCGTAAGACCAACTTCGACCCAAGAGAAGGTTGTAATCTAGAGGGGCATCAACCACCTCCACATCTAGACTAACGGTTTTTCCTTCAACCCCTATAGGAAAATCCTATAGAGTGCCAAAAGGATGAAACCCACGGCCATCAAAGGCCTTTAGAATCATCGGGGATTGATTTAGCGAAGGAGAACCAAGCGATCTCCAACACTGTATCGACATAATACACGTTGAGGCTCCCTCATCAATTACAGTCCGATGAATAGGCCTGTTTTTGACTATCATTGGAATCTAGAAAGCCATTTGATGAGGTAAACGCGGTGTACTATTTTCTAGATCGAAGATTATTAGGTTCGGGTTCTGAACGTCAACAGCTCCTATAGCCGACAAAAGTAATTTACGTTGTGCTGGACATGATTGCAGCACTTCCAAAGCTGACATTGCTGAGGGTGAAACAACTAAATCCTCAACAATGTTATAATTCTGAGCCGCTCTCGCATGTGGATTGAAAGCTGGCTTTCGAAGTATACCCTTGGCGGGCGGTTTGATTACCAAGTCTGGATTAGGTTTCTCGATCTGTAGTGGATTGGAACCGGGAGCTGAGGTTGATGGATTAGAATGAGAAGATTCTGCTTCTTTACCATCAATAGGACTTTTACTACCATAATCTTGCGATCGAGTCGCAATCCTAACATGGGATATCATCAGTATGGGTTCTTCATTGGCATTCGAGGATGAACCTATCATCTTATTGTCTTGAGCCGGAAAAGGATCCTTCAAAACAGCAGGAGTTTGGGAACCCTTGACAATTTTCGCAACCTCTGCATGATGAGGGCAGTCTCTTGTAAAATGTTCATCGTCACAAATGAGACAAGGATAACGAGGTTTGCGCTTTTCATCATTGGATTCTGCCTTTTCAGGTTTCTCCTTTGAACCTTTGTCTGTTTTATTCTTCTTCTTTCCTTTTTTCTTCCCACCGGATTTTAATTTGGCTGTAGATGACTCTACAATGTGAATATCGGCGGAAATTTCTGCAGAAGAATCTCCCGTCGGGGAATCAGGCAAGGTTATGATGGGAGAAGAATTCTTGGAATATTTCTTCTTACTTTTAGTGTTAACCGTGCCAATCATACCATCGGCGGCATGAGATCCCAAAGGAGCTGCAACGATTTGATTTTGCTTGGGAAGATCGGGGATTTTCTCGTGTAACGTACCTGACCGAGTATAGACCAAGTCAAGGTACTGTGCTTGAGCAATCACTTGCTCCTCAGTAACAACTCCGGCTTTAGCAACATCTTCAGTGATCTTTGGCAACAAAGATTTTACAAACCACTCGGCCAAGATCTGATCCGGAATAAATACCTTCACTAAACGCCGTCGATGTCTCCACTCATGAATATGATCTGAAATATAAGTGGATGTCGATTGTTTTAACGAAGTTAACAATTCCGTGCCATTGTCATATCGGACAGGCAACTGAAAATGAGTTAAAAACGAGGTAGCTAACTGACTAAAATTATAAAAAGTGCCTCGCGGTAACTCAATATACCACTTGGCCCCGAGACCAATTAGAGTGCGCTGGAAAAGTCTAAGACGGATTGAATCATCTGAAATGGAGTTAGACGCACACCAGAGGTGGTAAGTCATCACATAGTTCGACGAGTCCTCTCTTGATTTACCTTCGAACTTGGGAATGTCACTGGGCAACTTATTCGGCATTGGCGGCCAAAACGGAAGATAATTAATGGGATCGTTCATTAGGCGCGATAAGTGAGGCAAGTCCAAAGTTGAGATAAACGGTAACTACCGATTGGGATCCCTAAAACTCTGGGTCATGAGACCAGCCCCAGGAGGAGGATATCCAGGATAACTAGGAATAGGAATTGCGTTTGGGATATTGTATCCTCCCGGAAAACCAGGATTAACCGGACCGTACTGGGGTTGTTGAGGTTGTTGATAAGTGTACCCAGGGTACAGTTGATATTGATAGGCTGACTGCTGCACAGCAGGACTGAATTGGTACTGTCCCTGGTACGGTTTATAAGTGAATTGTGGTTGACTTGTGACAACCGTACTTAAACCAGGTTGTCCTACAGGCGTCTGAACCAAAGTTTGAATCGTAGATCCAGACGGTGGTAAATATGTCTGAGGAGTAGATACAGGAACAGTAGAAACCGGAGCTGTCGATACTCCAGAAGTAGGTGGGGTAGATTGAACAGATGTTGCGGCAGTTGTAGCAGCCGTTTGAGGCGGAGTACGAGGTGTACTAGGCCCAGGCTGAGAAACTACGGAAGGTACAGAAGTTTGAATGTTAGACTGGACTGGTTGCTGGGGTGAACTAGAAACTAAGGGTTGTCCAGTTTGAGATGACAACTATACACTTGGCTGCAACACCTGTTGAGTTTGCGATGGATCCCACACTATATTCATTCCGGGGTACTGACCCATAACAGGTTGAGAATATTGAGAACCATAACCGGGTTGAGGGTAGGATTGATAATTGAAAGGTACATTTCCCGTTCCTTGAACATACGTTTGATCGGAGGGTGGTTGGAAACCTTGGTTCGAGTACTGACCTTGGGGTTGATACCCTTGAGGCACGTACTGATACTGGGGTTGATCTTGAGGTATAAATTGATACTGGGGTTGACCTTGGGGTACATATTGAGTCTGGGGTTGACCTTGAGGAACGTATTGTCCCGTAGGTATGTACTGTCCTTGAGGTTGCCCCCCAGATGCAAATTGTGTACCTTGAGGTTGCCCCCCAGGCGTTAATTGAGGCTGCCCCCCAGGTGGTAACTGACCACCTTGAGGTTGAGGATTGGGAATAAAACCTGACATCATAAGAATGTCTTTTACGCTCAACGGCTTGGTACCATTGCTTCTAGTTAATAACCCTTGCTCAATGGGTTGAGGAGATGCTCCCGAAAAAGTACCAGAAAGAGACTGATACCTGGAGGGAACAGAAGGACCGCCGTACAAAAAGGATTCGGGCAATTGAGTAAACATGGATGACTGTCCTGACATATTTACGGGAGTATAAAAACCTCTAGGGGTTGGGTGATAAGGAGCGCGAGGTGGTGAAAAACTTAACCCTGAGTTTTCTAAAAAATTAGTCAAAGAAAGATACCAAGAATTGCTCGTAGGTGGACTGTAAAAAATCGATTCACGTTTCCTTAGTTCAATAACAGGTTGATTTTCAGGGATAGGGATGCCTACTTCTTCTTCCGGAGCAAGTTCTTCAATAGCAATAAGTCCAGAAGGAAGATCTTGGGTGATTATTCTTTCTACCCTAGGTGAACCAGGACCACTAGAAGTTGGAGAAACAAACTCTGATGTCGGAGTAGCATAAAATTCACTTTCAGGCTCGAATATTTCGGGTTCCTCACCTATATCACTAGTAGATGAAAAGCTACCAGCAATTTCGGAAACAGACACTGACTGTGGATTATAATCTGCCACTAATGGTTGAAAATCAGGATGTACAATCAAAGAAGATTCTCCTTCCTCAGGTGACCCAACTCTACTGTCTCTAGGAGTTACGAGGACTTTCAAGCCTTCAAGCTGGCTCGGTACTTCCTCAGGAGGTTGGCCCTGAAGTCTATAGGACTTCCTCAGTAACTCAGCCACATTTACAAACTCAGGAGACTGGCCCCGAAGTCTACGGGACTGTCTTGGTAATTCAGCCACAGTTGAAAACTTTTAACTACTTCACATGCAAACAAAGTAAAATCTCAATGAAAAGCACCTAAAGTCTCTAAAGAACCAAACAAATTTGAATCACACGCCTAAAGAATCTAGGAGATCAAACACACACAAACATTAACTTTCTGTACTGAAAACACTAGTTGGTGATGAAATCCAATGTCACAGAGTTCAATACAGAAATGGCGGTTGGAACAGTTACCCCGACAACTTGCTTAATGAATAGACTGGCACAAGTTCCTCCACTTAACCATCTCGAGTGAAGAGAACCCACCAGAAAATCCAAGTGAGTCTAGCCGACGTTTGCTCCAGGTACAGTGGGATCTTCCCACCACTGTCACCTCAGGAAGAATCCTAAAGAATATGGCCACTAAGGTTACCAACTGAAACAAATATACCTGGGGGAACAGTCTACGATCCGATACGCACGCAAGGGCAGAGTAGCAAGCTCAATCCCCTTGAAGTCTCCTTGACATAATCCAAGGTTTACCAACAAGTGACCCCAGGCTCCTCGACAATGGTTAATCCGAGGTTTACCGTTTTTAATACGTGAATAAATGGCGTCGTTCCCAATGAGGAAGGATTGATTCCCACATTGGTTCGGACACGATCTTGTGCTTCTCCTTTAAGAGGCTTTCCCAGAGCATAAATGCAACAATTGGATTTCTTCCCTACCACAAGATACAACTACTTGTTTGTTTTTACTGTCTTGGAGAGTTAATTACTCTCCTACTCCAAGGCACTAGCTTAAGCTAAGTTGGTGTATCAGAGCCTTAGAAATAAAAATATTACTAGATGAATTTTACTTTAAGTGTTATTTTTTATTGGTTTTTGTTTAAGTCCAAAGGTGCAGAGATGAAACTCGTGGTATGAAGACTCGACTCAAAATCACCAAAAATGCACCTAAGATGATCTAAACAATCTTTTTCTCTTCGATGAACTTCTAACTAAGAAAGAGTTTGAGAATGCAAATACTTTGTAAACACAAATCTTTCTCAATCAAACAAATTAAAAGAAGAGTTTTGTCCTTTTCCAATGCACTCAAAACGAGACAACTAGTTATTTCACAAAAATTTCCCTTTTTCGTTTCAAAGCACTCAATCACTACAAAACAAACTTTTTCCAAAAGAGATTTTTATATTTTTTAATAAAACACTCAAAACTATGAAAATGATTAACTTTGAGATCTATAAATTATAAAAACCTATTTGAAGTCAAAGCCTACTAAAAGTCTTTTTAAGGATGTTTTACTTAGCTAGATATAAGCTAAGGACTAATTTATGCAGAATCACAAATTAGTCAAGAACAACCAATTTTGTTTTCTTTTTGAAAATGAAAATCCAAACTTTCAAACTCAAGCTTTTCGAAGTTTTGTAAAGAGAAAACTCAAAGCAGATTCCTCAACAAGGGGAGATTTCATAAATGGTCAGACTCATAAGAAGGCTGGTAGACACTAAGGTGATCTGAAGTCCATACAGCTTCTAAGCTCAGAGCCACTACACAACCAAAATGAAAAACAAACCCAACAAGCAAAACTCCTAGGAATTTCACTTAAAACCCTAACACTAACGAAATCAACCTAAGGAAAGCCTTTGACAAGTTATATGCAGGTATGGGTAGTGGATAACAATTTCTAAACAAAAACTAAGCAGACTAACAGAGGAAATCTTAGGTTTTTCAAAATTTTGACAAGGTCCGCAGGCCCACAGTTGACACAGGTGCGGTCCCGCTCTGTGCTAAAAGCCAAGCTGCGGGTAGGTATGCACTGTGTCAAATGGCTAGGGTACGGTCCTCTCCCAAAGCTATGAAAAACAAAAAATAACCCTGGATCTACAAACTCTACCCAATTTTACACACAACAAGCCAAAAACAGAAACAAAAACACAGTTTCTCAGGTCAAAGTAAAAACAAGGAAAACAATCAAGTCCCCAGTGGAGTCGCCATTTTGTCACACGGAATAAGTCGATCTTGCGGACAAGATAGACCTTCCTAGAATCTAAAGAAGACCTAATGACAAGCAAACCAACCAGACACTATCTTTCTCTAAATATGCTTTAATAAACAATGGCAAACAAGTGTTTTTAGGGCCTACCTTAGGTCCAACGCAAGCTTGTGGATGCCCTCGCTCCTTTGTCGCGAATCTGCAAACACAAACAAGGCAAACAAATTAAATAGCACCTGAAAAGCCAATTGCATAAAACATATTTAACATGAAAGTCAAGGAGTCCATGAAACAAATAACATGAGATACTTGTTGAGAAAAATGAGTTTGATTGTATTAATTCAAAAGAAGAATAACTTTACAACCTATGCCTTGACGCTGTACAAGCTCGCCCCAGGGTCCAGCAAGAAGTCTCCTCTACTTTGACAAGTTTCACTTACTCCCCAATGAAGCCAAAAAGGTATGTGATCTCTCCTCTTAAGCTCAACTAGGAAGTCTTGATTTCACCAGCATTTACCCTAAAAAATGTTCAGCTTCTAACCTCCTTAGCAACCAGCCCAATGCCTGTATTTATAGTGCAATGGAGGGAGGTTACTAGGTCCTCCTTCAAAGGGATAAAGCCCTCCTTCAAAGGGATAGCTCCTCTCATCAAGGGATTAGCTCCTTCTCTTTTGGGATGCATGAACCACCTCAGAGCGAACAATCCACGTCAAAATTCCTTCTAGAAACCTCTAGAATTAACCCAAAGTGAGTTTTTTAAGATAAAACTTGCGCCTTTTGACTTTCACAGGGGTCTGCACCTACACTGTTAGGGACAGAGTGGGCAAGTCCACAGTTTTTGTACACAGAAGGTGCGGGACCGCAGGTGACAGTGAGAGAAAGTGCGGAACCAGAGTTACATTGATTTTTAATGTCTTTCTCTCATTTCCAAAGCTTTACTTGAAGAGCTGAGGTCTAAGACTTACTTAGGAGGACAGTACAAGTGATGATAAACCCATACTGACTGCAAATAATCATGGTGACGATATTTTTGTGGAACAGTACAAAGGAAGAATCTATCTGAATTCAAACTCCAAGTTTAAATCCAAGATACTCAAGGAGTCACATGATTCATTGTCAGCCAGACATGTAGGATTCTTTAAAAATTACTACAATGCACGTCAATCATTCTTTTGGAAGGGGATGAGTCGCGATATTCAGAAGTATGTAGCAGAGTGTGACACATGTCAAAGAAATAAAAGTGAAAATATTATGACACCTAGATTACTACACCCCTTAAACATTCCAAATCAGAAATGGGAAGAAATATCAATGGAATTTATTGAGGGATTACCTATATATGAAGGCAAGGATAAGATTTTAGTAGTAGTTGACAGAATCACCAAATATTCTCACTTTATTGTAATGAAGAAATCAGACTCAGCTAAACAAATCCCTGAGATATTCTGCAAAAATATTTATAAATTACACTGTTTTCTAAAATTCATTGTGAGTGATAGAGATGACAAATTCAAGGGTAATTTTTGGAAAGAGTTGTTCAAACATATAGGAACCTACCTAAATATGAGTTCCGCTTACCACCATCAAACAGATGGAAAAATGAAGGTTGTCAATAAATGTTTGAAAGCCTACCAACGTTGTTACACTATAGAAAAACAAAATAAGTGGGCTCAGTGGTTGCATTTCGCTGAATGGTGGTAAAATTCTGCTTATCATATGTCAACACAAATGACTCCATTCCAAGCTTTGTATGGGTACAAACCTCCAAAATGGAAGGATCTAGATACCATCCAAACAAATCTACTAGTTGTTAAAAACCAACTAGAAGAAACCCAAAAAATCGTCCAAACCCTAAAAGAAAATTTAAATAATGCAAGAAACCATATAAAGCAACAAGTTGACCGAAATAGAACCGAAAGAGAATTTGAAGTTGGAGAATGAGTATTTGTCAAGCTCTAGCCATACAAGCAGTTGTCCTTGAAACAAAAAGGAAAAAATAAATTGGCACTGAAGTTCTATGGACCATACCAGATAAAAAAAAAGATCATCCAAGTTGAATATAGTTTAAGCCTTCCAGATAAAATCCGTGTTCACATTGTCTTCCATGTATCATGCCTTAAAAGGGCACTGGGCGACCATCAATCAACACAAATAGAACTTCCATCCTTAGATGATAAAGGAAGGGTCATTTTAGAACTAGAAGGTATCATATCCACCAAAAAAAAGAAGCTTAGATCTTGTGTAATCAAGGAATACTTGATCAAGTGGAAGGACTTACCAGAAGAAGAAGCTTCTTGGGAGACTGAAGCATTTCGTCAACAACATTCGTCGTTACGTATGCTTTGAGGACAAAGCATTTTCTGGGAGGAAGGAAATGTTATATAAAAATTAGTTAGTTAAGCAGTTATTAGGCAAAGGTCATGATCAAAGATCATGCCCATTCACCAAGAGGCACCCAGGGCGGTAAAGCCAGGGGCTTCCCTCAATTTGTAATCATCTTCTATTTTTCAATAATAATAAATATGATTTTTTTCTGAGTATTTGAGCGTGTTTGTGCCAGCTTCAGAAGTTGAAATTGCAACCACTTGGAGATCAAATCTTGGTGAAATTTGTGTATGAATTTTAGATCTCGGTTCGCTATATTTTCAAATATATGATCAAAGGAAGTTAGAGTTTTTGCAGGCTCCATAATTCCATCTCAAACATGTGACCTAAGGAAAATAATCATAACTTTCTCTCTAAGCATCAAATTTGAATTTCATAAAAGTGGCTGAAAGTGCAAGGACTACATTTTTTGGTGTATCATTTTCAGTGCTGAAGGTTGAAACAATGACATGTGGTACTCCGTACACGTTTGCTCTACTGAACCAGTCTATAATCCAATCATCATGGGGGATTGGAAATAACTCTTTCTTGAAGAATCTAATCTCGGTATGACTTGTGGGTTTGGAAAGAAGACTCAAAGGGATACCATAGGAAGAAATTTCAAATCTTGGAGAGCCGAAATTATAGAGATATAACAATTTCAATATCGAGCTCCTAAAAAACAAGAAACAGGTGTGTGTATATATATATATATATTTTTTATTTTTATTTTTATTTTTATTTTTATTTTTTTGAAATTTTCATAATTTTTTTTTGAAAAATCAATTTGAAGTGATTCAAAGGGCATAATGAAGTATATATATAGTTGTTTGATTCCAAAAATGTCTCAAAGCAAAAAAAAACTGAGACACCTAGTAAGTAACCAGAAAGATCTACTATGACGCATGAAGAAGAGGAAGGAATGAAACATGATATATCAAAATTACGAGACCAAGTGCAACAAATTTCACTCTTGAAAAGAGTAACCAAAAATGTAATGGAATCTTTTAAGAATGGTTTAAAATCAGACATGTAAGATTTGAAGGATGGCATGAATGATATGATGGAAGGTTTGAAGGCAGATATGGAAGGTTTGATGGAAGGTTTGATGGAAGGTTGGACAAAGTTGTTATAAGAAATGATTCCTAGTGGCGACAAGGTATTCCATGAAACTCATGATGAGAATAAAAGGAATGTTAATAATGACTTTAAAGACTCCAACTTTGGGTCGAAGACAAACCGCATTCCAAAGATCGATATGAGGAAGTTTGATGACAAGGATCCAGTAACATGGATACTACAGATGGAGCAATATTTTGATCTCCATGACGTGAAACACACACAAGAGGTATGCATTGCATCTTTATATTTAGAACCCAATCAGTTTGTATGGTATCAATGGATTTTTTCTCGTAAACCACTTGTCACTTGGCCAATTTTTACGGAGGAAATGATAGCACATTATGAGTATACAAAGAGAAACACCTTCTTTAGACAATTGATAAATTTTCAATAACGGAGCACATTGAGGACTTCCAAAAATTGAATATCAGGGTAACCAATATTCTAGAGGAGCATAGGATTGATTTATTCATAGGGACTGTTACACAGTAATTTGTCACGATTTGTCACCGTCCCTGTTACCCCTTTCCCACACTTTGGAGGACTCATTCCAGGACCTGTGAGAAGTGACATAACTTGAAAACACTTGCATTATGTTCCCCTAAGTATGGACTTCATATGCCCTGAAGACATCTCCTGCAGAATATCCTTAAAAAGTCCCCTTTTTCCATTAGCGCGGATCCACAGTGTATTACCCGCGCCAATGGGGGAAATCCTCCAAAGAGGGTGTGCCAGTTGGCGCTCTGTCTTAGAACTATACCCGCGCCAACCGAGTTTGGGAAAGCTTTTTAACAAACGCACACGCGAAAGTTTTTTCCTTTCGACCCATGAATATTTTTAAGGATAATTCCAATCTCATGGATGTCGAGATTCATCGTATCTCCCTTTCCTCTATCCATAATAAATTTTTGAGGATAAACCCAATCCCATGGATGTCCTGATTCATCGTATCTCCCTCTCCTCCATCTATAAAAGTTGGTTCCATTGCCTTTGACAAGCTAGTTCAAGCATAGGGAGAATTGTACTTTCAGAAGTCTAAGAGATTGCTGTAAGAGTCTTCTTTGCATTCATAATCAAAGAGAGAGAGGCTTGTTCCCAATCCTAACAAGCTTTGCAAGGCATATGTAGCTGATCACCTAGCCAAAGGAGGATTTGACGTCAGAACTATTTTTGTATTCTTCTTTGTTGTTTATCAATAATAGATGACTATCATTATGGTTCCACTCTTGTTGTTCATTGTAATGATGTTTGAGTTATATCTTTTCTGACCGATATATAATTGCATCTATTGGATTTTATGCTTGTATTTGTGTCGTTCTTTGCTCGTGCAGGTGTCCATTCACGGAGATCGTGAGGATTGTGACCAGCCGGAGCAAAGGAACGGGAGTGTCGACTCTTCTACAACACTAGCGTTGGAATCCAAGTAGGCTCTCATCATTTACCTTTAATTTGTAATTAGGAACCTGCGTGTTAGCATTGTTTGATTGTTGCTAGACCCATTCTGGGCTAGTGGGGATCGCCTCTGTCCGCAGAGGGGATTTACCTCTCCAACAATTTGGCGACTCGATTGGCAAAGCTATTTGTTGTTTGATTTGTAAACTTTGGATGGAGCCTGAAGTACAACCAGATAGCCTTCGAAACGCTATTTCTCTGCATTAGCGAAGTAGATCAACGCCACTTCAGTCAATCTCCGGTTTGGTTTACGAACTAAACAACTTGGAGTTTGTCTTGTCTCTTTGGTTTTCTCTTGTTCTGCTTGCTTAGATAAGCTTTCTGGGTTGAATTTTTAAGTTGTCTCTTGCTGCCTGGTCTGTCTGGATACTGTTGATCGAGCCCTGGACCGCTTGTTTTTATTTTTAAGCTAGAAAACTTGATTAGCGCAATTTTTTCCTTGACAGTCGCGCCAGTGGGCGCATGTTTCACAAAAACAACTCGCGCTAATCCCTTAAAAGCGTGAGTTGCAGCTTGACAGTCGCGCCAGGCCTGTGAAATTTTCCAGTTTGCTTGTTTGGAAGCCTTCTGAGCTTGGATTTCTGTCTTGTCACATCTTTTTCAACTACTGGAGTGTGTCAGAGCTTTGTTTGATTGGTTTTGACCTTCATCCTTCGGGTGTTTGCCTCTTCCCATCGATTTCACATTCCAGCCCTAGGGCATCTAGTGGCTTTGTGCATCGAGCCTTCCGAAGGAGTTTTTGGTTCTTTGATTGTCTAGTCGACTTCTTGGCTACTTTTTGCACTTGTCTAGTGGTTGTCAAAACTGTTTATTGTGTTCTTCGAGAAATTTACCTCTTTTTCGTTTGGATTTCGCTTGGCTTCGTTTGGGCTTAGATTACATAGCTCATTGAGGTCTTTGTGATTTTTCTTGGTTTGAAAGATTGTCTTGGTGTTTCAGGGAGTTGATTGTGTTTTCATTTAGTGGAAATTTGTTTCTTTTACTCTTTGTTATTATCTCCCAAAATTTGTTTAGTGCATTTTGCCATCAAAAAGAAAACAAACAATCTCTTTTGCATTGCAGTAGTTAATGGAAATTAGAGCTTTTCATTGTTATTAGCGATTAGTGACTGTAAAGAAAAGTTTTGTTTATTACCATTAGCTGCATTAGAGTCATTGTTGATTGTTTTATGATCATTTTGTTTGATTGAAAGATCTCAACTCTCTCGTAGCTAGCATTCATCGAATGAAATGATATATTTTGGCATATAGCTTGCATTTAGGAAATTGTGAGAGATTACATACGGTAGGACCTGGAAATTGAAACCTAATCAAAGATCAACCGTAAAATGAACTGAATGAATCTAAAAACACATTGGAACTTAACGCATACATCTAGAGGTCTAGGCTAGAGACGTGTTCCGGCGTCGTTAAACCTAGTCACTATTGTTTCACATTAAGGTTGGGTGATTCCTCCTTTTGTGACTCAATAGTGTTCTAGCACATATTTGTGCTCCCACGTACCATCGAGTATATGGGGAGACCCCACTAGGTTATCATCCTTTATCCACAGGAAGCCGTGTTTGCCGCCTTACAAGCCGTAACGCACTGAACACAACATTCGGGAAGATTGACTGCCGTACGGAAAGTCCTTGGTTTTTCAGATGATTGCCAAGGTGTATATGCAGTTTTACGGATTTGTTTGGTAAACCCTTTGCCTAGTTTCTCTAGAGTAGTCACTTTTGATCCTTTTTGGACTCCCTAAAAGAAAAGGCTCACCTGAGCATTTGTCACTTCGGGCTCACTAAACATTCGAAGGCGACTAGAGTCACCTTTTTGTCCTTTTCTCGACTCTTAAAACATGAAAAGGTCAAGTTCAGTTCCTTTGTCTTAAAATTTATTCTGCCGCGATTCACATTTACCCGGTTAAATCTTGTTTGCGTTAGTTTGAGTAGGGTCCTTTCTCGTTAGCTTCCCTAGGATTTTGTGAAGTTTTCATCCTGGCGGAATTACCAATTTCGTCCCCTATTCCAAGTGATGAAGGGTCTCCATCCTTTGCTGCTCCCAAGATACCAGTTGCAAGTGATACTCTTCCTATTATTTCGAATATCCAACTGATTAACTCTCGTGCTCCAGGCGACGAGGCTTACGAATTTCATTGGAACCCCGTTTGGGAACCTTCTTAAGACGATATCCCTTTTTGGGAATACACTTCCCCTCGTGTTTTGGCCCCACTATTTTCTTCCGATATGGAGGAAGTATCCCCTATTTCGACTAAAGAATCCGTTGCGACGAGCGGTGAAATTCCCACCGCAACGGAACCTATACCTGTTAGTAGCACCCCTACTACTGGGAGACTACCTACAGGCTATAAAGCATTAAAGGATGTTATGTCTTCTAGGACTCCCTCCACGAGTTCTATTTGGTCACAAATCTTTACTCCCACCACGGAGCCTTTTACTCCATAAAGTCCCAGTACGTCTGTTACCTCAATCCCAACCATTCCAACGGTATGTGTAGCTTCTTCGGCCCCCGTTTTCAGTGGCTCGTCGGCCTCTATATTCGGAGTCATTGATCCTACGTCAAACGTCCCAGCAGAGGGGCCATACGACCAGTATTTACGACATCTTGGTAGGCCTTTGTCTTCTCAACCGACTGTTGAGATTTCGGTCCCGTTGTCAATTGATTGGGGCGCCACCTATTATCATGGTGGCCAAGTATCACCTGTGCAACCCCAAGGGCCACCTAATCAAGACCAACAGTCTTACGTAGGGCAACCTGGGAGCCAACAAGGACAACCCTTCCAGGGACAACCTTTGGCCTCTGGTGGTCTGTCTTTCACCTCTTATGCTCAACCTTCTGGTAACACAGGTCAATCTTCTGTTCAACAAGGCCAGCCTGGTATCCAGCAAGGTTACCCTACTGGACAAATTGGTCAATCATATGTTCACCCAAACCAACCTAATGTCCAGTATGGTCCAACATCTGGACAAGCTGGTCAACCGTATGGTCAACCCACCGTCCAGTATAGTCAAGCACCTGGGCAAGTCAGCCAGTCTCAAATCCAATCAGGCCAACCAACTACCCAGCCCACTCGGCCATCCAGTCCGTCAGGACAACCCTCAGTTGTGAAACAATAACTCCACCCCCAGCAAGTACAACCTTCTGGACAGGTGGGCCAACCTCAATATCAACTAGGTCACCCTTCCGGCCAGATGGCCCAACCTACAGGACATCCTTCTGGCGCTGCTCAACCAGGAACTCAAATGGTTGTTGTCTCACAAGCTCAACCCGGTTTTAGGCCCCAGGCTAGACCCTAGGCCCCATCCGGTCTTCAAATGCAAGTTGGAATTCAACCCCAACCAGTCTATCAAACTCAGCCTTTTTCTCAAACTCAGTTTGGAGTCCAGCCGCCTTATGGTTACCAGCAACCCCAAGGGCAACCTTCGTTTGCCCCATATCAAAATTATCAACAACTGTAGGCAAATCCTTATCAGAATTACCCACAACCGTATGGTGCTCCTGCAGGACAGTTTGGTAATCAATGGAACGCTGGGGGGCAGAACCAGAATCCCTACGGACAAAACCCTATGGGGCCAAATCTGTCCGGACAAAGCCCATGGGGGTAACCGCCAGTTGGTTGGAACCATGGTGCTCCATCCTACCCGCAGCCCTAGATGTCCTTCAACCCTCAATTACCCTTATTAGCAACCTTAGAACTATTGGATGTGTCCAAACTGACCAATGACCCCATTCTCCATAATCCGTATTGGCCTCCGGTTCCGACGAAAATTCCCGGTGATTGTCCCAAGTTCGATGGTAAAGCTAATGAAGATCCTCATGCTCACGTCATGACCTATCACTTGTGGTGTTCATCGAATTCGTGGCTTGATGATTCGATTCGGCTTTGCCTTTTTCAAAGGACTCTCACTGGCTCTGCAGCTAAGTGGTATATTGAGCTCACTCGCGGATCCTTTCAGGATTTTAACTCGTTGGCTGTGGCATTTCTAACTCATTTTCAATTGCCCATTCAATATGAAATGGGTACACACCTCCTGACATCCTTAAGACAGACAATGGCTACGCATATCTCTGATCATATCCATGAATGGAGACGGCGTCGACGTATGATCAAGTTTTGGATTCCCGACCAACTTCTTACCGACTGGTTTACAATTTCGTTCGTTCCTCCAATAGCACGAGACATTGCAATGAGGGAATGTGTCACTGAAGAGCAAGCTATCGCGCGCGCTCAGTACCTTGACTTGGTTTATTCCCAGTCTGGTACATTGTATGACTATTTGCCTAATGCCCCGAGACTAGGAACATCTAAAGCCCCGCCAAAACCATCTGTTGACGGTATTATTGGTTATGTTAACTCATCCTCGAAGAAGAATTCTGCGAACCTGGGAAGCAAAAATCAAATGCTTCGAATGAACACACTTCTCAGGCTACACCCACTTCGAATATTACTTCTGAGGTCAATGCCGTCCAGTCCACCACGGCAGACAAAGCCTCGAAAGGAAAGAAGAAAAGAAAAGGGAAAAATAAGCCAGATCAACCTAAACAGGACTCCCCTAAACCTCCACCCGAGGAAGGTGCCAAGCACAAACCCAAGTATCCTTGTCTTATCTGTGATGACGATCATTATACCAAAGACTGCCCCAGACGGTCCGAAGTTAGTTGTTTGTTGAAAGGCGCTTCTGGGACTCCTGTGGTGCTCAAAGAACCCTTTCCCTCGCAACAAACTCAAATGGTGGTTGACCCCTCTCAACCTCCATCTTCCTGCGGTTCTCAAGTATTTATAGCTGGAACGATACCTGTCCACATCAGTACTCAGACAAAAGAATATCCGTCATCTGCCGGGAAAGAGCCTGAGGTCCCCTCTAGTGCTCCTCCATCCAGTTCAGGCCCACTGCACGTCTAGAGACCTAGCACTGAGATGCCTATTCGACCCCCTCCAAAAGGAGTACTCCGGAAATCTTCTTACAACCCAAATGCTCGTGCTACACAGCACTACAGTATTGTTGAGGACTTAGCTCAGGCTCTGTCGGCTATGTCCGCTTTAGAAGTCCTCCAGAGCTGCCCTTCTCAGAGGAAGTCCTTGTTATCGGCCATCGGTGGCATAGACCCGGCTGACTCGGACCTGGTTACTTTTGATTTGGAAAGCCATATGCCAAGATTGCCTCACCAAATCGCATTCCTCATACAGGTTATTATTAATTCCAAAACGATTCATCGTACATTCATTGATGAAGGTGCTTCAACTTGCATCATGTCTGTTGCCTGTTGGAAAGCTATTGGTTCTCCGACGTTGAGCCAGTCTCCCACAACCTTGGAAGCTTTTGATGGAAGAGCATCCTGTCCCTATGGTATACTCCAACGTTTGCCCATCTCTTTGGAAGGGAAGACGATCGAGATGGAAGTTGAAGTTGTTGATGCTAATCTTACCTACAACCTCCTTCTCGGACGTAGCTGGACATATGCACGCTGTCGCTTCGTCTTTGTTTCGTATCATCTGTTTCCCTCATCAAGCGAAGATTTCTACCGTAGACCAGCTTTCATTCTTCGCTTCCTCTTCCGAAGGCAACATCCCTTTTGTGGAGCATACCTCCAAATCATATGAGAGTCTGGGAGCTGGGCTTTTTAAAGATCCCGCCCTCATGGGTGTTTTTCCGCTCCCACCTCCTAACGTCACTTCCGTCAATATGATTACTGTTCGTTCTGATCCGTGGATCCTCCCTCCCACTAATCAAGTAGAATCTTGGGGCGATGAGATGCCATTGAGTCCCGTCGAGCTCAACTACGTGGAAATCATTGCTGCATCGGCTCCCTCTCTTGAACCTGCTCCTTCGAGCACGGTTCCCGACTCGTTCGCTCCATCCTCATGGCTTGGAGATGAGACTTCTTCAGACCCTTTAAAAGAAATATTCCCTTCTGACGAAGCCATTATTGAGACTATGTCTCCCGAGGAACCTCCTTGGCATGATTATCACCATCGTTCCTCGTTTCTCCCTGCCCATCAGAATATTCTTACTTGTCTCGAACGGTTTGCTCCTTGTCTCCCATTTCAAACCCTTCAAACACCTATCCAAGTTTATCAAGTGTCCTCTGAAGGAAATATGGGGAACATCACACAAACCCAGCCTATCGACATCTCTACGAAACCAGGGATTGTCGAACATCTTCACATTGGAATCACTTGTACTCCGGAGGGGATTCGACTCTATACCAATCTTTTTCGCGAATTTCGTGACGTCTTTGCATGGTCCTACGAAGAAATGCCCGGCATTGATCCTAGCATAATGGTGCAAGAGATACTCACATACTCGGGTGCTAAGCCTGTTCATCAACGTTTATGCCCCGTACACCCCCGCAAGGCTGCAGCTATTAAGGCGGAAGTGGAAAAGCTTCTTAAAGCTGGTTTTATTTACCCTATCCCACTCACAGATTGGGTCTCCAACATCGTGCCTGTGAATAAAAAACACGGTACCATTCGTGTTTGTGTCGATTATCGTGATATTAATCGGGCCTGTCCTAAAGATAATTTCCCCACACCATTCATTGATCAACTTATTGACGAGTGTGCTGGAAGTGAAATGTACTCCTTTATGGACGGTTTTTCTGGGTATAACCAGATCAATATTGCCCCCGCTGATCAACACAAGACCGCTTTTATCAGTCCATGGGGCACTTTTTCTTATAAGAACCTCCCTTTCGGTCTCAAAAATGCCGGTGCTACCTTCCAATGTGCAATGTCTTACGCTTTTCATGACATTCACCACATTGTACAACCATACCTGGATGATCTACCAGCTCATTCAGCCAAACGCCAGGACCACCCTACTCACCTCCGCAATATCTTTCTTCGCTGTCGACACTACCGTATTAGACTCAATCCTCACAAATGTGTCTTTTGCGTTGAATCCGGCTGACTTCTCGGGTTTATCGTCTCCCGAGAGGGCATCCGTTTGGATCCCCTTAAAGTTGAGGCTATTGTGAATCTTCCTCCCCCTGCTTCTTTACAACAATTGCAAAGCTTGCAGGGTAAAGCAAACTTTCTGAGACGATTCGTTCCAAACTACGCCGAGGTGGCTAAAGGTTTCACACGGTTGCTAAAGCGAGACGTCCCTTTCCGTTGGGATACTGTTGCTCAAGAATCTTTTGAGCGTCTCAAGGGTCTCCTTGTTTCCGCTCCACTGTTGCGTCCTCCGAACTATCATTGCGACTATACTCTGTATTTGGCCGCCGCCGACACCACTATCGGCATGGTTCTCGTTCAAAGTGACGATGATGACATTGAGCATGTTATATATTATCTCAGCTGCAACCTTTTAGACACGGAAACTTGATATGCTTATGTCGAGAAGTTGGCTTTGGCCGTCGTTTGTGCCGTCCAACGCTTTCGTCACTACATTCTGCTGCGCACTACCACCGTGGTTTCTGATTGCAACCCCATGACATACATTTTGTCACGCCAGTTGCTGGGGGGCAAGTACTCAAAGTGGATTGTCATCCTTCAAGAGTTCGACTTGGAATTTACCACTGCCAAGTCCAAGAAATCCCTTGTATTCGGTGAGTTACTTTGCTCTTTGCCATCTTCTTCCACGCCCTCTCACTCAGAGGATCATATTCCGGATGAGACCTTGTTTCTCATTTGCACCCTCGATCACTGGTACGGGGATATCATCATATATCTGCAAACATCCTCCTTTCGCCCCGCCGTGTCCAAAGATGCTCGGCGAAGGATCCGTCATCAGTCTCAACCATACTGTATCATTGGGGATACACTATACCGCCTCGGCGTCGACTCTGTTCTCCACCGATGTCTAACTCTCGAGGAAGCTGAGCGTGTTTTGAATGACTGCCACTTTGGCGCCTGTGGTGGTCACATGTCCGGATATGCCACTGCCCAAAAAATCCTCCGTGCTGGCTACTTTTGGCCCTCTATCTTTAAGGATTGCATTCTTACCGTCCGCTCTTGTCATGAGTGCCAGATATACCAGCAGAAGATGCGCGCGCCTCCCGCTCCAATGCACCCTATTGTCACCGTCGGCCCTTTTGCAAAATGGGGCATTGATTATACGACCTGTAACCCTCGCTCGGCCGGGGGGCATGGGTATATTATCGTTGCCGTCGATTACTTCACTAAATGGGCTGAGGCGATGCCCACATTAACTGAAGAGGGTCACACAACGGCGCAATTCTTGTTCAACCATGTTATCTCGTGATTCGGCATCCCTCAAGCCATTGTCACTGATCACGGGAAGCATTTCCGTAATCATATGATGACAAAACTAACAACCCAGCTGGGCTTACGGCACGATAGTTCGACTCCATACTACCCTCAGGCCAATGGCCAAGTTGAAGCTATCAACAAGATTTTGGTTACAATGCTTCAGCATACCGTTGGCATGCATAAGTCTAACTAGCACTTGATGTTGTTCCCTGCCTTGTGGGCCTACCGAACCTTCGTGAAGGATGCCACCGGTTTCACTCCATTTCAACTAGTTTATGGACTGGAGGCTACTCTTCCAATAGACTGCGAAATCCCTTCATTAAAATTGGCCGTCGAACTACTTCCCAACACTACTTCGGTAGAAGAATGCCTTCTTTACCTGGAACGGCTAGATGAGACCCGTCGCCTAGCCTCTCTAGCCATTGAAGCACAAAAGAAGAGAGTGAAAACTCACTTCGATTAGACTGTCCACCCACGTTCTTTCGTTGAGGGAGATTTAGTCCTGCTATACGATCAGGAAAATGATAAGATGGGGGTAGGAAAACTCGAGCCTATGTGGCTAGGTCCTTATATTGTCAAGAAAGTTTTGCAAAAAGGGGCTTACGAGCTAATTGACTATGAAGGGAACCCTCTCGAGAAGCCCCGAAATGGGCTGTACTTGAAAAAATACTATGCATGATGCTTATACACTTTGTTTTGTACATACATGTACTTTAGCAGGTGTGTGTTGTGTGTGTGTGTTTTAGTTTTGAAGGCGTGACTGCCACTTATTGTGTCTTTCGCTTCTTGTGCAGATGTCTGATACACCTTATGTTGGTTTCGCTGATGGTGCCTGCCGCAGTACTCGCAACTTGTCCTCTGCGGCGTGGGTGATCTATGATCCTCATGGTGAGTTGATAGATCTTCAAGGTGTGTGTTTGGGCTGTACCACTAACAATGTCGCCGAATATTGTGCTGTAATTGAAATACTTGCTGAAGCAATTAATCTCGGCATTCGTGCATTGGTAGTGAACCTAGACTCTCAACTTGTCGTCCACCAGCTCAATGGGCAATATTCCGTCAGAGACCATTGCATTATAAGGTTGTATTTACATGTGAGATTGTTAGAAAGGAACTTTGATTTCATTACATATCAACATATTCCAAGACAATTGAACACATTAACTGATGCATTGGCTAACCATGTATTAGATAGACATTTGCGTAATAGATAAAACATCATACAAGAAAGCATATAAAGCGCAATAATAAAACCATAGAAATAGGCATATGTATATATATATGTGTGTCGCAATGTTTGCAGCACGTGCATCATATAGTTCAAAAAATAATACATGTTCATCTCAAATACATCCGGAGACGACATGTCTCTCAAAAAATATGCATGAAAAAGAAACCTAGGAGTCTAGTCCCGGTGGTGCTCATGATAGCACAACACCGCGTGCACCAAGCGTCTCAACAGACGATGGACACGATTAGGCACCCCCACTGTGTGCCTCTGGTATGTTAGTGGCATATCTGCCAGTCTAGCGTAATCAGGAATCCCTCGGGCGAGTCCCTCGAGATTCTGAATCAGTTCCTCCCCCTTGGCACCCTCTTCCTGAGGGTCGGCAACGGGCTGGTTCCTTCGAGCGATGGGAGACATGCCAACTGGTCGCTCTAGGCCAACATCTGCATATATATACAATTGTTATTAGGACAAACATGTATTAACAAAAAAACAAAAACATATAAAACATCGAAAACAAAAAGAGATCTTACCCAGCTCCTCGTCCCACTCCTCTCCCTCAGGCAGTGGGAGATCTAGGTCTCCGATGAAGTCAGTCCCTGCGTATGGCCAATCCTCCACCACAATCAGCTGACGGCGGAGCCATATAAAGAACTCGGGCCTCCAGGACATCTGCTGGCCTCCTCCTCCCCTGGGCATCAGTGCTGCCCAACGAGCCATTCTAGGCTCTCGTGGCAAAGGATCAGCCACTATAGCTCCCTGCCCTGAAAAATTGGTAATCGTTCCAAGAAGAACGATACCACGATTGAGCCATACCCAAACTGCTTTACCTCTCCTCGCTTGCACTTTGTAAGCTGCCTCTTGATGTTAGTGGTCATTGCTGTGGCCCAGTCAAAGATGGTAGGATTTAGGCATTCTGTGGCTAACAGAAGATGGTTTTTGCTCGCCTCATGGGGCGCCTGCACCCCTGCAGCTCGAGTAATGGTGAACAGTATCACCCTGAGAATCAAGTCTGGAATGGTGGGAATATCCACCTTTGCACTGTTCCTTCCAAATTGTGCCCCTGGGCACACTCGGTCTCGAACTTTGGTCATCTTCTCCCCGAAAGGTCTACTCCCGGTCAAAATGGGCCTCACCCCTCTCTATGACAACCCCGTGATGAAGTAGACATCGGACACATCAAGATCCATCACTTGGTCTCGTAAATGGAACACTTGGTCATTAACATCCCACAGATCAATTATGAATTGTAGTAGCTCGGGCTGAGCGCGCAAATAAGGCGTAAGAAATAATTTCTTAAGCCCACAGTCCCTTAGGGCATTCATGCACCCTTCATCCTCAAGAGCCAAAGCATCCACGGTATCATGTTCTCGTTCCTTCCATTCTACTACCATTTTGCCTGCTTTCCTGCACCCACAAGAACACATAAATCACAATTAGATCACTGGTAAACTTGCAATCCAGTTAAATTCAAAATGCATTGCGAAATTTTCAGCGAAAAATTAAGTTGTGCAGTTAGCACGACTATTTCTAAAACAGTCGCGCCAATGGGCGCGACCCTTTTGGAAAAATTGTCCCATTAGCGCGGGTCTGTGCCGGATACCCGCGCTAATGGGCGAAGCCCTAAATTTTGCAATACCCCCTTGCAGAGGCCAATCAGGAAGCAAAAGGCATAAAAAAATGTATGGAAATGGAGCCAAGGGAAGCGCCTCTTACCTGGAACCGACGAAATCCCGAATGGTTGCACGGATTGGCCGTAATCACCGTCTGAAGTTCACTCCCCAAACACACCACTGCTACTCTTCAGAGAGGTAAAAAGTAAAAGTAATTCTATTTTTACCATTTTCACCATATTTATAACTTTTTGACTTATAATAAGATTTGAAAAGTTACTTTTTGAATATTTTAATATATATTTGGTCAAAAATGGATTTTATGCTTGCTTTTTGTGCAGCGGAAAGTCTTTTACGTAACTTCGATGGTGAAACGAGTTGTATTTTATACTTTTTCGGACTCGGTAAATACACGAAAAAGTCACTGTGGAGTCATCTTTCAGCTCTTTTCTGACTCTCTAAACATGAAAAGATCGCCGAGTTATCCCTCTTGACTCGTTAAACATAAATAAGAGGCGGTCGTCTTTAAACTCTTTTCCGACCGTGTAAAAACGAAAAGATCGTCAGACCCTTATCATTTCAGGTTCGTTAACGGTTACGAAGCGACGTGGATTCGATCGCTTTTTTACTTTTTCAGGTCGAAATCACTACTCATGAAAAGTACTCCTCGATCGTAATGGTCGGGTGGTTCTTTCGAGCATTGTTTTATACTTTTTCGGGCTCGAGAGACACAACTTTACGAAAAAGGACACCCTTGGAGTTTTCTTTTCTGCTGTGTTTTCAAACTCTCTAAACATGAAAAGACGCCGAGTTCTTCCTCTGTCAGACTCATTAAAACTTGATGACATTGGAGTCCGTCGAGATGACACTTTACAAGAATATGCTATCCCCGTCAAGCTTGTTAATAAAAATAACTGGGGTACTCGCCAGAAATGGTGGGGGAAAATGGAACCATAATTATTGTCGTGTCGGTAGTATGTCGCTCTTGAACATGGCACTTGTCTGCTTTCGTGTCTGGGTGGGGACATCTCATCTCGTTTTTCACTTGCCTCCGTGGATTTGGGTGATCCTGTTTGACCTCTCATTTTCTCATTGCCTCGTCACCATGACCTTTGATCCATTGATGTCAAATACTGCCAAGTCCACTGTCGTGCCGCCGATATGTTCAAGAGAAGTTGACCTCTGCAGAATAACAACCTCCCTCTGATAGCTCACATAATTCTGATTCACCACAACATTCTTCCTCTGTCTCGTGTCGATGATGTGGGAAACACTATGGCCCACCTTCGATCAAGGTCACTTCCTGTCGACTTCAGCTCATTATCCAGGAAGCTGATCTAGAGACTCCCTTCCGGTGCCTTGGAGCCTGCATGCCTCAATGGCAGGTTCTTCGTGTTCGACGTGAGGTTTTCATCATTGGCCTCCGATCGAATGATTCTACGGGTGTTCGATGCCAGCTCACTGATTCACACACCGTAGATTGTACCTATAGTACCTTGAGGTTCATTGTCATTATTGGTGGTACCTCTCGCGCCTGTTAACAATTTTCGTTATTGACTGGTAATCAGACAATGTTCATGCATGTTCGAATTCAACTCATGTATTCACATGCTTGAACTTGTACTTTTGTTCAGGTCGAGATGGAGCACAAGACCCTGGATTTTATCTGTTGGAATCCAGGCTGCGATTTTGTGGATTATTGTTACATGACTCATTCACTGGATGGCTGCGACCATGCCTAAGTCTATTCATCGATCCTCACCGGATGGCTCCGCCCATACCTTGGATCTAGATTATTATGTACTCTGTTATGGACGGCTGCGCCCATACCACATATATCATGTACTTGAGATATCAGTTGTACCTCTCTATCCAGATTCTACGGCGGCAACATTTTCAGTTGCATGTGTTCTTGTAAAGCATTTCACCCCTCTCTCTCTCGGGCCTCATACTTTAGGGGGCATCTGTTACACAGTAATTTGTCACCATTTGTCACCGTCCCTGTTACCCCTTTCCCACACTTTGGAGGACTCATTCTGGGACCTGTGAGAAGTGACATAACTTGAAAACACTTGCATTATGTTCTCCTAAGTATGGACTTCATATGCCCTGAAGACATCTCCTGCAGAATATCCTTAAAATGTCCCCTTTTTCCATTAGCGCGGATCCACAGTGTATTACCGACACCAATGGGGGAAATCCTCCAAAGAGGGCGCGCCAGTTGGCGCTCTGTCTCAGAACTATACCCGTGCCAACCGAGTTTGGGAAAGCTTTTTAACAAAACGCACACGCAAAAGTTTTTTCCTTTCGACTCATGAAGCTTTTTAAGGATAATGCCAATCTCATGGATGTCGAGATTCATCGTATCTCCCTTTCCTCTATCCATAATAGCATTTTGAGGATAAACCCAATCCCATGGATGTCCTGATTCATCGTATCTCCCTCTCCTCCATCTATAAAAGCTGGTTCCATTACCTTTGACAAGCTAGTTCGAGCATAGGGAGAATTATACTTTCAGAAGTCTAAGAGATTGTTGTAAGAGTCTTCTTTGCATTCATAATCAAAGAGAGAGAGGCTTGTTCCCAATCCCAACAAGCTTTGTAAGGCATATGTAGCTGATCACCCATCCAAAGGAGGATTTGACGTCAGAACTATGGTTGTATTCTTCTTTGTTGTTTATCAATAATAGATGACTATCATTATGGTTCCACTCTTGTTGTTCATTGTAATGATGTTTGAGTTATATCTTTTCTGACCGATATATAATTGCATCTATTGGATTTTATGCTTGTATTTGTGTCGTTCTTTGCTTGTGCAGGTGTCCATTCACGGAGATCGTGAGGATCGTGACCGGCCGGAGCAAAGGAACGGGAGTGTCGACTCTTCTACAACACTAGCGTTGCAATCCAAGTAGGCTCTCATCATTTACCTTTAATTTGTAATTAGGAACCCTGCGTGTTAGCATTGTTTGATTGTTGCTAGACCCATTCTGGGCTAGTGGGGATCGCCTCTGTCTGTAGAGGGGATTTACCTCTCCAACAGGGACTTTAAAGAATAACTTTCAACATGAGGTTTGACTTTGGGAACCTGATTTGTTGGAGAAGGCATTCAGGGTTGCAAGAAAAGTTGAAAGAAAAATTATCGCAACAAGTATACTACTCACAACTATAAATATGGAAGTATTGTTTCTCTTAGCCTTCCACAACCTACAAGGTTTACATCAAAGCAATTGGAGGAAAAAGGAGAAAAAGGTCTTTGTTACAGTTTTGATATAAAATACACTAAAGGTCATAAGTGTGATGAGAAGAAATTATTTTACATAGATTGTGAAGAGGAGGAAGTAAAGGAACAAGAAACATCAAAAGAGGAGGATATACACCAGGAACTGACCCCAGAGAAAGAAGAAATGAATCAGACATATCTTGTAATGCATTGGCAGGAATTATCACTCCTCAAACCCTCAAGATAGAAGGATATATCAAGAAGAAAAAGGTAATAATGTTGATTGATTCATTGTAAGATAACCAAGGAATTGAATTGGTTCCTATATCCAACAACAGAGTGTCGAGTGATGGTTGCAAATCAAGGAACTATAAATTTCTCTGGAAAGTGTCATAATATCAAGCTAACCATGGGGGAATATGTATTTAATAGTCCAATTCTTTCCATTCCAATGGGTGGTGTTGATGTCGTATTGTCCAATGGTATCAATCTTAGGGGACAATAGATTTTAATTTTCAAGAACTTTTCTTGAATTTTTTTTGGGAAGGAAAATAAGTTAAATTAAGGGGTATCATAGGGAAAATAGGAAAGATAGTCTGCCCTAATGGAATGACAAAGCTTATAAATAAATAACAATGAGGTGTAATTGCACAATTATGCTCACTAGAGGTTCAAACATCGAAATCATCTATTTCTCTAGAGCTACAAAAAGTATTGGACAATCATTCCAAGTTATTCGATACTCGAAAAGGACTCCCACATATTCGTGATCATGATCATGCTATTCATTTGATTCCAGGAATTGTTCCTCCAAACTTCAAGCCTTAAATATATCCCTATGCCCAAAAGAGTGACATTGAACATATGGTTGCTGAAATGTTAGAGGCCGGTATAATTCAAGTCAAAGTCCTTTCTTTGCTCTAGTAGTATTGGTGCATAAGAAGGATGGATCATGGCACATGCGTCTGGATTATAGGGAGCTCAACAAGCTCACTATTAAAGATAAATTTCCCATTCTTGGCATTGATGAATTGTTGGATGAATTACAATGAACAATTTACTTCACCAAGTTGGACCTTCATTCAGGATATCATCAAATTAGAATGAATACTGAAGACATTACATAAAAACAACATTCTGAACTCATGAGGGTCATTATGATTTTTTGGTTATGCCTTTTGGCCTTATTAATGCACCTTCCACATTTCAAGGTTTGATGAATTCCATTTTCAAACCCTTCCTTAGAAAATTTGTGTTAGTATTTTTTGATGATATACTAATCTATAACAAGTCTAGGAAGGATCATGTTCAACATGTTGAAAGGGTGCTTAAACTATTGGAGGAGAAACAATTATATGCAAAAACCTCCGAATGTTTCTTTGGAGTATATGAGGTGGAATATTTGGGTCATATTGTATCTCATGAAGGTGTTAAGGTATACCCTAAAAAAATTAAAGCCATTAGGGAATGGAAAATCCCCACAACCATAAAGTATCTTCGAGGATTTCTTAGTTTGACAGAATATTATCACAAGTTTGTTAAGAATTATAGGAGAATAGTAGCAACTCTAACAACATTACTAAATAAAGATGCATTTTCTTGGACTCTAGAAGAAACTAAGGACTTTGAACATCTTAAAGAGGCAATGTGTCAAGCACTGGTCTTAGCTACTCTAGACTTCAAAAAAAACCTTTATTGTGGAATGTGACGCCTCAGGAAATGGAATTGATGTTGTTTTAATGCAATAAGTAAGACCCATTGCTTTTGAAAGTCATTCAATCAAAGGAAAGCATTTACACAAACCTATTTATGAGAAGGAAATGTTGGCAATAGTACATGCACTAAAACAATGATGATCTTATCTAATGGGAAGACACTTCAAGGTAAAAAGATCATGATAGTCTTAAATAATTTTTGGAACAAAGATTATCTTTAGAAGATCAATAAAAATGGGTAACAAAGATGTTGGGTTATGACTTTGAAATCATCTACAAAAAATGGAAGCAAAATGTTGTTGCAGATGCACTCTCAAGAAAGGATGAGAATGTAGAAGAATTGCTTTGTTTCATTTCTATTACCCAACTTGATTGGATAACCAAAGCAAGGGATGAATGGAAGAATGACGAAGAGGTGTGGACACTCATTCAAAATTTTTAGCAAGATCTGAGTACATCTGATACATTTAACTGGAAAAATGATTCATTATGGTACAAATATTTCTTATATCTTTGTAAGAATTTGCAAATCAAATCAAACATTATTTTTGAATTGCACACCTCCCCCATAGGAGGGCACTTAGGATTTTGAGAAACTTACCATAGGGTCAAGAAGGAATTTTTTTGGGATGGCCTTAAATTTGATATTCAGAAGTTTGTGGCAGAATGTTTGGTTTACCAACAAAATAAAGTTGAGACAATAAAGATCCCAAGCCTGTTACAACCTTTAGCCATTCGAATTCAGCATTTGGAAGAGGTCTTAATGGATTTTATCATAGGTTTACCCAAGTCTTAAGGAAAGAGTGTCATGATGGTGGTAGTTGATATACTTACCAAGTATGTACACTTTTGTGCATTATCTCATTGTTTTAAATCCAGTACAGTTGCTACTGCATTTATGGAAACAATTCAAAAGCTATATGGAAATCCAAATATTATTGTAAGTGACAAAGATCAAATTCCACTAGAAATTTTTAGACGAAATTATTTTCTTGTCTTGGTACTCAATTAGCTCATATCTCATCTTATCATCCTCAATTTGACAGGAAAACTAAGATAGTGAACAAGTGATTGGAAGGATATCTTCGTTGCTTTGTATATGATAAACAAAAACAATGGGTCAAATGGTTACCTCTAGTTGAATGGTGGTATAACACTTCCTTCCATATTGCATAAAAAATGACCCCATTTATGGCACTTTATGGATATCACCCACCATCCATCACATGATAATATTTAAGAGAAAATTTTAAGGTTCAAGCAGTGGAAGATCACATCGAGCATCAACAACAAGTTTTCCAACTCTTAAAGGATAACCTCACTCTGGCGCATAATCGAATGAAACAACAAGCATATCAACATCGCAGTGAAAGAAGTTTTGATGTAGGAGACTGGGTATTTTTATGACTACAACCATACAAACAAATGTCCCTCAAGAAAGCTAAGAAGAATAATAAATTATCACCCAAGTATTATGGTCCTTACAAGGTGTTGCAAAAGATGGGTACTATGACATATAAATTATAGTTTCTTGCATCTTCTTGAGTACACCTAGTTTTCTATGTTTCATGGTTAAAGAAGGTTATTAGTGACAATCTCCCAGCTCAAATAGTCTTGCCCTAACTTGACGAAGAGGAAAAATCATATTTGAGCCTAAAGCAGTCACAGAAACAAGAACCCAACAACTACATAATCAATTGATTTCAGAGTATCTCATTAAGTGGAAGAACTTATCTGCTGAAGATTCCACATGAGAGGATGATTTTTTTTTTATAAAAGCATCTGGAACTACTCAAGAATTGAAGACAACACTTTTTTGAAGGAGAGGAGCAAGTTAGTGTTGGGCGCGGGATCCCCCAAGGGCAGTTTTGGGGCTTAGAGCCCAGAGTTTGGTCCAATTTTGTAATTCCAATGTAAAGACTCCACATTTTGTGGGCGCGAAGCGTGTAGTTGTTAAAGAGTCATAGGGTTGTCTCCCCTTATTTTGATAATGTAATGTCGCAGTAGAAGATCTACCCATGGTTCGCGGACCATGGCATTGTATAAATAGAGTGAAGCTCTAAGTAGTCAAAGGCGTCTAAGGAAGAATCAATAAAGATATGATGTAGGTGAGATAGCTCTCAAGTGTAAGTCTAAGTTTTGGGTTGTAGCATAGGTAGAGGCTCTGTAGCTGAGTGCGCAAAGGCCTAGTAGTCCGCAGCTGAGTGCGTGGACCCCTGTAGCTGAGTGCATAGGCGAGTCAAGTTTGTAACCGTCGGGAATCATTAATAAAAGAGAAGTTTTCTATCATTCTACGTATTTATTTCCTATTTATGCATTTGTTATATTGGGTATGAATTTCACTTCTAATACTTATATGATGCGCGAATGTGTATAAATATATTGGTTAAGTGAAAGCAAGTAAGAACATTTGTTTACACGAAGTAAACTAAGATCTGCTAATAAGATAAGTAAGATACTTAACCTAGTTTAAGAGATAGCATAGATCGCTGCTCTAGCAACGCGAAAGGACTGCGACCCCTCGTTAGGGCTGCACGAAAGTCGATCGTAACACTTCGCGAAGGTACTAAAGGATAGAGTAGAGAGCGAAGCCACTTGTGCGAAGGCATGTATAGTTGGAATAAACCGACATCACAACCATCTCAAGGGTGTAGAAACTTGGTTCCAGCATCCCCCCATACTGCTTCGGGTGAGACTTCAGTCCGTGCTCCGCATGCTAATGCCGAAAGGGCCAGTAGTGTGGGGATTTGTTTGGCTAACTAACGCTGAACCTAGGTCAGGCCCCCTCAAGCCAACAAATGGTTCCATTGTCAGGACCGAAATCTGCATAAGAGATGTGTGATGTCATATCATTGGAATCCAACTAAGAAAGAAATTGAAGGCTGGTTGGATAGAACAATTCACGAGTTCGCGGCACAGGAAAACATAAACTTACGACTATCAAAAGAACAATGGTTAGATAGCTACCTATATACGGAGATCCACGAAATATTTTTCGTGTCCTTCCCTACTGAGCTATACGAGTGGATCACGAAGATAATAGATAGCCAAGGAAGGTGGAAACTTGACGGTCCTATTGTGTGGACTCCGGAGCTAGTGCGAAGATTGGAAGCATGGAGGATAAGATCGCGCGCACCGTTGATCATTGGCTCGATCACATTATAGGAGGATTTGTTACTGAGTTCTCGGTTGACACCTTAGTCAGCTATAGCGAGGCAGAGCAACGCTTTCTCAAAGGACCGCGAGGTAAGTACGTAAAATCTCTGAATACTTGGATTAAAATGTTGTTGTGTGAAAAACAGGTTATGCAGTTACCTTGATGTTTGGGTCTACGCGAAGAGGAAGAATTTAAAGAAATGAAGGAAATAAGAGTCCAGAGCATAGCCCCTTGATTTCACCTCCACCAGGGGACGAGGAAGGGATCACAAAGGTCTCTCCGCAAAGTGCTATTCATTTGATAAGGCAATGATTTCTGCGAATACCACCTCCGTCCACACCACCACTGGCTTCACCTCCATCACCTCCAACTTCACCCGTACCACCTCCACCACCACCGTGATTCAGTATGGTGAGCACAATGAAGTTGCCTTTGTTCAAAGGCTTGGGAAATGAGGATCCGGACCAATTATGGTTTGTAGTGAAGGATGTATGCGAAGATCAAGGTGTTACAGATGACCATATAAAGAAAGCAACACTGGTTAGTGCCCTGCAGGATCGTGCGCTGACTTGGTATATTAAGTACTCCAACGATAACCCGAATGCGAGAGTAGCGAACATTGAAGCAGCACTGAATAGGGAATTTAATAGGCCTAAATCTGAAGCGTAGTCGATTGTTGGATTCAAAGAAATCATGATGCTACCAGGCGAGACGCCTTGGGAACTAGATCAAAGGCTGAAATGTATGATTCATGAAGCAAACATGAATCTGATGGATGGACAACATCACGAGTGGTTTGTAGCTGTTGGAAATACTAAGAAGGGGGGGGGGGTGAATCAATATTTCTTTTCAATTACTAATTTTATCAGTTAAAACATTCATATTTGGAACACAAAAGTAGATAACAGAAATAAATGCTTTTATTAATGTGGTCTTTTCAATAAATCAAATACAATATAGATACATATATATGGTTTCAATCAATTGCCAAGCACCAACTCTCTCTTGTCAATGCACCAACCTTGAATTTAGGAGCACCAACTCCCAGGACACCAATCCTTTTATTTCTGAGACACCAACCTCAAGGGCTCCAACCCTCTGCTGTAGACTGTCTGGATCTGTTTGGTTGTAATTCTCCACTCCCAACCCTGCTGGACCTGTGACTACTTCTGTCTTCCTGCTTCTTCCTCCTCTGCTATAACTTCGGCTTCCTCTGTTTCTTACGGTTTTGCCAGCAACACTCATCATTCGTTGTTCTCTGTTTTATATTCCTGACACCCCTGACCTTTGGCTTCCTTTCTCTACTGGCTCTTCGGCTTCCTCAACCCTCGCTTGACCTTTCAGCTTCCTCTGTGCTCACTCTTTGGCTTCCTTTGTCTCTTCAAATCCATCAATACATATAGGACACGTTAATGTGGAAAAGAGGCCGAGTAATAATAATGTTGCATATTAAAGAAATGACTATATCAGAGAAGCCCCCTTTTTTTTTCAATATACAATAGTAATCTCGCAATCGCAATCGCAACGGTTCAGGCCCACTAAACTATCAGAAGCATTTATTTATGCGTTTGGCCTTAAAAAACCCTGGGCAACACATTTATTTGAATACATAGGAATACACGAAAAAAACCCAATCGAACGCTTAAGGCCGGACTTCAAATGCATTATGCTCGCACCTATAACTTCATCGGGTCCGCCCTCCACAACTTTATTGCATTAGGTGCTTTATAGTGTGGCAAGGCTTTACAATATATGCGATATGTGACAGATGCAATAATATATTAACTTATATTGAAATGGTGTAGTCGGATCCGTGTTATTATCGCAATCGTAGTTTTAATGTGACAAGGGCTTTAAGCCCTGCGATACATAACTCTCGATATGATGGACGCGATATTATTATAGACTGTTTTTAATGCCTCCGTCGGGTCCATATATATATATATATATATATATATATATATATATATATATATATATATATATATATATATATATATATATAGATATATATATATATCGCAATCGGTGGTTCAGGGGTGACAACCCTTTATACATTGCGATTACCGCGGATGCGATATAACAATAGGGTATTTTATAATGGTGCAGTGGGTCCGTTATTATAACGCATATATATATATATATATATATATATATATATATATATATATATATATATATATATATATATATATATATATATATATATATATATATATCGCAATTGCATATATAATATACATATATAACTTATGATATGATATTTCCGATGAGGCGGACGCGATATGATATTAAGCGGTTGTTGATACATCCGTCGGGTCCATAGCTTATCGCATTCGACAGTTTTCCCTTGTTACCTCTCTTGAAGACTTGCGATTACTGTGGATGCGATATTATAATAGAGCATATTGTTCTGGAAGCATTGGGTCCTTAATACATTTCTTTAAGGATTTTTCATGGTTTATAACTGTTAACTCCTCCGTTATGCGATACTCTTGGCATATGCGATACTTCCAATAGTTCTTCCTCTTTGCTCTTTCTTGGGCATATATTTCATGCGATACTCCCGATATGGCTCCTCCGCTAACACTGTTTATGCTCCTCCAATGACCTCTTCTTATGTTCCTTCGTTGATGCGATCCTCTTTCCAGTGGCTTTGCTCCTGTTCTTCACAAGTCTGCTCTGCTTCTCCTTGGCTTCATATTGACATTAATGACAACCTAGATCAACAATCTCCCCCTTTGTCATTGATGGCAATATTCTTCTTCTCTCCCCCTTTGACATTAGTGGCAAAGGAGTGCACAAGGACTCCCCCTGTCGAACTGCTCCCCCTGTCCTGCAACATCTTTATGAATCAACTTAAGTGATGCTAAAGAGATAACCCCCATCTTTTGACGAAGATGTTCAAATGCTTCTCGAGGAAGAGGTTTTGTGAAAATATAATCTATATACTCCTTAGTATTGATATATTCCAAGATGATGTTTTGTTCAGCTACTTTTTCATGAAGGAAATGATACTTGATTGGTATATGTTCGGTCTTTGAGTGCATCACTGGATTTTTGCTGAGGCTGATTGCACTTGTGTTATCACAATAGATGGTAATTGGTTGATTTGTGTCGATGTTGACATCTTTTAGAGCTTCCTTCATCCATAGTATTTGAGTACAACAATCTGCGGCAGCTATATACTCGACTTTAGCTGCAGATAGTGATATGGATGTCTGTTTTTTACTGAGCCAAGATACTAAACAGTCTCCTAGGAAGAATGAGTTTCCACTAGTAATTTTTTGATTGTGGACACTTCCGGCCCAATCATCATCGGTGTATGCAGTCACAGTAAGAGTTGAGCTCTTATGGTACCAAAGACCGAAATCAGAAGTTCCTTTCAGGTATCTAAGAATTCTTTTTACAACCAACATATGGGATTGTTTAGGAGCTGATTGAAATCTTCCCACCATTCCTACTGCTTGCATAATGTTGTGTCTTGTAGCAGTTAAGTACATAAGGGCTCCAATTGTTAACCTGTAATGAGTTGCATCTACCGGAGGGGAGTCATCATTTTTGCTCAATTTGCAATTTGTGGTCATAGGTGTGCTCATGGGTGCACGGTCTTCCATTCCATATCTTTTAAGCATGTCTTTAAGATATTTGGCTTGAGATATAAATAGACATGCCATGGTCAACAACAAGGGGGATACCCACCCGGTCCGGAACCTGGTTGGCGGCTCCTTGCCCGTTTGGAGTAGCGGGTCCGACTGGGGGTAATGGGACCAGTTTCCCAATGTGATGGGTGTGTGTGTGCGCGTAGAGTCTGATGATATTAATCTAGAGGTTTTTCTAAACTAGTCTCGATTCTAACTGCTAAACTAACTCTATGCTAATGTAATCTAATGAAGAGAAATACATCTGATCTATGCTAACCCGGGGTGTTTTTCTTTTGTTATGCGATCTAGAAAGATTTCTAAAAACAACTGGTAATAAAGATCATTCAACTGATATCAGAATATAAACCAATAAAGATAAACCATTCTGCATAAGAAGTTAGGCAGAATAGTTGTGAACAGCATATCGCATAATCAGTCTTCTATATGTTAAGCATGATTAAATGATCCCACCGTACAGAAGTGCCAAATGGTAATACAGACATTCATACAGTAACATATAAAGAACTCAGCTGTATATCACTTTGGGGATACTAGCAGAATTTAGTCAAGAGATAAAAGTACCATTTATGACTAACTTCACCAATAAACTTCAAGTAATAATGATTTATTTCTACTTGTTCTAACATCTGCTAAGAGTACAGAAGTGCAACATCAGTAACAGATATTAAAATGCAAACATAAATAAATCTTGATCCATCTATTCATCAAAAACCTCCTCTGAGGGTGCAGAAGTGCATGTTCTGAGGATAAGTTTTTTGACAGATTTCCGGACCCCTCTCCAAAAACCATGAGAAGGGTTAAATACTACTAACTAATTAATCTTAATTACATGAAATTAGGGAATCGGCTTCAAATGACCGCCCTTTTACTAAAAGAAACTTTATTTCTAAACTTAAAATCTAATTTCTGACCGTTTCTGTATATTCTCTTTAGTGCTGTCAACAGTGCAACGTTTTCCTGGGAAGAGTCGGCTGGCTGCTTTCTTCTTTCGCTCTGGAGATAAAAGTGGAAATAACAGGAGCTAGCACTTCCTTCCGGCAGACCAGAAGATATTTTTTGAAAACCTTTCTCTAGCTGGGTGTATTCGCCACGTGTATACTTAGCATAACCCAGGTTCTTCTCGAACTGATTTTGCTGTTGTTGTTTTCGGTTTCCAGTCGTGCGAATGACTGAGTGGGTTAGGAGTCGTGCTGTATGGACATCCCCCTGTTTCGAGAATTGTTTCCGCTCTTTGTTCCAGGCTTTTCTGGAGCGTCCTCCTTCTTTTGCGTTTCTCTTTCTGCTTTACCCAGTCTGAGCCTCAAGATCTTTTGTGAACACGCTGCTTTTGTGCGCCTTTGACTCTGAGTCATGAATAGTCTAATTTCATCAGTGCCGGTTGGCTGATGGTCTGGAATCCGCGGTTCTGCTGCATGCGGCATCCGTTTGCGGAGGCATTCTCTCTTTACTATCTGATTGGCGCTTTCCTCTTTCCCTCAAATGTTTCCTGCATATAAACTTATATTAGTTGCGTGTCTTGCAGTCTACGCAAAGAAGAAGGGAAATGAAAAGATTTGACGTGAAAGTATTAATCTCTAATGAATGCATAACCCTGACATTCATCATGACTTGACTCTTCGATAAATGTAATGCAATCATTCCTAGATACTCAAGCATGCGGTCATTAAATTCCTTCAAGGCGCGCACTTAATCCTGGGTTTATCATGTGATAAGTCTTTTCAGATCGCAGATCGCAAATCGCTGCCATCGCAGATCGTAAATCACAGATATCGCTAATTTTGTTTAATGGTTTATGCCGTATAGCGCGATGCTTGCGATTTGCGATATCGCATATCGGCGATCGACATTTCTCGAAGGTCTTCTTTTAAAGGGGCGCGTGTGATGTATGCGACGCGATGAACTTCACATCGCTCCTTCGCAGTCTTGCTTTTCGCGCTCGAGCAATGCTTCGGCCTTTCTTTGCGATGCGATTTAAGCCTTAGGGAGAGAAATACAAAAACTTTAGAAAAATATTTTTTTGGGATTTTTGTTCAGGGTCCCCTCTTTGCTTCACGTTATTGCTAATGTCAAGTGAAGAAGGGGGGTTGTTGGTGACCACAACAATGGCGATTCACTGTGAAGAACCAGTTATCTCTGCTTGTTCTATTGCATTTTCACTTCCAAAACAGAAAAGTTTTCTTATGCCTAAATTTTGTTATGGACAGATAGAGTATTACCTTTTATCCTGTCAATGATGCTTCGTCACAACTTCTTATTTCATTCTGATTGTTTGTTTCCTCTGGGTTATTTCTTGTATTCATACCTAGTCATTACTCAGTCTTTTCAAAGACAAAATAAGGTCTTCTCTGCGTACTGGCTTTGTAAAATATGCTCCTTTGTCATAGGTAGAGCCTCTGCTGCCCGCAAGCGTCCATAGCCTCGACAGGGTTACCATGTTATCCAGCAATGATCCTTTTTCCTGCTTGAGGTTATTTACAACATTCTAGAGAAAAACCCTTTTGACACTTTTTCTTTCTTTTTTAATTTTTTATTCTCTAAAGAACAATGTCTTGGTTTGGTGGCCAAATTATGACACAGTCATCCACTTGATTTACACTTTTGCTGAACAAGCTGGCTCGTGATGAGACCCCTTGTCTTTCGATTGCAACAATCTTGAGTCGTTGCCCTGTTTTGATAGACAGTGGTGGCAAAGTCAGCAAGTTATAATATCTGTGATCATGATAAGCCGGCTCGCGATGAGACCTCTTATTCTTTGAGATATAGTGTTTTCTTGGATTGTTTCTCTGGATGCTGCGATTCTCCTTAGCAGGGAGGAAGTCATTGTTTTTCCTTAAGAAAGCTCTGGACGACAATAATAGAGTTTAAGAACAGCAGTTTTGCAGAGAATACTTATTTTGCTATCGATGATACTTTTCATTGCATTGGCATAAAACAATTTTTTGCCAAAAGTTACTTTCATCCCAGATTTCTTTGTAAAGTTGAAACTAACATCACATTCAGGCTAAAGTTAACTCTACCTGTCAATAATAAAAGTCAGATTTTTCGAAAAGTTTTGCTATTTATACAAGTGAAATCAAAATCTGATAGAGAAATGGTATATCTCTTCATGAATACTATTTATGATTGTTCACAACCAACCCTATTTATGAAAAAAAAATGGAAAACTAACGTAATAAAAAAAATTAAAATTATCCTACAAAAACGGAAGGATGACCTTCTATGGGAAATACATTTTGAGGATTTGTCCATTTACAGGCAGAGAATCTTTTCTGCCTGTCAAGTCCTGCAACACAAAAGTTGATGGGCCTATGACTTCTACGATTTGAAAAGGACCAAGCCATAGCTTCTGGGATTTCGTATGTTTGCCCTTTTCTTCGTGAGCCTTATCCCACTTCAAAACTAAATCACCCATCTGAAAGTTTTTTCTGGTCATTATGTTCGAATCAAAAGAGGATTTTATCAGCGCTTGGTGGTGAGCATGGGTTTTCTTGGCCTGCTCTCATCGTTCTTCTAACTTGATTATTTCCATTTGCCTTAGTTGTAAGGGAGAAGTAGGTACTTCATCAATGTATTGCACTAAGGACAAGGAGGGAATGAGTAAGTGAGTAGGAAGAACTGCTTCTCTCCCGTAAACCAAATTAAAGGGAGAAGTCCCGATAGAGGCTTTCTTGGTAATTATGTCTGCCCATAAGGCGTTTACCAGCGCTTTGTGCCAATTCTTTTGGTTTTGGTCGACTGTCTTTTTGATGATCCTGATTAGGTTCTTGTTCGTTGATTCAGCCAACCCATTACCTTGCGGATAGTAGTTGGCGGAATACTTTAGTTTGAACCCTCTTTTGAGTGCGAACTCAGTCATGGTGTTTCCAGAAAAATATGAAGCGTTATCAAATATTAAGGCCGTTGGCAATCCAAACCTAGTAATGATGAACTAATCTATGAATTCAACAATGTTTTCAGAATTAGCTGTCTTGAGAGGAACTGCCTCTACCCATTTAGTAAAATAGTCAGTTGCAGTGAGGATATACCTATGCTGTTTAGAGGAGTGAGGAACGATCTCACCTATTATGTCCAGGCCCCATTGGCTGAACGACTGTTCGATGTTAACCGGCTGCAGTGGCATGGATGACTTCTTTTGTTTCCCTGCAGCCGTTTGGCAGACTTGGCATTTTCTTACGTGATTGTACGAGTCTTTGAACAGCGTGGGCCAGTAGTATCCTGCATGTAAGATTTTGTGTGCGGTGGCTTCTCCAGCATAGTGTCCACCTGCTGGTCCATCGTGGAGTTCCTGCAAAACCTTTTCGGCTTCAGTTTTCTCAAGACATCTAAGAAGCACAGAATCATAGTTTATTTTAAACAAGACATCATCTACGAGCTGATATTGTTTAGCTTTCAACCTCAGGGCTCTCTTTTTGATGTGATCCAGGTGAAATGGAGCATATCCGTTTTTCAGGGAATAAATGATGTCAGCATAAAATGATTCTACGTCGTTTAGGCTTACCTCATACGTGTGTACCTCTTCAGGCGTTTCTTCGGGGATTTGCGATGCTCCGGCTAACATCTTGCAGAAGCCTTGGCCTCTTACGATGTGTGCCGGCTTGATTTCCAGGTCGTATTCTTGCAAGGCGGTGATCCAATTCGCTCTCTTTTCACCCACGTCTTTCTGAATCAGGAGGTTTCTTACCGCTGGGAATGGTACTATGACCTTGGTATGGGCCTTTAGTAAGAAGGGTCTGAAATATTTGACCGCTTTGAAAACGGCATACGCCTGTTTCTCTACATCCGAATATTTCAGCTCAGCACCTTGTAAGTTTGAGCTAAAGAATGCGATTGGGGCTTCTGCCTTTTCTTGGTTTGCCTGGGTCAAGATCGCAGCATAAGAATTTTCTGAGGCAAACGTGTATAAGATGAATGGTTCTGAAAAATTTGGGGTTGCTAGGGATGGAGCGTTGATGATGGCTTGTTTGATTAAGTTAAACGCTTCGTGCTCGTCTAGACCCCATTTAAAGTTTGAATTCTTTTTTATCATTTTTTGTAAAGGAGAAATAATACGTGAAAAATCTGGGACAAATCTTTTCACAAAATTGATCTGTCCTAGGAAAGATTGCATGGTCTTTTTGTTATGGGGCATGGATATCTCAGAAATTTCTTTGATTCTGTCAGGTTCAATGTGAATGCCCGATTTGGACACTATGAACCCTAGCAATTTTCCTTCACTCAACGTGAAAAAAGATTTCTTCGAGTTAAGCGAGATTCCATACCTTAAACATCTTTGAAAGATTTGCTTCAAATCTTTGAGATGGTCGCTTCGGTTCTTGGAGTACACAGTTATATCATCCAGGTAAATCACTACTGATTTATTGACTAACCCTTTGAACGCAATGTCCATAGCTCTTTGAAAAGTAGCGCCGGCGTTGATCAGACCGAACGGCATCTTCCGATACGCGTAGGTACCCCATTTAGTTCGGAAGGTGGTTTTTAGCTGATCGTCTGGGTGTACCAGCACTTGATTATATCCTGAAAATCCATCTAGGAAAGACATCAATTCTGAGCCTGCTACAGCCTGTAATATTTGCTCCATAGGTGGGAGGGGAAAATTGTCTTTCTGATAGGCTTTGTTGAGATTCCGGAAGTCGATGCAGATTCTAATATCTCCGTTTTTCTTCCTAACAGGTACCATATTGGAGACCCATTTGGAATGTCTGACCGGGAAAATTATTCTGGCTCTCAACAACTTATTCAGCTCAGTTTTTATCTGATTTTCCAGGTTGGGGTGGATTTTCCTGAGCTTCTGTTGGACGGGTTTCTCGTTGTCAATCATAGGGATAGTGTGCTGAATGATAGAAGTGTTATAAGTTTTCAGCTCATCGTAGTTCCAGGCAAAGACGTTTTTGTACTGTCGTAGAAGACGGATGTATGCTGACTTTTCTTCAGGAGCCAGGCCTTGGCCTAGATTGACGTTTTGGGGTTTCTCTTCGGTTCCTAAGTTCACTGATTCGTAGTTCAGAGTTGAACTGTAAAGTTTGGCATTAGCTGACCTTTTAACCGACTTTTTAAGTCATACAAATCTTCTAATTTGACCACTGATTTGGGTATAGCATTATCAGTGCCATTTTGTTGTATTAGGTGGTCATGACAGTCCTCGTCGATTATCTGGTTTGAGTAGGATCCTTCAGAGGTAAGGAAACTTACGATGTCTGGGTCGTCGTTGAATACTCTCCAGTTGGTGATGTTGTCAGGGATAGACGGTTTAAAAATTAATTCTATGGAAAACCTATCTGGACTAAAGTCTTCGGAGGGGATGAGTCTGGAGGCTACGTTTGCTAGCAGGTCTGCGCTTGCATTGTGAAGTCTTGGGATTGATGAAATATTGAATGCTGTAAAATGCGCAGTGAGATCTTGCACTAAAGATTGATAGTGCTTTAAATGACTAGACAGGCAGTGTATGGTGTTACGTACCTGTTTGACGACGATCTCAGAATCTCCAAAGACTTGAAGATATTTGACGTTGCAGCCGATTGCTTTGTATAGGCCTTGCACCAAGGCTTCGTATTCCGCTGTGTTGTTCGTGCAATCGAATTCCAGCCTGCATGTGAGCATGGTCTTATTTCCGTCCGGGCTAATCAAGACGCATCCTGCTCCCGCTCCCTCATTGGACTTAGAGCCATCAAAATATAATTTCCAAAATAAAGAAGTATTTACAGGGTTATCTAAGAAACTAACACATTTTGAATCATCAGTCTGGGAAACGTTTTCTACTTGGGACACGACTGAATTTTCTAAATATGGTGATATGTGAGCATTGAAATTTCCAAGGAAAGAGTCTATCGAGTAGTTGCCTATGATGCTGTTGTTGTATGCTATGGCTTCGTTCTCTCCCTCCAAATCCGTCACTATGTACTTTTGGTGCAGTTCTCGTTCAACCTTTATTTGATTTGGCTTCCCGTTGAAGGGTAACCACATGTGTGACCAGTAAGTCGAAAAGTATCCGTGGAGCTTCTCGGACCAATCCCTGCTAAGAATTAGACCATAAAATTCAGGGATGTCAGCAACTAGAATATCGATGACCTGGTATACCTTGGGGTTGGACGACAGTCTTATGTTCACTTGATTAAGTTCGCCTATCACTTCGACTTGTGATTGATCAAGTTGAACTATGCGCACTGCGGATTTTTGCGGTTGAACATTAAGTTTGGCACATATTGACTTGGGTAGAATATTGGTTGAAGCACCAGAATCAACCAAGCAGTTATGCACGTTTCTGTTAAAGATCTCATAAGTGAGGAGGAAAGGAGGAGTGTGAGATCTAGACCTCCCTCCAATCAAAGCGATGTCATTTGGATCGATTTTATTGATCGCGTTGATTGGGGGTCTTCCTATATTATGGGAAGCTATAGCTGTAGGTAGAGGTGCAGTAGGTACGGCGTGTAACTCTTTCATCATGATCTTCTGTTGGTGTTTCAATTTGCTCAACTCGTACAGGGTGATATTAGCCCTAGTCTTCTTCATGTCGTCGATGATGTTATACTCCATTTCATCCGACACTATTAGTGTCTTTGATGGAGGCGATTGCTTTGATTGGATTGGACTAAATGAGGTCGCTTTAGGGGTTGTCTTCTTTGTTGCGACCTTTTCTTTCGCTGGAGGGCTTGCGCCCTTCTGTTTTGGGGTAGTCTGGGGAGGATCAAGTTGATTTCTGCTTCGTGTGCTAACCGGAAGTGCTTCTTGATCTTCCTCTTGTGGGAGGATGAAATCCCACATTCCTTGCAGCTCCACCACTTCTTCGTCGTCGGTCTGCATTTCGATGTTGCTCTCTT
Organism: Pinus tabuliformis; assembly: GCA_031772625.1. NCBI lineage: Eukaryota > Viridiplantae > Streptophyta > Pinopsida > Pinales > Pinaceae > Pinus > Pinus tabuliformis. Next base: position 20,499,243 of record CM062819.1, read on the forward strand.
CTTCTTCTTCTTCAGATTCCACATTTGAGACCACGTTGGGTGGCTTCGTCTCCATAGGGGGATTTCTTTTGAAATTCCTAAAAGGCTTTCTTGGGGACGATTCTGCTACTTGCTTTCTTATGTCAATCATCTCATTAGACATGGCTTTCAAGACTTTTTGTAATCCTTCCATGTCGAAAGGATCCTTCGTTTGCTTCTTCTTGGTTTCTTCTTTGAAAGAGATTTTCTTAGATTTACGCTCTTCGATTGTAGATCTCTTTTCTAGGGCTACTACGCGTCTTTCGACTGCCAATGCCTCAGCCAAGTTTTTGACTAAGGTTGTCTTGCTTGCCCTATCTACAAAGATGGCCAAGTTTGAAGGTAAGGCCGTGATGTACCATTCACATCTTACTTCCTCGCTGGGCTGGGAAGCAACGGGGATTTTATTGAGGATCTTGTTGAACCGTAAGTTAAAATCTTTAATGGGTTCCCTAGCCTCAGCTTTAAGATTGGACAGATCGTTGATCAGTGTCGCTGTCGATCTATCATCGCCGAATTTGGTGAGAAATTGATTTTGAAAAATATCCCAGCTGGTGATAGATCCGGAGGGTAGCGAAAAGTACCATGACCCGGCTGTCCCTTGCATCGTATAGGGGAAGAGTCGGACCACGGCATCTTCGTTGGTGACCCCGTTGAGATTAACAGAAAGCATGAAATTATTGATATGTTCTTCAGCTAGCATTCCAGTTTCTGGGTTGAACTTTGGTAACCACTTCTCAGGATGGGCAGGTATTGGACTCAGGGGTGGAGGCATTAAAACCGCCCCAGGGTTGTTCCATGGAGATTGTGCCATCGCTGAGTTGCCGGTTAATAAAAGTGCAGAAGATGATCTTCGAGGTTGAGAAGATAGAGATGTTACGATCTTTGACGATTGTGGAGGAAGGGTTGCGGAAGATGGATGAGTGATTTGAGGTGGAGATGTGGGTGGTTGACTTCGCGGAGAGGGAGTTGAAATGGACGAGGTGGATGAAAGAGTCTCTCTGTCAGACTCTTGAAGTGCTTTCCTTTCTCTTTTCCTAGTGGGGAGAGGGATTTCAGTTGGCTGAATGCCGAACTTTTCACTCTTCAATCGGGTCAGGGGATGAGCAGGGTTGTATTGCGAAGTCAAGCTGCCTTTAGATTTATCAGATTTCTGGTTAAAAATAGAGAATCCCTGGAGTTTACGGATCAAGGTTTGAACTTCAGGGGGATCGACAATAAGTTGTTCTGATGTATCGGGATGTATAGCAGCGGTGGATGTCCGAGCGACTTCCAGTTCCGAGTTTAGTCGTACCGGGGAAGTCGGGGAAGTTGGTGAGGGTGATTTGCTCTTAGAATGGTATTTGAATTTTGAATTATGCGCCATTCATAGCTCGGCCCTCCTTCTAGCGCCAGAAATGTTGAGGGCCCCGAAGTCAGGTCAACAACAAGGGGGATACCCACCCGGTCCGGAACCTGGTTGGCGGCTCCTTGCCCGTTTGGAGTAGCGGGTCCGACTGGGGGTAATGGGACCAGTTTCCCAATGTGATGGGTGTGTGTGTGCGCGTAGAGTCTGATGATATTAATCTAGAGGTTTTTCTAAACTAGTCTCGATTCTAACTGCTAAACTAACTCTATGCTAATGTAATCTAATGAAGAGAAATACATATGATCTATGCTAACCCGGGGTGTTTTTCTTTTGTTATGCGATCTAGAAAGATTTCTAACAATAGCTGGTAATAAAGATCATTCAACTGATATCAGAATATAAACCAATAAAGATAAACCATTCTGCATAAGAAGTTAGGCAGAATAGTTGTGAACAGCATATCGCATAATCAGTCTTCTATATGTTAAGCATGATTAAATGATCCCACCGTACAGAAGTGCCAAATGGTAATACAGACATTCATACAGTAACATATAAAGAACTCAGCTGTATATCACTTTGGGGATACTAGCAGAATTTAGTCAAGAGATAAAAGTACCATTTATGACTAACTTCACCAATAAACTTCAAGTAATAATGATTTATTTCTACTTGTTCTAACATCTGCTAAGAGTACAGAAGTGCAACATCAGTAACAGATATTAAAATGCAAACATAAATAAATCTTGATCCATCTATTCATCAAAAACCTCCTCTGAGGGTGCAGAAGTGCATGTTCTGAGGATAAGTTTTTTGACAGATTTCCGGACCCCTCTCCAAAAACCATGAGAAGGGTTAAATACTACTAACTAATCAATCTTAATTACATGAAATTAGGGAATCGGCTTCAAATGACCGCCCTTTTACTAAAAGCAACTTTATTTCTAAACTTAAAATCTAATTTCTGGCCGTTTCTGTATATTCTCTTTAGTGCTGTCAACAGTGCAACGTTTTCCTGGGAAGAGTCGGCTGGCCGCTTTCTTCTTTCGCTCTGGAGATAAAAGTGGAAATAACAGGAGCTGGCACTTCCTTCCGGCATACCAGAAGATATTTTTCGAAAACCTTTCTCTAGCTGGGTGTATTCGCCACGTGTATACTTAGCATAACCCAGGTTCTTCTTGAACTGATTTTGCTGTTGCTGTTTTCGGTTTCTGGTCGTGCGAATGACTGAGTGGGTTAGGAGTCGTGCTGTATGGACATCCCCCTGTTTCGAGAATTGTTTCCGCTCTTTGTTCCAGGCTTTTCTGGAGCGTCCTCCTTCTTTTGCGTTTCTCTTTCTGCTTTACCCAGTCTGAGCCTCAAGATCTTTTGTGAACACGCTGCTTTTGTGCGCCTTTGACTCTGAGTCCTGAATAGTCTAATTTCATCAGTGCCGGTTGGCTGATGGTCTGGAATCCGCGGTTCTGCTGCATGCGGCATCCGTTTGCGGAGGCATTCTCTCTTTACTATCTGATTGGCGCTTTCCTCTTTCCCTCAAATGTTTCCTGCATATAAACTTATATTAGTTGCGTGTCTTGTAGTCTACGCAAAGAAGAAGGGAAATGAAAAGATTTGACGTGAAAGTATTAATCTCTAATGAATGCATAACCCTAACATTCATCATGACTTTACTCTTCGATAAATGTAATGCAATCATTCCTAGATACTCAAGCATGCGGTCATTAAATTCCTTCAAGGCGCGCACTTAATCCTGGGTTTATCGTGTGATAAGTCTTTTCAGATCGCAGATCGCAAATCGCTGCCATCCAAGATCGCAAATCGCAGTTATCGCTAATTTTGTTTAATGGTTTATGCTGTATAGCGCGATGCTTGCGATTTGCGATATCGCATATCGGCGATCGGCATTTCTCAAAGGTCTTCTTTTAAAGGGGCGCGTGTGATGTATGCGACGCGATGAACTTCGCATCACTCCTTCGCAGTCTTGCTTTTCGCGCTCGAGCAATGCTTCGGCCTTTCTTTGCGATGCGATTTAAGCCTTAGGGAGAGAAATACAAAAACTTTAGAAAAATATTTTTTTGGGATTTTTGTTCAGGGTCCCCTCTTTGCTTCATGTTATTGCTAATGTCAAGTGAAGAAGGGGGGTTGTTGGTGACCACAACACATGGATAGAAGAGAAACATCATTTTTCCTTGGTGTACTTGTCATTCTTCTTCGTTTCTGCATCCCTTCATCTACATTGCCAATAATATGCTCTTCTGGGTGATATTTTTGGAGAAACTTCATCTTTGAAAGGGTTTGATATGGTTCTTTTTCCTAGGGTTTTTCTTGATCTATTTCTTCTTTTTCAGGTTCTTCTTCTTCAATGAGAGGATCAAATTCATGTTCTTCAATTTATTTTTCTGGAAGGTCTTCATCAATCTTTACATCAATGCTTTCCATTATTTTCCGTAGTCGATTATTGTAGCACTTGTAGGATTTGCTCCGTGTAGAATATCCAAGAAAGATCCCTTCGTCAACCCGAGAATCAAACTTTCCTGGTGAGCCATCATTGATTTTTATGAAGCACTTGCTTCCAAAAATCTTGAAGTATTTTACTGAAGCAGGTCTTCCTTTCCATAATTCATAACGAGTCTTTTCATTATTTGGTCTTAATTGAGTTCGATTCAAGGTATAGACAGCTGTCCCCACTGCTTCTCTCCAAAATTTTGGCTGTAAGTCAGCTGCTATTAACATTTTTCTTGCCATTTCTTGAACTATTTTGTTTCTTCTTTCAACTACCCCATTTTGCTTGGGTGTTCTAGCAGCAGAGAGTTCTCTTTTAATTCCATGTATTTTACAGAATTCATCAAATTCTTTTGATGTGAATTCTCCCCCTCTATCTGTTCTGAGACACTTAATATTTGAGTCCTTTTCATTTTCTACAAGAGCTTTAAGATTCTTAAAACACTCAAATGCTTCAAATTTATATTTTATAAAATATATCCACATAATTCTAGTATAGTCATCGACAAATAAAGAAAAGTACCTTTCTCCTTGGAGTGCCAGAGTTCTAGTTGGTCCACATAAATCAACATGAATGATATCCAAAGGCTCTGATGTAGAAAATTCCTTGGTCTTGTGGTTGATTCTGGTTTGCTTTCCATGTTGACATGGACCACATATTCCTTGATTTGCTTTGAATAACTTTGGGATGTTTCATACTGCTTTAATCTCGCTGATATTGATCAAGTTATTGAAGCTTGCATATCCAAGTCGCTTGTGCCACAACCAACTTTCATTTGTTTGACTTAAGTAGCATTTATCTTCTTGAATCTTGTTCAGAATGTAGATGTTTTCTAGTGTTCTAATACCTTTCGCCACAAGTTACCCTGAGGAAGAGTTCCTTATTTCAAAGTCTTTGGTGCTAAATACAACATTATGTCCTTGATCATAGATTTGGCTAACACTCAAGAGGTTGTGTTTGAGCCCGTCTACTAGCAAAGCATTTTGAGCTTTTCCTTTTCCATTAATAAGAGTAACAGTTCCTTTTCCAACAATTTTGGCAGATCCACTTCCAAAGGATACATTTCCTTCCTTTTTGTTCAATGAGACAAACTTCCTTCTGTCCCCTGTCATGTGTCTGGAGCACCCACTATCCACAAACCAATGATTTTCATTATTTTGAGCACATAGAGCTAGGCCACATTTATCCGTGTTGGGATTCTCACTTCTTTCTTTTCCTCTCTTGAGTGGGAAATTTTGTTCATTGTGTCCATTATTATTACATAATGAGCATATCAAATCAAATTTGGCCAAGGGATCAAAAGAATTGTAGGTCTTGATTTGTCCTTGCCCTTTGGGGCCATATGGTTTGTTTATTTGATCCTTCAATTTTGGTGTGTCATTCTTACGAGCCATGCAATGTCTAGCTTGATGACCTATTTTTTTACAATGGAAACAATGCCCAAAAAAGATAGTTTTGTACCTGTTGTAATACCCATGATTTGAATCAACATTCTTCGTTGGAGTTACTCTCGCTTCATTCTTTGATTTTGAGATGGGCCTTTGATGAAATACTATTTTGTATTTGTTGTAGCATCCATGATTCGAATCAAATTTTTTCCTTGGAGTTACTCTCTCTTCATTCTTTGAATCTAGGATGAGTCTTTGATGAAATAATCTTTCTTCCTTTGGTTTGCTGGAAAGTACATCGGCATACTTTTTCACATTATTCTTAGTGCTTGATGATTCTCCTTTAAAACCTATTCCAGATTTATCATGTTGAGGTTTTTGATTATTTAGGGTAGTGTCAAGTATTTGAGAGCTTTTCCAACCCTTTTTAACTTGCTCCAATTCCTTCCTCAGAGATACTATTTCGGCTTCACGTTCTTTGCAAGCTTCTTCTTTTTCTTTTAGCTTATTTTCCAAGAGATCTTCCCTTATTTTTGTTTCTTGTTTTCTACCTTGAGAGAAATGATTTTATTCCGTAATTTCTCATTTTCTTCAATTGCACCTATTAATAATTCATCTACATTTCCTTCTAGCCCTGAGTCATCATCATTTTTGAATGCCATGAATAATACTTCTTGGCTTCCAGCATGGTCATTTTCTTCATCTAATTCTTCATTACCTCCTTTGTGGTGAGGGAACTGGTTAGTTGATTTATTTTTTATGACTACAAATTAATCTTTGTCAGACTCATCTTGCTTAGAGAGGAAATTCTTCTTATTGAACCCTTTCTTTTTGTATACCATCCTTTTAGAATTTTCTTCATCATCACTATCATGCTTGTGAGGACATTTTGTAGCATAATGACCTATTTTTCCACAATTGAAACAAATGAGAGGGTATTTACCTTTTAGCTTAGATCCTTTCTTCAGATTTCGTACAAATTGTGCCAATTCGGATTCAACATCAGAGTCATCACTATTGACATTCCTTTCTTTCCCCTTTTTTGATTTAGAGGCCTTGAATGCTGCATCTTTGGAACTTGGGCAACCTTTTCTCATCTCATAGACAGTGAGGATTCCATGGAGTTCATCCATCTTGAGACTATCTAGATACTTTATTTCTTCTATGGCGCTTATTTTGGAGTCAAATCTGTTTGGGAGAGTCTTTTGAACAATGGTACTTTCTTCAATGTTTTCGTCCAATCCTTTAAGAGAGTTGACCACTTCAGCTACTCGGAGAAAGTATGATGCAATATTGTTAAATTGGAAACTAGGGCCAAACTCCATGTGGGTCAGCTTGTTTATGGCAACTAATATTTTTATTGGATCCCTCGCATCGAGAGGTGTAGGATTGATCTAAAGATCATCCGATTCCGATAAGTATTTATGAAGTTATGAATTTATTTATGTTATGGACAAATTGTTAAGTCGGCCAACATCTTACGTAGGCTCAGAAGCCCAATAGACGTGTCTCTTCATCAACTACGTTTTTAGTATAAATAAGTGTGGACTTGAAGTCATTTACACACCCTCTTCATGTGTAGTCTCCTCCTCTCCACATCTGGGTTTTTGGTGAAGGAGAGAGACACCATGAGTGATACTCTGGTCTTCAAGTGATTCCCTAGTTGCTGTATGTTGCCCTAGTCGCAGAGATCTGAACGGAATCAAGGGAGGCATTGATACGCTGTCCAAGAAGCCTTCATGCGCTGCCTGTAGTAGCTAAATGAAGACCTGTTCACGCATTCAATGGAGGAAGAAGAGCCGCAGTCATCAAGCATAGAAGAAGCCGCAGGAGATCTGGCTGCGGTTGAAAGGAGACCTGTAGCTGTTAAGCTAATACGCAGTGTGAAGGTTCACGCAACCCTAAACTACAGCCATGCCCTAAACATACACTGTCATGATACGCGTACGTAGTTATGGAAACTATACACACAACGTGGACAATCTATACACTCAGTTATGGAAACTATATGCTGTCACCTGATACGCATATGCAATTATGTACACACAACACATACGCTGTCATAATATATACGCACAATTTTGCGAGAGATTTTTCGGCGAAAATCACATGAGAAACCATTTGTCGACGTGTTTCGAACCAACTAGTGTGGTTCATCTACAATATACGCATAATCTATGCGCAGTTAATAGAGACTCTTATGCAGAGGTCGTAGAGACACTTATACGTTGGTAATAAAGACATTTATACAGACATCTTTGCAATGAGGTTTTGGATATCGGATGCCTCTGAAATCTCAAGGAAAATTACAGTGAGCAGTTACAGGATAAATGTCGGAAGTTTGTCCACTATAATGATCACACAGTCATGGGAATGAAGCTGCAGGCAAGATTGTAAAAGCTGCAGTCATAATAATGAAGCTGTAGGCAAGGTTGTCAAAGCCACAGTCATAGTAGTAGTCAAGGTTATCAAAGCCGTAGTCCTCGTAATGGAACCACAACAAAGACATGAAACAACAGTCAAGTAAATCAAATAGAGTCACAGTCAAGTTCATATTACTGTCTTGCTATGACTCAATGATGAGATAAGGATTCGATGAGGAAATCCTTGGCACATGTATCATCAACGTATTCCTATGGCAAGAGGATCTATGAAATCCTACAGAAGCATGATAGATGAGATCATGGGCAGCATGATGATAAACGAGATCATGAGCAACATAATGATGCATGATGATATGAGCATGGGCAGCATGATGATGAATGAGATCATGAGCATGGGCAGCTTGATGATGAATAAGACCATAGAAGATGCAGCATGATGAGCAGCATGAAGATGATGAACGAGAGGTAGCACTACGATAGGTGAAGCCATCACCTTGGAGAATTAGTTGAAGTAGAATGTCTTCAACTGATCTCATCGTTATGGGAAATGATCTATGCTCAGATCTAGATAATTCAAAGTGTTGAATTCTATTGTAAATGTACTATCTCTCTCACTTTATTTGCTGAACTTTGAAGAACATAAAATAAGAATTGATCAAGGATTTCCCCACATTGTGGGGTTTGTCCTTGGCTGGTGCCACATCTTGTGTCCTCTTGTCTTGGCTTGTCTTCTGCGATTTATATTTATGTTCTATTCGCAGTTTACTTCTGATGTGATTGCTAACTGTGAAATTTAAATAAATTGCTCTTGCATAGAACATACCTAAAACTGACAAATATCTTCTTCATCATCCATTTTCAGACTTTCAAATTTCCTTCTATGAGTTTGAAGCTTTTCCTTCTTGATTTTGGAGTCCTCGTCGTATAAGCCAATTATCTTATCCCATACTTCTTTGGCAGAGTTACAATTCATGACTTTTGTAAATTTAGAATCAGTGATTCCAATAGTGACGGAGTTTAAGGCTTTTGCATTTGCAACATAGACTTTCCTCTCATCTTGATCTGTTGGAAGAGTGGAAGGAGCTATGTACTCATTTAAGACTGAATGCCAAACTTCAGGTCCAAGGGACATTAAGTAGTAGGACATTCTATTTTTCCAGAAACCAAAGTTTGTGCCATCGAACAGAGGAGGTCTTCCTGACACTTCTTGATTTCTCGTCATGATTAAGAATCCTTCTTCAAGCTGTTAGGCTGATATGAAGAAGCCCGCTCTGATACCAATTGTTGGAAATACTGAGAGGGGGGGTGATTCAATATTTCTTTTCAATTATTAATTTTATCAGTTAAAACATTCATATTTGGAACACAGAAGTAGATAACAGAAATAGATGCTTTTATTAATGTGGTCTTTGCAATAAATCAAATACAATATATATACATATATATGGTTTCAATCAGTTTCCAAGCACTAACTTGGACTCTTTGTGAGGCTCCAACCTCTAGAGAACCAACTTTGTCTTGTCAAGGCACCAACCTTGAATTTAGGAGCACCAACTCCTAGGACACCAATCCTTTTAGTTCTGAGGCACCAACCTCAAGGGCTCCAACCCTCTGCTATAGAATGTCTGGATCTGTTTGGTTGTAATTCTCTGCTCCCAACCCTGCTGGACCTGTGACTACTTATGTCTTCCTGTTTCTTCCTCCTCTGCCAGAACATCGAATTCCTCTGTTTCTTACGGTTTTGCCAGTAACACTCATCATTCGTTGTTCTCTATTTTATATTCCTGACACCCCTGACCTTTGGCTTCCTTTCTCCACTGGCTCTTCGACTTCCTCAACGCTTGCTTGACATTTCAGCTTCCTCTGCGCTCACTCTTCGGCTTCCTCTGTCTCTTCAAATCCATCAATACATACAGGAAACGTTAATGTGGAAAAGAGGCTGAGTAATAATAATGTTGCATATTAAAGAAATGACTATATCAGAGAAGCCCCCCTTTTTTTCAATATACAATAGTAATCCCGCAATTGCAATCGCAATCGCAATGGTTCAGGCCCACTAAACTATCATAAGCATTTATTTATGTGTTTGGCCTTAAAAAACCCCAGGAAACACATTTATTTGAATACACAGGAATACACAAAAAAAACCTGATCGAACGCTTAAGGCCAGACTTCAAATGCATTACACCCGCATCTATAACTTCATTAGGTCTGCTCCTCCACAACTTTATCACAATCAACGCTTTATAGTGTGGCAAGGCTTTACAATATATGTGATATGTGACGGATGCGATAATATATTAACTTATATTGCAATGGTGTAGTCAGGTCCATGTTATTATCGCAATCGCAGTTTTAATGTGACAAGGGCTTTAAGCATTGCGATACATAACTCCCGATATGACGGATGCGATATTATTATAGACTGTTTTTGATGCCTCCATTGGGTCCATTATATATATCGCAATCGGTAGTTCGGGGGTGACAACCCTTTATACATTGTGATTACCACGGATGCGATATAACAATAGGGTATTTTATAATGGTGCAGCGGGTCTGTTATTATAACGCATCTATAATATATATATATATATATATATATATATATATATATATATATATATATATATATATATATATATATATATATATATATATATATATATATATATATATATATATATATATATCACAATTGCATATATATCGCAATCGCATATATAATATACATATATAACTTATGATATGATATTTCCGATGAGGCGGACGTGATATGATATTAAGCGGTTGTTGATACATCCGTCGGGTCCATAGCTTATCGCATTCGACAGTTTTCCCTTGTTATCTATCTTCAAGACTTGCGATTACTACGGATGCGATATTACAATAGAGCATATTGTTATGGAACGATTGGGTCCGTAATACATTTCTTTAATGATTTTTCACGATTTATAACTGTTAACTCCTCTGTTATGTGATACTCTTGGCATATGCGATACTTCCGATAGTTATTCCTCTTTGCTCTTTCTTGGGCATATATTTCATGCGATACTCCTGATATGGCTCCTCTGCTAACACTATTTATGCTCCTCCAATGACCTCTTCTTATGTTCCTTCGCTGATGCGATCCTATTTCCAGTGGCTTTGCTCCTGTTCTTCACAAGTCTTCTCTGCTTATCCTTGGCTTCATATTGACATTAATGAAAACCTAGATCAACAGTAGCTTCGCTACTACCACACTTGAGGAGTGCGCTGTCGCAACAGAAGATAACAAATCAGGCAAAAGCCCTAGAGATTTCCATGAGACTACATGATACCTTGATGCAAGATCCTAATCTAGGAGCTCAGCAGATTCACGCGCAGTGGAAGAATCTATGCCTTGAGATGCAAAGCTTGAAGCAGGATACGATGGTTCAACCAGAAGTGCGCAAAGAAGTATGGTGCATGAAATGCAAGAGTTAGGGTCATGGAAAAGACCACTGCTTGGTCTTTACCAATTACCTTGTAGGAGGAGGATCGATGCCTCTGAGGCCGAAAGCTCAAGAAGGACCTAGCACGGCGCCTGCTTTGTGGTGCACTATTTGTCAAGTAGCCGGAAAACATGCCACGGATAATTGCCACTTGTTACATAAGTATACACAAACTCCACAACAGTTGTTATGTAACTTTTGTAGGTCAGTGGGACATGATGAGCGTACTTGTAGGAGCTATGAATTGATGATGGATAGAACGCCCACCTACAGAGTTCAGGCCGAAATGCGGCCCCTTGACCAGAATGCAGGAATGGCACGGATAGGATTTCAAGGGCGCTGAAAAGGCTAAGGCAAAGGAGGACCTGTTAGAGGTCGTGGACAGTTGATTTGCTACAATTGCGGAGGGCCAGGACACCATGCCCACGATTTCACTAATCCAACGTGCCCATCGTGCAAGTATTGCACGCTGTTTGATCATGAGACAAACGATTGTCCTACATTGATAGCTAGGATCCGTGACAAAGGAGCGCTACCACCTCCCTCGACTCAGAACATGCAGGTGATGAGGTTTGAGCCATGTGAGGAAGATCTAAACGTAAATATAGTGCTTCAAAGTGGAATCACGACGGGAGATGACAAGGGGAAACAACCAGAAGACAGTACCTAGTTTCGCAAAGCCTCGATGAAAGAAGCTGAGTTTGATTTGGAGCACACTTGGGAAACCTTCATAAAATCTAAGAAGAGCTTCGCTGAGGCCTCCACTTCAGGAAGCAAAGATCAGTCTGAGCCAGAAATGGATCCCTCCATGCTCACAACTTTCATAGAAACCTATATGAAGTTACTGGATGACAGTAAGGCTATGAAAGGGTTACAGGAACTCATCAACATATGTGCTGGGACCGTGCCAGGAGGACTACAGGTAGTCCGAAAGATCAAAAAACATAAAAGAAGGACAGGGCGTGAAATGAGACTCACCGCACAGATCGAAGAATACGAGATGGATCAAGTCATTCTAGATTTGGGATCAGATGCGAATGTTCTATTGAAACAGACATGGGAGCGAATGGGAAGACTTGCGCTGCAATGGTCTCCGATTCAGCTAAGAATGGTGAATCAACAGAAAGTCATACCCATGGGGCGATTGCAGGGAATAACTGTGGATATTGAGGGAGCGAGCACGCTGGCAGATTTTGAAGTGATAAAGATTAGGGCATTTACCTTAGGTAAACTACATTATAGAAATATTAATTTAACTAAAATACTATTTATTTTTTTTTAATATTATTAGAACTATAAATTATTAAGAAAATATAGATTAGTGGTTAGTACTTATTAATTTAATTTCGAATGGGCCTTTACAATTAAAAATTTTTAAATTAAAATGATTTTTTGGTTTAAACTTTTACCTATTATAACTTGATTCTAAAAACAATAGTAATTTATTACCATTTAGAGTTAAATAATTTGGGAATATTAATATAATTTATTAATGACCATTATAGGTAGTTTACCATTATGAATTTACCATAATTTATTAACTATTATATCTTTACCATTGGATCCTTAGGTATAAACAATTTTTAAATACCAATTACCATTGTAACTAAATTCTAAAGATTAATAGTATTTTAATACTATTTATTTGGAATTAATTAATTTAAGAATAATAATAAATATAGATTTTTAATAAATATAATGACCATTATATTTAAACATTATATTTATTATATTCAATTAACTAATAATAGTAGGTTTCGGTTAATAATAAAATGATTAGTTTGACTAAGTCAAAATTAGCCGTTGCAATATAACCGTTGGGATCTCTGCACACTCTATTTAATCAAGCTTAGCCAGATCAGTCCTTCAACTTGTCCTGACGATGAACCACACTGGTTGGTTCGAAACGCGTCGACAAAAGATTGATTATGTGATTTTGCCGAAGATTTTCTAAACAATGTTATGGATCACAGAAGTCTAAATTCCTTAACAATCCCTATCCTGCGCTTGGGAATTGACTGGTGTTGGGT